>JAUPFT010000018.1:4355833-5062500 GCA_036936625.1 Parnassius smintheus behrii
TGTTGACGGGAGAAATTTCTACGTATACATATACTTGAAATCTTAGATTTCAAGTTTCGAAACCTTACAGAAAAAAGAAGCAAATTATATGCATTATGTCGTGTTCATATATAATATATTTGGTGTTAAGGGGAGAACTTCCTACGTATGTATGTAGCTGCGGAGGTTAAAAAGCGTACAGTGTAGCAAATAATATTGTATTGTATATACTCTAAAAATTTTAACGTAGCTGCATAAGTAAATAATCTACGATATCAAATTTCAATAAAATCTTTAAGCCGAACGTGTACCACGAACTAAACTAACCTGGAAAATCATTGCACGTCTACCGAAAAATAAGCTCAATCTATGTTACTGATGGCCAGTTTGTGCTGGTGTGTTGAGTAAATAGGACGTGATGGAAGAGCAAGAAAAGAGCTATGACGAGAGAAAAGATTATGAAAGAGTTCAGAGAAGGATAACATTCGTCATAGAAAAATAAGATTGATTTTTGTTCATTTCATAAAGAAAAAACGCAAACACAGACACTTGATAAGCATGCATATTCAATATTGGTAAACAAGCGGGCAATTTGACACTCTGTCTAACGAAGTAGACGATGAAAACTTTAAGATGTACTATCGTGTATTCAGAGAACAATTTCATGAGTTATTAACAATTATTATCAAGGATGATGAGCCGTGGTAGCTCAGACGGTTAGCGCTTGCTGTAAATTTAATAGCACGCGAGCAAACCGGGTTCGAACTCCGCTTTTGTAATTTTAAGTACTGATTATTTATTTATTTGATTTTTTTATTTTTATTTGACATCTTGAGGAAACCTGCATGTCTGAAAAATAAGAAAAAAATATTTCGACGACATGTGAAGTTTGCCAACACGCATTGGAGCAGCGCGGCGGACACTTCCTTGACCTAAAAACCTCCTTAAATTATCGGAGGTCTCAGGAGTGGGACGTATGTATATAGACTGTAACTTAAACTTTTATTGTCAAGGATATCACTGAAATAAATACTAATAATCGAAAAGCTATATCGCCGGAAGAAATATTAGTTATTTGTTTGAAGTATGCATTAATATTAAAACGAAAGATTAAGTTACATACTTAGGTATATTTATCGAAAGAAGGTGGTATAAAAATTATTTGAAGTACTGTCTTTGGAGTGTGGAGTAGATTGGGTAGGTGATGCCGAGTACGCACAGGTACTTTCATATAAGTATTTCTCATACGTATCTTCCGCATAACATACTACATTAAACTTTCTTTTTGACATCTCTAAAGAACAACTGTCAAAAAATTTTATATATAAATTGTGTCTAGGATCTCAAAGCAGTAAGATGTTAAAATCATCACTACGACCCCCAGATCATCACAGGTTATCCGGCCGAAGAATCGTACCCGTGCGAAGCCAGAGTGGGTCGGTCGTGCTAAGTAATATACAAACCTACACCTTTTTGCACAAAGATGTCAGTAGTTTAATTTTTCAATGATTTAGGTTAGTAACACCTAATTCTGCTTACTAAAAGCATAAACCTACCATCGAAATCATACAAAACTTGATAAACAATAACTTGTTACATTAATAAGTAAAGAAATGTAAAATACATACTCGTACGTCTCACAAAGCACGTGCATTACTTAAAATAATATCACTCGTACATTCAACTTAGTTGCGTAAGCGGATTCCAACCTGAAATCGCATAAATTATACACGCCAGCCGTTGATATCCATCATTCGATCAAAGCGAACTTATAAATCACCGACAGTGACGACAATTAATCAATCGATTCACCCGTTTGATACAATTCGATTCATTTCTCGATTAGACTGATTCGATTCGGTGCGAAACAATCGCCTCGAAGCCCACTTATGAATAATTCCCTATCAATTACATATCTGTGATTTACTGCGTCTTTAAAACGTCGGAAGGCGAAGAAATGGGTTCATTCCTAATGATCTTGCAAGACCTCAATCTGACTGAACTGGATACGATAACAGTAAAAATGCATTATTACATTTATAATGATTAACAACGTAGCAATTTTTTATAGAATAAGGATAAAATGTAGTTATATAATAAGAGGTATGTATTGTGTGTATGTTATATAATAAGAGCATAAAATGTAGATGTCCATGGGGCACAACATCCACTTACCATCGGGTAGCCTATGTGTTCGTTTGCCTACTGATCCTATAAGAAAGGTACTTTTGCCCATCTGCTATTACATTTCACTCTATCGCTTAGTGGATACTCCTACGTCATTTCTTTACGGCACAAACTAGATATGAAAAACATAAGGATCCACATTGATCGCTACTGCCTTTTTTCATAAAGCCTTTGACTACTCTATGCTTCGGTAAACAAAAGACGTTTTGTTATTGAAACAACCTCTAATAACTTAGTGTAATATTTCCCACTCAAACAGTCTGTTTTGGCAGCTCATAAAGATATCAGGCAATCGTCAAATACGGTAACAAGGTTCATGAATGCAAGTTACCACACCGTGGTACTTTAATAAAAATCAGTAATGGCGCTAGGCTTGCATTGTCTAGTGGGTCTCGCCCACGCTGGCTCTAAATAAATTATTAATAGTGAATTTGTAATAATACATAGATTAATACCAGTATAGAGCAAGTACATATTTATACTAATCACCAAGAGTATAGCGTGCTAGAAAAGTGCACGAATTCATCACTATTAGTCCAGTCTTGCTCTTTATCTACTAGCCTGAAAGTCTGTCTGGTATAATAGCATCTTCATCATCTTTTTAAAACATGATAGAGCTATGTTGCAGTTATATTATAGTTGTCGCACAAATAACAACAATAAGAGTCGACTCGACCGGGGACCATGATCTTAAATAATACAGCGTAAAATAGCAACTTAATGCAACTATGTTTCGTATAGTATTGAGAACCGGAGATCCTTTTTACTGGAAATGAGAAATCCTATCTTAGTCCTCAGAGGATAAATGTAGACACCTACGTACCACAGTATCCACTTATCATCAGGTGAACTATGTGCTCATTTGTTACCCTTATTTAAAAAAGTAAACTATTTCAACCGCAAAACGGTTGTGTGGGCACAACAAACACTGTTGATGAGGATTAATTTAACTTTTGAGAGTGGACGGCACTTTTACTTACGCTTTTACTTAGTTATTTACTATAAGTTTATTATATCATTCATGAAATATTGGTAAGGAATAATAATTTTTGTTATGTTTAAAAATAATAAGTTTTTCCTAGGTTAGAAAAAATATTGTTATTATATAACTTTAATATCTTAAAATATTAAAGATAAGATATAGTCACGTAATTAAAAACTGGATTTTATTTATCCTGAACTTAAAAATTATCCGTCGTAGAACTACGCTCGCGCAGAAAACCATTGTGAAATAGCAGCGGAAACATAAAATGTGCTTAATTAAAACTTGAGACCCTTCTTAATGCTAACAATGCTTTCTACATTATTCTTCAGAAGCGACGATGAATTTTCATTTTAATACTTGATGGAGGGCGTATATAGATAAATTGGCTAGTGCATCCACTTACAATCAACTGGACTATGATCTCGTTTGTCGGTCTTCTATAAATTAATAAATGAAGTAAGTGAAATTTCTAAGTATGTGCAAAGTTTTCTACACCAATTCTTTTAGCCTCTCATTAGTCTTTGCACAGTCTCTAGGCCAAGTCTCTAACCATTTCGGTTGGCTGTAAAATATTGTGAGTCATTGCATGACAATGGCCCCACGTCTCCGTATCACATAGTACGTATATCTTGTACTATCGGCTCCAGTCGACTATTTGCATAATTTGACACGAGTAATGCTCCAATACTTGAATAATATAGGCTCTGAATGGTAGCACTGGTTGAAATCGTATTAGAAACGCGACTTTACAAGCTACTGAAATTAGATTTGGGTCAATGATAATATAAGAGGAATTATTGATGTATTGTGGCTTTGTGTGCTTATGACTGGACAGTTTGAAGTGGATTTAACAGACAATATATTTATTACATATTATATATTTTTTAAATCAAGCGACAGTAGTTTCATTGTTAAGGGTTAGGATGTTTAAGGCTATTGATAGAATAACATGCTGGCTGCAATGATGAAGCCCAAGGTTGCTCAGCGAGCTATAAAGAGGGCTATGCTCGGGATTTCTTTTCATGATAGACTTAAAAATGAGGATATCCGCCGTAGAACAAGAGTAACCAACATAGCTTAACGACTTCGTAAACTGAAGTGGCAATGGATCGACCATACATAATTATAGCTTGAAGAACCGCCAACCGATGGGGAATAAAGTTTCTCGAGTTGAAACCTCGTATGGGTATTCAAAGTGCAGAGTGTCGAACTGGTAGGATAAAACGCAGTAGTAGACAGTAGTAAACGGACGGAGGTGGGTCAAGACCGTGCTTTGGGCATCCCTTGGGGAAGGCCTGTGTTCAGCAGTAGACTTGTGAAGGGATGATGATGATAAATATATAAATACATATAGTAATATTTTTTCAATATAGATTACAAGTAATACTAACTGAATGTCGTTTATGCTTTTACCACTGTTTCGAAAAAAGTCTTTTCTGTCCAGGAAAGATACAGAAAAAAACAGCAGTACTTTTCAAACAATACTTTACAATGTTTGTTTTACATTAAAAAAATTATAAAAACGTTCACGTCGTTCCCAGGGATTTAAATATTATTATAACACTTATAATATTATAGCTTTTCCTTAATAACATTTTTAAGCTTTTAGTTAGGTACTTTGCACATTTTTTGAAATTTTTGTGGCTAAAACGTAAACATTGCCACAGAAGGAATTACTGAAATTGCGGAGTTAAAACTTTCTGCATAAGACATGGTTTTTAAATACGCCATTCAATTACTATCGTAAGCGGTTTCTTTTTCTTCTTAGTGACGGTAATTTTTACGTGGACTTAGAATTTAGCACTCCTGGACTTTAGCTTTTTTAATGTATTGCGTGGAAAAAGTTAATTCAGAATCATGATTTTCTTGCAATGGCATCACTACGACCCGAATTTAAAATAGAGTATTAGAAGGTAAAAACTTTTTATAGAATAAGCGTGACAAATGAGGACGCAGTCTCTCTGATGGTAAGTGGATGCTGTGGTCCATAGATCCACATCTATCCTCGATTAAGGATCAAAATGCAGATGCGTTGCCGTCCCTGAGGACTAAGATAGAATGTCTCGTGTCCTATAACCAGTCTTCGTTTCTCTACACTTACCATACGAAACACAGCAGCATTGAGCTGCTGTTTTATGCTGATATTCTGTGAGAGGGTAGTTCCTTCCGATTGAGGCAATTTATTCATGCTACAACTAAAACATAGCTGCAGCATGGCTCCACCACATGTAAAACTGAAGGAAACAAGGGAACATATATTTCTTTAAGCCACCCCTTTGTTTTTGAACGTGGGTAATTTTTTTAGGCGACGGCGGTAGTTCATATAGTATCGTTAATTTTTAGAGATTAGAACTGGATTTTTCTACCCATTCTTCATATCGCCCCTATATTAAGAAAATTCCGAACGAGAGCTACTTCGAGGTTTTACGCATAGGACGACAGACAGCACCCCTGTCTAAGAATTTTTTGATAATGTCTCTTCAAACCACTGTAACCTCAAGCGATTTCGGTATGATTGTAGTGTAGTTAATTGAAATATTGGAATAAATGCAAGGGTTTAGTGTTTAATGTAAAAATTCCCGCACGAACGCTCCCCTCTGGCACCAATGTAGTTGTTAATTTTAATTCTAATTGCTGTTTACTACGTGTTCGGTGGTGAGGTTAAGTAGCGTTAAGAAAAGTCTGATAAATAGAATATAAAGAGGACTTTAACTTTATTTTTTTACTTTCCACACATCGCCCACAAATACCAGTAAACTAAGCTTTCTATTAATCAATTTGTAACCATTGGAACGCGGTGACAATGACGCTTTTCCTTTTAAACTCAACATGTTATCACTGGTTCCCAGTAAGCAACCCGTAATAAATATTTTTTCAACTAATAACGATCTATACATTCTACCATTATTTATAGGGCTGGTCACCAACAAATCATTGCTTTTGTGTATGACTTTCATACTAAATATTGTATTTAAAGTCGACGAAGTGATAAGATTTATGCCGATGAACACAAAGCTTATAAAATTTGTGTTTAATTCTAGATGTGGCTTTCAATTCTACCTTTGAGAATAATTTGGGAGCGTGGGTATATAGAAATTCGAGCTATGTTTAAGATATTGATGCTATGCGTTATTTTTAAAACTTTTGTTATTATGTACTATAATATATATATATATATATATATATATATATATATATATATATATATATATATATATATATATATATTAATTACGTGTCACGTTGTTTGTCCGCGATGGACTCTTAAACTACTTAAACGTTTTTAGTCAAATTCGCACCGTATGCAGTTTGGTCCAACTTGAGAGATAGGATAATTTATTTTGCCCGTGAGTGACTTAAAATTTTTTTGCGAATTTGAGGATTTTTAATAGGACATGACAAAGGGTCGTCGAAAAGGGCAGAAAAACGTCTGCCTGGCAAGCTAGTAAAATATTAGGTTTAAAAAACAGATAATTTGTTTCCACATGAATGTTCGATACCATTTGAGCAAGGACCATCTATCTCTTTTTTTTAGAAAAAAAATGTATGTAAATTAATTTATTAAATTACAATTTTGAGCTTGGATACTTACATACATGACAACTTTGATAAATATGAGGCAACACTGCTACTGCATCGTGCTGAGTTATAGATTATTTGTACGTTGTGTTATAATTCATTCCATTATTCATTACTCGCGTAATTTTTTTTCTATAGAATTAGGGTGTCCTACAGACATCTACTTTTATCCTTGATTAAGAATCAAAATGCAGATGCGTTGTTACCACCTCAGCCCTCAGGGGCTAACATGGAATGCCTAATTTCCCGTAAAAAGCACAAGGACAACGACACAGCAGGCTGGTATTCTGTGAGAGCGTGGTCCAACCCCGGTCAAGCCGATTCATTCGTGTCACAACCATAAAATAGCCGTACTGTTATTCTACCACGTTTGAAATATGATAACTAAAGCTATCATGTACTTACGTGTTTTATAATAATACTAATTTATTTATTGCATTATTGTGTACAATAGCTGTTGAAGGTGACATATTATAAAAGGTATCAACATTTGCCTTAACAGGCGATTTACAATTTACTTAAATATAACAGATATACAATTTACATTTACATTTAACAGATTACATTTAGATTACATTATATACATATTTAGATTATAATTTACATTAAACAGATTTACAATTAACTTATAAAATAAAAATTAAAAAAAATTCTTATAAGAATGAAGAACTAGGTATTAACTCTTTAAATTATAAAACCAGTTTAGCTTATAAAAGGTATGTTCCACAAACCAGTTTTTTAGTTCATGTTTGAATTGGCGCCCCTTTATTGTTTTAATACTATTTGGTAAGTGTTTGAATGCTTTGATTGCTGTTATGTATATATTTTTGTCAAATAAGTTATTTTTTTTATTTTAGGTAGATAAAGATCGTTTTGATAGCAAGGGCGTATATATTTTTGTATATATTCTCTCTCTTTAGGAGTCTAATTCCCATATAATCTCGTGGGTGTTGTAAGAGGTGACAGGTGGAAACTAAACAGAAAATTGGCAACAGTATCTTCCTAATTACAACCGAAAATAATAAAAAATATGATTTCTAATCCGCTTGCTGTTTAGTAAATATCTTTTGATGGGATGAAATTAGTGATGAATGAACTAAACAACATAGACATTTTTCTTGGTTTTAAATATAGTTTACTTAAACTGATACAAGACCTATTTAAATTTAATTATTATCTGTCCAATATAATAAAGAGAATAAGACGTTACTTTTCGAAAATCCATTATATTAAAGATTTTAAAAATTTATTTTCATGTGTAAATCATGTGTATTACCTAGTTGAAAAAGCACAACGTGCACTATTCCCGCCGCCACTAACCCCAGCACCACTATTCGCAACACCACTTTAAAAAGTTGAAAATCTTTAATATTATCTGTTTCACTTCTAGTTGAAAATGATCTTTAAATTTAAACCGAATGAATGTCAAAATATTTTCATCCCTCACCGTTTATGGGTTAAGTGGAGTAGGGAGCATTTTGAAGAGCGTTTGTGCAATAATTTTATTTATGAAGCGTAAGCAAAACCAAAGGAATGAATTCAGTACATTTTAGCAACTGTTTTCTTACATTCTTACTACAACCTCCAACATGATCTTTATGTCATTGAATTAGAATTAAGTTTCGCTTTAACAAGTACAAATTAAAATTTGTTAACGTACTTCTTTCGCAGTCCATAAATAAAGTGTGGAACAGAATTGTAACAATCGAGAGTTTCAAAGAGCCTTTATTGTAGCGCATGGCATGACAAATCTTTTCTGACATTTGTTCCGCCCCTTAAATTACAAACTAATTGATAAATATGACTTTTATGTCCTTTTGAAAATCGCTAAAATATTTCACTATATTAAATTTCACTTATGGTAGACATAAATATAATCAAAATGTTAACCCTATATGAATAAAGTCTAGTCAAAGTCAAGAAATTTTGATAGAAATCACCGTATGTGATTTGAAAAAAAAAGCAATACTGTTATAAATAATATTATATAGTTGATCGTTTTGTCATACATATTTCAAAATTTAATAGTCTATTTATATTTAACTTAAGAGTAAAAGCAGCAAAGATTTTCTAGGGTATATATATATATATATATATATATATATATAAATGTATAAAGGGTAGGGGAATATAATTAAAAACTAACTCAACTCTCACCCAGAGGGGTAGGCAGAGACTATGGACTTCCATTTGGCACGATCCTGACTTGAATACTACATATTAAACGAAACTAATTTTACAGATTTATCGCGATTAATTTAAACTTTTTTAGTTACTGACGTTTCGGGTGTTTTACAGCACCCATGGTCACGGGAGGGAACGGAGGTGTTGAGGTCCCGATGTCATTGTTAGCCCGGTTATGTTCGACTTTTGAATTTTAATTTTTTGTCCGATTTACCCAAAACGAGCCTACAGTACTATGAAGTATTGCAGTCGTATGCTTGGGCTTAGATTTAATCAAAGGATAGAAGCAGATGGCAGCCATCCATGTAATCTGTTGAAACTAAGAGATTTTCAAATTTCAATAGTCTCGTGAATCACCTTTGTTAGGAATCGGTGTTCCTTTGCAAAGATTTGTGGTTTATCAAATCTGATGGAAACGTCGGGAATCATAAAAGTTAAACTAGCGATAAAACCCGCAAAATTTGTTTCATTTAATATGATTTTATGAATTTCATCGCGCCTTTACAGCACCGGTGGTTACTTAGGATACTGAGTAGTTTGACGACGAGTGCTGTAAATTTAATCTATTTTATTCTGTTTCCCGTGCGAAAATTGGTGAATCGGACAAGTTATGGAATCAGTTCGACTTTCGACAATCCATCTGGGATAGACGACCAAAGTCTTTTAAAATATGTATTTCATTTGTTACTAATGTAGTTTCGGATAGCCCAAGCCCAGTTAATAAAATACACACAAAGTATTATGAAGATTTTTTATACATTTTGAGCTAGTCCTTTTTATAGAATAAGGGTGACAAAGAAGCACACAGTTTACCAGATGGTAAGTGGATGCTATGGCCCATAGACATCTACATTTTTATCCTCGATTAACAATCAAAACGCAGATGTTGTCACCCCTAAAACTAAGATGGAATGCCTCGTTTCCAGTAAAAAAGGGTCTCCGTATCTCTACAGTCACCATACGAAACACAGCAGTATTATGCTGCTATTTTACGCTGGTGTTCTGTGTGGGCGTGTTCCTTCCCTGGTCAATGTGACCCATTCGTGCATGATACAATCCTAATATAGCTGCAGCGTGGCTCCATCTCGTACAAAGTCCTTGATTACGATTCCCACCTTTGTCCGAGTAATCCAAAAATAATTACTAGCTAACAGATCAAAATATCGTAAAAATATTTTCAAGGAGTTTTATTAACATTATAAAGAGCCACAGTACAAAAACAATAATAAAGGTAGCTTGTTAGCAGAGCGTGGTTTCGATCAACGGACCTCTGGGTTATGGGCCCAGCACGCTTCCACTGCGCCACTCTGCTGATTCTGTTGTGTAATAAAATTAGGAATCACTTTGAGTATTTCGGGGGTGTGAAAACCTATACATTTCTACTGTTACATACCTCTTCTACATTCAGTTAACCTTGCTTATCAATTATTGAGGCTCTCATGACGGAAAAAAATGAATTTAAACTTTAAAAAAATCTACGCTCGCACAGATCAATTTAAATTTAAAGTTATCTGTGCGAGCGTAAGTTTTTTCGATTTAATTGACCTATCCATGCGGCAGTCACTACCACTTACAAAAGATAGATAAAAGTTAAAAGACGAAGAAGTGTTAAGGTAATATGGAAATAATACTATGTGAAAGTCAAATGCTTACATAAACTTTCAGTATTTAAATAAAATTTTTCGTTAGAAGAAGAGGTATGTAACAGTAGAAATGTAAAGGTTTTCACACCCCCGAAATACTCAAAGTGATTCCTAATTTTATTACATGACAGTATCAGCAGAGTGGCGCAGTGGAAGCGTGCTGGGCCCATAACCCAGAGGTCCGTGGATCGAAACCACGCTCTGCTAACAAGCTACCCTTATTATTGTTTTTATACTGTAGCTCTTTACAATGTTAATAAAACTCCTTGAAAATATTTTTATAATATTTTGATCTGTTAGCTAGTAACTATTTTTGGATTACTCAGACACAGGTGGGAATCGTAATCAAGCACTTTGTACGGGGTGGAGCCACGTTGCAGCTATATTAGGATTGTAGCACGAATAGGTCACATTGACCAGGGAAGGAACACGCTCTCACAGAACACCAGCGTAAAATAGCAGCATAATACTCTGTGTTTCGTATGGTGACTGTAGAGATACGGAGACCCTTTTTCACTGGAAACGAGGCATTCCATCTTAGTCCTCAGGGGTGACAACATCTGCGTTTTGATTGTTAACCCATTACTTCCCAAGCTTCGAAAACATTGGAATTATTTGATTAATTCTTTAAATTAAGTTCATAATACATCATCATCTCATCCCTATTTCAACCTGTCCTATAAATATGACAATGGGGACATGTGATGAGAAATAATACAAGTTAACAATTATAAGAAAACCTGCTTTATTTGAAAATTATTACCCACAGTCTTAAAATAAAATATTATGAGCTTATTTTATGATAAAGTATGAAACAATTACTGCAAAGTGTTTTTTCACATTTAGTACAAAAAGTTAGAGGTTTTTTCTTACAACCTTGTCCTTGACAACGCCTCTGTTTGTCCCTTTTTGTCATATAGTGACCAACATTATCAAACCTGACAGGTTGTAAAAGAACTTCTGAAGAACCGGGTGTCGGTTTACTTGCCTTGCCTTTCGATTTTTTCATCCAAGCAAAACAAACCCTTCATCTGAAATCTAGCAGGGGGACGGTCGCATCTTTATTTATATGGTTGTAGATAATCCAGCATTCACAAGGGACATGTCTAAAACACCGATGACTAAAGGCCAATACCATTTTTTACCTCTAAAGCAGATTGGATATTTAGAAATCAGCCAATCATGTTTATCCACTCCTCCCATATTTTTATTATATATTTTGAATAAGCATTGGCTGATTCACGGCTAATTTGGCCTTTTCTTTCTTTGAGTACCTATTCGTTTTTACCAAAGGTTCAACAGAATCAAAATTAGTCAAAAGACAAACAAGATTGTTGTCATGCCATTTCACGCACAAAATTTCATTATTTTTATCAAAACAATAATCGGAAAAACCTCGGTCTTTCTTTTTCATCTCCTGTTTGGTCATGATAGGACATTTTTTAGTCCTATTTTCTCTGACTGTCCCTGTAGCTCTGAACCAATCAAATTTCAAATCAATCAACAATTGCATGCTGCTGAAAAAGTTATCGAAGTAGACTACATGTGCTCTGGGATCTGTACAAATTGCAAGCAACTTTTTTACCACTGTTGCTGCGTGCAACAGTGGTAAAAAAGTTGCTTGCAATTTCAGCCATCGTTACTACTAGCAGAGGTTTGAACATCCTTGCATGTGTAAAGCGAAAAGTTGTAACAATATCCGCTGACTCCAAACAGTGCCCAAAGCTTATATCCGAACCTTATTGGTTTACCTTTTATAAATTGTTCAATTCCATGGTGACCGAAGTATTTGACGATCATTTCATCAATAGCTAAATTGGATTCAAATATACCAAACTTTCGGAATGATTCATTAGCTTTTTCGATAAGTGGGCGAATTTTGAAAGCTTTGTCAGTATTATCAATTTGTGAGTTGTCATTGAAATGTAAATAGGATTAAATTTTATCAAAATGATTACGGGACATTGCCTATTCAACAAATGGAGTATGTACATCCTCATCTCTACACCAATAAAGTTTACTTTGCGGCAAGTGATGATACGAAGAGAAAAACAAAATTCCTATAAAGACTTTTAACTCATTTATAGTTAGATTGAAGTTCAAATCATTTTTATAATGTTTGGCGTAGGTTACAGTTTCGTGCAAAATATATGCTAGAATCTCGTGACACAACAAGTTTTCCAATATTTCTACAGCTGATTTTCCTTCCAACTCCGTAATCATATTTTCCAAACATTGTTTAGCAGTATTAGATTCCGGCTGTATTTCAGAATATACTGGTTTACACTTACGCCAAGTGACTGTCTTGCTTGTCCGAGATGTGGTTTGAGTAGGATGATTTTCTGCGACGTTACCGATCGTGCACGAAAATTCCACTTGACCAGCTACATCAGACACTGGCAAAACTCCCATATCGTCGTCCTCGTCGTCGTCGACCTTCAATATGGCAACTTCAATGTCATTCAACTCCCCATCACTAGAATCTTCAATATCTTGAAGATAGTCTACGATTTCGGACACCTTCAAAGCTTTTTTTATACTTTTTTGCACTGGATCCATGATCTATAAATAATAAAAATAGGAAATATAAATACATAACCACAAGAATACTTATAATCGTACGGACAGGGATATTGTTAACAATTAGATAAAGAACAAAAATAAAATATTTTTACTTACCTATAATTTCTCAACCTTGTAAACAATTCACTTTTTTACTCTAGGATCTAGGTCTATAAACAATCACAATCGTTTCGTGTGACGAGATGTAATGTGTTTGGCGTAGACTAATCGACTAATGTAAACACAAGCAAGACCCCGCAAAAAACAAACAATTGACCAGTTTGGACCTGTACTTAGCGTGACAGGATCGATCACGTTTTCGCGGCAAATCGTACAGACAGGTTCCCAGTGTCATATTTATAGGACGGCTTATTTTGAATGTTTATCACAAGTTCACCAATTGTTTATTGTTTTTGTTTGTTTTATATTTGGTAGAGATCTAAGAATAAGTCTCCTGTACTTTGAAGTAGGAACGGTTTTCTTTTAGGGTATATACAATCGGAACTCAATGCTCTCATTGAGTCAACAAAAATTATCAATTTTAAAAAATTATATTAAAATTACGTAATCATTTTTTACTGCGAAAAAAATTTATTTTATTAGAAAAATAGTGTAAAAATATGAATTTTAACAGAAATAATAAAAATAAAAGTCCTAATACGTAAAAAGAAATTTTGTTAATAGTGTCCTAAAAATATGACAGTGGGGATGAATGGGCTAATCGAGGATAAATGTAGATGTCTATGGGCCATAGCATCCACTTGCCATCTGGTGAACTGTGTGCTTCTTTGTCACCCTTATTCTATAAAAAGGACTAGCTTAAAACGTATAAAAAAATCTTCATAATACTTTGTGTGTATTTTATTAACTGGGCTTGGGCTATCCGAAAATACATTAGTAACAAACGAAATACATATTTTGAAAGACTTTGGTCGTCTATCCCAGATGGATTGTCGAAAGTCGAACTGATTCCATAACTTGTCCGATTCCCAATTTTTGCTCGGGAAACAGAATAAAATAGATTAAATTTACAGCACTCGTGGTCTGTACGTAACGACTCAGTAGCCTAAGTAACCACGGGTGTTGTAAAGGCGCGATGAAATTCATAAAATCAGATTAAGTGAAACAAATTTTCGGATTTTATCGCTCGTTTAACTTTTATGATTCCCGACGTTTCCATCAGATTTGATAAACCACAAATCTTTGCAAAGGAACACCGATTCCTAACAAAGGTGATTCACGAGACTATTGAAATTTGAAAATCTCTTAGTTTCAACAGATTACATGGATGGCTGCCATCTGCTTCTATCCTTTGATTAAATCTAAGCCCAAGCATACGACTGCAATACTTTGAAGTACTGTAGGCTCGTTTTGGGTAAATCGGACAAAAAATAAAATTCAAAAGTCGAAGGTAACCGGGCTAACTATGACATCGGGACATCAAAACCTCCGTTCCCTCCCGTCACCATGGGTGCTGTAAAACACCCGAAACGTTAGTAACTAATAAGTTAAAATTAATCGCGATAAATCTGTAAAATTCGTTTCGTTTAATATGTACTATTCAAGTCAGGATCGTGCCAAATGAAAGTCCATAGTCTCTGCCTAACCCTCTGGGTGAGAGCTGAGAGTGTTGATATATAATATTCACGTAAATACAAGGAAAAAAACATAAAATCAGTATTAGTCAAATTATAGCTTTGGTGTCATTATAAGAAATTATTATTTATAACTATGGTAAATTATCATATGTGACATTTTGAATTAAAATTCCTGTACTTTTTTTATAATAATATAACAAATTTACTTTCAAAGTTATAGCATTTTAATCATTAATCGATCTTCTAAGCATTCTAAGCTTTTTAGAGCATCAGCTGTTATTTATATCAGTTGTAATAAGCTCAGACCCGTAATACCGTAGCCAGTGATTTAAGTGTTCTGCCCACGCGTAAGCTTGTTTACACTTCTATGAAAACATGAAGCATTCGAATCGGTATTCACGTTCACTGTCCATTGGTATTTATAAAAGATAACTTAAGATAAATTGCATTATGACATCTACAAGTGGTTCAAGATATCATACTTTAAAAGTTGTAACAGCTGAGATACTGGTAGCAGTCTGAAAAGTAAAGTAAATTTACGCGGGCCTCTTCTATAGCTAAACCTAACAGTTTTAGGGCACGAAGTGTTAGTCAGTGCATGTTGGCGGACTACTTATGGCTTAAAAATATTTTTTTTAATTCTCAAACATATTCTGATTTTATGCGTAACAAAGACAAGCTGCAACTATAATAGTTGTAGCACACATGGGTTGGCATAACCGGGGAAGGACCGCGCTCTCACAGAATACCAGAACATAGTAACCGCTTAATGCTCATGAGTTTCGTATGGTAAGTGTAGAGAACCGTAAAGTAGGCTTTTACTGGAAACAAGACATTCCATTTTAGTCCTCAGGGGTGACAACGTCTTAGCATTTTGATTCTTAATTGAGAGTAGATGTAGATTTCTACTGGCCGCAGCATTCACTTATGATGGACTGTGTGTTTGTATGTCATTAGTCATTAGTTCCTGTGTCACAGTTCACCCTTATCCTATAAAAGGAGCGCCAGATTATCATATATATATAAATACTTTAATATTAGAAATTAAATGGTCTTTGACAATTTTAAAATAAAAATTCCTTTATAAATAGATCCTATTCAGACAAAGCCGGGGCGGGCCGCTATATATAAGAATATATATAAAATATTAAATTTTATTACTTGCTCCCGTTGAGTTTCAATACAATCTCTTCTTCTTTTTCTATCATCAAAACTGCCTCGTTGGTCTAGTGGGCGAAATCGCGATTGCAGAGCATAAGGTCCCGGGTTAAAATCCCAGGTCGGGCCAAATATCATAGTTAAGAAATTTGCAGTAGCGGTCCGGAATCAGGAAGTTGACGGTGTTTCACCACCGTGCTTCAGAAAGCAAGTAAAGCCGTAGTAGGACCTGCGCCTGATCTCTCTCCTGTCGTGTCGGATTACCGCCCCATTAGACTATGAGAGTGAGGGAATAGAGAGTGCTTGTGCTTACGCGTACACTTGGGCGCTTTTATCCTGTCCTGCGTAGATTGCTAGTCTCCGTTTAGACTGGCCACCGAGACCGGAGTTCGTTCTGGAGGACATTATTATTATCAAAATAAAACAGAATGTAATCATTTGTAAAAACTTTATTCCCATTAAGTATTTTTATATACCTAATTAATGGAAAAATGATTCAAATAATAAACTTCTAAGACTAGAATATAATAAATATAGAAATAAAACAATTAAATTTATTGAAAAAACTAGAAATAATTACTGTTATCAAAAAATCAATAACAATATGTCTAATCCAAGATATACTTGGAAAATTGTAAACAAAATTTGGGGCAAAGTTACCGAAACACTAGATGAATCGTTAAATAAAGCATTTAACTTCAAAAGTCAAAATAGTAAAACGATTGCTGATAATTTTGCTACTGAGTTCGATAGAAACTTAAAAAATATAATACCAAAATGTACCATTAAAATGCTATCAGATGATTTGTACACAAATCCAGTAGATAAGTCTATACGGTTTCAAAAAGCTAACACAAAGCAAATAAAAAATATAATAAAAACACTTAACACAAAAAAGGCACCAGGTGCTGATGGAATTCGTACAATTGAAATAAAAGCCATATCAGAAAAAATTGCTAAAGTAATTGTCAAGTTAATTAATAGTAGTATAGAAATAGGTATTAATCCTACAGATCTAAAGCTAGGTTTGGTATGGCCTATTTACAAAAGTGAAAAACATGACGATTACAGTAATTACAGGCCCATTACTATACTTCCAACAATTGACAAAATTATAGAAAAATTCATTTCCAACCAGCTTCACAACTTTTACCAAAAACAAAAAATTATTTCGCCATTTCAATACGGATTTCAGCCTAAGAAATCTACTACATAGTTACTGTCAAACTTTACAGATGAAGTAAACAAATGCTTCGATGAGAAAAAACATGTATTAATTGCATTCATCGATTTCAGTAAAGCCTTCGATACCTTGAAACATAACATTCTTATAAAAAAACTCGAAAACTCTGGTGTTAGAGGACGTTTCTTAAGATGGTGTAAAGATTATGTTAGCAATCTATATTTCTAAGTAAAGATGGAAAATAATTTAAGTATTAAAATGCCTATGACTACAGGTACGGCACAAGGCTCAGTTATAGGGCCACTCCATTACTTAACATACGTAAATGAATTAGAAAATATCATTAAAAATGTAATTTATACCAATATGCAGATGATACGTGCCTTCTGTCAGAAGATAAAAATCTGGATATCGCCATGCAAAAATTACAAGATGATTTTTCACGCCTCTCTATGTGGGCTCACGATCTAGGACTTGTAATAAATATACAAAAAACTAAGGTACTACACATTCATTCTAGTCATATCAAGAATATTATGCCAGTAAGCATTATTGCTCATAATCATCTTTGTCTGCACAATATAATAACTTGTTCCTGCGAAAAATTCCCACTTGTTAAGTATCACACATACTTAGGACTGATTATAGATAATAGGATGAACTGGAAGAATCATATTGATAACGTGTGTAGTAAATTAAGGGCAATCCTAGCGAAATTTTATATTATTCGTAATAAAGTTCCATTTAAAATTCTTCTAAGCCTATATAATGCTCTAGTGGAATCGATAGTATCGTATGGTCTTAGTAGTTATGGACGAACTTTCCGCACTTACCTAGATAAAATTTACAGCTTACAAATAAGAATTTTAAAATCGATATTGCCTCAACACATTAAGGACAAATATCGAAATGATTACTCATAACTTTTCACGTACTGCAAAGTTTTACCCATACATAAAAAGGTGAAATATATGATTTTAAAAGAATGTTATGAATACTCGATGTACCCAACCCCAAGGGAACGCATTTATAGCACTAGAAATAAAACACCTTATTCACCAATTAGAACTAATAATTACTACGGTAAGAGAACACGTAAATTTCTAATACCATACATATTAAATTGTATACCTACGGAGATAAGAAGCCAGCTAACCGCACAAAACTTGAAAACAAAACTTAAACATTTTTTCGCATAATAAGAATTCAAAAAAGTATCTATATATATATATATTATTCCAATGAGAATCATAACGAGCTATATCCATCTATGCCAATAATTGTTAAATTGGACAAATTAACAAAACTTGTTACAAAATAAAATACATGAAAAAAAATTATTCCTTAAAAATACACTCCGTGTGTACGCGCTAAAATAAGATAGTACAGTATATCGGATAAGCAAACAACTGAAGACAACAATCACGTTTCTACTTCACTACTCCTGGTAAACAATACCAAAAACTACCTTCTCCACAAAAATAGTTTAAGAGATACATATTATAGATTTTATATAAATTTTTTATGCCAAAAATTTTTTTTTAATAATTTGTAGCACAATTGTTTCATAGTACTTTATATTTAAGTAAAAGTTAATTCCAATGTCATTTAAATAATAAGCTTAAGTAAATGAATGTATAATTAAGAGCAAACTGTGCAGTGCCAAGACAAACAATAGATGTTGAATGGCACGAAGATTTTGATTTTGTAATTAAAACTGTTACTTTGTTGATTAAATAAAAAAAATTGATTTACTAGGTGGTAGGCTACTATTTTACCTTAATGTCGGGGTAGGTGCCGCTCCCTTATTTATTCCTGCGGCCAAGATCCAGACACCATTTCCGTGTTATATGTTAAAGGATAAAAGAGTCAATATCATAACGCCTGTGAGACATTAATTCTTCAGGGTTCACAAACACACTTCCCGTCAGGGGTCACAAACACACCCATCGTCAGGGGCCACAAACACACCTGCAATCTTCTTTATTTGAAGCACTGGTATCCTAGTCCTGCAGTAAACATTACCATCCCGGGGGCTATTAATTTTTTTGTTCTCTTCTCATCATCATCACAGCCGTTACAATGCTGTCCATAAGCCACGCCCAAAATCACTGCATTAATGGTTTCCCTGCATTTCTTACCAGGTAGCCATACAATCTAGTGGGATAAGCCCTACAATTCGTTTTACAAGCTATACGAGAACTTTTCGTCTTTCGTCAATCTTTGTAACCGTTTTTACTCAAATTTTATATAAAGTCATTTCATTACTAAAGTTATCGTATTATACCTGGTAAAGTCACGCTACAGCGTATTATGGCTACTGCAGGAATGTGTCAGCCGTACCGAGGAATACCCACGTAAAGTTTGTCACTTCTACCTAATTCTATGAAAGTTAGACCGGATTTCTAACTGTTCGCCATATTATTGCTAATCACTATCAAGCAAATTCTATTCACTCTACATAGCGACCAAAGTAATAACATTTGCAATAACTTTACTCATTTCAAAGAAATATATAAGTTCTAACTTGAATCTAGGAAGAGTAATAAAACTTTAAGTATAAGGAAAGGCTAACATAAATGGCTCGAACTGAGTGGTTTTTGTAAAACCAATATAAGGTCATAATGATATTGATTAATGGTACATAAATGTCGGGCGTTAAAGATTATCTCTAGGCGTAACGTGTAGTACAAAAACCTATGTGAGGCGATGCTCAGCTAACGAAGCCGCATTGTTGGACGCGGTATAGAACTCGAGTAAAGTCGAACGCTCAATGTATGAACGCGTCAACAAGTCATAAACGAGAGCGTTTGGCAATTTTAGTCATAAATAATCAAAATTTCAGGCCGTAGGTAGAAATGTGTATAAGATGCTTTCTTTTATAAAAATCAAGTGACAAATAAACTAATAGTTCACCTGATAACAAGTGCCTACAGCAGTCAATTTTTTTAGTAGGATAAGGGTGAAAAACGAGCACATAGTCCACCTAATGGTAAGTAGTTGCTGCGGCATATAGACATCACATCAGTCCCCGGTCACGAATCAAAATGCAGATGAATTGCAATCCGTGAGGAATAAGATGGAATGCCATTTTCGAGTAAAAGGGGTCTCCGGCTCTCTACACTCACCATACGAAACACAAGCAGCGTTAAGCTGCTATTTTACACTGGTATTCTGTGAGAGCGTGGTCCTTCCCCGGTCGAGCCGATCCATTCGTGCTACAACTATACTACTAATATAGCTGCAGCATGGCTCTACCACGTAAAAAGCCAACTTTAGACAAAGGAGGTTACAGATTCGTTGTCACCTATAAAGACTATGATAGAATGTTTGGCGGTGGAAAGAAGAGGGGAGATCTCCCGCCGAGCAGGGTGTCCCGGGGAGTGGCAGTTTTTTTGCACCCGAAGGAAATAATGGCAACCCTCCGGTAATGGGGGAGGGAGGTGGAGAATGCTCATAACATACCACGCAGCCGGCTGCGTGGTTAACGGTCTAACTAGAGATCTCTAAGTCTTATCGAACGCGACCCCCCTTAGCAGAAAGGGGGGTGCAAGGGGCGGCAGTTCGGAGTTATTTTATATATACTGTTTTTGATTCGGAACTTTGATAGCATGATTTAGGCTTCGATGTGTTTCGCTTGTGACGCGACGACAGCGCCGCCACAAATGCCTCACAGCCTGTAATTATACTTTCTCTCTCTCTCTCTCTCTCTCTCTCTCTATATATATATATATATATATATATATATATATATATATATATATATACACTTCAGACAGGAAGAGCAGTGCAAATGCTGCTATTTTGTGGTAGAAATAGGTAATAGTGTGTAGTAAGAATGTGGTAATTGGAGTGTTCGGTAGTGGTCCCTACCACCAATTAAATTGTTTATACAGTGGACCTCTATAATCCGGCTCCTGTCTAAGCCAGCACCCTCTGTAATCCAACATGGTCTATTATTTATTATTGAATGTTATTTTGAAAATCTTTGCTAATGCATGATTGAACAAGTTATTGTACGTACTTGTACGCACCACCACTGTGGAGGCATACCGAACCTGACATCTTCAACGCGCCGCGCTTTAATGTGTATAGTTCTGTTTAAATGCTATATTTTGTTCTGAGCTAATTCTTCCTTTCTTTTGCTTTCACTTTGTATGCTATCCACCTTTATAAACTCTCTTTGTGCTTGTGGACAATAGACGTTTTGTGTGTTATATGTGGTGACTTTTATTTACATACATCACTACACCACTGTTCGACGCATATTGTTTTGATTTTGATTGCTTAGTTTGAATTTGACACAACGAACAATGATTTTTACTTTATATTACATATATATATATATATATATATATATATATATATATATATATATATATATATATATATATATATATATATATATATATTTATATATATAACATATAGAACCTTATCATTGGATCTGTAATTTGTCGGATTAAAAAGTACTCTTTTGTAAAATCTGAACTATAGGGGTCTTTGGCAGTACTCCGACATCATCATCCGACAAATTTGATAGTTCGACACTGCCCTGCAAAATGTTTGACGGATTACCGGGGGTCAACTCTCTTGATTTATTATCATCAATTCAGTCGTTTACAAATCCATTGCTGTGCATAGGTCTCCTCAATGAATGCAATATAACATTCAACATATACAAAATTATATAGAGTAATCTTTCATAGGCCACGGTATCGGCCCATAGTTACCTCTTACGAATCCCAGCGGATTAAATGGTGTGAATGTAAATATAAACGTTAAATGGAAGCGGTATTTATCTGAATGAATATAGAAATTGGAGATATCGTGTGTAGGAAAAAGAAAGATAGTAGAATTGTGTGCAAGTGATATGGTATTTAATTAGGTTTAAGAGAGAGAGGTAAAATGTATTATGTTTTCAAGAATATTGTTCATTTGATCTTAAATTTATACCGCCACACAAGTTATAGATGTACTTTAAATAACTTGTAACTTACACCATGCGCAAACAAATCCGAGCAAAATCAAACTGCCGTCCAACAATGGTCCGTCCTCAATACAAAATTGACAATAGCGAGAGTAAGAAACGGGGAATTTATCACCTACTGTTTCTCGCACGAACCGTACATATGCATACACTGTGTCTAAATTGTTGAAAGGCTACGCCCTGCCTACAGCATGTTGCCATGCCGGATGGTAAAGGGTTTCGCTTGTTAGAACTTATTGCTGTGCTTCATTTGGTATAAGTTTTAAATAACAATACATAATAGCCAAATCAATACAAAAGAGAATCAAAATTAAATTAAATATCCGGTTTGTTGTGTCAACTCTATTATTTAAACCGTTGTTTTTAGCTACATAAATATAGTGAAATTGAAGTCGCATCATTATTCTACTAAAATTGAGAAATATTTTTGCAGTAATTTCAATAAGAGTAACGTACAGAGGTGGCCAAAGTGTTGTGATCGCATCAACTAGCCCAGCTTAGAGGTTAGGGCAAACTCTATTTGAAATGTGTAGGGAAGGTATTATGGGTTTAAGTTTTGCTCAAGTTTCATTCGTTAATATAAAGTAATCAATTTGGTTCCTATATTTTGAATAAATTTTATTTTTGAAGTAAATTACATCTCATTTAATTAGTATCTTAAATGTACTTAAGTTGTTTAATAAATCTGTGGTTAGAGTTTCAATTATAAAGCGACTTGTCTTTTTCACAATGTGAAAGTTAAAAGTTAAAGTTACAGCTTATATATACGTCTCACTGCTGGGCACAGTACTTCACTCATTTTCGAGAGGGATATTACGACAAGGAAGTATCCATCGCGCTGCTCCAATGCTTGTTGGCGACCTTCACACGTATTCGAAATATTTTGTTTCTTATTTTTCAGACATGCAGGTTTCCTTCACCGTCAAGCACGTGGTAAATCTCTTTTACATGTTAAAACACAAACTGTGAATAACCGTTTGCTCAAATATCAAATTTAAAAATAAAACCGTTGTGTTTATTTAAAATTCCTTCCGAATTCATCACAGGATATTGAAACAACCCTATGTAAAACCATCCATATCTATTTTACCGCAACCTATTAACTGTACCGCTCCACAACATTAACACGTTTA
This sequence comes from Parnassius smintheus behrii, assembly GCA_036936625.1. Classification (NCBI taxonomy): domain Eukaryota; kingdom Metazoa; phylum Arthropoda; class Insecta; order Lepidoptera; family Papilionidae; genus Parnassius; species Parnassius smintheus. The sequence goes on from JAUPFT010000018.1 coordinate 4,379,015, forward strand.
TGGTTTCCAGGTCGCGTGTGAATGACAAGTGATTGTCAGAACTTTATCACCTTGACCATTGTTGTGTAAGCAGACATAGTTTTGGAAATATTAAAACTGATTCGTAAATTATATAGCTGTTTTGTACGTTGGTATTAAAACAAACTCAACAAGCGTCTTTTCTTCAAACAACTTATTAGTTTTCACTCCAATAATCTCATCGTTCGGCAGATGATTGTTGCATAACGTTGAATTCAATTACAATATTACAATACACTTTTTGTTGTATACGAAGGGAAGGTTAACGTAACAAGAAATATAAATATTGTGGGCAACTTGTTTGTTTACGTACTGATTATATTAAAACAATCGTTTTTACGTTTCTTTAAAAATGACGTTGCTGTGTAAAATGTTAGTACATAATTAGTTAAAGCCAAAGTTTCTTTCACATAGAACAAACGCCTTTTGAGTTTTTCTATTTAATTTATTTAAAAATTAACAATGCAATGTCATATATTTATTTATATATACATACTTTTAAATGTCAACTTTAGTAATAATACGAGGCGGCACTGAAAGTTTCGGGAATCAAGGAAGTGACACAACATTACTGTTTAAAAATGTATTTATTGCTTTTTGAAGTATTCTCCGCGAAATTTGACACATTTTTCCATACGATGGAACCAATCATTGAAGCAACCATTCCATTCGGAAGTTGGGGTCTCCAAAATGGCCGTTTTGTAGGCGTCCACAGCTTCCTCAGGTGATGAAAATCTCTGTACACGCAATTTATTATTTATTTCAGGGAAAGTATAGAAATCATTAGCGCTTAGATCGGGGCTGTGCGGCAGATGGTCTAATAATTCTATGTTTTCTTGCTCTAAAAACTCTTTTGTTCTGTGTGCGGTGTGAGAACTCGCATTGTCGTGATGGAGGATGATACGGCGGTTGCAGTTCTCTTTACAGAGTTCAGAAACGACCTGTGGCAAACAAATGCTAGCATACCATTTTGCATTAACCGTTCTTTGTCCCTCAAGACGAACAGTCGTAACATGGCTGGTTTCGGAGACAAACGTGGCCACCATTTTTTTTTTGCAACACTCCGTGAACGAACAATTTTTGTTGGCTATAACTCATTTTTGAACACCCAAACTCCTGACTGGTTTTTTGTTTTGGGTTCGTACGCATATATCCAGGATTCGTCACCTGATACGATGTTGTATACAGCATTTGAGGATCCTGCGTGGAATCTCTTGAGAGTTCTGATGCAATAAGTAATGCGAGCCGCTTTTTGCTCTTCACAGAGCGAATGCGGTATCCATCGGGAAAACATCTTTTTTACACCTAATTTTTCATGCAAGATTATTTGTATTTTACTAATGCCAATGTCTAAAGTTGCCTGAATTTCGCGGTATGTCACATGTCGATCTTCCTCAATCAGCTTACGCACAGCATCAACGTTTCCTTGGGTGACTGCAGTTTTTGGACGACCTTGACGGGGATCATCACTGAGCTTGACACGTCCACGTTGAAATTCCGAAAACCAGCGATAAATTGTGGTTTTGGATGGGGCTTCATCACCAAATGCAGAAATCTTCCGGTCAACACACTGTTTTTGTGTTAAACCACTTCGAAAGTCATAATAAATCATCGCTCTTGAATTTTCTCGAGTCAATTCCATTTTCTCAACGATTAAACAAGTTTGACAAAACCTTGTGACAAGTCCGAGAATCTTTTTTTAAATAAATAAATGGTATTCGAATTTAAAACCAAGGAGTTTTCAATTCAAAAGATTTTAATATGACAGGAACAGTGGAAATATTCCATTCCCGATACTTTTAGTGCAGCCTTGTATAATGCCAGTAGTCATTGAAATTATCCGCAATATATTGATCTATGTCGTAGTTGGCCCTTTTTACAAAAATAAAATTAAAAAGTTTACATTAAAGGTTTTGTTGCACTAAAATTGGTGAATTCATTTAATTTAAAAATATAATCAAGTGATAAATTTGCAATTAAGCGTCGAATTAAATAAGTTTGGAGACGAAAAGCCAAAATATCGATAACAAATGGTGATATTAGTTTGTTCTCGCGATTTTAAATATTTTCAAAATCCACGAACATATAAACGTTCTAAAATACACGAATACCATGTCATATATTCAGTTTTTTGTACGAGTTTTTAGGTGAGAAACGAGCTCAGTATACTCAACGGTAAGCGGATGATGGACCCATTAAAAATGAAAACACAGATTCGTTGTGACCCCAGTGGACTAATAGCGTTATCAGTATCAGGGTCTCTGGTTCTGATCACTAACCAAATGACACACACTATTATGATATTCTTTGTCCTGTAGTAATACAGCTGTAGTGTTGCACTACCACATATTATGTACAGAGATCTTTCCAAATATAGAGGAATAAGGTACTAAATTTATTTAGCTATATTAAATAGCTATTTCAACAGGAGTTAATACATTTACATTTTGAGTTTATGTCTTCAATATAAAAAGAATCATAAAAAATCAAACATAAACGAAAATGATAACAATCAGCACCTGGTCGACTCTGGGTCGTTTGAACCAACACATTTTGTTAGATCGCGGGTCGTTAGTACCCACACGATTTGTTATAAACAGATGCTTAGCAACAATAGACTGGATATTCGGTAGGCGGTGACGGGTAAACTATGTTTCGAATGCGGTTATTAGACAGTAGCGATAGCGTGAGAATAGTGTGGATTCCGATATATTCTTTTATTTTTTTTTATACATCTGCAACACAACTTTAATAATACGATTGAAATTATTAAAACTAGTTAAAAAGTTTGATTTTAATTGTTTTTAATGACGTGCATTACAACATTAAGATTACACATTTTTTGTTATGTATTATTAATATAAAAATATCGTTCTCCGTGAAGTAGTGGCGTATCCATACAAAGTTTTACTTTATATCATGCCCTAAGCGTAATATCGTAAAATATTTACCTTTCATAGTCTATGTGGTTAATACTCTAAGCGAGAAAAGCTTGCCTAGTGGATCGTTTTTAAGATCAAAAGAAATATTATTATCATCATCATCATCATTACAATCTATCAGTCTACTGCTAAACATAGGTCTTTGTCATAAGTTGGCAGCCGAATTTGATAGTTAAATAAGGAGCTGTACCTAAAAATATGTCAAAATAAAAGTTACCATAGACGTTGAAAGTTTATTAATAGTTTCATATCCATCTTTTCATCTCCGGAATTTCGAGGGATTCAGGTTTGAATCCCGGGTCAGGCCAAAACAATTTAATGGGTTGGTTTTTTCAATCAAAATATTATCATTAATAGCACATAGCCCTGAAATTGATGGTTATTCAGCAACGTATCGGAAAGCAAGTAAAGTTGTCGAGTTATAGCCCCATAGGACTATGAGAATGAGGGAACAGGAGAGTACGATTGTGCCTGCGCGCAATCGGTGGCTGATCTGCGTTGAGACTATCTACTATGATTAAGGTTCGGTCTGAAGGTTAGAGCATAATATGTAAAATTGCATTTTTTTTTAAACATAAACGTCTTATCCATATAACTACCACGACGAAGATTAATAATTTCTACAAATTATACTACATTATAAGAGAATGGCAATAGCAATTTATCTTCACCGGCCACAAAGCCAACGAAAACATTGTTCAAAATATTGACACGTTTTTGTTCAATGTGCGATTCGGGGTCCGATGGACCCCCCACTTAACGTTTTATTGTCTCTTCAATATGACATTCTATTTCCATACACAAGTAATAAACTTAAAGCGTGAGAGAAGTCATTTTACATTTAAATTGACATAACGTTATGCACCTCGTGGGTGTCGTAAGAAGCGACACAGAGAAACAGATAAGGAAATGAGCATCAGCTTCTTTATACATCACGACTAAAAATAAAAAATGTAGTTACCAACCCGCTTGTCAAGCGTGACAACTATGTGTAAATAAATATGAGGCGATCTATGAGTGAGGCCTATGTGCAGCAGTGAACTTTAATAGAAGTAACGGTAACGGTAACCGTAAAGCTTATGCAAAAATTCCGTGCAGTGGCATCGTACGAGTGTATAGTATCCCACGTGATCTCGAGGGTGTCGTGAGAAGCGAAAGAGGGAATTTAAATAGGAGAAGCAGTGGCTTCCACCTGATAACATTTCCAAATATTGATAAACTGCTCTTGCCAGCCCACCTGCTAAACGCGCCAACTGTTGCGAAACATTCCCTATGGGTCTGCGACATCTAAGGTGAAGCTTATGGTCCTTGGTATGATCTTTTGATACGCCGTGATAGTTAAATGCAAAACAATACCATGGCTTTTTAATAGAGGCTATGAGGCATTGCATCGTAATAATGAGATATGCCAACGTCTTTTGGTTTAAAGTTGGTTGCAGATGTGCATGGACTTTAATATCTACTTAAAAATAAAATAAATAAAATAAAAGAATATAAGTGTTGTCTTTGCTATTACACTGTATTTAAAAAAAATTTAAAGTTTCAGCCATAAATATGATAATATTATTATGTGTAGTAAAGTTTTTTTTTATAATACATTAAAAAGTAAAATAATAACAATTTCGGAAGATATTCCCATTTTTTTAACAAGTATTAGCCAAATGTCATATATAATACTATTCTGCCTGATGGTTAGTGGCGATGTAACTAAAATGCTAAAACGCACTGAGGATACATTGTTATAGGGAGTAAAGTATTTAACCGTCGGCAAAGTATTTACTTCCTCTTCTGTAAGCACGACGGACATGCTAATTAATTTTACGTTATTTTTAAACATTGAATGATTTCACATGTTTTTTTTTAGAACTAATTTTGTACGGAAGCCATTCGCAACAAATCTCGCTTCCTCCTTTGACTTGGGCATGCAAAAATTGTGCATTCGCCACTACAATATTTTGAGAGATCGTGTCAAATGATTCCATTATTTCTTTATTGTATTCCAGTGCGATGCAACTGTTTGTGTATCGAGTGTGACAATTGCGTGGAGTAGTTATGAGGTTATTCTTTAAGGTATTTTAGATCTAGTGCTAAATGCATAAAGATAGAAATTGTGACACTATTGAAAATACATTAAATACATTTGAAGTTCATACTTTCAATGCAGTTACTTGGAATTTCACAAATTGCGAACTTATATCTTTAGAGTCATTCGTCACGGTACTTAAAGTATTGTGAATTATTTTATATTGACAATAATGTATAACACTTATTATTCCTAGGAGAATTGCTTTCAAACTGTTTTTTATGCGGTTGGGAAAGCTGTATTCTAAAACTTATTTGCTCAACTAAATCTAAATCATTCTTATTAAATCACTTTTTTTAAATATGGTGATAGCGTAAGCGAAACCTATTTCGTCTCGCTCGTATCAACTATAAGTCGGCCAAAATGATCACGTGGTTTCTGACTATATAATTATCTTGTATACGTAAAAAATAAAACTATACCAATACCGACCACGGCCAGCTCCGCCAAAGTTGCCATACGTGTGATCTGCTTGAAAAGGGTTGCGATTATAGTAAATCATAACGGGACCGTGATCATCAGATTACTTTTGGGCTAGTAGATTACGATTTTGATGATATGGATCTACACTAGCTAATCTACTGAAAAACAGTTTCAAATCCCGCACAGAGCAAGCGCTTGTATGGACTGTACCGAGTATGTTTGCTTAAGTTATTTATGTATATCGTTATAGGAACAAACCTTCGTGTTTAAATACTATATTCTCTACATTGTAATATAATATTAAATTATGGCTTACTAGCGCAAGTACGGGTAATTTCTGGATCTCGACAACAGCGCTACCTACCAGATCCAAATATGAATATAAGCCATCTAGGGATCCACTCAAATACATATGAAATATTTTATTAAAATTGGTTGGATGGTTTCAGTTTTTAATAGACATAGGTAGCTACATTTTATGTAAATAGATTATGAAAATAACAACGTTATAACAAGAAAACACAAAAGAAGAGTTTAAAAAAAAGGTATAATTTTGGTTATTGGTGATAATGATTATAACCTCATTTTGTCATACACCCCTTCAAAACTACATTTCTTGAACACGGACTTCCCCGAAGGAATGCCATAAAGCACGAACCTGAGCCACCTGCGTCTTTTTATTAGAGGATAGGGTGACCAACGAGCACACAGTCCACCTGATGTTAGGTAGTTGCTGTGGCCCTACATCTATCCTGGACTACGATTCAAACCTCAGATGCGTTTTGGAGGGATTAAAATGGAATGCCTTGTTTCCAGTAAATAGGGTCTGCGGTTCTCTAAACTCAGCATAAGAAACACATCTGCATTAAGCTATTACTTTACGCTGGTATTCCGCATCTATGGACTTCCTGCTCGTATTAGCACTAAGCCGCCAATCCATCTAGTGGTCCTATAATTTGTTTATCGATACAAGGCTGCTATTGTACTGTAGTATGAACGTTATTTCACAATCGTTTGGCGGTTCTTCGAGCTATGTTTCGGGCCCACTGCTACTACCGATAACTTTGCTACGGATTACTCTCCCTTAGATTGCCATATTTGACACGCAGGGCTAGCGTGTTAGCAACAATAGTTTATTATTAATTTGAGTAGTAACAAAAATTCAGCTGCACACCACATCTTTCATTTCCCTCTGCCGTCGCTTACAACATCTATGTGATTATATGGAAAAGTGCCTACCTACCTACACCTACACTGCAAAAGCTTAAAGAGAGCTTAAATTAGTAAATAAATGCTATTTTCATTTTAGTATATTATTTTCCCATTTATATCAAATAGTTTTGCTGTTCAATAACAGATGTTCAAAAAACGGATGTCATTTATTTGGAACCGCACCTAGATTGAAAAAAATAAATGAATAAAAATATCTCTCGATCGGCAAAAAGGGATGACCCAAAAACGATAAAAGACAACAAAGCGTGACGTGCATTAATCAAAATATAGATCGCAAAAAATTCAACGTGTGGGCGAGCATTCCCAATATCAAAATATGCACGGGTAAGTCTGTTCTTTGGTAAAATAATATGGTTCTGCCCTACAAGTGAATTAGTAACTTAGTAATAAAAAATATTTTCGTAAAGTGATATTTATGTTTTCTTACATTCTCACATATTTCTTTGGTCGACATTGACGGCACGGCAAGTCTCAACAGAAACTAGTCATATGCGCAGGACAGGATTATAGTGCCCAAAAGTATGCCATGAGCACAGAAGCACTCCATTATTGGCATAGATCGATGAGACGGTGGTCCGACACGACTGAAGGGAAATCTGATGCAGGACCAACGGCTTCACGTGCTTTCCGATGTACGGGAGTGAAACAACGTCAACTTCCTCCCTACAAGTTACTACTAAGAATGTCTTGATAAAAAAACCAATAACTGATTTTCAAACTCAATTCAAACCCAGTACCACATGATCAGTAACCGCGAGGCAGAGAGACATATTAAGTTACACACTGTTGAACAATACCCTGCTCTCATTTTTGAAAGAGTAACGCGTTGCTTCAGTAAGTGTTAGGAAACTTCACATATCCTTAAAATATTTTATTTCTAGAAATTGCAGGTTTTTTACTTACTATAAGCCAGTGCTTGATCACAACCCCACCTGGTGGTAAGTGGTGATGCAGCCTTAGATGGTAAATCGCACTGTGTTAGCGTAACAAATGTCTATTCACTCTTGCCTTGAAGACGACCAGATTGTATTCGGACGGAAAGATAGACGCACTCCTTTGCTGTACGCATTAAAAAAGTTGAAGTGAACTCTTTGGTTCTAATGCGTGGAATATTGACAACAAAAGGGTGAAGACCCGCCGACCACATAGTCAGAATACCGAGAGGCTTGCTACTCTACGCCTGTGCTCGAGGCTAACAAGGTTGATTTCAGCCAAATCAAGGTCAACAATGAGCTTCTTAGCAAGTCTTTCTACCGAGTACAACGCTGCCAGGTGGCATTTTGCAGCACTAGATATGACATATGTAGCAGAAGTACTTCATGCACGACCGGACTTGCATTTTAAAGGTAAGAAGCTTCTCCAGCGTGAAGGAGCGCCGCACGCTTGCAAGAACACCAAATGTCCTTGCAGCTAGCTGCTTTGGCTCCGGACTCAATGAACATCAGTAACGACTTAGAGAGATCATCGACCCAGGATAAGTACGCCATATGCTTGTGCTTTTCAGCACGAGCGCACTCAGTGTTCAATCGTGAGCGAGATTTACCACGCAAATAGGATGAAATACTCCATCGCTTGACGTATCATATCGGTAATGGTATCCGCAGCTCGACGGAGCTTTGGACCAGAAGCGGACATGTCGCTAAGGATAAGATGCAAAAAAATGCCGTATCTCATCCCAATCGCCACACTCTGGGTGTGGATCTAACTTGGATGGGGATATAACGACACAGATTTCACCAGACAGTGGTCAAAAGTTCCCAAGGGTGAAGTAGTCTGAACATTGTACCTATCTGGATCGGTCGTAAGAAGGTCGAGGCAGTTGGCTATGTGCCTATCCACATCAGATACCCTAGTTGCTTGTTGCTTGGGAGAGTTCCAGCGAAAAGGAAAAATTCCACGCCTTTCTCCCAGCGTGGTCGGTTTTCTGTATAGGACAAAAACAGCCAGTCCTGATGACAGCCATTAAAGTTTCCCAGAAAAACCAACTGTGCATTAGGGTAACGATTTATAGCCACATCAGAGGCTTCACTGAGGTGTTCAAATAGCCTAGTTGTCTCTTGGTTGTCGCTGTACGAATGGTAGACGCAAGAATAAATAATTTTACTCATTCCTGTGTCCATATATACCAAGAATACCCAGCTTGAACAGAAAGTGGGGTCTTCAAGGTGACGGAGACGCTTACAGCAGATGCCGTTTCCGAAGTAAAAACAGACTCCGGCACACTGATAGAAATTATGCTCTAATGTGTACCCAGGATAGCCAAGGCACATCTGATCCACGTATCAGTCAAGAAGAGTAAGTACGGCTTGTCAGTTTCAAGGTGTTAATGGAGTGCATTAAGATTACAGTGCTGGCCTCGGATGTTTGTGAGGTGCACTTTGATAAAGAGGGAGTGCAACCAGTGTACAAACTTACTCTTCTTTTTTTATTTTTTTCATTATTGGTGGAGTGAACAGGTTGAGAGTGGCAGTTGGACGAGGCATCACACATATAACCTAGGGACGCAAACAGAGTCGTGGCATCGGTGGTGCCTAGCATTAAGTTTGCAAGGGACGCTCGAAAGCCATTAGAAATCGCCAGTAGGCCCTTTCCTCAGGTTGCCAACTGGCATGGTGAAGCCATCCCAAGATTTTTTGTAAGATAGCGGGGCAGCCTTAGCCTAGCTCATTAGTTGGCCCCACAACGATCTACGGTCGGACAGTGGTGCAACCGTGCTTCGGATCCCGCTAACCTCTATAACCAGGCACCTGACACTTCCTTCCTTCCTTTCCAGTGCCTGGTTATAGAGGCCGCATCGCAACTGGTTCTTATTCGCAACGCAACTGTCCAGACCCATTATCACTATGATATGGCTGCAATTTCTAAATAAAACTAGTTTTTACGGATTTTATCACTCATATTAGTTTATTTTATCTGGAGGTAGACGTGGTTAACTATGACATTGGGACGTCAAACACTTCAGTCGCCCCGTTACCATTGGTGCAGTAAAGTGCTCAAAGCGTCGGAAATATAAAAAAGTTAATATACGCGATAGAATCTGTAAAAACTAGTTTTATATGTGTAGTATTTGCGTAAATACAAAAAAATCATTATGCAGGTTTCTTCACGTTCCTTTCAATTACAGATCAAAATTTACCGACACAGCCTTTCAGAAAAGTCCATTTTGAAATTGAATATTCAAACGGGATATTTGCCATAGTTGCATAACAGGTGGGTTGGCATTATCATCATCATCATCATTACAGCCCTTTGCAAGTCCACTGCTGAACAAAGGCCTCCCCCAAGGAATGCCACAAAGCACAGTCCTGAGCCACCTGCATCCATCGACTTCCTGCATGTCTTACCAGGTCGTCACTCCATCTAGTGAGACACACTACACCTACATCTACACTACGCCTACCGGTACAAGGCTGCCACAGTTCTTTTTTTATTTTTAGTTGTTATAAGGAAGGCGCTGATTCCCTTCAGGGAAACTGAAACAGGTTTCCTATGTCAGCTCTTACGATGTCCACAGGACACCGTACGGTATATCAGTAATAAAAATTGCAATTAATTATTTAATTGGTGTCAGCGGGGATCAAAACAGGGTTGTAATTTACCGCGAGCGCTGAACTTATTAGCTTCTACAAATTGATATTACGAGTATAATTATTAGGAATATAATAAACATTAACAAAATGGCTCATAACAATTTTATGGCTAATTTACTATTGCTATTTGGTGCGGTTAACATAGTGAGGTAACTTCTAAGAGTTATTCAAAATATCGACAACGCGTAAAATCTGAAACCAAGTTCTGATAATATGCTGTGAATTCTTTTTTTGTTTCTCATAATATAAAATGCGTGATAGAGCTATGCTGCAGCTATATCTTTGTTGTAGTCGAATGGGTCAAACGGGGAAGGACCACTCTCTCACAGAATACCGGCTTAAAATAGCAGCCTTATACTGCTGTATTACGTATGGCGAGTGTAGAGAACCGGAGACCCTCTCACTAGAAACCAGGTGTTCCATATTAGTCCTCAGGGGTGAGAACGCATCTGTATTCTGATTCTTAACTGAGGACTTATTAGAACGTTTTTGTGAATAAAACAGTGATCTCTAAAATGCTATGAAATAATTTTTGACCTTTATCTTCCGTTTGCTTACTGCCCGCATATTGAATTTATTGAGACAACAATAAAATACGGCGCGAGAGATATTCCATTCTAAAATTAATGATACGTTTTGGACTCCGCGGCCTTTATTCTGGGTATCTTGTCTCTGTTACTTCCCTGAAATCCACGCTTAGTTTTGGTTTATTTTTTAATCAATAAATATTGAGAAACAAAAACTGAATTCGACAAATGCAAATCAAATCATTGGGTTGAATCTAAATTATATTATTGTAAAGCTGCAGAAACTTATTTCGGATAATTTAGCGTTTAGAATTTGTTTTTTTTTTTCTCATTGGATTATTTGAACATAGATGACAAATTGTGATAAGTTATTAAATAAATAATAAAGTAAACTACAAAAGGACCTGGGTCGTCACGAACGTTGTTACTATTTCGATAAACAAATCGTCAATATATTAATCATTCCATAAAATTACTCTGTTGGACTTATGAACTTATTCCAATTTAGAAAGTCTTCTGTCTTGTACCTTCGACACTGCATACCGTCGTCTATAACAAATATATTGTCTAGTATAAAAGATAAGTATAAGTATAAAAGAACTCATGATTGCCACCAGTGACTGTATACTGGTGGCAATCATGAGTTCTTTTTGGCCTAAACCATAATCTTCATAAGATCCACGTACCAAAATTGGAAGAATTGGAACCTCTTAATCACCGCACCACATAGTAAGTTGGGAAGTTAGGATGTTCCAAAGTAATACAGCAGATTAATCGAAGCTTTTAAGCTCTTTAATGCCTTATTATCATTCATATCCTTTGTATATATGTTCTACCGTGTACCGTGTGTTTTGCTGTATTCCGGTCTATATCGAGCAAGATTTACCAGTGGCTGCGGGGTTTTCCATCTCAGTCCCTTAGAAATAACAACGCATGTGTAGTTTTCTTTTAGAAGTTGGTTGCGAGTACCCATGGGCTATAGTAGCCACTTACAACTAGGTGGCGTAACTTGTATGTTAATTTTGGCATTGTATTTATTAAAAAAAATCTGATACAGAAGGCCAGCCTCTTAGATTACCTAATAGGAGGCTCTTGCAATAGTCGCCACACTTTGGAAACTGGTTGGCAACTCCAATTTTTATTATTTTGAGTTGTTGTCGGAAAAACACTGACCCATGGTCTGTTTCAGTTTTCAATAGTTTTCTCTTACGACACCCATATAACCTACGGGGTATTATGGGGAAGTGGATTCTATTGCAGTGCTTGTTGAGGCGGTATAAAAGAAATCACCGACCAAATCATGCGACAACCATGACGAGTCGACCAAATGAGCTCAAAAAACCGACACCGTAAGAAATGTAGGTTCTCCAGTGGAAGCTTTGTGTTATCAGATGTTGAAAGAATGGCGACTACCTGAATATAACACAGAAGCATGTTAAAAAGTTTTTATACGTGGTAGAGTCACGCTGCAGCTATATTATGGTTGTAGCACGAATAGGTCGGCTCGACCGGGGAAGAACCATGCTCTCACAAAATACCAGCGTAAAATAGCAGCTTAATACTGCTGTGGTTCGTATGGTAAGTGTAGAGATCCGGAGATCCTTTTTTACTGAAATGAGGCATTCCATCTTAGTCCTCATGAGTGGCAACACATCTGTGTTTTGATTCTTAATTGAGGATAAATGTAGATGGCCATGGGCCACAGCTTCCACTTACCATCAGGTGGACTGTGTGCTCGTTTGTTACCCTTATTCTATAAAAAAGAAATAAAAAATAAGCTATTTACAAAGGATGATGTTGCTTACGTACGATGACGATAATATATCTTAAAATTTGTGACACCAACTTCTGAATTAACTTTCTATGCGTCTAAGCAGCAGTGCAATTGTGTATCTCTGTTAAAAATCGTTCGGGCTGCCTTGTTGATTTAGTGGTCGAAAGCACGACTGCTGATCATGTACTCCTAGGTTCGAATCCAGTAATCGTATTTTTTTCTATCAAGAAACTCTCAGTAGCTCGGAGCCACTAATTTGGTTGTGTTTCACCCCCATGCCTCGAAAAGCACGGAAGGTTGGTCCTGCGCCTGATCTCTCTACAGCCAAGTCGTATTGCCGTCCCATCGGTCTATAAAAGGGAGTGAATACAGAGAGCATCTATGCTTTTGCACATACTCGTGCCATATAATCCTGCCCTGACAGGCCACCGTGACTGACATTCAGTCTCCAAGTCACTATAGAAATCGTTCACGGTGGAAGTCAGTTCACATCTACGGATTGTTTTTTCATAATGAATGAAAGAAAGAAACATATTTATTTTAAGCTACATTATAAATATTTTCACCACATAAATATATTATATTACATTAACAATAATGCAGCAAAAAGAGGCATCCGAATCAACATTGTACCTCACTGTAATTACCACCGGCCTGATATTCGGCCCCACTAGATGGAGTGATATTCTGTCGGTGTCATTTTTCAAAGATCCACAAGCAATTGCCAAACATGATTTTTCTGTTACTAAAAATAGGAAATAATAATAATAAAACTAAAATGCAGTGCATTTAAGCTAAGCACTGTATTTAAACAAGGAAGAAAGGTTCTCGATTGGCAGCCTCTTACCGGTAAGTGAAGCCGCCGTTAGATGAAGTGACATACCGGTGATACAGGTTGATTGTGATGATAATGATGATGATTCAATAGATGCTGGTGGCCTCGTTCAACAGTAGACATGTGATGGGCTATAATAGTGATGATGAAACATTATCGGCATGGAAGCGGTGAGGCTAAGTGTATTGGTTGCGATTTGCTAAATATTGTATTACTTTTGTATAATTGTAGTGCGTTTAGATATTTGACAAGTTCTATTTATGAGTAAAAAACTATACAATGCAGAAATTCTGTATAAAAAGGTAATTTTAATACAAAAAGATCGTCAAACATCCAAACGAAGTTAAAAAATATTTCCACCCGTCATACAATCGTACTACAGTAGGGCCTAGACAAGTTGATATTCTATACGAAAACTATAAAAATATATGAAATCAACGATGACCCACATGAATATCTCGTGACTTAAAATTAAAATATGTTGATCCCATTAATTTTGACTGTCGCATTGTTTTCTATTAGTGTTAAGATTGTAGAAAGTCGACTTGGCAAAAGCGGCTGGTCTTCACTTCAAGTCATAAACATTTTAATAACCATCAAATAATAAAATATCTATAAATATAAATTAAATTAAATTGTCTGCTTATAATATCAAAATAACTGTTATTATTGAGCAATTATTTGTTCGCCATTAAGACATGTATAACCAAATGAACATTTTTGTCTGTATGTCTGTTAATACGGGCTAATCTTTAGCTGCTAGTTAGCTAGTTAATTGAGAATAAACTTAGATGTCTATGGGCCACAGCATCCATTTTTCATCAGGTGGAATGTGTGCTCGTTTGTCTCCCTTATTCTATAAAAAAATTATGGGGACAGATGGATAGCAATGTTAGGAGATCATGAATGTCAGGAGTTTTTTTGGGAGATCGAAAAATTGATAATATAAATGTTCTTATATTATCTAAGAACCATACAAATTTATATGAATAACGCCATATTACGAGTAATAAATTCATTCCAAGCGAAGCCGGGGAAAGTCACTAGTCTTTAATATAATGGATTTTCGCAAAGCCTGATTCTGTTAATAATTTTATATATATATATATATATATATATATATATATATATATATATATATATATATATATATATATATATATATATATATATATATATATATATATATATATATATATATATATATATATATATATATATATATATATATATATATATATATATATATATTGCACATATTCTAGCGAGTTATTTTGGCAGGCAACAATAAACCAAAACCGGAATGAATAAGACAAAGGTGTCCCCAAGTTAAATACATATCACTTGTACTTATCCAAGTTTTTCATAAAACACTTTATAGTACATTTTGACATTAAAAACATATCATGTGCCTTTACAAGTACAATTTTATGAGCGCGATAAACGCAAATTATCTCCCAACCCTTGCTGGTTCTCCTGATCTCTCCGGTGATTTCCGCGGACGTGCGTTAACAGTATGGTTGCGTTTGAACGTAAAACGATGACAAAGTTTACCTTGTGTTATTGCCGGTTGCGTGGTGTAAGGTATAAAGTGTAGAGAGTTACAGACATTTATAAATAGCCGTGTGAGCCACAGTAGGAAGACAAACTATTAAATTATCGTTCAACCTACAGTAGATTTATTTATCTTTGTCGAGGTAAAAAAACACTTGTAAAACAAAACATTTACTGCGTGGTCGTCGGTGAAGATAAACACCATGAGGAAGCCTGCATGTCTGACAAAATTTTTTTTCAAAGACATGATGTGAAGTGCACCAACACGCATTCGGACAGTGCGGGTATTAGCTTGCCCTAAACCCCCTCAGAAAAGAGGCCCCTTCCCAGCAGTGGAACGTATAAAGGCTGTGGTTAAAAAGTACAGTCATTACAATTCAGTTCATGACCAATAAATTTTTAGAATTTCGAATAACTTTCTTCTTAGTGTTTCTTTATAAGATAGCAAAATCACAACATCGTGAATAAACCTGCATAAAATTGTTATGACTGCGATATTTTAATATAATAAATCACGATCGGATGAAGTAGATTTTTGTTTTTGATTATAATAATATCAAGTCAAAATTTTTGAAAATCTGTAAAGTCCTCGAAGCTATTCTTTGTTTCATAACGCTCTTAAAAATAGAAGGAGGCTAAGGCTCAGCAACAAAATATTTCTAAGGTGTAATATTTTTTATTTACCCCATTGCATACATCGAAAGCGAAGCGGTGATGTATTGCTCTATTGTCACCAAATCCAAAAATAGTGACTCACTCAACTGAAATCACTTCCACCAGTTTTATATTGCAGTTATAAAATAAAAAAGTACACCAATTGCAAGAGGAGATTTTAATACTTCAGACGTAGTAATAAGATTATTTATTCAAATTCAAATTTATTTTATTTGTGAATACAGGTAATGAGACAGAATAGATTTTTTTTAAATATATTTGCTGCATTCATCTCTTAGGTATACAAATATTACAGTTACAATTAAATATATTACATTTCCACAGCTAAATTATTCAATTTTATTATTTATTTATTTGTATGGATCTCCAACAGTTGTACATATTAAATTACTTCTAACACATGCTTTACATCTATAAATTACTATGTACTACCAATTATAGGAGAACACATGATTCTAAAATAATAGCAGTGTTTATTATTTGCCTATTTTAATGGTAGTTGTAACAAAAATAAGTTTTACGAACAACAAAAAAAAGGGTTTTTTATTATAATTATATAAGAAAATTCAACAACGATGTAATAATTAATTAGAATGGGATTTATTACGATTGTTATTAAAAAAATGTTTGAAAATAATTTCACTTAGATGTCAGTTGGTCGGCATGCACGTGAACAAGATATCTTTAGAAAAACTGAACTTATCACTTTGATGTTTTTATTAGCTTTAGTTTTTAATTATAGTCTCTTGAATTTTACTGATGTAAACCATCCCGTTCATTAATATTCTACAGTTTTTTTCGGTAACAAAATACCAATCACCGGTATCAAGCAGAAAAAAAATTACATAAACAATTTTTTATAACTTTAAACAACATACGTGTTTCGGTAATAAATAAAAGTGAATTGATTCTTCAAAACATTACATGAGCGTAGTAGGTGTGCACTTTAGGTTTTCTAAATATTTTATCTCTATTTTATTTTCAACTCTATGGTCCAGTGCTTGGTTATAACTCACCTGGTGGTAAGTGGTAGAGTACGGTAGCAGATGACAGTATATCGTACTGATTTAGTTTTACAAAAACACTGTAATCGGATGGAAAGATATGCTGGTAAGATATTATATTCCATTGCTCTATCTATTAGGAAAGACGATAGAATATCTATTACTAAAATTAGAAGATTAAAAATAGAAAATAAAAATTACGGATGTCATGGATCAGGGGAACAATAAGAAATATCAGGCTTTCCAGGCAAACAAAAATTATACTTTAATAAAGATATTTGATAGAATCAGGCGTTACTTTGCGGAAATCTATCGTAAAAATTATAATAAAGATATTAATTTGCAACCATCCGCTCATTTAAATACAATGATGTGTCTTACCTGGATTAAAATGCACCTCCCGCCCTCCCTCAATTGCATGCACTAATCCCGTTATCACTATTCCCAACACACTACTCCCGGCAGCACTACTCCCAACACCACTATTCCAGTAAATACGCACCATCGACGATAATACGACACGTGTTTCGCCTCTACACGAGGCATCCACTTCTGGAAGTCGGTGTCTTCATTTGAACCTATCGGAAGCCTTTATGATATTTTCAATAATCAACTTTTAATACTCACGGGATAAAATGAGTTTAAATTAAGGTAAATCTATTGTCATCACACGATAAACGTTTATCACATGGCTTATAATAATGAATATATTCACAATATACCTGAGTAAAATAGCAGTATAATGCTGCTGTCTTTTGTGTGGTAAGTGTAGAGAAACAGAGAATAAAAAAAGTATAAATAATTAGTACTCATTGTTACAAAGTTTGGGTGACAAACGTTTTGATTCTTAAGTGAGGATAAATGTAGATGTCTATGGGCCACAACATCTATTTACCATCAGGTGGAATGTGTAATCGTTTATCACCCTTATACTATAAATAGTATAAAAAAATAATAAATAATATACCTTAGTAAAAAAAGTAAAAAATAAAATATAAATAGTAGTTATTTTCACTATTCGAACTTTGCCTTTCTGATTAACAGCAGAAGAACGTGTGTGAGGTTTCTAATTTTCAAGAAGAACGTAAGGATATAGGTGATGCCCCAAAGCAACACTACTCGTTGGCTTCTCCTAGCCCGTAGTTGTCTGTGTAGTGTCGGATTTGAAGGGGAGTAGCTTAGTACCTGGTAGTTTAATACATAAGTACTAGGTAGAGTAGTATCTGGACGTTAGTTTGAGGCGTCAGTATCTGACTGAATATACAACTATGAATTTATATTTCTTTGTAGTACCTATGGTAACGAGAGCAATGATTTTGTTTAACGTCTGCATAGTGTAACTAACCCTTGATACAATCAAGAGCTACACCAGAAATTACCTTTAGGTTCAAAGCCCTGGTTTTAACAAGTAAAGGGTGGGGGATTATCTCGACCGGGTGTATCAGCTCCTTCCACTTGGACGCACAAGGATTTATTTCCTCTTAGATCTGACCGTGGTCTATGGACTACACTTAAATATAAAAATAAAATGGTAAAGAATAAATTTAGATAAATATACGAGCGTGAAACATCAGAACAATACTGCTGTTCATCGTATGTTGCGTGTGATGAAGCATTCCATCCAAGAGCCAAGAGTTGACAATGCATCTGCATTTTTATTTTTAATCGAGAATAATAGATGTACATGTTTATGGACCTGAGTATCCACTTACCATCAGGTGGACGGTGAGCTCGCTTGTTCACGCTTATTCTCTAAAAACATTGTATCTAGTTCTTTGGACCACATCTCGCAAAGGAGAACACTCACTCAGTTGTTATGTCAGTTTGTTTATTACAGCTTAGTTAGTGGGCTTGCAGTTTACGAGCTGTGTAGGTAGATTTTAACGTGCAGCTGTCATAAAACCAACTCACACGTTCAAATCTATATATTACGTATGTTTAACTGTATGAAGCTTTTAAAGGGAAATAGTCGCTTTGAAATAACCATACTTACATCAAATTAATGTCATTTCCAAGTAATATAACTGACTAGTTACAGTATCTAATCAACGCTTATCTCTTTCGAATATCAAGATTCTGTTCGCTGAGAAATTGAACCTCAAAATCAAGTTTGCTTTCTCGCGGTGTCTTATCGTAAATTTTATATCATACAAGTGATCTGCTTTGGCTTCGCCCGGGTGATATCTGGATTCTACAACAGCACCACTTGCCGGTTCTAATTATGCCTATAAGTGCAATAATATGTTGACAATGTTTTAACGCAGTCTGTTGAACGGTATGACAGCGTATAAAATACGAACAAACAAAAACTATTTTTAATATATATGTATATATTTTAAGTGCATAGTCGTCGTAACAAGCTATCTAAAATATTGCATAATTACAAAATTGACATAATATTTTTATGGAAAAGGGTGACAAACGAACACTCTGCTCATGCTGGTATTCTGTAAGAGAATGATTCTTCTCCATTCGAACTGACCTGTTTGTGCTACAACCATAACATAGTATAACATAGCTGCAGCATGGCTCAACGAAGTATAAATATTTACTATCATCTTCATAATGGTCCTGTCACTTACCTAAATGTATCTAATAAAATTTACAATTTAATTTATTTTTGGAATTTTCTTTTTACAGAGATAAATAGTGGACATTTGAAAAGTCATTTCGAAATACTATACTATTTTCCTATATTTTATATTCTACCACAGAACAAATAGGTAATAATATTTTTTCGTTCAAGGAAAAAATATTTTTTCGTTTAATTTACGTGACATCGTGGAAATAACAAAATTAATTATTAAACCATGAAATTTATCTATTTGGTATTTTAATACAATCTATAGTTCGTTCTAAGAATTAAAAATTTACCACGAGTTCTATGTAATTTAGAATTGAAAACAATACTGCTAACGCCATCTGCCGGTAACACATCGAACCATTTCGACAGCGATAGAGTGACATGCGGGTTATTGCAACATAGGTAGTTTATTTGCTGTTTATAATTTATTTACTGGGCATGATATCAAATGAAAAATGAAAAATTACGTGTAATTTAATGTACTTAAAATACGATTTAAAAGAATCCAACAATATTCATTTTTAACAGTTTCCCTGTCCGCGACACTAACACAATAGTTAAACAATAGGAATGTTCGTACACGATTCGTAGTACATTGAAAAGTTTAATATTTATAAAGTGTTTTTAGGTACTAAAAAATATTTATAATATTCGTGATGGAAAAATACGATACTAAAAGTACTTTTATTTGGTTAACTTAAATACGTTTATTTTTATTTAATGATAAAAAATAACAAACACGAAAATCTGATTATAAGGCACAACTAATTCTAATAAGAACATTATTAATTCTAATAATTACGGTAATAGATTCTAATTACTTCAAAAACTTGAAGAAATATATTTTTAGATAATACCATTTAAAAACTTACTGATATTTGATACGTTTTTTAAAAATGTTTCTAATAATAACAAATGCTTGGCTCAACGGTCCGCATACTAGCATCCCTGGAGGGCCCAAATAATTTTATTACAAAACCTAAGCATTACAACGGTAGGGATAATATTCACTTTTTAAAACTGTGGTAGATATTGAAGTTCATATATTTGAAAGCTTTGAATAATTCTAAACCGAACAAAATATTTTTGACTTTGACTTTGAATCCCCTTAATTCTTTGCCCCCCACGGGGCATTGTTAATACCCATTGTACCACTTAGAAAGTGCTTTCGCATAAGTTAAAATTAAGTACATCTGTGTACGCAAATATTTAAAGCTTTACTAAATACTAATATCTTTTCTTATTTACTGAGCGCTAGGAACTCCCTTCTGACTTGCAATTCCTTATCCGTTTCCCAAACGGTTTGAGCTTATCAAACATCAGTGGTCAATATAATATTTATTACGACGTGGGAATCCAGGATTTGAAATAGTATTTTTAAGATCAGCGGGGCGACACGGTTGAAATTTCCTTGCCTCAAAATCACCTCAGCAATAGGAAAAGATGTATAAATGCCGTTATCGTTACCTTCATAGCCTATCAAAAGCCTACTGTTGAACTTATACTTCGTATTTAACATAGATATTTGCTAGGGGATATTTGCTATAGATGCAAAGCTAGGTCAGCAGATTGAAAATATCAGTTTTGTTTTTTTAATAGGAAGACGCTGCTGGCCATCTTCTGGTTTGTCAAACCTTACGACACCCACAGGACGACACGGGGATCGTTAGTATCATGGTAAGAATATAATAGATATTACTACACCTACTTTATACAATGTTGCTTATAGCCTGTAACTTTATTTTATAGATTTATTATCTCTTTACGTTTTTAAACTTTAACGAGTACACAAGGAAAGAAAAGACGAGTTTCTAAAGGAAGCGTTATCCATTAATATCTAAACGAAGCTGTTATAAGTTAGCTCTTTATTTTATACATCAATGTAAAGCCGGAAAAATCTTGGTCCTATTATAAATATCACTTAAGCAATTAACATGTTAGTTTGTAGTTTCTCATTATTTACGGCAGTTTTTATAAGAGTTTGCAAAGAAATATAACTACAGTTATCAAATAATGTAGAAAATACACATTTAAACATGAAATGTACTTTTTTTTTACCAAACATTTGAACTTTATCAAAGCTCGCATAACCCCCCCCCCCACCGTCCACCATATTATATCTCATTAGGGTAATACTTGGTATAGTTGCCACACTTGTCAGGTCAGTAGTCAACCGCAGTTATTTTTATTGGAACAAATAAGGCCTAAAATAATATAATATTGTAAGTTTTGATGGATTGGTTTTTACCTTTTCTACATTATATTTATGGATGAGCATGCCTCGATGCTCCCACACAGAAAACTATGGGAAGACACGGTAAACCACAATGAAGACTTGAATGGGATATGATAACTAGCTTTGTATAATATTTTAAAATAATAGAGTGAAACAAAACTAAAAATACACTATATACATCCCTCGACTGGGTACATATCTTCTTTCATATCTGTTAAGGTTGGTACGGAGCAATAAGACTAACAGGCTGCTCAAGTACTGTGTCCTTGAACTATTTTATTCAGACATATAACGGTGTTTTTCTCAGCGCCATGTACGTTGACAATCAGCACGTAAAGTTGAACCTATTAATTTACATTTGTGCCGGCTGGAATTGGACCTAGATTAATACAGATAAATCAACTTTATGGTTTTTATCGCGTTTAATTTTACTTTGATAAAATCCCTAAAATTAGTTTTATTCAATGTGCAATATTTGTGTAAATACAATAAATTATTACTAATAAGAACTTGCTTATGTCCTGTTTAATAGTTGTACCAACATTTGAATAAGACACCCGACGTGAAGTGGTTATAAAGTCACAGTTGATAAGAATTTTAACCTATTGGATTTGTCTTTGTACAGATCTGTCTAAAGAAATGGCTATAGGAAATACCAGAAAAATCTTTAAAATAATCGTTGCTACAATGAGAAACACATGTTCAACATAGTATTAGATATAGAATGATAGAATTATAATAATGTAGAAGAACCAATAAATATAAAGGATCACATCATAGAATAGGCCTTTAGATCTAGTCTTACAAGAATAATAATTGGGTCTATCAAGTTGGATGCTATCCATATAATAAGATTTTCCACTCATTCATTTATTAGATAGTAAAAGTTAACCATAAACATAGGCTTCGCGATATATTGCATCTAAGTAGGATATTTGCTACAGTTGTAATACTTGTCAGGCTAATTGAAAACCGCATTTATTTATTTTTATACTTTATTCTGTAGAATAACGGTGACAAACGAACACACAGTCCACTGGATGGTAAGTGGTTGCCGTGGCCCATAGACATCTACATCTATCCTTGATTACGAATTAAAATACAAATGTGTTGTTACCCATGAGGACTAAGATGGCATGCTTCGTTACCAGTAAAAAGGGTCTCTGGTTCTCTACACTCACCATACGAAACACAGCGTACGTTTAGCTGCTATTTTACACTAGTGTTCTCTGAGAACGTGGTTCTTCCCCGGTCGAGCCGACCCATTTATGCTACAAATATACTACTAATATAGCTACAGAACAGCCCTATTACGTCATCTTGAAAATGTTCTCATCTTCTGTTTCAGTTTCCACTCTATCATCTCTTACGAAATCCACGGGGTTGTATGGGGTAATAGATTTTTTATCGCTGCGACTACGCAGCGTGCCTAGTTAGATTATTAATAGTAATAAGATTACTAATACTAAAAAAATTATTTCTTCTTATAAAATTCGTATTTTGTACTAGGTAGAGTCACGCTGCAGCTATATTATGGTTGTGGCACGAATGGATCGGCTCGATCGGGAAAGGACCACGCTCTCAGAGAACACTAGTGTAAAATAGCAGCTAAACGTACGCTGTGTTCCTATGGTGAGTGTAGAGAACCAGAGACCCTTTTTACTGGTAACGAAGCATGCCATCTTAGTCCTCATGGACTCACAGAATACCAGCGTAATATAGCAGCTTAATCCTGCCGTGTTTCGTATGGTGAGTGTAGGGATTCGTAGACCCTTTTTTACTGGGCGACGACGGCATTCTATCTTAGTCCTCATGGGTGTGTCTGCGTTTTGATTCTTAATCGAGGATAAATGTGATGTCTATGGGCCACAGCATCCACTTACCCTCAGGTGGACAGGTCATAGGTTTTTTTCTGCTTAGGGTACCATCTGGGTAGATATCCTCTTACTACTATCAGCCTCCAAACTACGGTGCATTTAGTGCTGTGTTCCGATCTGAAGGGTACAGCGAGCTTGTACGAGCGAGGCATTCTATATTAATCCTCAAGCGTATTACCCATACATAAGTATCACCTTTACAATCGCTCACTAATCAATATTTAGTTTAGTTACTAATCAATATTAGTTTATTGACATTGTCCGAATTTTCGGAGAAATGTTTACACTATGATTGCACGACGTTTACGTACATTATAAATTATACGTAACGTATGGGAGTTTAGAGAAAGCCAACATTAAATATGCAAAGAAAAATATCACTCGCTTTAAGTGTGCACTCGTTGATGTCTTTTCCAGGTAATTTAAGATACCAGTATGAAACCATACGTAAAGTATTATTTCTGTCATCGAGATTATTTTCACTGCAATTAATTTTACATATTCTTGAATAAATATTCCACAGTACCTAAATGATTAAGCGGACTGACTGCGAAGCTAGAAGTGGTGGGTTCAAATCCGCTATTCTAATTTTGTTTTTGACCTCTCCTAGCACAATCACTTTCAGTCGAGCTGAAGTGTTTATCGGGATTTATAGTGATGTTTTGCTACATTATTCTTAAAAAGACATAATATAATGGTTAATTTTATTAATGCCATAACAGTTTCGCTTATGCCAATATTCTGAACGTACTTACAAACTCTAGTAAGTGCAATTATAATCATTTTGTTTACGTGGTAGAGCCATGCTGCAGCTATATTGTAGTTGCAGCACGAATGGGTCGGCTCGGCCGGGGTAGGGCCACGCTTTTACAGAATATCAACGTAAAATAGCAGCTTGATGCTGCTGTGTTTCGTATGCTGAGTGTAGATAACCGGAGACCCTTTTTACTGGAAACGAGGCAGCATTCAATCTCAGTCCTCTGAGCTGGCAACGCATCTGAATTTTAATTCATAATTGAAGATAAATGTAGATGTATATGGGCTACAGTATCAATTTACCACCAGGTGGACTGTGTGCTAGTTTGTCATCTTTATTCTATGAAAAAATCAAGCGCTTGTCACCCGTGTAGTGGCGGTGCAGGAATATCTTCTACCTTATATCATAAAATGGTTGTTGTGACAGAGCTAAGCTAAAATATGAGATAAGTAGCAGTACTTTACTGAAAACAACCCTAAGTAATAAAAAAAACTGTTAACCCGTAAATTAATATACTTAGTAAAAGTAAAGTTACAGCCTATACTCGTCCCACTGCTGGCCTCCACTTGAAAGAGTTTTAGGGCAAGGAAGTGTCTACTGTGCTACCGCTTGCGTGTTAGCGGACGTCACATGTCTTCAAAATAACTTTAATTTTTTTATTTCTAAGATATGAAGGTATCCTCGCGATGATTTCCTGACCCGCAGGGTACGTAGTTAATCAGCACATAAAATAGCAATTAACAATTTTATTGATGCCGGCAGTTATCGAACCCGCGTTGCTCGACAAACTGTGAAATTTACAGCGAGTGCTAATCCCCTGAGCTACCATGATATTAATGTAGCAGAGCAGTAATAATATAACGTTAGTACCAATGGGTCGGCTTGACCAAAGAATTGGCCACGCTTTCAAAACATACTAGTAATTTTTTTTCACCGAAGATTGTAAAAGTCTATAGGTCACTGTATATGTAAAAAAGTATACACTTATTTAAAAATTCTTATTTCATACATATCTTGCAATATTACGTGACGATCCTCAATAAATAATAACTATATTATTTTAATATAGCTGCGCATGCTACGGAGAAGGTTATGCTCGGGAATGCTTTGAATGAAAGACCTAGAAATAAGGATATCCGCAGTAAGACTAGAGTGACCGCCGTCGTTTAACGGATTAGTTAGCTGAAGTTGCAATGGGGGAAGAACCGTTCTCGAGAATCAACCTCGTACCGGTAAATGAAGTGTAGGGCGACCACCTTCTAGATGGAGTGAAAACCTGGTAAGATATGCAGGAAGTAAATAGATGCAGATGGTTTGATTTAGGATCGTGCTTTGTAGCGTTCTTTGGGGGAGGTCTGTGTTAAGCAGGGGACTTGGAAATGGATGCAATAGTAATGATGATTATGATTGAATTATATTTGGTCGAAGCAAAATGTTTCATCCGAAAGCTAGGTATATTGTCAAAAAAAGGATGAAAATTCGCCATGTATTTGGATGTCCTGTAATTGAAAGGCGATGAAGGAATTGCATCGTTTTTTTATTTTTTAAATAATAAGGTATAATATTAAAAGACACTGGAGATCGCACGCCTATGCTGTGTTAGTTAGCATGCCGTATCTATGATGTTCTCTTGACTGACTGCTCAGATATCCTGCTTAATATTCATTTTACAGTCAGTAAATTAGTTACCAAACATTTTCATTATACTCGAAGGCTAACTACATGATCAGATGAATATCTAATATTACACTGACTTTATAAAAACGACCAATGCAGCTTCGTTAAATATTATTCATTATTATCAAATAATAATTTTACTTTATAGGCATATACCTGTTTGGCGAAGTTACTCTCAACTATTATGCAAAGCGGTCGTACAGTAAACATAAAACCTGGTGCTCTTCAAGTGCCTCTTGTGACCTGTGAACTTTATACTTGCTGCAATATGCACCTTGCTAAACACGCCTGATTCGCCTACATTCTATATATGGTTAATTCTTTGTTAGACGTTGCATTACATAAAGGTTGGTTGATTATAATGTACATTGGTAGATATTCAAACAGATAGTCACGCTAACTGCGATTTCATTGTGATATATTAAATTTTAATTTATAGCCTCGAGACAAATGAAAACATGATTTGTATGTTTAATACAAGAATTTAATTGCATTATGATAAAATATGAAATCGTGTTTTTTATTTTTTTTGTTAACTCTGTTTGTGTTGCAGTTTGTTCACTTTTATTTGAAAAGTAAATTAATAAGTTGAATAAAAAAACATACTACAACATAATAGTTTATCTTAAATAACACTGGTCGGCATCAAAATAAGAACAAAAAAAAAAGTATATATGGAAGTTATTACGTTAGTTACGTTAAATCCAAATACAGTGAATTTCATTAATTGCGACCTCGGTTGTAACGACTTTTCGGTTATAGCGACGTCAAACTTACGTCCCTTGAATTTAAAGCCTACTTTCGTAAGAAATTCATTCGGTAATAGCGACTTCAGTTATAGCGTCAATTTTGGGTTATATATATGGGTTAGTAGCGACTTGTTTTTATGAACCATTTATGACCGATTTCTAGAAATCCCTTGCGGATATTGCGACTGAGTCGGCAAAGGCACAAAGACTCAATCGTAAAACTATTAAGCTTTCTTATCCTTTGTTTACATTCACCGATGGTCAAACTAATGCTTTGTTTGTATGTAGGACTACGTAGCATACTTACGAAGTTAAACTTGTGAATCAGACATAGTAATTCCAGTGAGTGCACCGTGTTTCTTAAACTTGTTAATATGGCTCCTAGATGTACATTTACTGTTAAAGAAAAAGTGGACATCGTTTCTAGACTGCAAAATGGAGAAAACCATGTGAATCTGTGTAAACAATTTGGTGTTTCACATTCTACAATATCAACGCTGTGGAAAAATCGCGCTAAAATTATGGAGTGTTTTGAATCAAAATCCCTGAAAATAAAGAAAAATCGTAATCCAACTCATCAAGATATTGAAAATACTCTCCTAATGTGGTTTAAAGCTCAGAAAAGCCAAAATATACCCACAAGCGGTCCTCTTTTGCAAGAGAAAGCTAATCGTTTTGTCAGACAGCTCGGGAAAACAAACTTTGTATGTTCGGAAAGCTGAATTTACGGACTTAGACAACATCATAATATAGTGGCCGGTAAAGTTTGTGGAGAAGCCCCCAGCGTATCGCAAAATAACTGTGGCAATTGGTTGAGAACAGTTTTACCAAAATTAACTGAAGGGTATACCGACAGTCAAATATGGAACGCTGATGAGACGGGATTATTTTTAAATTGACTCCAGATAGAACACTAAAATTCAAAGGAGAGAAGTGTGCTGGCGGCAAACTATCAAAAGATAGAATAGCCGTGCTTATTGCTTCAATTATGGCAGGCGAAAAACGAAAATTGCTGGTTATAGGGAAGGCGAAAAAACCAAAGTGTTTCAAGAATGTAAAAACTTTGCCAGTTGATTACGAAGCCAAGAAAAAAGCGTGAATGATATCGGAGATTTTTGAAAAACTTTTACGGAAATGAGACTCTCAGCTAAGAGGAAGCAAAAGAAGATCATTTTATTTATTGACAATTGTCCAACTCACCCACAAATTCAAAATTTGACTAACAGCAAATTGGCATTCTTACCACCGTGTTTGGTGGTCAGATCAGTTATTTAGCCTATTTATCAAGGTATAATTAAGACTCTTAAAGGCCATTATCGAAAGCTTCTAGTGGAGAAAATGGTAAACGACATTGAAAAAGTACTACCCCATTTGCCGTCGATCTTCTAGATGCCATTGAAATGACAACAACATCATGGGCACGAGTTACTCCAGACACAATAAAAAAATGTTTTTCACATGCTGATTTTGGTAAATTTTCGAATTTAAATACAACTGATGACGATTCTGATGATGAATTGGACAATTTGCCATTGGTGAGATTATCATCAGCGGAAGCAACCGTTACGAATTGGAAAACTTATGTGAATATTGACGATCAAGTTATCACTACTGATAACTTGACTGATAATGAAATTATTGAGTCTGTGCTTCAAACACAAGAAAAGGAGGTAGAAGAAGAGGAAGAAGATTGCAATCTAAATGAGATTCTAACAACTAGAGATGCATTATGTGCTATAACAACGCTCAAAATGTACTGTTTATTTGATGAAGGCCAGAATAGTTTAGATTTTGAAGGAATTATGAAAATGGAATACAAGTTACAGAGTGGACAAAAAACTAAACTTAAACAGTGCACTATAACACGTGTTTTCAATAACACCCGTGTATGACATAATTAAATAAATGATAAGTAAATAAGTACATGACTTTTTATTATTTCGGACATAGAGACCTCCGGATATAGCGACGACATTAAAGTGGTCCCTCCGCCGTCGTTATAACCGAAATTCACTGTATGTAGTTAGAATTCACCTAGAATGTCTAGTTTCAACGCAATAGCATATTTTGTTTGCACTAGAATTATTTGCTTATAGTTGCAGGCAGCGGTATTTGTGAACGTTTGTATGTACATATATTTAGTTGTGTTCTGAGTCTGTTCTACTGTTCAAATCAAAGTTGGTAGATAAAGAAAGAAGAGCATGGGTAGCTTTTGAATATGTATGTCACAATTTTATTGGCAATAAAAAGGCTGAAAATTACACAGATGGATACAACTTGGATGCAATATGTCTTTAAAAATTCACGTCTTGCATTCGCATTTAGATTTTTTCATAGAAAATCTTGGTGCCGTGTCTGATGAGCATGGTGAAAGATTCTACCAAGACAATGCACATATGGAAAAATAGATACAGCGGCAAGTGGACCCCAGCAATGCTAGCTGATTTTTGCTGGGAAATAAATCGAGAAACAGCAGTTAAAATGTATAAAAGAAAGCGATCTACCAAATAGTTATCATTTTTATGTTTTTTTTTTATATTTTTTAATTCATATTTCATTTTAATTTGTGTTGTAAAAGTCATCAATCAGTGTAAATTTTTTCGTTCTAAAATATATACATATTTTATATATATATATATATATATATATATATATATATATATATATATATATATATATATATATATATATATATATATATATATATATATATATATATATATATATATATCAATACCGATATTTTATTTAAATGTAAATATCTGAAAAGCTAGAGGTGATAGTTAAAATCTTTAAACAGATTTGGACTCAACAAATCAAAGCCTATAGAAATCACATAGTAAACTTTTTGCTCCCGGATTTTAATTTTTTTTTTGCCGACCAGTGTAATTGATGAAAATATGAACTCAATTTTGTTATTTACAATTAATTTGTATGGTCATAATATTTATTTTACCCACAAATATATACGTCAGACATAGTCAGATAGAGGCTCATATATAGGTACTTATGTAATATTATAGGATGAAACTGACGGATCTTATTTGCTTTTCTTATCTCAATATTTACTTTGTGTATTGATTGATCAGAAATTATCATAATAAGATTTGTTGATTATATTTGCTAGATGTGTGTATCTACCTACCTACTATGATTGTATTAGAAAAAGTAGTGTGCTAGAATTAGGTAGATACCTATGTGAACGTGACAGGTGGAGATATTATAGACGGGTAATTAAAAACAAATGAAGAAAAGAAAATAACTAGTTTTATGAGTATGATTTACGTCACAATTATTTTAATTAAAACAAAACTATAATAGTTGTACATTGTATTTGTGTGAAACCAAACCCAAATTGATTTAGCACAACATAAAAACAGTATAATTTTCTGTTATGGTATAATTTTTAATTATAAATATTTATACAATATCGAAAAATCGTATGTAGATAAAGGTGTAAATTGAATTTGTAGGCCACTTCACCAATTACTAGATAAGTGATGAAGAAACACACATCCACTGCGTATTTATCCGATATCCGTAATAAAATCTCGGCAACGGTATTAATTAGCAAGTAAATGGCATATGTCACAGGTCCCCCACTGGTGGCGGTTGATCTACAAAACCCCCACTTTAGGAGGGCAGTCAATGCCCCTCTATAACGGTACAGGCGGGGCCTGTAAAAGACACGCCAATCACGACAGACGCTGCGCGCGCGTACCTCGATGATCTAAACGAATGATCTAGCGTTCGTGTCATTTCGCGAGCACCGGATTGGTTGAAGATAAAATATTTCGCCCGTTGCTTATTTTCGGCGTGCCGCGATCTAGTTTACTCGACCACACATTTCAAGATTTATTAGCATTTAACGCCTTATATACCTGACTGTTTCCACGTAATGAATTCGAAATTTGACCTAGTTTTGAGACATTAACATTTTTTGTAACAATTATCATAAATTTTTATGTAACTTGAAAGCGTTGTTGTTAAGATTATAGTGTTATCAACAAAACTACTATAAATAATCGACAAGCACCTGCGCAATACCCAAACAAAAATATTACCCAAGACAAGCGGACATACTAGCCGAGCGCAGGCATACAGTACGGTTTATGGTCGAACAGTGCATAGAGAAAGTAACGGTAAATCGGACGCGACCTTCCCTCCTGATGTCCGCATGCCGACTGACAGATGAGCACGGCTTAACCTCTGATAATAAGAGGAAACGAGACGGTTATAGGTGGGGCGCTAACGTGCGAGTGAGATGTGAGACGTGTCTTCTTCGGTGATCGTGAGGTGCAAGATGAGTGTACAGTCACACACGGACCACATCCGAGTGAGCCTCGGGGACGGTTTGGATAACGAACCGCGCGATTCGCGTTGCGCGTACGCACGGACGCGCGCGTTCTATTTTTGAATTCGCATTGCATTTTTGCGAACATTTCGATAGACTTAATTCAACAACTTTTTTTAATATAGTGCCAGTATAGTGTTTTATTATTAGTGCTATAGTGAAAACATGGATATAAGTACGTAACCGTTAAGTGGAAAACATTAATAAAATTTATCCCAAAGGCAAGGAATTTAAAGTACAGCCGACTTAAAATTACCAAAGTAAGTTCAAAAAGGTTTTCTCTAATAAAATATGACAATTTCTTCCACTTATAGTTATCATTTTA
The DNA here is from genome assembly GCA_036936625.1 of Parnassius smintheus behrii. Lineage (NCBI taxonomy): Eukaryota > Metazoa > Arthropoda > Insecta > Lepidoptera > Papilionidae > Parnassius > Parnassius smintheus. The sequence continues at coordinate 4,410,232 of JAUPFT010000018.1, forward strand.
CATTTATTATTCAAATCTTAATATCACATAAAAATTAATAAGGTATATATTCTCACTGTCCAAAAATATTTAGGATTTCTACTGCGATAAATTTATGATTCTGTAAAAATATTTAGGATTTGTACTGCGATAAATTTATAATTCTGTAAATTGGATAAAATATCGAAATATTTCGAAACTTAGACAATTTGTTAACCACTGACTGTGAAATGTGACAGAAATGTAAATAATATTTATTGTTAATTGATTTCGTACAGATATCGTTCAAAATTTAAATCAAAAACATTAGACAATATTTTATTTTCAAAGTAGTCTCGATCAACGTGTTTTGGTGACCACACATAATGTTTCATTAATAACAAAATAAATGTCATAGATCACATGCATCTATAATTTCTGTTGTCTTAGCATTTCACACGAGAGAGTGTAAAAGAAGAACGTTGTATCACGGCGCTTAGAAATTATGAAATTAAGACCCTATTCTCATTAAGTTCAAGCTTTTTGAGAACCGAGTTTCCGTGACCTGTAATGATGAATGTAATGTTGAATTTATCAGTTGATCCATAATGTGTCGGAGATATCACAATCAAGTGCATGATTGATTACGTTTGGAAGACGTGTGATGGCAACATTATTAGTGTTGTAATTTAGTTTTTTTTAATCGGCTTTCTGTGGTCTTTTGGAAGTGCTGCGTACATACATTCATTACTGAATCATCGACGTAAGTAAAAACACTAACTGCGTATGTTAAAGTGCGTTTAAAAATAACATACAAATCAACCATAGACTATCTTTGAATATACATAAATGTTTTATATATAGATTATATTTCTTATACTTAACTTTAAAAAATTTACAACTATTTAACCTCAAGTTCAATATAAAATTGTAATATTTTATTGTAACTTAAGGAAAAAGATTGATCAAAGTCAATAATGATTTCTTATATTTACGCGACACTATACATAGATTAAAACTACTTTTACGGATTTTATGGCGTTTTATTTATTTTATTTTTTCCGACGTTTCGGATGTTTTCCAGCACCCATGGTCATGGGGGACTGAGGCGACTGACGTCCCGATGTCAAAGTTAACCCGGAGTACCTTCAGCTTTTTAATTATTGTCTTTGGTCCGATCTACGCAGAATGAACTAACTGTGTTTTGAAGTCTTGCAGTGGTATGCTTGAGTTTAGTTTTAATTTAATTAATTATAGGATCCCAAGCAGGCGGTAGTACCCAGCCTCCTTCTCTATTGAAATTAGGATGTTTTTTAATTTCAATAACCTCACGTATCATCCTTGGTAGGAATCGGTGTTCTTTCGCGAGGATTTGTGGTCTATCAAATCTGATGTAATGGTTGGGGCCATCTAGGATATGATCGCAAACTGCAGACTTTCCGGAACGTTGATGCTTCACGTCGTGTATTAAAAATAAAATAAATAAAACGCGATAAAATCCGAAAAAAAAGTTTTAATCAATGATCAAAGTCAAATTTACCTCATGGTAAATAACGCTGTGTGTCAAAAAGTAGTTGTATTAAGTTAAGAGAATCCTTTAGGTGCTATTAAATACATATATAAAAAATTGTTTAATGCAATGAGTTATTTTAATAAAATAAGTTACATTTTTAACTTCAGTTTAAAAAAGTGTATAAATTTGTACTCGTTTGTATTGAAGCTGTCTGAAATATTTTTAATAGATATCATTGACATACGAGCACAGTTTTTTCAAGGTATCTGAAGGCTGTTGCCCGTAGACATCCCACATCTATCTTCGAATTTGAAAATTATGTGAATAAAAACGCAAAACTGTTGGAACCAGACGACTAAACTAGAGTGTCTTACTTGAGTTACCAGTAAAAGTATCCGGTATATCATCACTCTTCATATTATAAAAAAGCAGCGTAATGCTGCAATTTGACGCTGATACTCTATGCGTGTAGATAGTGTATTATAGATATTATTTTTGTCATAATAATTGATTTGATTACTTACTAATATATTTTAGTTTAATAAAATCAAATCAAAAATATAATAAGAATGAAATCTTCTAATAGAAAAAGAATGAAATATTAGCAAACAGTCTACCTGATGGTAAGTGGATGCCGTTAAGCATAGATACCTACATCAATCTTTAAATAGTAATCAACACCTAAATGCGTGGAGCCGTGGTAGCTTAGCGGTTAACGCTCGCTGTAAATATAGCAGAACGCGAGTAACCCGGGTTCGATCCCCGCCGGCACCAATGAAATTGTTAATTGCAATTTTAAGCGCTGATTTACCACGTGCTCGGCGGTGAAGGAAAACATCGTGAGGAAACCTGCATGTCTGAGGAATAAGAAAAAAAAATTTCGAAGACATGTGAAGTTCGTCAACACGCATTTGGGCAGCGCGGTGGACACTTCCTTGCCCTAAACCCTCTCAGAAATGAGGGGAGGCCTGAGCCCAGCAGTGGGACGTATATAGGCTGTAACTTTACGTAAATGCGTAGTTACCTAAGAAGATTAAAACAGATTGCGCAGACTGGTAAACCAGTAAAATAAGGTATTTGGATCTCATCACTCCCCATATGAGACAGCAAGCTAAAGCTGCATTTTCGCACCGATACTCTGTGTGAGCATGTAATCTCTTATTCATATTTTAACTGTCATATTAATTTACTAGATTTTTTACAAACTATATTTAATATATTCGAATTAAATCTAGAAGGCGTAACAAAATAGCATACAGTTCATCTGATAATAAGTTGATACTGTTGTCCATAGATACCTACATCTATCTTCGATTAAAACCACAACGTAAATGCGTTGTTACTTCAGAAGACTAAAATAGAGTGCCTTCTTATCAGTAAGACAGCTTCGTAGCGCAGTGGTTTAACACTGAGCTGCAGCCCTGGGGGCCGCGGGTACGAATCTCGCACGGTACAAGTATTTGTATGTCCTACAAATTATTCTTCCGGGCCTGGATGTTTGTACTTGTGCAATTTATGTTTGTATACTGCCTCCAAGATACTGGAGAAAATACCGGAGTGTAGAGGTAACGTTTAAAAAAAAGAAAATAAAGAAATATAAAGTAAAAATAGTGTCTATTATTCATTACTGTTCATACAAAACATAGCTGCATTATGTTGCAATTTCAGGCTTATATTTTATGGACAGTGTATTGGCAGTATAGGACTATCCACTACCCCATTTCCCCGTGGTTACACTAGTCCCGTGGATATAGAGACACGACAGAGTGAAACAAACCAGGAAATGGTCAGCAGTATCTTCCAATAAAACCAAAATATTAAAAAAAGCTGCGGTTAACACAACACGTCTTCAAAGCTTGGAAACTATAGCAAATATACCCCGATTAGAAATCTATAACAAGGCCTATATACAACAGTGGAATTTTGATAGGCTGTAACATACATTTTGTGCTAGCGTTATGAGTGTCTAGATATGTTTTTATCTGTGATAATATGTAGCATATTAGTTTGTTTACTAATAAACTTTAATGGATGCAAATTAATTCAAAAAGGCATCAAAACGAAAGCGTACTGTTACATAAATGAAGACGCAGCTTAAACTTTATTACATTACAAATAATTATCCATCCGTTTCAATGATTACAGCCTATAAAAGTCAATTGCTGAGCATAGGCCTCATGATGCTATATATTGCCCAGAATACTTGTACTTAACATAGATTGCGTCATTTCAAAGCCAGCTGCTGATTTTTCCATGGTTTGCACGCTTGGCTATCGGGTTGGCAACCAGCTATTATTTTATCTATTATTTGTTTTATACGCTGTAGAGTCACGCTGCAGCTATACTATGGTTGTGGCATGAATGGGTCAGCTTGACCGTAGAAGGACCACGCTCTCACAGAATACCGGCGTAAAATAGCAGCTTTATACTTCTGTGTTTCTTATCGTGAGTGTAGGGAACCGGAGACCCGTTTTATTGGAGTCGAGGCATTCCATCTTAGTCCTCAAGGGTGACAACGCATCTGCATTTTGATTCTTGATCGAGGTTAAATGTGAAATGTGTGTTCGTGTGTCACCCTTATCCTATAAAACATTTAGTTATCAGGATGATACTGCTGCTAATCTCAGGAGATGAAACAGGTTTCATTTCCCTTCTGTACACTCTTACGGCACCCTCAGGATGAGATGTCGTAAAGGATATTCTGATACTGCCACTACCTGGTTAATGATAATATACCTATGCTATGTTTACAATTAAACTACCACATTAAACAAAAACAATAAAAATTATGACTCAAGACAATCCAAACATTTATTGACCGTTACAAAATTTGTATTGTATGATAAACTAAAAAAAATTTGATCTTTTTATTTCTTCTGTTTTTCAGAGAGAACCGGAGACCATTTTTATACGATTTTGGTATGGTTTTGGTACGGTTTAGTTTTCAGCATCAATTTACCATGATATGCACTATGTGTGCGTTTGCCACCCATTTTTTATTAAAATTGTCAGATTTGATTTACGTGTCTCACTTTTTTAACCGACTTCAGAAATGATGAGTTATTTGCCCATGCCTGCTATTTGCCTGTATGTTTTTTATGTGTGTCACCTCAGAACTTTCTCCTTTTGAATCGATATGATGATTCTTTTTTTATTTAAAGATTGTGCTTTTGGTGTGGTCCCGTAAAAAATTTATCAAGATTTAGTCAATAGTTTTAGAGTTATTGACTTTGAATACATTGATTCGGTCGTATTAAAGTCGGTTGTCCAATATTTTTCAATTTTACCACTTGATTTGTAGTCTGCACAGTTTAATCTCAGATGTGTTAAAATTTTAAGTGATGTAAATATGTCACACTTCCCTATACTTAACGGGCTATAAATTTATCCTTGCTTTGCAAATGCTCCATACAGCGACGGAGAGCTCAAGTACATGCGTAATTAAGAACTTTAGATGTTTTCAATATACCTATACTATATTTATTTGTTAAATAGATTTCCTCATCGGAAACCTATTCAAGGTTTCCTCGTAATGTTTTCGAAGTATTTCATATATTCTTATAAATAACATAAATGCATACGAACGTAATTTCATATGTGGTAGAGTCACGCTGCAGCTATATTATGATGTCTCGCTCGGAGAAGGAACACGCTCTCACAGAATACAAGCTTAAAATGGCAGCTTAACACTGCTAAGCTTAATGTGTTTCGTATGGTCGGTGTTGAGATCCGGAGACCCTTTTTTACTGGAGACGAGAAATTACATCTTAGTTCTCAGGCGTGAAAACGCTAAAGTTTTGTTCTTAATTGAGGAGAAATGTAGATGTCTAGGACCCACAGCATCCACTTACCATCGGGTGGGCTGTGTACTCGTTTGTCACCCTTATTTTGTAAAAAAAACAAAAACGTAGCAATTATCCGTATGTAAATAGTTAAACATGTTATATTATATAGAACGTATCCCCATATAGGTAACCAACAACAACTGATTTTTATTAACTTATTATAAACCCGTGCTTGACCCCAATACTACCTGATGGTAAGTGGTGATGTAGCTCTAGATGGTACATCACCACTTACAGGTAATCAAACAGTAACAAAATCCTATCCACTCTTGCCTTGAAGATGTCCAGATGGTATTCATATTTTCAAGTTTTGAAGTATACCTGACGAGTAAGTTGTGTCGTAATTTCCAGAACGCTGCTCAGGCAAGTTGAATCCGTCGATTGAACTCTCGGTCGAAGTTGGAGTTACCTAGTATCGACTACTTGTCCCCGGTAAACATACTCGTCAACAACTTCCGGCTTAGTGTTCTCAACGACTACCGGCACAGGTACTACATAGATGTTACACTTGATCTTTGTTTTGTACATGTTCATCTTAAGATCTATCCAATGAAAAGCACTATTGAGATCATTGAGCATAGTGCTTCGCTACTCTAGCGATTCTAACATAAGGACTATACCGTTTGCAAATCGAAGGTGAGTGATGTACTCGTCATTGACGTTAGTACCGTATCCTTTCCGGTCCAGTACATTGAGATCGTCTTCCAATGCAGTGATGAAGAGTTTTAGGGTTTTGTTTAAGTTTCCCTAAACTGTTATATTTTTACATGTTTTATTTTTTAGCTTCACCTGTATGTATATGATGATGTTGACTGCACTGTTAGACTAGTGTTCATAATTACGGTTGCTCATCAGAAAGTCCTGGAAAAACAACTTTGACGCCATGGTTATTTAATTGTTACGAACAAACATATAATTCACATACTGTATTCAATGATAAATTAAATCTGTTTTCATGCTATTATATCGCTAACTTTTAAGCACTCTAGTCTACACTATCTTATTAATCTCTGAGCGAAAGCTTTTATTGGTTGATATAATGTATTTTTTAAATATAAAATATTATGTTAGTAATAAGTAAGTAATATTATGGTTAAAGAAGTCCTTTATACTGCCTAGGTGTCTATCTAGGTAGGTAACAAAATAATCCTATCTTTATTTATTAACCTTTTTTGTCACCAAAAATCAACGTTTGCACTCGCGGACCCCTGTTCTTCATTTTCATTTTCATTTCACAGCAGAGAGGAAATTCTATTTACCTGCTAATAATTTTCTTCCACTCTCAGGATTGAGTGGTAGAGGATTCGTAGAGACAAATTTAATAAATAATAGTAGAGGAGCTAAAACGTTAGACGTTGCAAGCGTTACGATGGGATGCTAATGATTATTAGTAAAAATAAAATATTACCAGTAACAAATTATTCATTAATTGAATTTGTTCTTAAATATGTATTAAATTTACAATAGAAAATGAAAAGTGTAATAAAAAACTTTTTGTGTTAATTGATTTTGTATTTTATTTCTTTCATTTGAATAGGTAACCGTTAAATATTATTGTTATTACCCAACTTTTGAAATTTAAATGGAAACTACAATCGCACAATTTTATTGCACAGTTTATGATAGAAAAGACAATACCGAAACCTGTAAATGTGATTTTAAATAATCCTCATATGGAGGCCTCACAGACCGCACGGTAATTACATAACATTTTCTTGTATTCCAAGATATAAGCGCTAGCGGTCAGTATAAATTTTTTGAAAGTAATAAACATTTAACCTTACTTACTTAAGCTTACTTACGCTTTGCGAAACATAAAAATATTTTTGAAGTTTCTTCTATAAATAATACACTGTTAAAGACAAACATTTTTTCTTAAAAAAACATATGTTTTAAATTGGTTCAGCCATTTCCGAATATTCAACTTACTTATTTTTTGAAGTCGTTTAAAAATGAACGCTTATTTATTTTACTGTTTTTTATACATTATACATATTTATTTCACTTACACCAATTAAAATAAATGGTGAGACGAAATGTTTCAAACACTGACCATGAACGGTACAATATTCAAATATTTAGAAATAATTAATGAATCCTTTTTAATTATGAAAGTAGTGATATAAAATTAGATCACTAGTTTCATAATTAAAAAGATGTTTTACGAAATAAGTGTTTTGTGATCCGCTAAAGTTTTACAATTGGACCCAATCAAACAGAACAAAGTAGAAAGTCAATGCGTCTAAAGTTTTAACAACGGGGTGCGTCTGCGGTCAACAGTGTAGACAAGTGATGGCGTTTTCACCTCTTCTCTTTTAATGGCTCAACAATTCAGTTTTATAGATCGGCAATTCCCTTTCGTTTCTATGTACTACTATCCCAACTAATTAAGTCGGTATCACTCAGACAGTTATGAGAAGTTTTATAATTTGAGTTCTTCAATTAAATTTTATCTTCCGTTCAGTTGAATCTAGTCAGTGCTACTAGCATAGGATTGAACTGCAACAGATCGCTCCAGTGGCTTGTAGAATCAGTAATCGGATGAGAAAAAGTTTATCGTGTGTGAGGAAATGGTGAAACCTCAATCAAAAGGTCAAATGGTGATCCCTCAATCTAGTGGGAGGCTACCCTACACTTCGATTACCAGGACGAGGCTGCAACTCAAAAATATTCTTTCCCATCGGTTGTCGGTTCTTCGAGTTCTATGGCTGAAGAAAATATGTTATTAAAACATTAGGAACTTCTTATTAGATTTACGGTATTAGTCACTGGGATAATAAAAATGTCATTGCGCAAATATAACAATATTAATAGCAATAGAATCTTTTTATATAATATATAACATATATTATATAATTTAATTTCTTAGATCTCGCAAAGCTTAAATATACTCCCACAATAAAATGTAAGTTATTCTTTTTTTATTTAAAGTGATAATTTACAACGTGCGGTGAACGAAAAACATCGTAAAGAAACCTGCATGTCTGAGAAATAAGAAAAATAAAATTTCAATTCATGTTGTGAAGTTTGCCAATAGGAGCATAATTGTAGCAGCACGGTGGACATTTCTTTGCCTAAAACCTTCTCAGAAATGACAGGAGGTGTGTCTGTGAGGCATATATAGGCTCTTAATTCACCTTACTAATCCTTTTCTACATTATACATTAACTTTTAAGTAATTTCATTCTATATAATAAATCCTTAAATATCATATATATAAAATGTCTATTCAATTGTTTCCCTTTGTATTGTAATTTGCAAATAAATAAAATGTTACTTCATGCTAGCTTTCTTGAACAACGAGTACATACCGACGACTGTGCTTTGACCAATTTTATATTAATATTGCAGAGATAATTTTGAATACTATTAAAATTAGTTTAGAAGACGAATAAATTAAAAGGTTACTATACGTTTCTAAAACATATTTCTTTTCAAATGTAAATTTATTGATCGAAATTTGAGAAGCATGTATTGTATGAAATATTTTATTATGACATTATTAAAAAGTTCGTTATGGAACATTTTCATGTCTTTAATATAACTTACGATCATGTTACCTTTGAATAATTTACATGAAATAAATATAATTGTTGTCCTGGATATAGGTATAGGTAGTACACGGAGATTAATCAGCATAATTAATAAGTTTCTAGCCAAGTTAGAAATTATATATTTTTATGCATTCTAATCTATTTTTAAGCTATACTTCAATTATTTACTCTACACAGTAAATGGAGTCACCTGTGTTATGGCGGCAAAAGATAATACCTAATCTATCCTCTGAGTGTCGTGACAAGCGACAGAGTGAAGGTGAAACAGAAAAAAGACCGCAGTATCATCTTATTAACTCAGTAATAATAAGAAATTTATGGTTGTCACCCCGCTTACCTTTTCAATATCCCCCTTCTAAGTCAGTATATGCGGGCGACATATTACCTAATTGTAATGGCCTATAATGAATGAAAAAATAATTTAATCTATGCATGTATTTATGAACCTAACTATAAAACGGCATATAACAAACAAAAGTTGATTTTTTACTTTTTTATTTTTATAATTGACAGGAGCGAGTCTCCGGCATCATGTTTTCAATAGACTGTGAGCATTATAATGACATAAACAGGCTTCCAAGTAATTACGCGCACGTTCCTTTTAGTAATGTTCATTTTAATCTATTTTACATACGTCGCAATATTTTCGGAATAATAAGGAAATCATAATATTATTTACGAAAAAAATTATCATACTAGTTACTGATTATAATTATAATCACCACAATAGGTGTTATTTTCATCATCATATTCTGTTTCTCGTTCTTCTTCTTCTTTATTCAATACTCTGTAAGCAGGTCACAGCTGGACAGGAGCTCCATTCAATTCTTTTCTTTCGTTGTTACATATTATGCTATACCCTGGTTATTATAACCGGCACCACCACCGACCCCGTCACTAACGTTTCCTCTCGTGGTCGTAATATGACATTAAATAAAAGGCAATATAATACAAATATTGTATGCCATATACCAAGCTCTATCCAGCTACGCTACAAGGAATAGAGTCAATTATAAAAATGTCTGTTGGTGCTATCTGAAATCTTTTTTATTTCTCCATTTCTTTCCTTTCAAAGGTTTTTGTTCACACTAGGAGATTTTTCTGAATCTTGGAGATGTTTTGCATTCACAAATTACCCAATGACAGACAACCTGACCCGAAAGAATCACAATATTAGGGATACAGAAAACTTTTTCTCGGGGCGTGCAGCGCCACAGGCAAATGCTTAATGACTATCGAGTCATCAAGCCGTCGGTCATAATTTGTAATTACGGTAAATTCATTTTATTATACGACAAGTCTTAGTTTAGCAATGGTCTGTTTATGGAATCATGAAGTGGATTCATTTCAAATTTTTCTTTTTACTTCAATAATGATTTCTTACTTAATCTTTACACAGTTCGATGTACATGTTAGCTGCTGCACAAGCACAGATATGGTAAAATCAAATGAGAATTCACCTTTTACTGTGCACATTACCTTACAAAGGCGCGTAGTAGGGACTTGATGAACTCCATTTCACACATACCTGTCGACTGGCGCCTTTTCTATAAAGGGGAACCGCGTGCATATTCCGGACTAGTTTGAAAGCATACCGCAAAATTGCTTAGTGCCGACAGTTATTGCTGGAAATTAATTAAAAGAAAATGATTCATGGAATTGTAACTTTATTATGAGGTATGATATGAACAATATAAATTTTTCTAGACTTATACACACACGTTGATGTCTTTTTCATGTCGCGCGAGTTCTAACGCAAGTCTGATTTTAAAATTGGATTTATTAAGTGTCGTAAATACTTCTATGTCATTTATTTCATGACTTTTGAACATTTTTGGAAATAATTAGCATCTAGATTTGTAATCCAGCCTCACCTAACATTTTGTTTGCTTTGTGGTTCATATAACTCATAGAAGATCCAATCCAATTGAACGAAGCATGACTTGCGATTTACCCTATTCGATCGACTACGTCTAATTTCGGAGGTGTATTTTAAGGCTCTATTATAGTTTCAATGCCAGCTGAATATTATCGCCGTGGCAATTAAAATAACATCAATTAGTGAATAATGGTTATAAAAACAATGTAAGGTGCAAAATTAGAGAACTTTAAAATTCATAAGAAACATGCGACTTACTTATACGTCAAAGAACCTAAAAAAATCGCTTACTTTCATATCACGATTGCACAAAGTGACAACAAAGTTCATTCCGTGGTAAAATCACGCTGCAATGTTTTATGGCTGAAACACGAGTGGCACGGCTCGACCGGGAAAGAACCACACTTTTACAGAATGCAAACATAAAATAGTAGCATAATTTTGTTGTGTTTCGTACGATGAATGATAAAACCGAAGAAAATTTTACATTTTAGTCCCCTTGGGTGACAACGTTTCTGTTTTTTAAGGGCTATAAATAAAGCAAAGTCACGCAAATTAGTATTGAATTTTTCCGTAGTAAATCTAGTTCAAAACTGAAAACATATATTAATCATAATGTAAATAATCATTCGATATCTTCCTAAGTGCTAACGATTTTCAAATACTTGATAAGTTTTAGTCACAAAATGGGCCGTGGTGAGTGAGTTTAGCTAAGCGCCTGCTAGCACCAAGGAAATAATTAATTGCAATTTTAAGTACTGATTTACCACGTACTCGGCGATTAAGGAAAATTTCGTGAAGAAACCTGCATGTCTGAGAAATAAGAAAAAATATTTTGAAGACATAAGAAGTTCGCCAACACAAATCGGGGCAGCGCGGCGGACATTTTGTTGCCCTAAAACCCTCTCAGAAATGACCATTTCTGTCTGTGCCCAGCAATGGGACGTACTCGTATATAGACTGTAACTTATATTTTAAGTTAAAAACATCAAATTGCTTGTGATTTTGGCTATTTTAAGTATGTTCTGAATAGTAAGACGATATGAACACAAATATTAGATATGAATATACAACCACTAACGTTTTGTAAGCTACCACTAAAAGTTCTTTGAAATTTGCATACTACATCTTAAGATAGTTTTTGCACATACGTCAGTTTTATTTCGAGAAATATAATATATTCGTCCTATATATATATTTATATATCTCAATTTAAAATATATCTCAATGGAACTCGCACATGCATACATTTGCTTCGGACTGTTTACGATAATCAGTCTTAACTGCTCCGTTGAGACGGTGGCTTTCTAACTTTTAACCGATGATAAATCTAGTTGTCTGTGGGCCATAATAAAAGTATATTGCTGAACACAGGCCTGCCTATATACCGCTTCATGTAGGAGATATTTGCTATAGTATATAAGTGGTAGAGCAATGCCACAGTTATATTATAGTTGCGGTAAGAATGGGTAAACTCGACCAGAGTAGGACCAAACTCTAACTGAATACCAACCCAAAATAGTAGAGTAATGCTGCTGTATTTCTTATAGTGAGTAAAAAAACCGAAGACCCTTTTTACTAAAAACGAGGTATTCTATCTTAGTTCTGGGTGACAAATCATCTGCATTTTCTTTCTTATTAGATGATAAAAGTAGATAGATATCTATGAGCCACAAATAATAATCATTATTTTGAATTGTTACCAGGAAGATGCTGTGGTCCATACCCAAAGAAATAGAACGAGAATTTTAGGATTTTGTTTTATTAATTATTTTTTTATTAAAAAAAACGTTACGTTAAGATACTTAGATTTTCTCCTGTATAGTATGGGCAGTTTACTTACATAAATTACACATCGACAAACATCGACATCGACAAGACAAGTATGTAGGGCTCACAATGTTTGTGATACAAACACTTGTCTCGTGCGGGATTCGAACCCGCGGCCCTTATCGCTGCAACTCATTGCTAAGTCATTGCGCCACGGAGCCATTAAATTGATCAGATATTGTTCAGAAAGTGCCAACTTCCTTGCGAAGCGTGGCAACTCTGAGGCAATCTATGGAGGTGGAAGAAGCTTTACTGGACTTTACTAGGATGCAACAGTAACGGTAACAAACATAAAGGAAGAATTAAGCGTCGTAAACATGTAACAAATAACAAAAAAAGTTATTTATTTACAAAAAATTAATAAATATAGTTGCTTCAAATACACTCTCAAGAAGTACATTATGTTTATTTTTATATCAATACCTACAACATTATCGTTAACATTCTTTCAAACTCTTCAAACGTAGGTAATGTAAATTATAGATTCATCTATGGAAAATTATCATTTGAATATTTATAACTTATTACGAGCAAATCTGCGTGGGGAATCACAAGGAAATGACTAGTTAAAATTATTTGCTACTTCAAGTCACCTGTTTAAATTATCTTAATTGATCTAAAATGTCTCGAAAGTTGTCAGCTGTGTCACCTTGTAGACAGTACCTGTTTACGTCACAGGAATTCAAGCATATGTAAATGCATAAGTGAAAAAAACGCAAGTAATTGGTCGTCCATATTGGCCTCTTTTATAGGATAGGGTGATTAAACGAGCACACAGTCTACCTGATAGTAAGCAGTTGCTGTGGCCCATAGACATATACATCCTTGATCACGAATCAGAATGCAGATGCGTTGTCACACGTGAGGACTAAGATGGAATACCTCGTTTCGTATAAAAAGCGTCTCCGGTTCTCTACACTCACCATACGAAACACAGCAGTATTAAGCTACTATTTCTCGCTGGTATTCTGTGAGAGCGTAGTCCTTCCCCGGTCGAGCCGACCCATTCATGCTACAACTATACTACCAATATAACTGTAGCGTGGCTCTACCACGTATAAGAGCCTCCCCATAGATTGCTTCATAAAGGGGAATTCACCATCGTTGAAGACAGGCGCCCATCTCCTATTCCTTGCCTCTCCTCTTACGACATCCACAGGAGTGTATAGGGCGGTGAATAACCTTACACCGCCACTTTACATATCAACATAAACACTCACGCCTGTCACCCAGAGGGGTAGGCAGAGACTACAGACTTCCATTTGGCACGATCCTGACACACCTCTCTCGCCTCCTTCACATCCATACACCTACGCATATATGCTCGTCGGTTAAGGGTACTCCTAATTTGGCCCGTTTTCAATAAATCGCCAATTTGGTCGATAAATTTTCGCCTAGGACGTTCCTTTCCGACTCTGCCATTCACTTCTGCACCATAAATTTTCTTTGTCACTCTTTCCTCACTCATTCTTTCCACATGACCAAACCACTGAAGCATTCCTTTTTTAATCCTGGTCACCACATCATATTGCAAACCACACTCATCTCTTATTACACAATTTCTTACCCTGTCATTAAGATTCAGCCCTAACATACTCCTTAACGACCGCATTTCTACTGCGTTTATTCTACTCTCGTGCTTCTTCTGCCACACCCAACTTTCACTACCATACGTTAAATAGGGACCAACACAGCATTGTGAATTGCCATAAGTGACACACACTTATGGCAATTCACAATGCTTCACAATAGAGTGCAAGGCCCTATTTACTCTATTTCCCGCATTCACTCGTCGTTCTATATCCTTATCATATCACCCATCCCTGCTAAAGATATTAATTATTTCGCAACCGTCACTTTACCATAAATAATTGTTGTTTGTACCTAATTTTATTAGCTTTTTTCTAAGAAATTTTATATATTTGTTCTCTGTTAATAACTACATGAACATATCACGATACTTGAAATTGGTGTATTATAAAAATAATATATTGATTAATTGTATTATATTATGAATGTTCTCATATTCATAATATTGCATTATGGCTTATGTCCGATTACTACGTATAAAATATTACAATGTTACAGCAATAAGATACACATGTCAGTCATCCATACCATCTAGATGACTAGCGGTTTAAAAGAAGTTTTCTTTTTTGCACCACTTCCTTGTGGAATCGACTCCCACCTCAGATTTTGCCGGACCGATACGACTTGACGTCTTCAAAAAAAGAGCCTACTCCTTTTTAAAAGGCCGGCCACGCATCTTCAATTCCCATGGTGTTGTAGTTGTTCATGGGCGGCGGTAATCACTTACCATCAAGTGAACATATGCTCGTTTGCTATACGTATAAAAAATATTCAAGTACGTTGACATTACAATAAGTCCTTAGATAACATAAATTTATTTACAATAGTTGCTTTAAAATTACTTATCTAATTCAATAATATCGATCAAAATTCAAGCTACTTTTAATAAAGCTCGTTACAATATAATGATAACAACACGCAAACTAATTTAAAAGTGATATACAACACTGTTTACAGACGTGTGTTATTAAATAACATGTATAAAGCAACCAGGAAAAATAATTATCGTGATCACTCTTTGCAATTTATGTTGAATTTAAAAATCCTTGCGACATTTTTCTGAGAAGGTGATCTAATTTTTCACGTGTGCACGCAATGTTGTCACGTTTGATTTTTAGAATTTACGAGTTTAAATAAAAAAACCATATGCATATTTGGTCACGATCATTTAAGATTCAGATAAATATTATGTTTGTGAGTCTTTATGTTATCTTCGGGGAAACAATATAGAAATCATTTATGTTTGTTTCACTAATTATTCGAAATTTATTTTATTGATGTACCATATGAAAAGTTATGGAAGATTAATGGCGGCGAATAGGAAGTCGTCACATTATCAAAAGTGGGTGGCGCGGGAGTCGACAATGAACAAGCGTAACATTATCAGTCAAATAAAATTGTTTTTGGTGCTCTCTTTTTTTATAGAAGAGGGGGCAAACGAGCATGCGGCTCACCTGATGTTAAGTGACTACCGCCGCCCATGATCAACCGCAACACCAGGGAAATTGCAGGTGCGTTGCCGGCCCTTTAGAAAGGAGTAAGCTCTTTTCTTGAAGGTCCCCAGGTCGTATCGATCGTACCGGAAAAATCGCTAATGTTAAACTATTCCACAGAGAGGTTGTGCGCGGAAGAAAACTCTTCTTGAAACGTACAGTGGTGGACCGCCGAGCATCCAGATGGTGTGGATGGTATCGGGACGTTTGCCGCGTACTGCGTTTACGAAATTTGACGGCTGGGATTAATCCGAACAATTCCTCAGAGCACTCTCCATGGTATATGCGAAAGAAAATGCAAAGAGATGCAACATCTCTTCGCAGTGCCAGTGAATCAAGCCGATCGGAAAGCACTCGGTCGTCGACGATTCGAGCCGCTCTGCGCTGGATGCGGTCAAGTGGAAGGAGCTGGTACTGGGGAGCCCCAGCCCAGAGATGGGAACAGTATTCCATGTGCGGCAGAACCTGCACCTTGTAAAGTTGCAGGCGGTGTGCAGGCATGAAATACTGTCCCGCTCTGCTGAGCACGCCAAGCTTTTTAGAGGCCAATTTGGCCTTCTCTTCCAAGTGACCACGAAACTGCACGTCACTCGATATGTCGACGCCGAGGATTCTGATTCTGGCTGAGGCAACAAGGGGATTGCCTTGAAACTGAGGAGATACGACAAAGGGGTTCTTTTTAGCGATTAACACGAAAACTTGTGTCTTCTGGGGGTTAAACTGGACTAGATTTAGTCGCCCCCAATCCGAGACTCTGTTCAGCAATGACTCGACTTCAGACACAAGTTTGTCCCGGCACTCGGAGACGTTTTCCCGAGAAATATTGCAACTAAATGATTCATAGTAACTTTTATAGATTTCATCATAGTGAAAAGTCAGTTTTTCCGTTATTATCTTTGGATAAATACTGCTGCTTTATATTATATTACTAAATTATAGCAATTTCTTTATAAAATCAGTTTCAGAAAAGCGTAATTTACAATTTACTACCATATTAAAATTATTTGTTTTTAATACTTATTTTATTACGATAAATTATATTATTTGTAAGTAATTTTTAATCGTCACCTACATCATCACTATAAGCCCATTAAATTTTACTGATGAAAATGCCGGAAACCCTTTCCTATGAAAGCCAGGCATTTCATCTCAGTCCTCAGTGGCGGAAACACATCTGTATTTTGATTGTTTATCGAGGACAAATTACCATCAGGTGGACTGTGTGATCGTTTGTCACCCTTATTCTATTTAAAAAAATAGGTATTTGTAGGATAGCCTTTGTGTTCATCTCACAGGAGGATTAGTGGTTGCAGTACCATACGGCTGGTATTTAACGCTGTTCCCATCGCTGGTAATTATGTCTGGAATATACATGATGGTGGTTATCTAGAGGAAAACATACATACATCTTTGTTGTTAATATTCCTTACATTCAAACCAAGCGCTTTTCTGGGTCTTCCGTAATGCTTACAACAAAAGATCTTGCTTATGTTTCTTCCATCCGAATACAATCTGGATGTCTTTTAGTCTTTTAGGAATAGGCTTCTATTGCGCTAAGCAGTGCGACATGCGATCTAGGGCTTCATTAACACTTACCACCAACTTGGTGGATGATTGATTCAAGCACTGGCATGTAATAAATGTAAAAAAAATCAAAGTACCTAGTACAGTTACACTTTATTATATAATACTGCTATAATACATAGTACATTCAAATAAGTACTCGAATCACAATCTTCGTAATCGTGTAGTCATGTTGATCTAATTTCAAGCAAAATATGAGCACACCAAAGGCTCTCGCTTTGAAAACGTTCACACGGACGCACGACATGACGTGTCGAGACACTGACGTGATCCGTCAGAGGTCGACAGATATCGTGACGTATGCACGACCCGGATCATCGCTTGACATGAGCATGATCGCAAGAGCAACACACACTCGCGATTAAGTAATGCGACTATATCGTCACTATCATATCAAAAGTCCTGTATTTATATTTTTATGTGTTTATATAATTAAAATATTTCACATAAATTCTAATATAACCTAAAAAAGGAATTCCAACTTTACCCAGATACATTACGTGTTTATTTATGTGTATATTATACGTATATATGTATTTTTGTATGTTAAGGATAATTGGTATAATATATGGATTATTATGTTTTTGTTTGTATTTGTAGTATAGATAATTTTGTTATTTATACACTTAACTTTAATGTGCTATATTTATATATGACTATTATATTTAGTCATTTAAGTGACCTGCCACTAAGTTTTCACCACGCTAGGGGTTGACTGGCAGAGAATGCTGACTGGCATTAAGTTAACTTTTTAACCTTTATGATTAGAGCAATAAAGCTCTTAAATAAATAAATGCATAGACATACTAATAAATTTATTTATATGTCAAGAAATAATGATAAGGCCAATTAAATAAACATTGCTGAACAAATAATTTTATTGCAAATAAGCCACAAGATACGTCTCTGATTAGAATTAACTGCTATAAGCTATAAACATCTTGTTAGTCATGTGGGAAAAACTTATTACGGTAGCCAATACCGTAATAAGTTTTTCAATTATATAAATATTGCCTTTCATCTTCTATCTAATCGTTTGGTGTCATTTCTTGATAACTAAAAAGAACAATAATTAAAACAGACAATAACAGAGTAATATAAATAGCTTGAATTGCAATTCAGTATAGATTGAATAATACTTATTAAAAGTCATTCTTACGTTCTATTTACTACTGACTCAAAAAATACTTCTGTCCTGCGATGAATCAGCTAGGAAATGAGAGGTATTTTTTTAAGAAAGAGTGATTAACACGTGGTAGAGTGACAGAACGGGTATATTATGGTTGCAGCACGAGTGGGTTGGATCAACTGGGGTAAGAACACGCTCTCACAGAATACCAGCATGATGTTGATGTGGTTCTTATGGTAAGTGCAGAGAACTGGAGGCCCTTTTCACTGGAAATGAGGCGCTCCATATTAGTTCTTAGAGGTGATAATGGCTCTGCATTATGATTCTTAATGGCACTCAGATTAAGATGTCTATGGGATACTGCATTCACTTATTATCAGGTGGGCTATGTGTTAGTTTGTCACACTTATTTTTTTAATCTATTTTTTTTTGTATTCAGCCGCTTTTTGACTGGTATTCTGTGGGAGTGTTGTGCTTACCCAGTCCAGCTGACCCATTCTACTACATCATAATATAACTGCAGCATGGCTCTATCACTGTTTTTATTATAAATAATCGAATTTTATAACTATATCCAGTTCCATATAAATATTATTGAATAACTAGTGAACGCTTGTGTGTGTTATCCCAAAGTTGATTTATTTTTTTACTCGGAGCAATTAAAAATTACTTTTTTAAAATAAAAGAACAAGTAATTATGTTTGCTGTTATAGCATGGTCACTTCATTATATTTGACTTTGATTTGTTCAAGAGTGGTTTCGAGCAACAGATTAAACGAGAGGTCAAATTAAATTGAATATGGAACAAAATGTTATACCATATAAGAGTAGAAAAATAAATCATCATCAGTTACTTTATTTCGTGCGACGTTTCTTTTCTGTTAAAATGATATCAAAATTCATTTAAATTTATAATTTTATAAGATATAATACAAGTGGTAATTATATTACTTTCCATCACCTTTAGAATGTAAAAACTAGGGGATCATTTGTATTCAGCTTGCATGATAGGTAAAAGGGGGATATTCTCTTGAGTAAAAATTAACTTTCATAATTAGTACAAAACTACCTACTTCATTCGTTGGGGGAAGTTTTCCTATGTGAAATGCCAGAAAAATCTTTTGGCAGTGGTGTTTGACTTGGCGGTCATGTTTTAGCTAGACGTAACAATATAGATTATATAAAGTATCCAAACTGGCAAGTGACCGCGTCCAGGACTGACTGGCACCCTTCAAATTGCGAGACGAATATCACTACGATTTTCAATTCGAATTCCACACGTGATAGTTAAGAAAAATCTTTCATCATGAGGTTCATGTCCAGTAGTAGACTTATATTAACTAATGATACGTGGTAGAGCCATGCTGCAGTTATATTAGTAGTATAGTTGTAGCACGAATGGGTCGGCTCGACCGGGGAAGGACCACACTCTCACAGAATACCAGCGTGAAATAGTAGCTTAATGCTGCTGTGTTTTATATGGTGAGTGTAGAGAACCAGAGACCCTTTTTACTGGAAGCGAGGCATTACATCTTAGTCCTCAAGGGTGACAACGTATCTGCATTTTGATTCGTAATCGAGAATAGATGCAGATGTCTACGTGCCACAGCAACCACTTACCATCAGGTGAACTGTGTGCTAGTTTGTCACCCTATCCTATAAATAAAACCGGCCAAGAGCGTGTCGGGCCACGCTCAGTGTAGGGTTCCGTAGTTTCCCGTCCGTCACAATAAGTGTTCCCACTTATGAATTTAAAGGTGGGTATCTATTATGTTCGCGCTCCAGCTGCGCTCCGCGCTCCTGCAACTGCTCCCGGTAGTGGGTAAGTGCGCGAACATGGAGCGTGCAACATTGCACGCTCCGCGGTAGGCGATGCCAAGGAGAGACCAACCGAACAATTCGATAATACCCGACCCAATGTAATAAGTACCTACAGCGCCATCTCTCGGGGAATTGGGTTACTAACTAATACATAGACGTGCCAGAAGTTTTCGGTGGTAATTTTGGATTGCGAGAACCGATTTTAATAATTCTTTTTTTGTTTGAAAAAAGATACGTTCAGGATAATAAAATATGTAAACAAAGTTAAAAAAATGCTTGCTTAAACGATTATACTACAAACTTAGTCCAGAAATTATTTTGTACAACTTTTTGTCTTTTTTGTACAAAAACTATTTCCATCCAAGTTCAAAATGATTTTCCTAGAAAGTCCTTATAAAGTTCTACCTTTCAGATTTTTTTCATATTTTCTAAACCTATGGTTCAAAAGTTAGAGGGGGGGGGACACATTGTTTTTTACTTTTGGAGCGATTATTTCTGAAATTATTGACATTATCAAAAAATTATTCTAGTAAACCCCTATTCATTTTTAAATACCTTTCCAACAATATATCACACGTAAGGGTTGAAATTAAAAAAAAATCACTTCCCATTTTACATATAGGGGGGCTACCATAATAAAACATTTACTTCCAATTTTTATTTTACCACTTTGTCGGCGTGATTGATACACATATTGGTACCAAATTTCAGCTTTCTAGTGCTAACGGTCACAGAGATTAAGCGAGGACGGACAGACGGACAGACAGACATGGCGAAACTATAAGGGTTCCTAGTTGACTACGGAACCCTAAAAAGGAGGAAGAAGAAACAATAATAAATTAAAAATCTCTTATTCATGATATATCTTAAAATGTTATTAGTGTATTTCGCTTTGCGATAACGAAAGTTGCGTGAAATTCTTTTCTTTGACCTATGAACAAATACAATGGACGTAGAATAAAAATTGTATGTACAAATAGGAAATTGTAAATACAAATTTCCTTATGCTTAGAAGCTACTGCAGTCAATAGACAACTGCAGCCAACTTCAAATAAATAAAACTACAGATGCCTTGTTACCTCTAAAATCTAATATGAAATACCTCATAGCCTGTAATAAACTGACTCTAAGCGCTTCAGATCAAAATAGAGCGGTCCAACCATTGCTAGGCAGTACTTTAAAGGGTAACCGAAGGAGCCGTGGTAGCTCAGATGGTTAGCGCTCGCTATAAAGTCACATTACTCGAGCAACCCGGGGTAGATCCCCGCCGGCACTAAATGAAATTTTTTAGTTGCAATTTTAAGTGCTGATTTATACGTGTTTGGCGGTGAAGGAAAACATCGTGAGGAAATCTGTATGTCTGAGAAATAAAAAAAATATTTCGAGTACATGTTAATTTTGTCAATTAGGGCAGCGCGGTGGACACTTCCCTGCCCTAAAACCCTCTTGGAAATGAGAGGAGGCGTGTGCCCAGCAGTGGGACGTATAAAAGCTGTAGCTCTAAATTTTTTAACTTTTATGTAAGAGGGTGTTACGATCACATACCGATTTCTACGCAGAAAAGAAGTCCTACCACCTTGTTGGAATCCTATAATTATTAAAATTATACTTTTACATGACCTGGCCAAATTAAAGTATTCTACTGCAAGTCTACAAGATACTGTACAGCTTAATACATAATAAACTAAACTATTACATCGAAGTTACAAAAGAAAGTCAGTAATACGTACGTGCACATATATTACGTACATAAAGGTAGATATATACCACCTCAGCTCAAATTCTAATTTCGCCCCCACTTCCCCGTGCGTCGCATGCTATCTACTTACATGTTTATAATCACTAATACTGTAAGTAGATAGGTTAAGATTAGATACTTATCATTGGGTTTATCATATGTTTCCATGTATTTTTAAGCTCACTCATTCGCGTCCTATTTTTATTACGGTTATTTCCCATTTTAATTTTACTTCATCCTGTTACGTAATATAAAACACATATTAGAGCGCAAGCGACTCTAATCTCCCGAATCAAATGCCGAAGCGAAAATGAGCATGAGCGGGGGTGTCGGGCTGTCGGGCGGTAGGGTACAAACTTCATGACGCTCATAGTTTAGGTAATTTTTTTACGTTGAAAATAATGGTAATTAAAAAAAGACGTAGAATCTAATTTATAGTTTGCAGCTAGTTTGCAAAATTTCATGATTTAATTTTAAGTATTTTTTGAATACCAACAGTTTATTTTCGGTTTGGAAATAACTTTGGATTTTTTTCTATAGAGAAAGTTTTATGGAATCATGTTTTCGTCAAACATAGTACTTAATATTAATCCTCAACTCCATCCATTTATTTCAAAATAAATAGGTACTGCAGTGTTGTCGGCATAACGAAGGATCATGCTAAGCCGTTTGAGTACCTATGACTGTTGTCTGCTGTAAAATGCCCGAAACGGTGGGACTAAAAAAATAAATAAAAAAAGTTAAAAGTAAAAGCGGTAAAATCCTTAAACTTAGTTTTATTCAACTTATTTTAGCCAACTTCAAAAAATGGACGAGGTTTACAATTTTTTTTTGCTACAATTTCACTTTATGCCTTCGAGTCATCCCACCTACGTTCACTCACACAAAATAACGCAACACAAAGAGTTTCACAACACCGCAATTCGCACAAGCCAGGGAAACTCGACAATGAAATAGGAATAGTCGTAAAGCTGTTTCTATACAAAACCACTGCGTTACTTTCCTCGAAAGCTCGTAAAGTTGTGAACTCAGGCATTCGTCTATGACGAACTCTACTTGTTTGAGCGAACGACCCATCCTGGTGACAAGATGTTGTAATCACATTGTAAAAGCGAACGCGGAAAATAAACTTATAATAAATTGCGAATTTCAATTCAATTCTGCAAAAAAACCTTATCGTTGCAAATAAGTGTTATAAGTTTTATACGCGGTAGAGCCATGCTGCAGTTATATTAGTAGTATAGTTGTAGCACGAATGGGTCGGTAAGACCGGGGAAGGACCTCGCTCTCACAGAATACCAGCGTAAAATAGCAGCTTAATGCTGCTATTTTTCGTATGGTTAGTATAGAGAACCGGAGACCCTTTATACTGGAAGCGAGGCATTCCATCTTAGTCCTCAAGAGAGACAACGCATCTGAATTATCGAAGATATATATCTATGGGCCACAACAACTACTTACCGTCAGGTGGACTGCGTGCTCGTTTGTCACCCTATCCTATAAAAAACGTCCCTAAGCGCCAGTATCACATGCATGCAGATAAAATAATTAAGTTTTGGCTGGATTCGTAAATGGAATTATAATACTGTATATTTTAAATATTGCAGTTTTAATACTTAATTTCTTTCTGCCCTTTGGAACATGCTGATGCTTCGTTTTCGGAATGCATACAGAAAGGTAGTGAAATAATTTGCGTCACTTTTCATTTGATTACAATTTGTATGTCTTCAAAACCATTGAATAGGTTCTTACACCAATTTAGTGCGATCGACTGTCTTCATAACTTTCAAGAGGCTCCTTACCACCATGTGTGATAGTATTTAAGCACTGATAAATAATTAGCAATATACAGATTGCGAACAGAACTGTCGACAGGAGCTACGGACCCAAAGGTTCAACAAGATATTTTCTTATATCCACTTTATATTAGTTTCCTGATATTAAGTGGATACTGTGACCCACCGACATCTACATCTGTCCTCACTTTAGGTCAAAGGTTGAAGAGTTGTCACAATCGAGAAATAAGATAGAATGCCTTGTTACTACTAAAAAGGGTCTACGGTTCTCTACACTTACTATACGAAACACAACTGTTATGTTGTTATTTTTTGTACTACATTAGTATTCTTTGGTCCTACCCCGGTCGAGCCCAACTTATTTATGCTGCAACCATAATATATCTGCATTACGGCTCTATCGTGTAAAAAATTCAGAAAAAATATTTCAATTATGCAAGCGCAATTATGCAAGATTTCCATGAAGCTTATATTCAGAATTGGAAAATGCGGGTCAAAAAGAGTTCAATTTACTAACTTGCTTAACATGAAAATAATAAAATGAACACAATTTGTTTACTACAACTAAAAACAACTTACTTTTTTTACTTACACCAAGAGAGATTTTAAGTCACTCGACATATACGAGGGTGGATTGAAAAGTACTCGGCCAAACCAAGAAAATAAACACATACTAAATCAGTTATATTTTTATTTTTCTACATAATCACCATCAAGTTCAATACACTTTTGCCACCTCCCCTTCCAAGCATTTAGACCGTTGAAAAAAAATGATTCTTCCTTAGAGTCAAAATATGCGTCTACAGCTGCTTTGACCTCGTCGTTTGTCGAAAATCTTTGACCTCCCAAGTGCTTTTTTAGGTTAGGGAACAGAAAGAAGTCTGATGGTGCCAGATCAGGTGAATACGGCGGATGCGGTAACAGTTCAAAGCCACAGTTGTGAATTTCAGCCATTGACTGTACTGACGTGTGAACACGGGCGTTATCTTGATGAAACAGGACTTTTCTTCTGAGCATTCCTCGACGTTTTTCTTTTATTTCCTCTCGTAAACGACGTAGTAAGGTGCAATAGTAATCAAAATTTATAGTCTGACCCCTTTCAAGATAATCAATCATAATCACACCTTTCGAGTCCCAGAATACTGAAGTCATCACCTTATTTGCCGACAAAATCGACTTAGCCTTTTTAGGGGGTGGTGAACCAGGTCTTCTCCACTGTTTTGATTGTTGTTTTGTTTCCGGTGTACAGTAATGAACCCATGTTTCGTCCACAGTAACAAAACGATTCAAAAAATCATCTGCATCGGCTTCAAATAACTCCAAACAGTCGCGTGAAATAGTCAATCGCGTCCTTTTTTGTTCAACTGAAAGCAGTCGCGGAACCCACCTCGCAGACACCTTGTGGAAACCCAACTCGTTGACAATGATGTTTTGAGTTCGTTCATAAGAGATGCCTATAATCTCGGCTATCTCTCTAATTTTTAATCTGCGGTCTCCCATTATTAAATCAAGTACTTTTTTAATATTTTCGTCAGTAGTTGACGTCGAAGGCCTTTCAGAGCGGGGTTCATCTTTCACACTATCTCTACCACGCTTAAATTCTGCTATCCATTTTTTGACGGATGAATATGACAGAGCACAATCGCCTAATGTACTGACCATGTCATCATGGATGGCTTTTGATGATAGCCTCTTCTTATGGAGGTACTTAATGACGGCACGCTGCTCGATTTGCTCCATTCGCGGAAATTATGTCCGATTACTTTGTCAATAAATTTATAAAATCACAACTAATTATCGCACACGTTTCGAACTTCACACAATGAACTAGTCTGAACTGAACTAAATAATGTGGGTAGATTTGATTTTTAGAATTGAATGGATCTGTCTGCCG
The DNA here is from genome assembly GCA_036936625.1 of Parnassius smintheus behrii. Classification (NCBI taxonomy): domain Eukaryota; kingdom Metazoa; phylum Arthropoda; class Insecta; order Lepidoptera; family Papilionidae; genus Parnassius; species Parnassius smintheus. Next base: position 4,435,856 of record JAUPFT010000018.1, read on the forward strand.
AGTACTTTTCAATCCACCCTCGTATTATAGCTATCCCTCTGTCTCTTTTTTTATCAATTTATATTAAAAAACGGCCAATGGTATATAACTTCCCTTGACGGTATGAGACTGTCTCTCATGAATATTTTTCATCCGAAAACTTAATAAACAATTATTTATTAAAAAATAAAATAATTACAGAACTTTTGTGTTTCTCTTCCAATACCCAGATAATAAAATTTATTCGTAGTTTTCAGTTTGACACACTTAAGAAGCTTCAACAGAAGTGAGCGCCTACGGTTATTTGGTCATAAATAAAGCTTATATTCGTTCTGGGACTGCCTCATCGGAGTGGCTCGTTTAACTCTTTTGTTTCACAAAACAAATTTTCGTGATTGCGGTCATCAAGTATTAACTAATTTATAATATATTTAGTTATTTAAAGTGTTTTTAAATTGATAAAGTTATTCCTGGAATTATCGCTAATGGATAAATAATTATTTACCTGAAAATAATACTTGATCTGGAGCTTAAAAATTATTTGAAATCATTAAGTTTAATTTTATTCATACCTGCTTAAAATGTATTTACGGCTACCAAGATATTATGAATGGATTAAAGGGTAATGAATAAAGGAATATGAAAGAATGAATTAACTATTTTAAGATAGGGACTGTTGAGTTCTCCTACTTGTCTTATATTATGTACTTCTCATGTAGTGGCGACATGACAAGTGTGTAACAAGGGAATACCAAATTTTCGAGTCCTTATAATCGATAATAAGTTTATGATAAACATAAAGTAATCGTATACTTTTTATAAGATATGTGCCCACACTCCATACGCAAAATATATACTGTGATCTAAAGATACCTACTACCTAAGAATCAAACTGTAGATGCATTTTCACCCGTGAGGACTAAATTATGCTACCATTAAAAAAGGTTACCGGTTCTGTACATTCACCATATGAAATACAACAGAATCAAGTAATTACAATTACAAAAAATATAAATTATGTCAATAAAATCAATTACAACTAAAGTTTTCAATTAACCATTCATAGCAGTAGCCAAACACAGTAATGGTAAATAGATTTCCCAAAATTTTAACAGGGAAAAACTTAAGCAGCCTGTTATTAATAGATCCTTTTTTATCTTATGAGTTAGGGGCTATTGAGCGATAGATTAAACTTAAATTGAAGTAGAGAAAGACGTCGGAGAAACGAACCGATTTGACCTGTCAGTCATGTGCCAACATTTTATGGGCGCATATGTGGCTTAAGTTACCAGATTATCATTTTATGTTACCAATAACTTAACAAGAAATAACTTTTGTAAATAATTTTAGATTATTTTACAATATATTGCGCCTTTTTTAAATAGGGAAAGACTAATAATCACATTCGAACCATTGAAGCAGAGGATTCAAACCCACAACTTACGAGTTTCAAAGTCTATACACTTAACCATTAGGCAAAAGTTTCATTAGTATACGAGTAACTCGAGTTCCAATGCCACTTGCGCCACTTAAAGTGTTAAATTGCAATTATTTTAAGTACCGATTTATTACTCGATCTTTGGTAAAGGAATATATCGTGAGAAAATGTGAATATGGATTAAACAAAATATTTCTAAAACACGAACAGTCCTACAACACCCGCTGTAATTCGTGGCCGTCTAATACACTAATTTCTGAAAAGATGGCTTTACAGATAAATTCAGGCAGTTCCCCTACACCATTGATAAATATATTTATAGATCTAAAAGCATCGTAATAATTTTTTATACATTCAGACTAAAAATATACTTAATCATGATACTGCTTACCTTAAAAACGGATTTTATTATAGATACGCAAATAACAGTATTAAACAGGTTTTATTATAAAGTATTTCAGTCGGTCCCTCATCACTTGTTACATAGACCAACCAACCGCAGATCAGTTTAAACTGAGCTCTGTTTGTTAAAACAATTAAGCAACTCTTGATTAGTTTCTGCACTGTTTAGAGGAGACTAAGGGTTTAATAGGATACATAGTAGGGGATAACCATAATATAGTATTATTTGCTGATGATGATTCATTAATTTTCAAATTAAACGCCAGTTATTAAATTACGACGAAGTAAATAATGCTATAGCTAAATTAGTTAATTGGTTTAATGTTAATAATTTGCATTTGAATGGAACTAAAATTAAATGTATGAAATTCGTAACTCCTAATGTTAAACATGTCAATACTAATGTAATTTTAAATGGGGAGGAACTGAGTCTTGTTGATACCACCATTTTTCTTGGAATCACACTGGACGCAAAGCTTCAATGGCTCCCCCACATATTAAAACTAGCTAGCAGACTTAGTTCTGCAGCATATGCTGTAAAAAAGATTAGAACTCTTACCAATTTTGAAACAGCTAGAATAGTTTACTTTAGTTATTTCCATAGCATTATGTCGTATGGTATTTTGCTATGGGGACACGCGACTGAAACTGAAATTATATTTATTTTACAGAATAGGGCCATTAGAGCAATATATAATTTAAAACCAAAAGAGTCACTGAGACAAAAATTTAAGGAAATTAATATTTTAACTCTGGCCTCTTAATACATTTATTAAAATGTATTGTACGTACACAAAAATAATATTAGTTTTGCGAAAATAGGTGATAATCATTCTGTAAATACTAGGAACATACACAAGCTAGTGGTACCAGTTACTCGACTCCACCGAGTCAGTAATTCATTCTTGGGGCGATGTATACGCTTTTACAACAAAATTCCAGATAATATACAAAACTGATCATACACAAAGTTCAAAAATGTTCTTATACTAAGTTTGTATGAAAAGGTTATTACATTATTAAGGAATTTATGGATGATAATAACCCCTGGGTAGGGTGATCGCTACCAAGCTATTTCTAATTTGTCTTGTGTTGCTAATTGTAAACATGACGGTAAGCAATTATTGGAAAAAAAAAATAGTCCCGCTGGGTTTCTTGCTGGTTCTTCCCAGGACAGAGGTTTTTTTTGCGAACTGGTGGTAAATGAAAAAAGTGACTTTCAATAAGTATTTGTTATAATCTTCATTGAATAAAAAAGTTTCTGTTTCTGTTTCAATTGCACTCTGCATAGCATTCGTATCTCCATGCAAGAAAACATAAAAGTCTATTACAGATCTATATTCAAAAATACATTTTTTTATACATTCCACCGCCATGTTTCTCGTATCAATTAATTAATTAATTACAGCCTATCAAAAGTCCGTTGCTAAACATAGACTACCCTCATAAATTGCCTCATACGAGGGCGGCACCGAAAATTTCGGGAATCAAGGAAATGACACAACATTACTATTTAAAAATGTATTTATTGCTTTTAGACGTATTCTCCGCGAAATTTGACACATTGTTCCATACGATGGAACCAATCATTGAAGCAACCATTCCATTCGGAAGTTGGGGTCTCCAAAATGACCGTTTTGTAGGCGTCCACAGCTTCTTCAGGTGATGAAAATCTCTGTCCACGCAATTTATTTTTTATTTTAGGGAAAGTGTAAAAATCATTAGGGCCTAAGTCAGGACTGTACGGCGGATGGTCTAATAATTCTATGTTTTCTTGCTCTAAAAATTCTTTTCCTCTGTGTGCGGTGTGAGAACTCGCACCGCCGCATCATCCTCCATATGCGGCGGTTGCAGTTCTCTTTACGGAGTTCAGAAACGACCTCTGGCAAACAAATGCTAGCATACCATTCTGCATTAACCGTTCTTTGTCCCTCAAGAGAAATGGTCGTAACATGACCGGTTTTGGAGACAAACGTGGCCACCATTTTTTGCAACACTCCGTGAACGAACAATTTTTGTTCGCTTTAACTCATTTACGAACACCCAAACTCGTGACTGGTTCTTTTTTCGGGTTCTTACGCATATATCCAGGATTCATCACCTGATACGATGATGTATACAGCATTTGAGGATCCTGCGTGGAATCTTTCGAGGGTTCTGACGCACCAACTAACGCGAGCCGCTTTTTGCTCTTCACAGAGCGAATGCGGTATCCGTCGGGAAAACAACTTTTTTACACCTAATTGTTCATGCAAGATTATTTGTATATGACTCATGCCAATTTCTAAAGTTGCCTGAATTTGCGCGGTATGTCACATGTCGATCTTCCTCAATCAGCTTACGCACAGCATCAACGTTTTCTTGGGTGACTGCAGTTTTTGGACGACCTTGACGAGGATCATCACTGAGCTTGACACGTCCACGTTGAAATTCAGCAAACCAGCGATAAATTGTGGTTTTGGATGGGGCTTCATCACCAAATGCAGAAATCATCCGGTCAACACACTTTTTTGTGTTAAACCACTTCGAAAGTCATAAAAAATCATCGCTCTTGAATTTGCCGGGATATGGTGTGGATGGTCGATTGTTAAGGGCTGTGCAGTCACTTTACTATGACTGTAAAGCCTGTGTGCGGGTAGGGCATGACCTGTCACCCATGTTTAGCGTCCAAGCGGGCGTAAAACAGGGTTGTGTCATGTCTTCCTGGCTGTTCATACTGTATCTCGACAGCTGTTTACAGAAGCTGAAAGATAGCTGTTTGGGTGTGAAATTGGGTGACATAAAAGTTAATTGTCTGCTGTATGCTGATGATGCAGTGCTTATTGCACCATCAGAAGCAGAACTGCAGGCATTAGTCACGTGTATGAAAGAGGAATGTGAAATTAAAGGTCTCCGTTTGAATGCTAATAAAACTAAGGTTCTGGTATTTGAAAAGGACGAAGAGAGAACGAAATATGAAATATGGGTAAATCAGGAATGTCTAGAACAGGTAAATGAAATTGTATACTTGGGGAGTGCTTTCAGCCGGGATGGAAGATGTGATTTAAATGTGGATAGGCGTGTCGCTGCCGGAAACAAAATCAATGGTGCCCTGAATGTATTAGTAAAAAGGCAAGGCGTGGTGAAGAGTGCACGCCTTGCAATACATAACGCAGTGTTGGTACCGACTTTGTTATATGGCAGCGAAACCTGGGTATGCCAGAAGAAGCATAAAAGCAAGTTGAATGCAGTGGAGATGCGATCTCTTCGTAAAATGTGTGGCGTTACCATAGCCGACCGAAAGCGAAACGAAGAGATTCGCAATATGGCAGGATTGAAAGATGACCTTATCACAAAAATTGATAGGGGCGTACTCCAATGGTTTGGGCACGTTGAACGAATGAGTGAAGACCGAATGGTGAAGAAAATATATAGAGCGAAAGTAAATATTAAAAGGTGTCGAGGTAGACCGAGACTAACTTTCGAAGACCATGTGAGCAAATTGCTCGAAGAGGGGAGGGTCAAGAGTACTCGGATACCTAGACGTGCATGTATGAAGAAGTTAATGAACCTGAAAGAAGCGAAATAGGTATGTAAGGATCGTGACACTTGGCGATCTGTTCTCTCTGGCTACCCCGTTAGGGATTGTGCGTGACGATAAGTAAGTAAGCTCTTGAATTTTCTCGAGTCAATTCCATTTTCTCAACGACTAAACAAGTTTGACAAAACCTTATGACAAGACCGAGAATCTTTTTTTTAATAAATAAATGGTATTAGATTTTTAAAACCTAGGAGTTTTCAATTAAAAAATTTTGATATGACAGGAACAGTGGAAATATTCCATTCCCGATACTTCTAGTGCAGCCTAGTATTTGCCATAGTTGTTACGTTTGGCTGGCGGGTTGCCATCCGCAGTTTTTTTAAATATTTTTTATTTATTACCACGAAGATGCTGCTGTTCATCTCCTCTCTGCCATCTTTTTTGACATTCATGACAACTAGCAGCAAATTCTCTTTCTTCGCCACAACACAACAACTGTGATTTATCAACGTGTAAATTCCTGCTTGGTTTCTGACTTTTTTTAATAAAATAGGGTGACAAACGAGCATACAGTCCACCTGATGTTAAGTTAATGCTGTGATCCATAGACATCTACATTTATCCTCGATTAAGATTCAAAACGCAGATGCGTTGTCACTCGTAAGGACTAGGATGAAATGCTTCGTTTCCAGTAAAAAAGGGGCTCCGGATCTCTATACTCACCATACGAAACACAGCCACATTAAGCTGCTATTTTACGCTGGTATTCTGTGAGAGCGTGGTCTTTCCCCGGTCGAGCAGACTCATTCGTGATACAACCATAATTTAAAAAAAGAATATTAAAAATGCTATAAACATTATTAATATTCTCCTTAACCACTCGTGGTAAGCTTAAATTGCTCGTGTTACGAGTGGTTCACGCCAGTAGTCAAATGGCGGATTCAAACCCACGACCTTTTTGAGTTCGCGGTCCGTGCCCTGCCATTAGGCTACTGTCGCTTATTGCAGTTTCACTTTTACTCTATTGACTCTTACAACACTCTAGGGACGAAAAGAGTAGGGGCCTTACACCACCACAACGCCCTTCTGGGTAGTACCGTAATTTGTTTGCCAAGCACAAGTAAATACAGCTACTCATGATAAAATTTTTAAATTTTATGACGTAGTTGGCATTTCCATAGAGTGATTTTTGAGCTTTACTTCTCTGTAAGTAACAACATAATGCTATAAAATCGATAAATGACGGAAAGCAAAATAACTTTAAATTTCTACTTTCATACATTAAATATATTGAATATAGTTTTATTTCAATTTCCTTTATAACGAAATGAATTAACTTAGGTCTATAGTAACAAGACTACACCGAGAGGCTACTTACAAGTGACATATCCTAATGAGGGTCAGAATTAGCAATGTTGTTATACTGGTATGAAATATTCAAGAAATTCACAGATGGTACGACACAACGCACAGCGGTAATTTACTGTCTCACTTATAATGTACGATCGTAAATAATGTAATTATCTTGTATCTACTTACACATTTTATGAATGCTTAGATATGCTTGCATTTAAAAATTCTTAGAAAAGTCACACATGCATATATAAATACATAAACACTCACCGCCTGTCACCCAGAGGGGTAGGCAGAGACTACAGACTTCCATTTGGCACGATCCTGACACACCTCTCTCGCCTCCTTCACATCCATACACCTACGCATACATGCTCGTCGGTTAAGGGTACTCCTAACTTGGCCCGTTTCTAATAAATCGCCAATTTAGTCGATAAATTTTCGCTAGGACGTCCCTTTCCGACTCTGCCATTCACTTCTGCAACACAAATTTTCTTTGTCACTCTTTCCTCATTCATTCTTTCCACATGACCAAACCACCGAAGCATTCTTTTCTTAATCCTGGTCACAACACCATCTTGCAAACCACACTCTTCTCTTATCACACAATTTCTGACCCTGTCATTCAGATTCAGCCCTAACATACTCCTTAACGATCGCATTTCTACTGCGTTCATTATACTCTCGTGCTTCTTCTGCCACACCCAAGTTTCACTACCATACGTTAAAGTAGGGACCAACACAGCATTGTGAATTGCCATACGTACCTTTTTTGACACATTTTGACTCTTCACAATAGAGTGTAGGGCCCCATTTATTCTATTTCCTGCATCCCTGCCAAATACGCAACCCAGATATACAAACTCATCTACTTGCTCGATCAACTCCCCTTCTATTCTTATTTCACATATCGTCTTACTTTCTTCTCTTTCAAAAACCATAACTTTCATCTTACTTGCGTTCACTTTAATACTCCTTTCTTTTAATGATCTGTTCATTAATGTAACCATCATTTGCAGCTCGGCTGCCAACGACGCAAGAATAACTTGATCATCGGCGTACAATAGGCATTTGGCGGTTAACTCACCCATTCTTAATCCGCATTCTTCAACTTTCAAATTTTGCAAACAACTGTCCATAAATAAGTTGAACAGCCACGGGGAAGCCACACAGCCCTGTCTGACACCTTTATGGATACCAAACCAGTTCGAGTAGACCCCGTTAATCCTAACACAAGCACTAGAGTCCCTATAAAGCGACTCCAATGCCTGTATCAAGCCAGCGTTCAACCCAAACGAATTCAGTGTTTGCCATAGTACATCCCTATCCATTCTGTCATAGGCTTTTTCCAAGTCCATGAACGCACAAAAAACCTTTTGGTTTTTGGCTAAAAACTTTTACGCGATCATGCGCATGGAAAAGACTTGACCTGTACATCCCATTCCCTTTCTAAATCCCGCTTGCACATCACAAATTTTTTCATCAGTTTCTTACATGACCCTTTCAATCAGTACCTTAGCATACAGTTTTCCCACACAGAACACATAGTTGAATTACTTACAATATTTATATTTTCTTGAGTCGTCTAATTTGAGAACTGTTTAAAAACTACAATACAATAGACATAACACAAGAGATCGTCAGCATAATTATAAAAGCTTCTCCGAGAGATTCTATAATGCTCAATCCTGAGCGAAATGTATCCATCCAAACTCCGCAGTATCCTAGTGCAGGGCCGTCCACACTTTAGTTACCCGTACAAGTATATTCATCCACGTCCTACATGCCTTACGAGGTCATCATTCCATCTAGTGCGGGGCCTTTAACTTGAGAACTATTCTTCCTCATCGGTTGTCGGTTCTCTAAGCTATGCGGCCAGTCCATTGCCACTTCAATAAACTGATCTGTTGCTTAGTACGTATTACGTAATAGATTGACGTAGGTAGTTTATTTTGTATTAGCACAAATTTATTAGTACTCACTCGTCATTCCCATACTATAATTAAACCTTACGAGGTAATATTGAAAGGTAGTTATCAGTTTTAAAATCACTGAGACGGAAATCACAAAATATTTTCAGACCATACCATCAATTGTATTTATTTTTGCACAAACATATGACAAGATCCCAACCCCAGTCTTTAGGTAGATATTTCGTTTATCCATCTTCATTTATGATGCTCATAAGTTATGACTTCATGTCCTTTAATTAATAAATTGACTGTTTATCGCATGATGACGGTTTAATAGAATCTATAGAGTATACCTTACGGAATTAATGACGATATAACTTAGCGTGGCTCGCACCAAAGAGGCATAAATGAATAGAATTATGTTTACAGATATGAAGAAATTACAAAGTATTTCAAAATTATATATATATATATATATATATATATATATATATATATATATATATATATATATATATAAAACTATATAAATAGGTTTATATTATAAGGTACTGTAATATACTTTTTGTATTAAAGACATTTTTCGCTGTAACTTTTTTGTTATTTTAGAAATAGTGTCTAATGTCGTCATCGCTGTACTATTTAACGTCCTAGTCCTAGTCACACTCTTAGAATTCCAGTCTCGGTGGCCAGTCACAACGGAGACTAGCCAGGACAGACTTATAGTGAAAGAGTTTGTGTGTGCACGGGTGCACTCTCTGTTTCCTCACTTTCACAGTCCGATGGGACGGCAACCTGACACGACCGGAGAGAGTTCAGGCGTAGGACCAACGACTTTATGCGTTGGTGGTGACATACCACTAATTTCCTATATTACGATACTGAAAATTTCTTGACAGAAAAGTCTAATGATTTTCGATGTTCTATATAAGTATCGATGTACTATAACATTAAATTCGTTGATAACTCCCAAGGCGAGGTTTTGTAAACCTGTTACTAATTACTATAATGCTGCTCAGCCAGTGTACTCGGCCCTAATGAAGATCCACCCGACCTCGGTCACTCAGTACTTTCTAACCAGTTAAGGCGATGCACCCACTATCATGATTTCTGCAGAAATTAAAATAAAAATAAGAAACAACGAGCATACCAAACAACGAAATGGGCGATTACTGAAATAATTTAACTGATAAAAATAACCAAAAAAAAAAGAAAAGCAAGTGCCCAATAGTCAAACAACATTTTGTAAGACAGTTAAAAATGTCAAATACATTCACAGCTATATAACATAAAGCATCAAAAATAATTAGAAACAAAAATTTGTAAGGGTATTTAGAATATCCTTGGGAAATTGTATAGGTAATAAATTTGAAAAATAAATAAATGGGCACATTCAAATGTGTCCATTTATTTATTTTTCAAATATATGTTCTCCTAATTTTCTAAGGGTTGCGTGACTAGATTTCATTCCTCCAAAAATCCTCTTAAGAATGAAATGAAACTTGTGCCCAGAAGTAAGATAAAATAAGATAGAACAGTAATAATGTTTACTTACCTGAACTCGTTGCTGAGGATTTAGGTAGATAATGTTAATAATGCTATAGTCACTGAATTGTCATACATTATTCATTTGATACTCAGGACGGAACTTAATTTTATTATCCAATTATTTAATTATGTAGCTGAATTTCCCCTTAACAGTGTGACAACAGACTAGCATGTTGGCCGACCTGTGACCCAGTGGCGCACGTAGTAATGGCTTTTACAATTCCTTACGGCGTGGCGGTTCTAAAAATAATTATTATTTACAATCCCTTAGTAATTTCAAAATCTCTGTACAATATTTTTTAAACTAGTTAAAGGAACGAAAATATATTGAACTATAAATAATATTATAATAATTTATGTGTAAGCTTGTGGATATACATATTTCGAAGTCTTATGTTAAGTAGGTTATAATATTATTTATATTATATTTTATAGTAACAAATAGGCTTAAGTTCGTTGTATTCCTAACCCATACGATCCATCATCGTCAAAATAAAATTATATTATTATTTATTTATTGATATTTTACATATCAACGGAAAAACGAAGTTAAATAAGTTTTGACACTAAATAGATCATGTCTTGGTTTAGCACTTAGGGCTGCTTTTTATCATGGTGAAATAAAAGTTACTTTAGATCAATTAACTGAAAGTTGTTTCTGTATCTACGTGGGAGGAGCTGCGGGCAGAAGCAAAAAATAATAATTTTGTATTATGGTTAATCTAAAAATACATGATAATTAATTTTTTCGTATTTTATGCCCTGTCATAGCGTTCATCAGATTGCGGTAAAACTTTGTCAACATATTGCTTGCACTTCCATAAAGGTTACATATAGGCTTGGTTGGAAGTAGGTGGAGCTGTTGTAGAATCCAGACATCACCCGTTCGAAGCTGGGGCAGATTGCTAGTAATATACGAAAATTACGTGTCACATTGTTTGGCCGCGATGAACTTTTAAACCACTGAACTGATTTCAAAAAAATTTGCACACTGTGTCCGGTTTAGTCTAATTTGCAAGATAGGATAGTTTTTATCCCAATAAGTGACCCTCAATAATCTTTATTGCGAATTTAAGTTTTTTTAAAGGACCTAAAGTCGTTGGAAAGGGCAGAACTACCACTGCCTGGCTAGATAGTGATTAATATTTTTATATATTCCCGTGATTGTAATAAAACAGAATAATGTAAATATAATAAAAACCACGGTCAAAGGAAGATATAACTTACTCTACCTTCAATCTCATCGCATCAGCTATCACTGACATATGTAGGATAGCACGAGTGAGTGCAGAAGTACTACATACAACGTAGTCGTAGATACTAGATACACTTTAGACAGTATAAGTTGTATTTTGGTGGCTTGTTAGCGTAGTGGGTACGAATCCAGCAGTTATACATAAATAAAACTGGTATTTTAAGAAAAATTATTTTGGACCTCTGTGTTTATTTGTGTGTTGCTACTGGATGACTTTTATTACCTCGGATATAAATCGAATATCTCGGAAAAAATTCACCTTACTTTAACTGCAATAAAACAATAAATTTAGTAGGTATCTTTGATTTTGTGACTTCACATGGTCACAGGCTAAGGTGGATATGATTGGAATTTCGATAAATTTTAATTAATTAATTTATTTAATTCAAAATTATTGTTTTTATTTTTTGTAAATATTTTACAGTGCCATAGGCTTCCACTCCATTCTTTTCTAGACAGTAAAATAGGTCATCCAGTATATTTTTAATAGAGTATTTATTTACCCACAGGGGCAGACAGGGTCTATTTCCATAGAACTTCCATTTCTTACAATCCTGACAGACGTCTCTCGCCTCATCTGTATACACCACACATATCAACTCATATGTGCTCATCGGTTAAGTGTGCTCTAAATCTAGCCCATCTTTATTTTTTTCTTTCTGGTTGTTGTTTTTTTTTTTCATAAAATTAAAGACTGAACCCTTCGCGGTCGATTTTTTCTGAAATTATTCGGATATTTGATATCACGCACGAAATCGATAATATTAAAAGAGATGTTGATTATCAATCTCTTTTTGCACTGATAATGAATTTATAGTACGTATAATTAGATGCGCCTTCGTATCAAAGTAAAATGCGCATTTCATAGCAATTTTTAATATATAAAAAGCAACACATTGATCATATTGACGCACTTTATTGCTCGGTTTTTGAGTAGACTGTATTGTACAGTCGACAGCCGATACGGGGATTAGACAATAAATAAGTTTATGCTTAACGGTGTTCGTTTTATAAGCGAGTATATTTTCAAATTAGGAACATTCCCAAACATTTTATGATAATTGAATATGGCAGACACCTCTAATGCAGTATTAAATATATCCGTAGATATAGATTTTGAGATCTGATTGCCTATTATTATTTTGCGTATTATGCGATATAGAAACTATGATATTGTAGCTACTTTAGCAGATTATGTTCTTTTTTTGTAATTTTTGCATTATTACCTTCAAAATAAAATAAAAAATTCAAACACGCACGAGAAAGTCAAGAAAACGTCTTTTTTTTGCAACTTCCTAAATGCACTCCTTTCAGCTCGTAACTAACCCTTCCTTGAATTCCCTTACCAAAGGAAAGTCAATTTATTTTACAGTCATCTAATAATATTATTTAAGAAAAATAATAAATACCATACTTGGTTATTGCCCAAACCATAAATCATAATTTATGATAATAATTTTATTAACTGGTTATGTTGATTAAACTGACACCTTGACAAGACTTTCGTCGTTTAAGACTTAGCTCGGCTTTTTTGTGTGTGAAAATTATCAATTACCATGTAGCAGCTGTGTAAGAATATCCACTGCCCTATATCATCACGTGGTTGTCGTAAGAGCGGGAAACAAATCAAGAGATATACAAAAATAAAAAATAAAATGCGTTTTATACGTGTTTTTTTTTTAATTTATACGTGGTAAAGCCACGCTACAGCTATGTTATGGTTGTAGCACGAGTGGGTCGGCTCGACCGGGGAAGGACTACGCTCTCAAAGAATACTAGCAACTTAATACTACTGCGTTTCGTATAGTGAGTGTAGAAATCCGATAACCTTCTTTTATTGGAAACGAGACATTCCATATTAGTCCTCAGGGGTGACAACGCATCTGCGTTTTGATTCTTAATCGAGGATAATTGTAGATTTCTATGGGCCACAGCATCCACTTACCATCAGGTGGACTGTGTGCTGGTTTGTTACCCTTACTCTATAAAAGAAAACAACTAGCTTGCCAGGCGTGGTAACTATGGCAAATATCACTCCTATAGGGTAGTCTATGGAGGAGGCCTATGTTCAGCAGCGGATTTTAATAGGCAGTAACGGTAACGGTAAATTTTAATCCGTATCTAACACTTCTCAAGCCCAAAAGTGCAATGTTTACTTAATAAACTATTTAACAGTTAATATTAGGCTCGCTTAGACAAAATAAACATACATCGGAGAATTATACGAGAATTTTGTTTATACATAAAGCGCAGAAACGTAAATTTAACGGGACATTATTCTTCCACATGTCCATTGACGTGTTAAATGATTACCTCTGACAAAATTTAGAATAAATCTCGATTCACTACGTCACAAGTGTTTGCTTCCATTCAACCTACGCTCCGCGGTAGGTGCTTTGATTCAAATCAAAATTCATAGGTCCGAGTGTGAAAGATGATGTGTCCATTTAAATAGTTAATAATGCATAGAAATTAAATAAGCAATGTAACATAAAAGGTCAAAATTGTTTATCAAACGTTAAAAAATAAGTCAGATTTGATTTGTCGCGATTGCTATAAATCCGATTAAAGGCATACCAGTTCATAATTTGAATTTAAACTTTCAGATTCACCGCTCGTATTCGAAAGGTGAGTCATCGTTTTCTAGATCAGGCGAGCACTTGCGGCAAAATGGTCGAGCAATTATTTACAAGACATAAAATTTCACAGTACAGAATCGTTTTCTTATTATTTAACAAATATAATTTATATTCAAAATCATCATTACATCTAAACCAAACTAGTCTCACCCAAAAATTTCCATTAATTTTTTTTTCATATCTCTTACATGTAGGTTCTTTCACAATGTTTTCTTTCATAGTCTAACTTGTGGAATAACAGCATTTAAAATTACAATTATTGATACTTTACCCTAAATCGTTAAGTATTTGGTGTCGTCTTGTTGAACCCGGGTTGTTCGCGTACTTTGAAATTTACGGCGAGCACTTAGCCCTTGAAGTAAAGACCTTTGCACTTACACCTGTATTTCATTTATGTTTAATATAAATGAATCAGCAAGATAAAAATGTTACAATCAGTTTTGAACATGTATTAACTTTTTTAACAGTGTTTCTTAAATGGTGAATCTATTAAATTGTACAATTTTAAATTTTTTATAATATTATACTAAAACCAGCTAAAACATTATACTCCTCCCACGTAAAACAAAATTACACAAATGAGTTTTAAGATTACCCAAACCAAAATCATTTTTAGTAGTCCCAATTCCGGCCTACGATATTTTCGTCGCACTTATGACTGTCCGAACTCAGTTACACTTTTGTAAATTGTAATTCCATGTTAATTTTATCGCTATTTACGGTCCAGATATTTATAAGGTACGTCTGCGCATGCTATGCATATTAGTTATCGTGACAGTGTCACATTGGAGAAATGAACGAGCTTTTACGATCGATATTTGACCTATGACGTTATGTGCAGCAATTTATCGTGAAATGGAATCAATGTACAAGAGTTCTCATCATATAATATTTTTGTGATCAAATAGCTGGAGAAACGTAAATTTTGTTTGTAAAAAGGTTAGATTATCAGAAGTTTGTGATATCTTCTAGGTGGTCATTTCAGTGGAGATCAGTATAAAAAATCTCATTATATTATTGCCTTTACCCATCAACCTTATAGTTTTTTTATAACTCGTACAGATGTGTTAATCTGTTATTTTTTGTCACCAAATGAAGTTGTGTTCCCATAAACAAAAACATACCACATTATATGTCATACATCAAATGCATTGTCTATGTGTAAATAATTTATTATAGAACACAAAAAAGGCACTTCAAATTGACTTCTGGTTTGTAGTTTATTGTTGATTTAAGTAGCGTAATATTCAAATAATGGACTCGACGTAAAGAGAGCACTTAACCCTAGAGTGCACTAAACGAATGTTTCACTAAAGGGGCTTTGTTTGGACCGGTTTTATTCACTAAGGGTCGAATATGACTTCCTTTAGAATATAACGCTTTGTGTCATTGTCGAATATAATTATTAAAATCGGGAGCATAATGTGATCTCTTTTTTGCTTTGATTTAGTAGAATTATATTTTTCGAAATTCGGTCGTGTAATATCAAAAAGCTGCAGGTGACAGGATTCTTTTTGATTTCCTTTTGATTACATTTAAACATGGTAAAGCCACGTTGCAACTATATTATAGTTGTAGCATAGATGGGCCAGGGCAGGACCACGCTATCACAAAATACCAGCGTAAAATAGCAGCCTAATGCTGCAGTGTTTCGTATGATGAGTGTAGAGAACCAGAGGCCCTTTTTACGGCAATCGAGGTATTCTATCTTAGACCTCAAGGATGACAACGCATTTTCATTTTGATTCTTAATTTAGGATAGATGTAGATGTCTACGGGCCACAGCATCGACCATCAGGTGGACTGTGTGCTCGTTTATCACCCAATGCTATATAAAAGAAATCATTATATTTATTATAGATATTAAAAAGGCTTTGTGGGATTTAACAATTGAGAACACAATAAAACTTCGGTAATTTTTTATAAGACCTTAATATAATTTAGGCTTATTGAGCTACAATATAGGGCTTATAAATCTTTGAGGAAACTGAATCCTTATTTTGAATGAAATAATGGAATAATGAAACTAACTTAAATTCGTTCACAAACGAAAAGTGAAAACCGAAACAGAGGGAAAACATTCGTCTTTAGTCTAAATATGACCTCAATTCTTCATTACGGATGGCAAGAAAACGGGAATATTTCTGTATTTTGATGATATTTTAAAATAATATGACGACATAATCAGAATTCAGATATACGTAGATTCCCAACTTAAATAATTAATATGACCATTTTTACTGGAAACAAAGTATTTCGTCTTAGTCCTCTTGGGTGGCAACGTATCTGCAGTTAGATTCTTTATTGTCTATGGGCCATAGGATCTACTAACAGGTGGACTGTGTGTTCCTTTGTCACTCTTATTTTATTTTAAAAAAACTTAATTATATCACGTTAAAATTAATTATCTTATGATATTAAAACTACACACATACACATATTCAGATGACAAAATATTTTTGTCGTTCAACCTATAATAAACTACACTGAGAACATAATAAACACTAAATAATAAAGAAATGTACAATGACTTAGTGTTACCACAAAATATGATTTCCGAAAGCTCAGATACAATTTACCCGTGACTAAATACAAGAGATTATTGTCCAAGCCGTGTCACAGTACTCGACCTTCTGTCACTATTTCCTATTCGTACAATAAGTTGCGTTATTGTAACCAATTGACGCAATTGATCAGCGTTTGACGTTATTTTGTAACGGCTTTTTATAAAATTCTTTTTAGGCTTTTAATTATGTAGAATCTATTTAACAGCTGGATAGTGTTATTCAAAGCGAAACTAAAATATTTATGTTATTACATTAAATAATTGAAAAAAAAATGAAGTGTTATAGTGCAGTGAATAACCGAAACACTTTTATTTTCTGTCGATTCACAATCTGGACATAATGTCTGAAAAAAATCACTAGCAATAAGATTTTTTTGACATTTTAGAGTCTTAGCATTACATTTTAATTTTTGAATTTAAATTTAAATTTTTATTTTCTGCCTATTGTTGTACGTAAGAAATAACTTTCAATCTAGTTATGAGATTACTATTTTTATCTCAGTAAGCCATTTTACTATTATTGAAATTTTATACTTAATTAATTACTAAACTATTTTACTTAATAAATAATAGATCTCAATTAGACGAATTGATGATCTCGTAAAAGATGCAGAAAGTCGAAAAATGCAGGTAGTGAATGCTTGTGATGAGCTATGATGGTGATCATAATGATGATTAATACTTAGCATCACGCCCGTAATCCCGAGAGGGTAGGCGGAGTCCATATATATGTTTATAAAAAATATGACTTTAGATGAAATATTGTGAATGTGATGGTGATCAGATAATGATAGGTATATAGCCCAACACCTGAATAGGCACAAACCAAATATCATATAAGTCACTCTTTACGACATGTTAGGCAAGTAAAGGCAGGCGCATTGTTAATTTTTATAAGTTGCACATAACCACAGGGTCTATAAATCGACCGACGTAGGACATGAATTTAATAAATTATAACAAATAAAACTAGATACGGTTTGCATAAATTCATACATAATATGTGCAACATAAACATCCCTCAATCACGTAAACATAATATGTAGAATTACTTATGATTGAAAGAGATTTGTCTTTAGCCTCCGCCAAGCCTGTCTTGAGTATTTTCATCACTTGATCCGTTCGTCATTTGATTTATTATATTTTGTTAATCTTCGAGGTCATTGATGGTATAAATAATACTGTCTTTAATAGTATACGTATAACATCAAACACTATCATAATTTACAACAGATACGTTATAAAGTAACGTATTAACAATTAAAAAAAATTTAGTGGTTAGTAAAACTCGCTCAGAAACAAAACTATTTAATTACATACTTTGGAACCCTGCATTCGAGGTATGCAGTAATGTTTATGGCGAATTGTTTCAATAATATCCCTACCACTTAGAATGGCCCACCCAAGTCTAATAGTATTCTGATTCGAGGTGATGATGGTGAAAAAATGAAGTAATTGTTTTGTGACCAATTATAGTGACGGCGTATGTTCAAAACTCAACTAGCGTTAATAAAGAACAAATAAAAATTATGTTTTAAATTTTGTCTGATTTAGGTATATTACATAGAAGCCTGGTAAATGGCTAAGGCCCCCACCCCCTGACACATGCTTTGTGATAAGAGGAAGGGGTCAGAAACTGTAAATAATGAGAGTCCTTATTTTCTTTGATTGCGATGATGGTATCCTTCCGTTATTCATTCTTGAGAGAGGGAGACAGATAGGCACTAGAACCGTTTAAAGTTTTTTTTAATGAATAACTTGATCTAGTTTACGAATTAACGCCCACTAACATACGCTTACATCCGCATTTGACTGTTCTATAAAAATGTAAACATACCTGATTTTAGAAAGCGAATGTGTTAGAAAATTACGAAACGCTATAAAATTAGGGACTCAAGCCTGCTCTAGTTGCTCGGATGTTTCTCACGTATAAAATGTTATTATGGAATATTAGCGTTGTGAGTAGCCAATTTACGAGTGGGAGGTTTATTCTATTATGTTCTATTAATTTTCTACTTAGTTTTCTTTATTATACTGATTTAATAATTTCATTATGTTCTATTAAAAAATTTATAAAAATTTTAATATAATTTTACCAAAAAACATATCCTTTAGACGTCAAAAAATTTCAACTATAGGTTTCTATGTTTTTAACTAATAATTTACTAAAATAGCTTTGTTAGTTATTAAAATAGATTCATGCTTGATATTTTTGAAGTTAGGCTTAATCAGTAAATTAATACAAAAGACACCCAAAAACTATCAATTCATCATCAAATCAAATACTATCTATTTAAGGAATTATTATAACAAACGAGCACACAGTTTTCCGTGTTATAAGTGAATACTGAGGCCCATTTATCGTCGATTACGAATCGATATGGAGATGTGTTGACACCCCTGAGAACTAAGATGGAGTGTCGCGTTTCCAGTAAAAAGGATTTTCGGTTCTCTGCACTTACTACATGAAACACAGCAGCATTAACCTGCTATTTAATCCCGGTTTTCTGTGATAGCGTGGTCCAACCCCGGTCGAGCCGACCCATTCGTGCTACAACCATAATTAAGCTGCATCGTGGCTCATCCGCGTAGAAACTTTTACTTGCTCTGAATGAAATTTAATCTAATTAAACTAAGGATTAACCTATTATTTTGATAAATACGATTTTTACGACCTCTTCTAATAAAACTATATTATTTATGAAAGCATTGAAATATGACTTTCAAATTTTAAGGCAGTACTTTCTAAGACACAAGTGAAATAAACCTATCTCGGATTCGATCAGTAATGGCGTTATAATAGTGAATGGCGTGTGATGATGGCCCCTTAATGAGTTTAAAGCGTTTTAGACTGATCTCTATAATCGTAACGTTATACTTTGTAGATGTGCGCTATTGCGGCACTGAACGACTATTTTTGCAACTTTAGAGTCTCGTGAACGTTTATACAGTGTTTGGTCAATTTACTTTTAAATTATTCTATTTATAAACATCGTATAAGTCATGACCACACACATACAAATGATAGGATAGGACAGAAAGTATTCGTAATTTCTAAAACTAAATAGAACCGAAATACATTAATTGGTTCAGAATTCTTCTAATAATTGGCCTTCAATAATAATAATAATTATTATAATAATAAATATTTATTTCATTTCCAATTACACATCTTTACATACAGGAATAATTAATATGATTACAATTAAATAAAGTAACAATAAGTCTAACAAAAATAACATACTATGATAAATTGAATAAAACTAAATTTACGGATTTTATCGCGTTTATTTCACTACTTTTACTTATTTTTAATTCCCGACGTTTCGGGTGCTTTACAGCAACCATGGTCACGGGGGGGACTGAGATGTTTGACGTCCCAATGTCATAGTTAGTCCGGCTACCTTCAGTTTTTGAATATTAATTTTTGGTCCGATTTACGCAAAACGAGCTTATAGTATCATGAAGTCTTGCAGTGGTATGCTTAGGTTTGGGTTTAATTTTGTTAATTATAGGATCCCAAGCAGGTGGCAGCACCCATCCATCTTCTCTATTGAAATTTGAATGTTTTTTTAATTTCAATAGCCTCGCGTATCATCCTTGGTAGGAATCGGTGTTCTTTTGCGAGAATTTGTGGTTTATCAAATCGAATGTAATGGTGGGGACGATCTTGAACATGTTCGCAGACTGCAGACTTCCCGGAGCGTCGGTGCTTCACGTCAGCTATATGTTCTTTCACGCGGGTTTTTATGGATCGTTTTGTTTGACCTATGTAAGAGAGACCACATTCACAATCTAACTTGTACACTCCTGCATCTTGTAGAGGGATATTACACTTGACGGATGGTAAAAATTGACTAATCTTCTTCGGCGGCTTGTAGTATGTTTTAATGGAAGCTCGCTTCAAGATGTAGCCAACCTTGTCTGTGACTCCTCTGACATATGGTAGTACAGCAGGTACACGCTCGACTGTGGCCGGCTTCACTCGGTCACTGTGACGTAGGCGCGGGACCCGAAGCTTGTTGTCTTGCAATACTTGCTTGACGTGCTGAAGTTCGGCGGCCAGATGCTTTCTGTCACAGATCCCTCGTGCTCTCTGAAACAAAGAGAGCACGTTTTATTCAATATACAAAGGAAAAATAAAAAAGTCAAGTTTATAATATTAGCTACCTGCCTGAACTAGGTTGAGTACCTGTGTTTCAGACATCACTTACACAATGGGTTTAATAATGTAGGACACTAGATATTTAAATAATTAAACTATATTATATAATAAATAAAATAACTAAATAACAAAATAACAATTAATTGTTACCTACAATTAATACAAACTATTTTAGAATTTCTAACAACTTCTCTGTGTCTTCGTAATTTAATTTATTTAGAAATTCCCTTACACTTATATTACAGTTCTTATAACTTAGACTATATACCTTTAGTGACTTGTTGAGCTTGTTATATAGAAAGGGTCCTAAAAATATGTAAAATTTGTTCACAAATGCGTGTTTGGTTTGAGGGTTTACACAAACTAAGTCCATTCTTCTCCTGTCTATGGATTTTAAGTTAAATGGAAGTTCGGTATGCTGTTTTAATATGATGTTCAGGATAAACAACTGACGGACAGTTAGTACACTACATGCCAAGTAAAGTTGATGTGTAGGAAACATGAAAGGACGGAAAGTGGCTACCTTTAAAACTGCTCACTGAGCACGTTCTAATGGGAGCAATATTGTTTTAGAAGCTCCACCCCAGGAAGTAATGCCATAAGTGAGTATGGATTGACACAAAGCTAAATAGACCTGTCTTATCAATTTGAAGTCAGCGATGTTACGAAGATATTTAAAAATATAAATTAATTTACGAACTCTAGCACAAAGTAAATCGATGTGCTTGCGGAAATTTAAATTTGTGTCAAGCGTGATACCTAGATATTTTATATTGTCTGTTTTTGTTAATGCGGAACATGCACATGCAGTGTCATTATACGAGTTACAATTATGAGCGTAAATATGTAGGTGAGTCGGTATGTTATTATTTCTCATTAAAAATAACACATATTGTGTTTTATCAGCGTTTAAACGTAGGAGATTATTAAGAAGCCAATTAGATACTATGTTAAAGCCTTGCTGAGCGTATTTATAAACCTCATCTCGTGATTTAGCTGAGAATAACAGGGCTGTGTCGTCTGCATACGACATAATGACACCATTTTGAAGTTGAAGATTGCATAAGTCATTTATATAAATTAGGAACAATGTAGGCCCCAGGATACTGCCCTGTGGGATTCTATAAGAGCTGTTTTGTAATTCAGTACTTGTATACTCACCGATTTTACACATTGAAAGCGATCACTGAGGTAATCAGAAAAAAATTGTAGTTGAGTTCCCCTTATGCCAAGTGTTCCAAGCTTTTGCAATAGTATAGGGCAAGAAATAGTATCAAATGCTTTGGCAAGGTCTAAAAAGATCCCAATTGAGTGCATACCGTTGTCAAGATTACTTGTGACGTAATCTGTCAATTGGTGCAAGGTATCATTGCGTGATCTCTTAGGCCTAAAACCAAATTGTCTGTCTGACAGCAAGTTGTTAGTTTCCAGGTATTTTATTAACCTGGTATTTATGATCTTTTCTAAAATTTTAGATAAGCCAGATAAGACTGAAATCGGCCTATAGTTACTAACTAAGTTTTTATCACCAGCTTTGTAAATAGGAGAAACCACACATTTTCGGGAAAATGCCATTTGATAGGCATAATTGAAAGATATGTGTTAACGGCCAGTAAATGTTTAAATCTTTTCAATAAACAATAATATAAGTTATTTGTTTAAAAATGATTAAAGTTTGTAAGAAACAAAAACTTATACTTGTATTTGTAGTATGGCTTTGGTAGGGCCATGCTGCGGCTATAAATATTGTGGTTGTAGCACGAATGTGTCGGCTCTACCGGGGAGGACTACTCTCACAGATTGCCAGCGAAAAGTAGCAGCCTAATGCTAATGAGTTTCATATGGTGATGAATAACTTAAAGAAAGAAAGAAGAAAGATTTTTTTTTATTTTTGACACAAATAAGGCACAAACACACATAAACAAAAAAAAAATTCAAAAACGAGTAAATAGCAAATTAAAATTAAAAAAAATATATACATATTCTTAAAACTAGTGCCTCAGGGTGATGTCAAAAGATAGGAACCAATTCAACATATCATGATGTCAGATTGGAAACCTAACGCTGATGATTTAAATATTTAATGCAAAAAATCAAATTTTAATTTACTAAACAAATGGATTTATTTTTCTTAATTTTGTTTAATGTAAAACTGAAAAAATGTATAGTTTGATAAAGTCGTGGTTAACCAAGATTGAACAATTGCAAAAAAGATAGAGCACACTCAAAGAAGATGTAATCATTAATCCTTTAAGTTACAGAAGCTTGAATATATTGGGGAAACTCCGAGACAACTACGATATGTTACAATTTTTTATTCGATGTAACAATAGACACACAACGCCATTGTGCTGTAACAGAAGTTTACCAACAAACAGCTTGACAATGTGACGCGTGATTAATTTTATAAGTACGGGGTCTCCTGCTCCCTTTTCTTTTATAAGTGGGTTTTGTGATGAAGTCTCAATGGCCTCGATATCTTTTGTTGAATTAAAATATGTTTCGACTTGTTCGCTGTTCGAGTATCGCCAAATAAAATACGGTTATCGAAAATATGTTATTTCTCTCAATGTGTTTATATTAAAGTATCACAACATTGTAACGTCTTTCGCTTATTACAGTGCTAACAAGCAAAACCAGAAATTTGTGTACATATAATCAGTATAGAATACGAAGCAAGAAGGGAAGCAATGTCAAGAAAATATTAAGTTAAAAAAATATTTTATTAGTTCCGGTCTATTAAAGAGTAACGTCTAAAATATCCTTAAGGTATTGTTAACAATCCGCTTATCTACTCTAACTAACTACTACTCTAAAAAACACTTTCAGTAAAAATATTAGGATATCGAATCGAAAAAATACGATTTAATTAATGAATAAAATAATTTTCCCGAATTAAGTATTGAAAATATTTATTAATTATAATCTTCTAATTAGAGCCGTGGTAGCTCAGATGGTTAATGCTCGCTGTAAATATAACAGAACGCGAGTAACCCGGGTTTGAACCCGGCGGCACCAATGAAATTGTTAATTGCAATTTTAAGTGCTGATTTACCACGTACTCAGCGGTGAAGGAAAACATCGTGAGGAAACCTGCATATCTGAGGAATAAGAAAAAAAATATTTCGAAGACATGTGAAGTTCGCCAACACGCATTGGGGCAGCGTGGCGGACATTTCCTTGCCCTAAAACCCTCTCAGAAATGAGGGGAGGCCTGTGCCCAGCAGTGGGACGTATATAGGCTGTAACTTTACTAACTTTTTAATCTTCTAATTAGCAATAACCTATTCATGCATGAAACGAAATCATTTCAAGGGATTTAAATTAATTAAGAAAGAGAGAGATAGATAATCGCATATCAGCAATAATATGTTAAAATAACCGATCAACAGTAATCCGATCGAACCCACATCGGGGAAATCTTACGAAACGAGAATAGCGATAATCATAAAATAAATATAAATTAGTCTCGATTCAATCTTATAGTGAAAATGATACCCTTCGAAATAGAACAGATTGAGTTATATGTCATTGGGAAAGAAGTTCTCGTGTCTGATTTACATTAGATCCACATTACGAGTATTGCTTTTCAAATGAAAAGAATTACAACGTTTCCTTCTTATTTTATCAAAAAGATACCGCTTACGATTAAAATTCACCTGTGTATATCAATAACAGTTTAATAGTGCAAATTTCACATTTAGTTTTTACAGTACATACTTATTAAATTAGATCAAAACATTTGCGAAATTTAAAAAAAAATATTTAAATAAAAATTGTATTTTTTATTATATGGTATGATCTTTTTATGAAAAATAACTGATATTATTAAATAAAAAGGTCCAAAGTCAGAGAAGTCATCCATTGTGAAATCTCTTTATCATTAGTCATTTTAAACATTTAAACGTCAATTGCACAAAAACAGTTGACGCAAACAAATTGTTTATTCCCACATAAGAAGGTGAAAATCCAAGGATAAATACAGGATCAGAGAAAATAATTAATGATTTAATCGGTTCAGCGGTTTTTTGACTTGGTATCGTAAGGATAAGGATGATATTAGTTAAGCAGGAAGTAAGTGTCAGTAGATGGGGTGGTATTAAGGTTCACAATCATAAGTTAGTTTTGTGTGATCGAATCAAAATAAAAGGCGATCCGCATGTGTTCTATGTGATTAATGATGTAGCTCGTGAACTATCACCGATGAACGAAGGAAGCAGGACAATTGTCACTATAATGCAAGTCTTTAACAAAAAGATCACATTTAAATCGAAAACAAAATATCTTACATTTGATGTTGTTATAACTTATATCAACGGAGTAAAGTCGAGAATTAGCGACAGTGCATTTTTCGACCGACTCAATGCCGCTTAGCAATATACGTAAAAAACTTGACTAATGATTTTGGTTGAGGATCAAATATTCATGCTTTTTTTCAGTAGTATGACTTGTTTTGTTACACTTAACGCTTTTTAAACTGAGCATCTGTTTAATGGCATAACGACAGTCTTTGTTGCTCCAAATGCCATTCATTGTGTTTTCTATTGCGACTTATATTTACTTTCTGCTAGCGATCGCAGTTTCGTTAGCGTCAAATATTTTTTTATATATTGTGGACTATCCGCAGCGAAATAAGAATTATTGACATAGCTCAAATGCTTTGCACTTTGAAATGGCTATGACCCAGCTATTAAATATCTAGAAGAAAGATTGCCAAGGAGCATATATATGCTTTCGATGGATATGGCTGGCTCAAAACCACACTCCCTGGCGACGCTCTATGTTTATCAGTTTAATTTTTGTAAGGAGATATTATTGAGTAGATTTATGATAAGGACAGGGATTCTGTACGTAGTAGAGCCATGCTGCAGCTATATTATGATTGTAGCACGAAATGGTCGGTTAGACCAGGGAAGGACCACGCTCTCACAGTATACCAGCGTAAAATAGCAGCTTAAAACTGCTGTGTCTCGTATGGTGAGTGCAGAGATCTAGAGACCCCTTTTTACTGGAAATGGGCCATGTTAGTCCTCAGGGGTGACAATGCATCTGCGTTTTGATTCTTAATCGAAGATAAATGTAGATGCCTATGGGCCAAAGTATCCACTTACCATCAGGTGAAATGTGTGCTCATTTGTAAAGACTTGTACTGGCTGTAGAAGGTACTGTACTGTATTGAAGTAAATGTACTGACTCGTTGCTCGAGTAGCCGTCAGCGTGACTACTGATCATAAGGTCTCGACAAATTCCTGACTTCGTGCTAATCTCGGGTTCGGAATGAATCTCGGGTTGGGTAAAAATCATTATGTAGGTTTTTCTGTTAAAAATTCTCTTGTAGCAGCTCGGCGTCTGAAATTTGACAGTTGCACGAAAAACACGTAGAGCCATTGGCCTTAGGTAGTGTTAATCTCTCTCCGGCCGAGTCGGATTGCCGTTCCATCTGACTATTAGAGTAAGGGAATAATGAATGAACTATCCTGCTGTATAGCTAGTGTTCGTTTAGACTAGCTTCCGTAATTGAAATTTGATTTGGAAAACATATTATTAGGAAAAATAACATGTTCAGTAACTAGAAGTTACCTAATTCCAGTACTCTTACCCTTCTACTTCATGTTAAGTACTCAATGTAATTGATATACTTAACATGTAAATAGCAAAACTTAATCACATCAATTATAAGTTTAATGCATAGAGAAAACCTATAAAATATATTTATTTTGGGTATTAAAAATTTACGGCAACCACGAGAAGAAGTGGAGTAATAGATTTCTTATACCATCATGACATTGCAAATATTAGTGGATGTATTCAATTTAACTGTTATAACTACGAGTAACATATACTTTCACTGCTGCGTATTGAATA
The DNA here is from genome assembly GCA_036936625.1 of Parnassius smintheus behrii. NCBI lineage: Eukaryota > Metazoa > Arthropoda > Insecta > Lepidoptera > Papilionidae > Parnassius > Parnassius smintheus. The sequence goes on from JAUPFT010000018.1 coordinate 4,462,499, forward strand.
TTATATTTTTATTAACTATGATATTAATGATAGAAACCGTGAATATTTTTCTTACTAGTGACTATCCAGGTTAGGTTTCTGTTGCTTAAAATCTTGCTGCTACAAAGCTTTAAATAGAATATGTATGACAAACGAACACATAAATTTGATAGTAGTAGTGGATGCTGTGTCCCATGGACATCTATATCTATATGGATATCTACATTCGATTAAAAATCAAAATTTGAGGACCGAGATGGAATGCCTCGTTTCCAGTAAAAAATGGTCTTCGGTTCTCTATATTCATTGTACGAAACACAGCAGCATTAATTTTACGCTGCTATTTCACTCTAGTATTCTGTAATTGTGGATTTATCTACAAATCATAAGCGATTGTATTGTTGTGTGTATAATTTAAAAACAGTGACATTGTTTGCTACATCTATTTATTACCTCTAATCGATTGCCCTTTAGCCACATTGCTTGCTGGTTCGTTAGTCGCGTCTGCTTTGAGGTCGAGAGAGTGCACTAATAAATACAAGTTTGAATGTGAACTTAGAACCGGGCGCACTAAATCCTGTGGCGTGGTAACTAGGCCGGCTGAACGTTAGATAGGTACTTAAAGTTATTATACATACCTCTTTAAGTGTTTAAGTGATAAATGTTATTTATTAGGAATTTTTAATTGCGCTCTTTGTAATAATTTAATAGAAAAGCTTTAGTTTTAAACCCATTTTGCAAAACAAAGCTCTTTTACAACGGTTTTTAACGGTTATGCTCCTAATTCTTTTGAAGACTACATAACTTTTTTAAGATGTTTTTGTTATGTTACTAAATTTAACTTCAACCGACATCAAAATGACAGCTGCATAGCGCGATGGCTTAGTATTTAGTTGCAGCGCTGACGGCCGTGCGTTCGAACCCCGCACAGAACAAGTACATGTATAATCTACATTTGTTCCGGGTCTAGATGTTTGTCCTTGTGAAATTTATGTGTATAAACTGCCTCCACGATATACAGGAGAAAATTCTAGTGTAGCTAGAAATTCGGTATCAAGATTAGCTAACAGTTCCTGTTAAATCTTTGTTATTGACATTGACAAAAGGTGGTATTTAGTAGTAATACACTCAGTTTTATTTTTCCAACAGTTTGTTCTACAGTTCGCCGATGTCATAAGTTGTGAAATACATGTTGTATAAATTTTTTTCAGATTAAATTAAATCGATCTGGTAAGATACGCAGAACGTCAATGGAATTAGGTGTCTTAGAAGTGGACTTGTAAAGGGTTGTAATGATAATGATGAAATTAAAATGAATCATCAACTCATTTGTTATAAGCTGCTACTGAAGTAATTCATTTTCTCAATTTCGGTCGAAGTAATAATTGTTTTAACTGAGTTAAATGTGCCTGCTTACGCATTTAATTTGTGTTTTATTTACTCGTGATCATAATTGGTATTTTTGTTTCCTTCATTCTACGATGTAAGATACCTACTCATTTCATCTTTCTTTTTTCTTCATGATTAAAGCGCTCCCTCACATTCGTAATTTCTCTTGTATCGTGAAGAGTTAGCTTTACAAATAGTACAAAGACAAAAATTAAAACGTATCAATACTAAACTATCTAAGAATATACCGAACTATACTATAAAGATTGACTACTAAACTATCAAAATGTAGATTAAAGAATATTTAACGGTAAATAAGGAAAGTCGTCAAAAATTCCAAGCCACCTACGCAATGTCTTGATAATTGCACCATTAATTACCGGAATTAGACTAATTTAAATTAGGAACGAATGTTTTGACTTTTATTAACTATTTAAGCGTAAAAAAATGAGCTAATTAAATCAAATTTTAAATGAAATCTGAACGTCCATATTGTATCGTTTTATTTATTTTAATTTAGATTTATGAAAGTGAGAAATATTAACATAGACATTTTTTTCTTGGTGGTAATATGTTTTGGCATCCAGAACATTACGCGCTATTTTTTAAACCAATTGTATTTATTCCCTCTTTTTTATAATTCGAGTAGTTATTAATATATAGATTGTCCCAATGTGTAGTGGGGGCGTAAGTATACTCACTACCCCATATTATTCCTTAAGTGTCACAAGAGACGGCAGAGGAATTTGAAATAGTTAATGATAAACAGTATCTCTCTGATAACGACTTAAATTAATAAAAAACTGCGATTGACAGCGCGCTCGCTAAGCGTGTCAATTATGGGGAATTCCCTTTGATACTATCTATGGGGGAGTCCTATTTTTTAAGTGGATTTTTATAGGCTGGTAATGTTAATTTGTAATAACAATGTCCTCCAGAACCAATTTCGGTCAAGGCGCCCTGCCTTAACGGAGACCAGCCATCACTGCAGGACAGGATTATATTGCTCAAGTACATGCTCAAGCATAGGTGCACTCTCTCTTCCCTAACTCTCATAGTCCGATGTGACGGTAAACCGACAGGACCGGAGAAAGATCAGGCGCAGGACCAACACCAACCAATGTTAATAGATATAGACTGTCTGAAAGAAGTCTCGAAAATTGTGATAGGACGTATATTTTACAATTTCTTTAAAAATATTCATATACACTATTTGTAACGAGAAAAATGGGCATATTAGTACGCGTCATAGACACTTTTTCATTCATTCATATACAAATAGCAATGGTACAGTTGTTTTAAAATTTGATCTAACGTTACTTGCAATAAAAATTTAATTCACTTAATGTTACCTTGGATCACAAATTAAATTCTCTTAACGAAGGGAAGTCATTAATGAACCATGATCTTAAATCTATTAATAGGCACTTGAGTCTTTATATGTCTACAACGTTAACACTGATAACGAAACTTAAAGCTGATGTTTCAATTAGGCTAAAAGTTATTTATAGAATGAAATACAACATAAATAAAGAATACAGTTGTGTGAATAAAATAATTCAATAGTTTCTCTTTTACATTCAGTCGAGTAATAATTTGTTTGATAGATTACTTTTATCTGACGAAGAAAAACCAGCCCTGATAGGAAGTACTACCAGTGCATAATAAGAGATTATTACTTCCGTTTAATGTAGTTGTTACTGACTCTTAATCATTGCTATTGATTTTTAGTGTTAGGTGGCAATGTACGTCGAATCAGTTGTAAAATATCAAAGTTGTTCGGTACTAAGTACTCAATCTTTGAAGGGGAAATTACATAAAAAGGTTTCTAACCTAGTTATAGTAGTTATACGCTGTTAAGGCATTTCATCTTAGTCATTACTTAGGGTTAAATTGGCAATTGTGTCCCTTTTTGAGGTAGATGACAGTTATTCATAGTAGCCACTGGCCAAGGTATTAGGTATTATATTAGCTCGTTTTAGGGTTCCGTAGTCAACTAGGAACCCTTATAGTTTCGCCATGTCTGTCTGTCCGTCTGTCCGCCCTCGCTTAATCTCTGTGACCGTTAGCACTAGCAAGCTGAAATTTGGTACCAATATGTGTATCAATCACGCCGACAAAGTGGTAAAACAAAAATTGGAAAATAATGTTTTATGTTATTAGGGTAGCCCCCCTATATGTAAAGTGGGAAGTGATTTTTTTTTTAATTTCAACCCTAACGTGTGATATATTGTTGGAAAGGTATTTAAAAATGAATAGGGGTTTACTAAAATCATTTTTTGATAAAGTCAATAATTTCGGAAATAATCGCTCCAAAAGTAAAAAACAATGTGTGTGTCCCCCCCCCCCTCTAACTTTTGAACCATAAGTTTAGAAAATATGAAAAAAATCTGAAAAGTAGAACTTTATAAGGACTTTCTAGGAAATCATTTTGAACTTGGATGGAAACAACAGTAGGTACCCACTACCGGGAGCAGTTGCAGGAGCGCGGAGCGCTGCTGGAGCGCGAACATAATGGATACCCACCTTTAAACTCATAAGTGGGAACACTTATTGTGACGGACGGGAAACTACGGAGCCCTACACTGAGCGTGGCCCGACATGCTCTTGGCCAGTTTTTAATAATTCTAATGTCATATAAAAGTTATCAGTATTTGTTTCCACTTCTTTACTATGGATATGGTTACACAATACACGTTAACAGAGACTGTGTATAAATATGAATGGCCCTTCGGGAGTGCGTTTGCATGCGTCGATGCGGACTGTAAGTTCGAACCTAATAGCTATTCCTGTGGCCTATATTTACTAGTAACTATTATATTGTATTGTATTCTCTTCTATTTAAACTACCTTACGGTGAACGGAATGCTTGTCAGTCACCATGAAGTGTATAATAATATTACTTTTAAATGAATAAGGCAATATTTTACTTTAGAACAGTGTATTAGTACGCATGGATTTTGTATTAAACTGCAAGAAACTCAGTACACTAATGACGTTATATCCTAAGTATATTAGAACAGACCACAAAACGTAAAAAAACGTATAAAAGAAACCGCGGGCGGATATGAACATGTCCCAAATTTAATCAGCGGCGTTCCCAAGCTCTCGCGATACGCGTGAATAATCGGATCATTAATCAAAGATAGCTTCTGAACTATTGCCCCACACAGTTCGGGATTTTGTACTTTTAACGTTTTTATAGTCTTTATTATAGTATGCGCAGTATCGTAAAAGTTTTCTTAGCTTTATTAGTAAAACGTAAAAAGTAAAAGTAAGGTAAAGTTACAGCTTATGTAATGCACTGGGCACAGGCCTCCTCTCATTTCTGAGAGGATTTTGATGCAAGGAAGTGTTCGCCGCGCTCTCAATGAGTGTTGGCGGACTTCACAAGACTTCGAAATGTTTTTTTAAAGAAAATGTAGGTAGAACAAAATTAAGCTTCGATTGGCTTCCGATCATTTGAATTATTTCGCTGCACTGCTCCAGTGTGGCTTGAAGGAATATATAACCTTCTTTTTCCTGCCCTTAGTCTTATCAGAATTTATTTGGAGTTGCATAGCATTTTTGGCTCTTCTATTCTCCTCTGATGGCAGTCACCTCTTCACTTAGACCCACTTTCACAACCAACATTCCTCTTGTTACTTGGTTGAAGGCAATCCGATACATCCGGAAAGAGATCAAACGGTGAACCAACTGTTCGTGTTTTCGAGGCACGGGAAAGAATCGCTTCCAACTGCTTAATTTCAACCTGCTAATAAGAATATTATGAACAAGAAATCCGGATTTTGGCCCTACCCGGTATTCAATCCGGTATTGGCAACATATGAACAGCAATCGCGTTTTCGACCTCAAGACCAACTAGTTATTGGTACAGCATGAAAAGCTGTATTTTTATAGCATTGGGTCACAAACGACCACACAGTCCACCTGTTGGTAAGTGAATGCTGTGACATACACATAGACATTCACATCAATCTCGCTAAGGATCAAAATGCAAATGCGTTGTCACCCCTGACGACTAAGATAGAATGCCTCAATTCTAGTAAAAAAAAGGACTCCGGTTCTCTACACTCACCGTACGAAACACAGCAGCTTAACGCTGCTATTTTGCGCTAATTAATGAATAAATGTGTGTAATAACGTGCTTAATGAATGAATAAATATACTCCCGTGTGTCAAGTCAATACCAGGCATGGTACAGACTGGGTTTCTCTGAATTACTTACTTTCAACTTTGGCGGCTTCGTGGCAGAGTAACCTTGTAATGAGTTGCAGCGCTGAGGGCCGCAGGTTCGAATTCCGAACGGAACAATTGTTTTTATTTAGCCTACAAATAACTGATCTAAGTCCGGACGTTTTCCTTGTGAAAGAATCATGCCCACTTTCCATACATTTAAAAACCTGATAGTGAAAGTTTTTGTATAGTTATAAGATAGTTATAAGTAGGAAAACTGCATAAAAGTTTAGAAAATAATGTCATATAGTTATTTTTACGATTTAAACGCTACGAAGTTCAAAAAATATTAATGTTACTTTTTGGTTAGGATTTGCCACTATCAAAGAGGTAATAAAGAAATAAATAAACGTGCTCAAACTTATTATTACCGCTCGAAGTTAAGATAGGAATACTTATGTAGCTATGGTCTAAAGCGTCTTTTTTACTTTGTGAATTCCTTGAAACCAACTACCCCTAAGTAACTGCTTACTCTCGATGATTGTCAATATAAATTGAGTGTCAAGTACTGTCTGCTATTTCTCTAGCACACGTAAGTACCTACTAACTATATTTTAGTAAAGAAACGATAGATAGTTTCTATGTCTCCAAAAATTCCAACTTGTTTCTTGTGTTGTCAAAATGATCACTTATCAACCAAACACATTTCATTGGTTTATGGTATATACTTACCCACATACCTGATGAACAAAATGGGGAAAAACAAATAAAACACTATCTTAAAGTGGAATGGTTTAATAATTATCAACGAAGGACTGGACCGATGTCAATTGTAGAACTGTCAAATGTCAAAAAAAATCCGTTTCATTCGTGCGCACTCATAGACGTAAAATGAATAATTTATTTAATTATTATTTTATCTTTATTAACCTGTACTATAAAAAGACTAATAAAGAAATACTTACTGATTAATTGAAACATTAAATAACGTATAAAACTCACTAACGGAGTTACGTAAAGTAGCAGTATGTAGGATAGAACGTCCTAGAAAAAGGGTAGTTGAGATGCGTTCTAAATGTAGTAACGAGTTTACCCTTGGCGCAGAATAAGCTCAAAGAAATATTAGAAAACATTTTTCCCCACGTTTCTTTTAATATTGTGATAAGCGTAATTAATTTACAATTTAATTAGCTGAATTTTAAGATTTATTTCATTTCTATACGTGGTCAGGTGAAAAATGGGCATCTTTATTTTATGTAAGCCCCACGATACAGAAGAAAATTCCAGAGACTGAAATCTATATTGACAGTTGTCATTTACGAGGGAACCAATTATTTTATGTTAGTCTGGAAGCTATAGGTCTAATGTTTTGGGATTTATAAAAAAGGATAAAAATTAATATAACTAAAAAGAAGAATATGCCGGCAGTGATAACCGTGTGTGTTTAAAGAAGTGGAGTTTAAAAAAAAACTAAATATTCTTGTTATAATAATTAATTTATGTTAATAGATTAATACAAATAAATTGCAATTTCCTTTACTTTTGCTGATTACAAAGACTAGTATATATAGTATATTTACATATTAGACTAGTTTTTATAGTGTATAGTATATTTACACATAAATTAAAAACAAACAACAATCCACATAACTGATAGATCCAAAGCGCACCTACACATACATGCTATCACAAAACCTCTTTACATACTTGTAAACAAACTGGAATACAACAAGTTAAGATAAATCGCATTTGTTTTTACTTTAGCATTGCAGATTCACCTCTATTAAATAAAAATAGCTTAGACCACCTAGATGTGACCTAAATGAATCGTTCCAATGTAAAATGTAGCAGATTAGATGTTCGTAAAATCGGTCCAACCTTGTAACAACGTACTTAAATGCAGCTAAGTAAGATACAAGTTTCCTCATCTCACACCGCATAGTAACATAAAATTTCCAAATTTCTCAATTTTAAAACGTTAAATACATACAACCTTAACTTAGTTTTAAGATTTTAATCAGATAGGAACGCAAAAATATCGGAAACTACTAAAATTAAAATAAAAACAAGTTTATTTAAATTTTGAATTTGGTTTAAGGTCTACAATATATATTATGGAAATCTGTGTAATTTGCATAAATATACTTTAGAAAAAATCATTTGAATAGTTTTAGTTCTAACTTAAAGCGTTTTATTTTGACTGAACAAATTCTTTGTTGGTCCAGTGGGCGTGAAGGCGGTTGCTTAGCGGTCCCGGTTTGAATCCCGGGACGCGTCTAAAATCATTTATTTAGTTTTTCTGTCAATATATTCTCAGTAGAAGCTCGAAGTCAGGAAACTGACAGTGTTTTATTTACTTGACTTGGAAAGCACGGAAAGCTGTTGATGCTGCGTCTGACCTCTCCTCACGTGTCGGATTACTGTACCGTCGGACTATGAGAGTAAGGGAATAAAGAATGTTTGCGCATTCACTCGGACACTTTGATCCTGTCCTATGCAGATGGTTGGTCTACGTTGAGACTGTTGAGACTACATGTCGCCGTGACGGAAATTTATTCTGAAGGATAGTAGTGACAGAGTCTATGGACTTCCATTTGGGACGATCCTGACACATCTCTCTCGCTTCTTTCAAACTCATACTACATTGTCATCTTATACATGTATATTCTCATCTACTAGTACATACGTATATTCTCGTCCATACTGGATTAACTGCAGTTCACAATATGTCGACTAATCTAATTTTACATCAAAATATAAGTCGAACCTAGTGAAATGACAATATTGATGAGCAAGCGTTACGTGTAACATTGAGCATTGCAGTTGTCAATAAGACCTGCGTTCAAATGACCTTTAACAAAGAAGATGCGCATTACGACACATTTCTTGACAGATGATTTACGCAAAGGTTGAAACACATCGCATTTATAATATACATATGTATATTTAAGCCATTTATTAGGGTCAGTGTTGTTAAGTAATAAATACAAGTAACTTAATTATTTTTCGTTTACATATTCATAATGAGTTACAACGTTTTTTCTAACTGTTGCGCGATTTGCAATTAATACTTGGTGATATTTTGAAGGTATGGTGTAAATTAATCCGTCACCCAATTTTGGCCCGAGGAATTCAGTCAACGGTACCTTTTTTTGAGGATAAGGTGACAAACGAGCACACAGTCCACCTGATGGTAAGTGGTTGCTGTGGCCCATAGACATCTACATCTATCCTCGATTACGAATCAAAATGCAGATGCGTTGTTGCCCGTGAGGACTAAAATGAAATGCCTCGTTTCAAGTAAAAAGAATCTCCGGTTCCCTACACTTACTAGATGAAACAGAGCAACAATAAGCTAATATTTTACGCTGGTATTCTGTGAGATCGTGGTCATTCCCCGTTCGAGCCGACCCATTCGTGCTACAACTATACTGCTCATATAACTGCAGCATGGCTCTACCACGTATATTATATATACCTACAATATATATACTTATTGGTAATGCCAGGAAAATTTTATAATTTCCGATAAATAATGCCATCTCGTTTACGTTTACATTCAATACTAAGACCCGTGACGGGCAGCAGCATTAAGCAAGATGTCTGATACTGTAGATGTCCAATCCATCATCCCTACATTGGGAGAGGCTCGTGTCCAGCTATGGACTTTAGCCAACTGATGAAGATTGCCTATTGTATTTTATTTAAATATGTGTGTGTGTGTGTGTGTGTGTGTGTGTGTGTGTGTGTGTGTGTGTGTATAAGTCATCACTTGGCGATGGAGTGACGACCCGGTAAGTCCTGCAGAAAGTCGATGGATACAGTTGGCTCATGACCGTGCTTTGTGGCCTTTCTTAGAGGAGGCCTACGTTCTGCAGGACTGTAATGATGATACAAAATTATATATATATACATATTTATATAGTCGGAATCTAAGAAACGGCCCCAACGATTTTCATAAAATTTAGTGTCCAGGGAGTTTCGGGGACAATAAATCGATCTAGCTAGGATTTATTTTTAGAAAATGTCTTTTTGTCCGTGTTTTCAGCTGTTTCAGTTTTTCCATGAAAAACTGCTACAATATAAGAAGGTAAATTATGACACTGTGTTAATGGTCGTAATAGCTCAAGTGGATATCGAGCGGTCGCAAAATCGTAATGCCTTGGTTCGCGTCCTGTCTTCGGTCTGACTTTTTCTTTTTTTTTTCAATTTTTCCCTTTTTTGTGTAAAAATTTATTACTTCGAGCCTTTTTTTAGTATTTTTTTTAAAAATACGAAGAAGAATTATAGTTCAGTTACTAAAGCTGGCACGTACAACACATTTACACGGTGCGCATGTGTAGTGTCTGTGAATAAGCCCTTGGCGTGACGTCACACTGCATGCGCATCATGAAAAGTATGCCCGTCTCTCTCTCTCGCGCGATCTAGCTTATGAGTGTGAAGGGGACAGTGATTGTTTTGCTTTTGATACTGTTTATAAATACAGCGTGGTCTTTTTGGTATTCAACCGTTAGCGTCAGTCACGTGTGATCGACGAGCGGCGCGTGATTATTCACATATTTGGAGTTTAGGGTAAAATGTCTTCTAAAATAATTGGTTCCGGCAAAACTTTAACAGGACAATCTCGGCGACTGGTGTTTCCCAGAGAAGTGTTCAACAAGTCGTTTTTGAAGTACGTAATAGTGGCTGTTAAAGCGTCAACATCACAACAATCTACCTCAGGAGAAGGAGAGCCACCAGCATCTAAAACATTGCTGCCTCAACTTACTTTTAGAACACCGGGTAAAAAGCTAATATATTCCGGAAAAATATATTCAACTGGAACTAAAAGTGGATAATTTCACCGATTCATTTATAATAAAATAAATTATTAATTAAATTCAGTGCAAAATTCAGTAGTATACATTGCGGTGTGACAACCGCCCTGTTAAAATGTACGAGCAGTAAAAACCAAATTTACATATGCGATATCAGATTTGTAATCGGAATTAGAGCAGCGTTTTATTTTGTGCTGTTTCTTTTTTAAGGTCTGAAGAAAATTAGATTAGATTAAAAATAGAACTTCTAAGACACCATCGTAAAATGGTATAATCATTACTGTATAATTTTTTGCAAAATGGATAATAAGCAGAATGAAATTATTTCCTATTTGTTAAGTTCCTAAAATCATTGTTTAATGGTTATAAAATGTTTGCCTTACTTTTGAGATAAATATGCTGATTTCTTAAATGAAAGTGTAGTTACGTTGTTGGATATTAAATATAAATCACCTGAAAAAAGTTAAAACAAAAATATTAAAAAAACATGTTTGAAAAGTTGAAACATTAGTTCTATTCTATAAAAAGTTGTTAAGATAAGCGTAACAAGCATAACGGGAGATAAAACTACTAGAATTGGCATATTAGGAATTACCATAATCATCATCTTCATCATCATCATCACAATATTCCACAGGCCAACTGCTGAACATAGGCCTCCCTCAAGGAGTGCCACAAGGCCTATATTTGTAATACTATTAATATATGTATTTAATTTACGTAAAGATGTCAGATTTATTGGCAAAGAAAGCTCCGTAGCGGTTTAGCAACTCATTGCAGCGCTAAGGGCCGCGGGTTCAAATCCCGCACGAGACAAGTTTCATATGGCGTATAAATAATTGTTCCGGGATTTAATGTGTGTAAATTTATGGTGGATACAATAAACACAATAGAGGAGAAAATCCTAGTGTGGAGATAAAGTTTTTTTAAAGAAATTATTTATCAAAAGCAATGTCATAATGTCTTCATGGTGGAAAGTGTGTGAGAATGTTTGGATCTCATATCTTCTAACGGGTGTCCAAACAACTGACTCATTTCGGACACACGTACAATTCCTAGCCTAAATATGTGGAGCACTGTTAAAGGTGCTATCCTTCTGGTGCTGCGATAGTCACAGGCAAGTATGGTGGTAATGGCAAATTAATCCTACAGTTAGAGTTAGAGGTTTATGTCCAGCAGTTGAGATACTTGTTAGAATAAGATAGAATCCGAGATGGTTATATTGCCATCCATTTAATGGCGAATATATGATAGAAAGTCTTGTTACCCACAGGTACACAAGACCTTTCTATCATTTTTCTGAGTTGTCTTTTACGATATCCTCAGAGATAGGATAAGTATTCTCTAACACTTTTACTATGAAATATAATCTTATTATGTAACTACTCGTATGTATACAAAAATATGCCCATATGCCCATACATTACAGCCTATAAAAGTCTGCAACGAATGGATGAACATAGGCCGCCCCGATAGGATTTTGCCATAATTTCCAAAGCGTGTTGGCAACAAAGATTTAAATAGTTAGATGCGCCCCTACCGTAGTATGACCACTCCGAAATGTGTCCATTCTCAAATGAGTGAGCTCACTCATTTGCAATCAGTGCTCATTTGTGCGACAGAGATAGTAGTATACACAATTTCTGTAAGATAATAGGAGATGACATTATTTTAATTAGTGTGCGCGCGTCTGCCTCTTCAAACGAACGTCAAACGAACACATCCAAAAATAATGCCACAGTTTTTTAGGGCAAGGCGCATCAACTATTTAAATCTTTGGTTGGCAACCGCAGTTTGAATTGAACTAATTTTGAGTTGTTGTCAGGGACATGCTGCTGTCATCTCCTGATCAATTTTCCTGTCGCCTTTTACGACACATACAGGTCGTTAAGGGGTGGCAGATATTCTTACTCCACCATTACACGATAGATACCTATAATCAAAGCTATCGAATAAAATACATGGCCACTGGAACAGCCTTTAGAAGATTATTACTAGAAGTGGGCTTTTAAGATAAAAGAAGAAAAAGCGTTACCATTGCTTTACAATAAACAAAATTCTCTCTCAAAATGTCAATGAACTTACTCGCATGACATAAATTCCGCATTAGAAAGACAGTACCCGAGTTATTTCTCTACGTTTATCCGAGAATTCTTCCACGTACTCATTAAACATTAACGACAGAGCTAAAATAGTCAGGATCTAGATTGAAAGCACTGTTCGCGTTGTAAAAATATTAAAGGTCCGTTTGACAAATACGTCCCATTTGCGTATTCTGTATGACTCATGCAAATAAATTAGGATCATCTTTTCGCATAGTAAAACGGTGCTTTCAAAAACTGTGGCGTAATAGGACCTAAAAAAATCAAGATGGCATATTTATTTCTGATATTAATATAGATATTAATTCTATTCTATTCTAATAAATTCTATTCTATAATTATAGATATTAATAGAGATATTAATTCTGATTTCTATAATAGTCTTATAATCTTATACATTTTAACGCAAGGAATGTAGTACTTAGCACTTTCGAATTATATCATAAGATATTATTAAAACTATAGGCGACCATTACAGAACTTGTGATAATGAAATCAATAGACACACATACACATATTGACAAGGTTGGTGAAGAATTCTAGAAAAAAATTGATTAGATTTACAAAACAGATCGATCTAGAATAGGATGTTATGAAGCATAGATAATTTATCGTTGAAATTGCGATGCCTTGTCGCACTAAAATGTAGTTATAATCTAATAAAAATGACCTCTTCGTAGAGATTTAAATAAAATGCTTTAATAACATAATATTTTGACATACTTAATAATGCAGCTTATAATATAAGCACACATCAGATAGTTTATTTCTAAACAATCAAAATACAGACATGCTAATAACTAAAGCGCATATTAAAACGGCATACTGCCACCGCGATCCGCCTGTTACTTAATTCCCACACAGAAACTTTAGCATTTTACGCTTGTTTACAAATAGGTGCGAATGTTAAGTTTAGATAACTGTCGACGACCAATTTAAGAGCTTATTATAAGTCACAAGCTGTAGCGGTCGATGAAGCGATAAGTTGCAACATTCAAAATGTATTATACGTTAGTTCATCTTAAAGGTAACAAAAGTGAATTCGAAGTGTTATTGGTGTTATAATATTAATATTATTGCTTAAAAGCTTACAGCTTAAAAAAACAGAAGATTCTCAATTTGATTGCATATTATTTATTTACGTTTGCAATATTGCTATAAACTCTGCTTACCGGTACGAAGCCGCCATTCGAGAACCTTTCCTCCACACCACTTTCTTCTAGCTATATGCCGGCTCAAAGGCATATAATTGGCAAACCACATCAGAATACTTATCCGTTGTGCTATGTCCGTTACTCAAATTTTAATGCAACTATTCAGACACCATTTGAGCTTTTAATATTAATATGGGCTACGAAACTTGTCAAGTCTAAGAATCGAATTTAGAGGCTATAAAATAGAAATAGTTTTACTCGTTTCAGTTCTTTAGAGTCAGCTTTTACTTTTAATTAAAAGTCTAATTTTATAAGTTCTAATTTAACCATACTTCATATTTTTGCAGTAAAATCTTGGGTTTGGTTTTTATATATTATTACATGTCTTCGTAAAGGTGTGAAGTTTAAGAGAGAACATTACTAGGAACGAGAAATTCTACATTAATCCTCATAGGTCATCAGGACGCCGCTTCTGCATTTTGATTGTTAATCGGCGATATATGTAGATGACTATGCACAGTAGATGACTTAACATTTTTATACGTGGTAGAGCCACACTGCAACTATTATGGTTGTAGCATGAATAGGACGGCTCGACGGGGGAAAGACTACGCTCTCACAGAATACCAGCATAAAATAGTAGCTAGATGCTGCTGTGTTTCGTATGGTGAGTGTAGACAACCGGAGACCCATTTTACTTGAATCCTTGTTCATCCGTTTGTTAGTGAACTATTATCTTATCACTTCGACCAAACAATTCCGTGGGTGGTTACGAGCAATAGGAATAATATCATCCTTCGTATTCGCATAGGAATTGAGACGCGAATCCGCAATTGCAGTGATTCGTATGGCTTATGGGCTGGAAACTAGGCTGTAAACTTTGTAACGTTATGTGTAATAAACGAGTAATACTGTTTACCAATTTATTGTAATATTTTGTGTGATTGATAATCGCTTCATATTATTTTAAGACATTACAACAATATAAATTGGTGCTTTATGAGAAATTACAAATGCTGCCTTGTGGTACTCTTCCTCGTTGTGACAAATTTATTTTAAAACCAACTCATAATAATTTATTACATATTTAGTTTTAAAATCATGACATATGGTATAATCTTCATGTTATGCTTGAGTTGCAACTGGCTACACTTTATATTCGTCTCAAGCCACTTAAAGTGATAATAAATTACCCATACACCTGTATCTAAACCAGAATACTTTATAGCTTAATGCCGAATGCTTTATACAAACTTAACCTACCCAAATAACGCCACATAAGTACACTAAATATTAATATAAATGCCGCCTTTACTTTTAAAATACAAGGTGCTAATTAATGTTTATATAGAGCAAAATCAAATTTATTCAATACCGTTCGAAATCATCTTTGGTATTCATTGAACTCAAGAAGAATTAGAAATATTAATAATATTTGCATCGTGTATATTTTGTATTGTAATAAAATAAACAATTACTAGTTGGTAGGACCAGTTTTCGGCCTAGCAGTTGATCTGGGAACACCACCCCACTATCTTACCAATTTCAGCCAAAATGGCAGTATTTACACTGTTGTACTTCGGTCTAAATGGTATAAAAAGGCAGTATCATTACAGGTTGTGAAGCATTCCATTTGATACTTTGTCATTTATCCAACTTTCTTTGTTTGAAGTCAGCTGAAGTGTTCATGAAATTACATTACAATCATCATCATCATTACAACTTATTAAAAGCTTATTGCTGAAAATAGACCTCCACCATAGGTTTCGCCCACAAGGGGGATATGTGCCATAGGTGGTAGCTTACACGTAGACTTTTCTAATCTACGGCACCAAAAGTTACCTTCATCCATTAATTTTTCAGGGCAAGATTGAATAGGCTTTTTTAAGATTAAACTGCGATTTACAATCTAGGCCTTAATTACTACGTGCCATAAGGTAGGATCGTAGTCAAGCCATTATTATGTAGAAAAAATACCTGTATATTTTATCGGGTTGTCACTTAATCTAGTAACAAGTCGTCAAACACATTTTTACTCAAATTTATCAGTACTTGCCTATCGCTCAAGAACATTTATTCTTAATAAGCTCATCGCTAAATCAGTGTACTAATTCGTTAGACTATTCGAATTTATTTCTTAGACTCTCAGATTTTGTCTCGATTTATTTTGCAATCGAAAATAATTGTGACCTCAGCACAGGGACACTCATATCTTTTTTTTATAGAAGAGGGGGCAAACAAGCATGCGCCTCACCTGATGTTAAGTGACTACCGCCGCCCATGATCAACCGCAACACCAACCAGGGGAATTGCAGGTGCGTTGCCGGCCCTTTAGAAAGGAGTAAGCTCTTTTCTTAAAGGTCCCCAGGTCGTATCGGTCCGGAAAAATCGCCGGTGGTAAACTATTCCACAGAGAGGTTGTACGCGGAAGAAAACTCCTTTTGAAACATACAGTGGTGGACCACCAAGCATCCAGATGGTGTGGATGGTATCGGACGTTTGCCGCGTAGTGCGTTCACAAAATTTGGCGGCTGAGATAAATCCAAACAATTCCTGCCAGGCATATGCCTTGCATATACCTACATCTATTGAAGGACCTAGAGGCGGAATTATACTTCTTTTTTAGAGCGCTGGTGTTTACATCCCGGGACGCTGATGCGTCAGCCCAGGCTAGGTAGCACTACTGCTTATAGCATGATGCTATTTTACAGGAGCGACCAAACCATGGCTGAGATTTGCCTCCAATGGGCACCACAGGGGAAGGAATAAAAAGTTCCATACCCTGAAGTACCACATCAGCGACAGAATCCGCAACAACGTTGGGATCGTCCGGCGAGAAGCAAACCCGCCCCAAGGGTAGGATGCAAAGAAATATATATCTTTATTTTTCCAAAGCGTGATACTTATAAATAATTCGTAAAGCACTAAAACGAGCCGAATTTACAACAGACGTAGCAACCGTTGCGGTCGATCGGACCAGCCGTGATAAATGACCTGTAATTGTGTCCATGTATCGGTGTTATAAGAAAAATTACCAAGACACGTTTAAGGAACGAATATCTGTATCCGAATCTGTTTTATTAATGTGGGGGTGTGTCGTGCCGTTTTTGTGGTAGAGTTGTGTTTCGATAATTTAATCGAAATTTAGTGTTAAGGTAACCTTCATAGTAAATCATATTAATGAATATTTTTAAATAATGAATAAACTACTAGGCTGCACTAAAAGTATCGGGAATGGAATATTTCCACTGTTCCTGTAATATTAAAATCTTATTAATTAAAAACTCCTTGATTTTAAAAATCGAATACCATTTATTTATTTAAAAAGAGATTCTCGGTCTTGTCTCAAGGTTTTGTCAAACTTGCTTAGTCGTTGAGAAAATGGAATTGACTCGAGAAAATTCAAGAGCGATGATTTGTTGACTTTCGAAGTGGTTTAACACAACAACAGTGTGTTGACCGGATGATTTCTGCATTTGATGATGAAGCCCCATCCAAAACCACAATTTGTCGCTGGTTTTTGGAATTTTAACGTGGACGTGTCAAGCTCAGTGATGATCCCCGTCAAGGTAGTCCAAAAACTGCATTCACCGAAGGAAACGTTGATGTTGTGCGTAAGCTGATTGAGGAAGATCGACATGTGACATACCGCGAAATTCAGGCAACTTTAGAAATTGGCATGAGTCAAATACAAATAATCTTGCATGAACTATTAGGTGTAAAAAAGTTGTTTTCCCGATGGATACCGCATTCGCTCGCAAAAAGCGGCTCGCGTTACTTGGTGCGTCAGAACTCTCGACAGATTCCACGCAGGATCCTCAAATGATGTATACAATATTGTATTAGTTGACGAATCCTGGATATACGCGTACGAACCCGAAACAAAAAACCAGTCACAAGTTTGGGTGTTCGAAAATGAGTTAAAGCCAACAAAAATTGTTCGTTCAGGGAGTGTTGCAGTGTGTTGTGTTGAAAAAAAAATGGTGGCCACGTTTGTCGCCAAAACCGGCCATGTTACGACTACGCCTCTTGAGGGAGAAACGGCGGTTAATGCAGAATGGTTTGCTAGCATTTGTTTGCCACAGGTCGTTTCTGAACTCCGTAAAGAGAACTGCAACCGCCGCATCATCCTCCATCACGACACTGCGCGTTCTCACACCGCACATAGAACAAAAGAGTTTTTAGAGCAAGAAAAAATAGAATTATTAGACCACCCGCCTCACAGCCCTGACCTAAGCCCTGATGATTTCTATACTTTCCCTAAAATAAAGAATAAATTGCGTGGACAGATTTTCATCACCTGAAAAATAAAATAATAAAATCAAAAAATAAAAGTGAAAAAAAAGCTGTGGACGCCTACAAAACGGCCATTTTGGAGACCCCAACTTCCGAATGGAATGGTTGCTTCAATGATTGGTTCCATCGTATGGAAAAATGTGTCAAATTTCGCGGAGAATACTTCGAAAAGCAATAAATACACTTTTAAATAGTAATGTTGTGTCACTTCCTTGATTCCCGAAATTTTCAGTGCCGCCCTCGTATTGTTATAAATAATTGTTCCATGATAATAATAAACAAATCTCAATCAAGAAAAGAATTCTTGGGAACCGGATACCGTTTTCACTGAAAACGGAGCCATGCATCTGTCGTCAGAGATGAAAAGAGGGGATTCTTAAACGAGGATAAATGTAGATGTCTATAGACAACATCATGCACTTACTATCAAGTGTACTCTTGGCTTAGTCTATAAAAAAACAACACTTACCAGATGAAACACAGCAGAATCATTCTGCTGTTTCATACCGATATTAGAGCTACCTATTGCAATAAAAGATTTATTAATTTTTTTGGTCGTGTGGAGAATCTCGTTTTAAAAATCGATTTTATTTCTATCTTATGAAAAAAAAGCGAACAGTTCAAGCGGTCGTGGCCGCTTCGGCTCGTGCCGGATTTGATTTTCACAATTTTATTTACACTAACATAAAATGGTATTGAGTTTATTTACAATGTACAATACATGTTTTTCTTCAAAAAATTACTTAGAGCTACAATGCAACATAGTAAACTGTGAATTTTGTCACCTTCACTTTAATTATTTGTATTATATTCATCAATGTTAAGAATGGTTTAGGAGCGGTATAGTGTAAAACTGTTTTTGACCAATAATGCAAGATGCCTTTATTTACTATTATCATAATAACAAAACAGGGTTTTTTTTTTTTTTTTTTTTTTATAGAAGAGGGGGCAAACGAGCATGCGGCTCACCTGATGTTAAGTGACTACCGCCGCCCATGATCAACCGCAACACCAGGAGAATTGCGGGTGCGTTGCCGGCCCTTTAGAAAGGAGTAAGCTCTTTTCTTGAAGGTCCCCAGGTCGTATCGGTCCGGAAAAATCGCCGATGATAAACTATTCCACAGAGAGGTTGTACGTGGAAGAAAACTCCTTGTGAAACGTACAGTGGTGGAACGCCAAGCATCCAGATGGTGTGGATGGTATCGGGACGTTTGCCGTGTCGTGCGTTCACGAAATTTGGCGGCTGGGATTAATCCGAACAATTCCTCAGAGCACTCCCCGTGATAGATGCGATAAAATACGCAAAGAGATGCAACATCTCTTCGCAACGCCAGTGAATCGAGCCGATCGGAAAGCACTCCGTCGTCGACGATTCGAGCCGCTCTGCGCTGGATGCGGTCAAGTGGAAGGAGCTGGTACTGGGGAGCCCCAGCCCAGAGATGGGAACAGTATTCCATGTGCGGCCGAACCTGCGCCTTGTAAAGTTGCAGGCGGTGTGCCGGCATGAAATACTGTCCCGCTCTGCTGAGCACGCCAAGCTTTTTAGAGGCCAATTTGGCCTTCCCTTCCAAGTGACCACGAAACTGCACGTCACTCGATATGTCGACGCCGAGGATTCCGATACTGGCTGAGGCAACAAGGGGAGTGCCTTGAAACTGAGGGGATACGACAAAGGGGTTCTTTTTAGCGGTTAACGCGCAAACTTGTGTCTTCTGGGGGTTAAACTGGACTAGATTTAGTCGTCCCCAATCCGAGACTCTGTTCAGCAAAGACTCGACTTCAGACACAAGTTTGTCCCGGCACTCGGAGACGTTTTCCCGAGAAATATTGGCTCGGCCGGTGTAAAGAGCATCACCAGTGCTGTCATCTGCATAGCAATGAATGTTACGGGTATGCAACATATCATTGATATGCAGAAGAAACAGCGTTGGCGATAGCACGCAGCCCTGTGGAACACCAGCATTAATAGGCTTGCAATCGGAGCTTGCACCGTCTACAACGACCTTGATGCTCCGATCTGCAAGAAAGCTGGTGATCCAATTGCACAATTTCTCGGGAAGCCCATAGGAAGGGAGCTTCGAAAGAAGCGCTTTGTGCCAAACCCGATCGAAGGCCTTCGCAATGTCCAAACTAATGGCCAATGCCTCCCCCTTGAACTCTACTGCCTCCGCCCATCTGTGAGTGAGGTAGACCAGAAGATCACCAGCTGACCGACAACGGCGAAAACCGTATTGGCGGTCACTAATCAGCTGGTGATCCTCAAGGTACCTCATGAGCTGGCAGTTTACAATGGACTCCATTGTTTTGGAGAACAAGGAGGTGATGGCGATTGGCCGGTAGTTGGACGGGTCTGAGCGGTCGCCTTTTTTAGGGATCGGGTGGACGAAAGCCGTCTTCCACGATTTTGGGACTACGCCTAGGGAGTAGGAGTACCGGAAAAGACGCGTTAAAACCGGTGCCAACTCTGGAGCACACGTCCTCAGCACAATTGGGGGGATTCCGTCAGGCCCACTCGACTTGTGGATGTCCAGGGAGAGGAGTGCTTTGCGAACCGAGCGCTGTGTGAACTGCACTTCCGGCATGGAGCACTCACACCGCGGGATGGTCGGCGGCGTACTCCCCCCGTCATCGAGAGTCGAGTTAGACGCAAAGAAGGAGCCTAGAAGATCGGCTTTCTCCTTTGCAGTATGGGCCAGTGAGTCGTCCTCCCTGTGCAGAGATGGAAGAGATGGCTGACAGAAATTCCCCTGGACAGCCTTGGCGAGAGACCAGAATGCACGGGTTCCAGAAGGAAGGCGAACTAGTTTCTCGCCAATTCTGCCTATGTGCTCTGACTTTGCCTTGGCAATGACTCTTTTGAAGGACCTAGAGGCGGAATTATACTTCTTTTTTAGAGCGCTGGTGTTTACATCCCGGGACGCTGATGCATCAACCCAGGCCTGGTAGCACTCCTGCTTATAGCATGATGCTATTTTACAGGAGCGACCAAACCATGGCTGAGATTTGCCTCCAATGGGCACCACAGAGGAAGGAATAAAAAGTTCCATACCCTGAAGTACCACATCAGTAACAGAATCCGCAACAACGTTGGGATCATCCGGCGAGAAGCAAACCCGCCCCCAAGGGTAGGATGCAAAGAAAGACCGCATCCCATCCCAATCGGCTGACCTATAGTGCCAAACACGGCGGCAGCCTGCAGAATGCAACCGCGATTTCAGCGTGAGTGGCACAACACTCCGGATCAGACAATGGTCCGAGGAGCCTAAAGGGGCGTCGACGGAAATCTGATATCCGTCCGGGTGAGAGGTCAGCAGAAGGTCCAACAGGGAAGGTGCATGATCCTCCACATCTGGAATCCGCGTAGGCGAAGTAACCAGTTGTGTCAGACCATATGCCAAGGCAAAATCATGAACAGATCTCCCCGCATGATCGGTTAAACGTGAACCGAGCCATTCGGCGTGATGGGCGTTAAAGTCGCCGAGGATCACGATCTCTGCGGAGGGGATCTGCTGTAGCAACGAATCTGCAGCCATTTGGACGTGGTCGAAGAGTCGGTCTGTTTCGGCATTACCGCTGTGGGACCTATAGAGGCACCCGTAGACGCGCGGATGGTCGTCGCTGTCTACGCGTAGCCAAAGGATGGACAGGTCCGAACCTTCAAGTCTGCCGAGGCGTCGAGAACAGATGTCCTCTCTGACGTAAACGCAAACTCCAGCCCGAGGCACAAAGGAGTGTTCCAGTTTGTACCCCGGGTAGGAGAGATACGAAACATCAGCCGGAGAGGACACCTGCGTCTCGGTCAGAAAGAGCAGAGCCGGCCTCGCCGTCTCGAGATGGTAGTGGACGGCGTTTAGGTTGGAGTGAAGTCCCCTGATATTGCAGAAATTCACGGACAGCGTGGCAGGGGTCGCCTTAGTCTTGTTGCTCCGTTTGCCCCGAGCAGTTTTAGTCTTGAGCGGAATTTCGCCCCCCCCAGAATACGCGGGGCAGCCTGAGCACCCACGCTCAGAAGTGGAGAAACATGGTCGTGGATGCTCAGCGAGGGATTCTCCAGGGGTGCTGGTACCCTCCTGGGGTAGTCTATCTTTATTTAATTCCGCTACCATGTTGATGGGGGGGGGGGGGATTTGGGCCTCCGGCCACCTGCACTCACCAGACGAAACGCGGAAGCAGAACTTCCACTTCACGCCGGTATTCTGTGAGGTCGTGGTACCACCCCGGTTTGAGCCGGCCCATACGTGCAACAGCAAAGCTGCCGCATGGCTCTACCACTGTTAAAGGTAAAAGTTAAAGGGTAAATTCTAAAATCACAAGAATTGCAAATTTAACTTTATCTAACGCTTATACCCAGTGGACTTAAAAGGATCACAATTAATGTATAATATTTTCGAAGTGTTCCCGTCACCGATGGTATAAGAAATAAGTAGACATTCTCATAAATTAAGGATAGATAATGAATTTCGTAATTAATCAAAAACCTTATTATATCTATAAAGTTTTTTCTTTAGTAATATACGATGAATACCTATTACCTACATAAAAACGTTTACACCCATCACTAGTGGGGTAGGCAGAGACTACGGATTCAATTTGGCACGATTCAGACACACCTCTTCTCACATCATCTCTCACTCTCACATTCTTTTCATCCATATACTCGTACCTCCGCGCGCTCTGTGTTTACATTTTATTTCCTCCTAATAAGTTATCTGTAAGAAATTGCGATATTAGAAAAAGAAGGCCTTTATTTCTCTCTATGTCTGTTTCATAATTTTGTTATTTGGTTTCTTGGTGTGCAATTAAGTGCATTGTACTCTCTTCGTGTCAAAGTAACTAAGACGATAAGCGCTTGCCTTAAAGTTTTTTTTTAATAGTGAATCTAGTTTGATTACCACCGGCACCAAACAAATTATTAATTACAATTTAAAGTGACTAATTTGTAACATGTTCTGCAATTGAACAAAAAAGAGATACCTGTATGAGAGAAATTAAAAAGAATGTTTCAAGGACATGGGTAGTTCGCCAACATGCATTAGGGCAGCATGGTGGGTTATTCCATGATCGAAAACTTTCTCAGATATGAATATATACAGTGCGACGTAAGTTGCCCGTTCCTTTTATTTTATACTCCATACATAATCAATATGTAAATTGTAAAGGTTTGGTTAAATCATTTCTGAAAAGCAATCGAGAGTACGTTAACTCATATTACAAAAGGTGTTATCAGTATAACGGTCTTACGGCAGTCATTTAGCAAAATATTGAAGATATTAAAATCGATTTTCTTGCATCGATCCCACGAGTAATTGTGTGTAATATCGTTCGAGGTGTCGATGTAACGAGATACGGGTCCGTTACTTTGCAAAACGCAGGTGGTCGAAGGGTTTCTTAAATGAATCGAAACGCAATGAATCGATGATTTCGTTTTGATGCAGTTTGACAGATTGCAGCGTACATTATGTTTTATTATAATGAACTGGTTTTACCCTTTGATGTTTCGCTCGGGCAAATTTCGTTCGATGATGTTGCTGATTTCGGATCTAATTTTGATACGTATCGCTTACAGTCCCGCTGTGCACTTCGTTAAATGTAGATTTTTGAAATAATAACATTTTGCAAGTAATTTGCATATATATTAGATTTTAACAACGTTCAAACTAAGACTAATATTACATATGTATATGATTGTTATGAAAATTATTTTTAGAAGTATTGAATCTAATAATACATTGTTACAAACATTTTGTAAGAAATAGTAGGCAGTCCACAGGATTATTAGTAACTATTACTCTCTAGAAATAGACAATTGAGGTGTACACTGTATAGACCGACCTGGCGACACCAGTTTCAGTTTCAGTTCTGAAATCTCAGAAGATTGCCATGGGATACTACGTAGACTACGTTTATACTAGCTCACCTATATAAACCCGAATACAACAACGAGTGCACGACTGCATTTTAGTAAAAAGAGCAAGGCAGACAAACTCCTTTTTCGCACAACGAGATTGTGTGAATTTCTATACTTTCAGTTCCTACCTATGATTGTTTTATGGTTCAAAATGTTTTGGAATGAGTAATAAAACTAGATTAAAGATGAGAAGGTACCTCATCTGTTTTTAATGGCTGTATAGACGATAGAATCCGTAATAACAATCCTTACATATACGAGTATATCACATTTTCTGATTGTGACTGATCACCAAAAGATATAACACTCTCTCTGGGACGTCTTTGCTATTGGAAACTGCCCCCGTTATCTGGGTATTTTATATCGAGCTCTTATGAGATTAATTGTTTAGAGCCATGGTAGCTCAGGGGCTTGGCGCTTGCTGTAAATTTTGCGGTACGCGAGCAAATCGGCTTCACTCCCCTTCGGCATCAATGAAATTGTTAATTGCAATTTCAAGTGCTGATTTACCACGTGCTCGGCGGTGAAGGAAAATATTGTGAGGAAACCTGCATGTCTGAGGAATAAGATAAAAAAATATTTCTTGCTCTAAAACGTCCCTAGAAATAAGAGGAAGCCTGTGTCTATCTGTGGGACGTATATAGACTGTAACATCAATTTTTATCATATAAGATGGTATAGCAGTAACTTTAGAAGACTATCAGTTCTTTCTGATTCGTCCAAGTAGCCTCTTACGACATCCATGGAAGAAAATGAATCATGCCGTCATCGCATGGTAGATGCTTAATTGCTGACAGATTTAGATGTCTATTGCTCTCAAAATTTACTTACCATCAAGTAGACTTGATAGACAAGTACACAGTCTACAGCTGTGTGCTTGTTTATCACACTTATTTTATAAAAAAAAGGAAATAACATGAATAAAGTTTAATTCCATTTTTAAATTAAAAAAAGGAAATAACGTGAATAAAGTTTAATTACATTTTTAAATTTAAAAAATGAAATAACATGAATAAAGTTTAATTCCATTTTTAAATTTAAAAAAATTTGGTAACTTTAATTAAAACGAATACGGAACTGTAGTTTTCTTTACGCAAAACTACATTACATGACTTTTATATCGATAAAATACTTGATCGATTCACCGCTTGACGTGCAACACAAGTGTATTATTGAAGCGTTTAAATAATAAAGTCATGTAATACCGCATGACGAAGTTTCTCCTTCACGACGAAACGCCGAGCACTAAAAGTGGTGTTTGGTGAGCGCAAATTGCGTATCGGCAAATTTACAGAGTCGCCCGTTCGTGTGTTTGGTCCATTTGGCCGTTATAGTGTTGGAATTGTTGGCACTTCACACAGCACCGCGGTCGCAATGCATTGCGGCTGGCTTTGAGCTAACACAAACTTGCGCGTGGAACGCATCGTTTCGGTAATTTTTTCTAAACATATTTTTGTAGTATATTTGTACTATTATTATATTGTGTAAAAAGTAAAGCTCTAGAAAAGAGTTATGCGATAATTAACAAAATTAAAAAAATTAAACTGCGCGATTTTTGCCTTACCTATGCCCTTTTTGCCGCGTTTGGGAGGTGGCAGCTGTGGCAGAAATCCCCCTTATGATGCATTGCGAGGGGGAAGGGGTACGTTTACTTAGGATACTTTGATAAGCCGTAATGAAGATGAAGACGATTCCAGAAAGCACAGTTTTTATAATTTACCCAAATTTATTTATTATTATTCCTTATATACTCTGTCACCACGGAGTGAATCTTATTGAATATTTTGTAGTAAAGTTATATCGAGTGTGTACTTTAGCATTTAAACTGTAATAAATACCATAGATAACCTGCACAATCATCTACGCAACCCTGTTACTGACACGCCTGTCACAAGACGCACTGGCGGTTTAAAAAAAATTATATTACTTTTAAGCAGTACCCCACGCCATATAAAAACAACTGCCGGTTTGCACTGGACACTTCAATAAAGAACACGCTTAAAACCCACATTGCTTATGGCCGCTCAACTATCTCCGTGTTGACACACATGAACACACAAGACTTGCTCCCATTTTAATCTAGACTAACAAATGAAAATCGAGTTTTATTCGCTATAATGTGTGCGTGTGTTAAAGCCAAAGACAAAATATTTTATTCAAAATTTGCTTTTACAAAGTGCTCTTTGAAAGTGAAGAAAGCTACGTTGTTGCACCTGCAAACTTGCAAACCACTTCTATGGTTGACATTTTGACTAGTAGCGGCTAAGATGTGTTTTATGACAAACCTTATTGTATATGAATTAAAGTTTAATTTTATTTAGCAATGCAAGAGCACTGTTTAAAACGGCTTTGTGTCTGCTTTGAAATGTCAGTTAATAAAAAAGAAAGAAAAGGAAAAATTTATTCAGTAGATTATTTCAGTTCTTACTATGTAAAAGTAAATACTTCAAAAATAACTTTAACGAATTTCTTTATTAAAAATAAATTTTAATCCTTCGAGTGGATATATAAATATCAAAGTTTTATAACACCCAAATAATTATAGTTAAAAATATTATTGCCTATTTTGCCACCTCATTGATATTTTTTTCGAAAACTTATTGGAGCCGGCCTTAAAGTATAGTACCACTACTAAACTTCACTACTACTTCACTACTACTACTACTAGTTCACAGTTGTTAGTATATATATATATATATATATATATATATATATATATATATATATATATATATATATATATATATATATATTAGTAATGATTTATAATTTTAGTATTACAATATATTTGAATGTAATTTTACACTATGATCCTTGTTGAATGAAATAAATAAATAAATAAATATACTTCATTATAAAAGAATTCGCTAAAGTGCTAAGAGTGCCGATTATTTCTATCTTTGCTATCAATTTTCATTTGTAGACCACCTTGGACTTTATTTGGAATTACATAGAACTTTAAAATGCAGAGCTTATATGTCTCGTATTACCCAATTCATTTAGACACATCGCTTATTATTATTACTTATTACCCCGTAGAAGACAAAGGTTTCTTACATGGTAGTCAGTGAAGCGGAAACTTTATTACTGGAAACGAGACATGCCATCCTAGTTTTCATGTTTGACAACGTATCTGCATTTTGGTTTTTAATTGAAGATAAATGAAGAACTCTATGGCCCACTGCATGCACTTGTCATAATGTGGGCTGTTTACTCGTTTGTCTCCATTTTATAAAAAAAAGCGGATTGATAATCAAATCAGACATCTCGCATCTTTGATGCTTCTGTTTGTCACCAATCTACGTATTTTACATCTGACGTTAATAACGACGAGACGAGAAGAGAGAAAACGGGACGAGGGAAGTCTACGAGATTGTTACATCGCCATTTTTAGGAAGCCATAAGATTTTATTTTATTAAGCTTTCTGGCGCTACTCACACCATCCATGGGATAAAAACAGGAGACGGAATCTCTTATACTACTACAACATTGTCACCATCTAATAGGAACTAATAATAATGTCATCTAGACTGAATTTCGACCACGACTGCCAGTTTCAACGGAGACTAGCCATCAACGCACGACAGGTTTATGATGCCCGAATAGAAGCGCAAGCACAAGTGCATTCTATATTCCCTCGTTCTCATAGACTGACCGAATTGCAAACCAACACAATCGGAAGCAGAACCAACGGCTTAGCGATATTTCCAAAACACGAGCGAGAAACACCGTCAACTTCCTGACTCTGGGCTGCTGCTGAGAAGTTCTTGATAGAAAAAAAACCAATAACAGATTTTGGTCTGACCTGGGATTCCAACCTAGAACCTTATGATTAGTAAGAGCGTATACGGCCACTAGGCCAACGAGCCAGTTATTAAAACTAATCTATGTTTAGTTGTGTTAATTTAATTCTCAATGGACCCACACCCATGTTCATGTTAACATGATTCAGAACATTTTTCGCTTCAGCCACATTAAAATCATCGGAAGTAGGTAAAGACAATAAAACTTAATATCAGTTTAATATATTCATTGCATTTTATTAATAAAAGTAAATTACACCATAATATATTCATAATATTTTGAAGAAGCTAATGGAATATTTATCTTAATCAAAATATCAAATGCCCTAAAGCGAAAATTAAAACTCAAAGATGCGCATTTACAACAAAATTAATTGACAGTTCCAATAATTAATTATAATGATACGTGTGTACAGAGGTCGGAAGATAATACTTGCAAATATCAAATCGCTCACGAAAATCCCGCTTATTGTACTCTAATAGGCACCTGTCGGTAATCCGTTTATAATTTGGTACTAGCAAATAGTGTCTGTTCAATGCGAAAGCTACCGTAACATAGAGAGCCGATTGCAAGATATAAAATTTAATTAAAGCAATTAAATAAATATTAGTATAGCTATTTTAGGAAGTGGACTTTTTACACAAGGATGGTTAAGGATAGCACCGTTCATCTAATAGTTTGTTTTAAGTAACTGTTTCTCATTAAGACAAATGTCACTTACACGAGAATAGAGAGTATTTTATTCAAAGTTGTTATGTATTTCAATTACATATTTTATTATATTCTATTTCTATATTCTTAGAGCGATAAAATACATGCTCTTTAGTAATAAAGAAAAGTATCCTAGAAAATTCTTTATTCCTTAATACTTTCGTATTGTTTGCGACGATGATATATTATTCTGAAGGCAATAAAAAAATCACCTATCCGCTGTTTTCCACTGGAGCATAACAGTGACTCGGTTAGGTGTCTTAGGTGATCATTTAAGAAATGAAGAGGTTACCATACACGGTATTATAAATTTAGTGAACTCTTTAATAGATATTAATAGATTAACAATTCCAAAAGAAGTTCCCTGATCAATTTAGAGAAACTAATCGTAAACAGTCATAACACAAAATGTATTATTAAATATTTAGTTTGGAAGTAAATAAAATCATCGACTTTCGCTTATTAATTCCTCCGGCGCTCGTGACCAATCGGTTTCCGTCGTGCAAGATCGGACGTCTTCGGGCACCCTCCGGCGGTATAACGAAGCCAGATTTTGATTAATGAATTTTCGTATTCAAAAAAATGACGAGATATCTTCTTTTTTCTTGCCTCGGAAGGCGGTTGAACCCTTTTTTCGGGCATGGGTAATTAGCGGTGATTGAATACTTTCACATATTCTTTGTGAACATTTTTTAAGTCTGTATAAAGTCTCATCTCCCCATATATAGAGAGAAAAGGACGGTAAACATAATACTTACATGTCCCCAATTGCTCCCTACTAATATATTTTTAAAACAGTCACAAATATATTATAATGATCCGTTATATACAATTCAGAAATGTTATTTTCAAATCCCAAACCACTACAGTCCATCGTAAACTCTGAAATGATGAATGTATGTACGAATTCTTACATTTTTTATCAATTTATCACTCCATCTAATAGGAGTCGCGCAATACAGAGCTTCTCAGGACAAACCTGCCACTCGTGAACCTTTCTACCTCTTCTACGCGCTATATGTCCGAACAATTATCAATTCATCCTACTGATTCCCTGGGCTACGTCTTTCACTCTTGTTCTTCTGCGAAAAACTTCTGAGCATAGCTTCATACTGTTAAAGTCCCATTAAAATCGGTCAGGCCATTTCGGAGATAAGCTGACAGATACACCGACAAAATTTAAAAATTTGTGATTTTGTTATAAGTACCGTATATACTTTCGTATGCATTTAGTAAAAAGCTGCTATTATTATATAACAAACGGTCACTTCATTTTTTATTTCTATAGGTGTATAGATTAAAATATTATTTTATTTAAATACATCGCAAGTCTAATTGTAATAAAATTCAAGTAAGAGCGCCTCTTATAAATCTTGCCAGTTTTAAACTCATAGCTTTGCTCGTTGATTGAACTATAATCCAATTTTACTCGTACTCAACGCTGAAGAAGAACATGTGATGTTTGCTAACACAAATCGGGGAAACTTGATGGATTGGAAATTCATGTCCTACTATTCCATTCATTTGATTTTTATTCAACTTACATCCGGTATTGGTTTTCCGATTATTGTTAGAATAAACAATAAATTCAAATTGAATTTTTCAAACACCATTCAATCCAATATGCCAACGAGAGCAAATTTCTTTAAAATTTCTATTTACATATGCTAAGTCTTTGTCAACGTAGCGGGACGTAACTACAAAACTGTTTACAAGGCTTGACTCTTAAAACAACAGCAAAGAGACTATAATGGCTGTGAAAACCCGTAAATATTCATCGAACTGGTGCATATAAATTGGCATCCAGTAATGTACGTTGACCCCTAAAATTTAAACGGTCCGTTTTTGTTTAGACGTAAAATTCTAATTAGTGTTTTGTCTTGGTAATATTTTAACAATATACCTTGAATAAAGTGTGCCGCGTAAAGTAAAAATTTGAGCGTGAAATAAACCCTTTTCGGACTGTGTCACGTGACCGTAAAAAGTATAGCAAACCCGGTAATATGAGTTGAGAACGCAATCTCGTATACTCGTACCACAAAGGACCGCAAAATTTATGGAAGGTTATGTTATCTTACTTATCACTTCTCGGCTTTGTGGCTAAGATCAAGATGTAATTTAGTTTTCTTACATTAATATTTATATCTATCTTATCTACATAAAACACCAAAATGTTTCTACCTATGTCCGTTATAGACTTTGAAACCATGCAACCGATTTTCATGAAAATTTTTGTATTTAAATGGGTCCTTTGATGGTTGATATTCACATTTAGACGCGGTAGATGGCGTTGTTGTCGAGATCCAGAAATCACCCGTGCGAAGCCAGGGCGGATTGCTAGCGGCTAGTATTTGTATATTTCTTATATATTTTGACATGGGTGAGCTGTCCTGCCCTGCAGCTATATTATAGAAGTAGTATGAACGGGTTGCTTTGAATGAACATCCTACTGTATGTAAATGTGTACATACATTTTAAATTGTACTCTATATTATGTATTCTATATATTGGTGTTCCATAAAGTTGTTTTTTTTTTAAGAATTAGCGTGACAAATCCGATGTTAAGTTTATGCTTTAGCCCATAAATATCTAATCTATCTTCGATTATGAATCAAAACGCAAATACATTGTCACCCTTGAAGACTAAGATAGAATGCCTCGTTTCTAGTAAAAAGGTCTCCGGTTCTTTACACACTGGCATTTTCTCTGTAATTTATGCTGATATTTTATGAAAGCGTCTTTCTCCGGTTTAACTTGTACCCTTTTATGCTTAAATCTCATATTATGTGTATTCAAGCTAATTTCAGTATAAAAAGAAGCTTTAGCTCTAAGTTTAGCTTTTATCGTAGGCGAATTGTTCGACATAATTTTCATATACCATAACAATTTTTAAATTAGCCAAATAATTTACACTTTATAAAAACACCGCAGCTTTAGGGTGGTTTCTGATGGCCACCGTGCCACACCTTTACCAAATGGTAACTAAATACAGTTTCACCAAAATTGTGTAGTTTTCATTATTGATGACTTTTTTTCTAAATTTTAGCCGATTGGTTGTGGTTAACAACAAGATCAGACGTTTTAGCATGAAAAAAAAAAACATAAACGTTCTAACTCGAAACTAAATCGAAGCTTAGCCGGCTATTTCAATGATAATAATTTATAGTAACTATCATAGATACAGTTTACAGCGTGGTTCTAACACGTAAAAATTCCTGCATATTCACTAAGACTATTTAATACATTTTAGATCTCATTTATTCAAGCTCTAAAATGTTATAGCTTAGCAGTATTTCCAATGAGATTAAAGATAGTGTAAGTGCTAATAAATAGGACCATATATGTTAGGAAAGGGTTCAATACCACATTTCACAACAACTTTGTTTCATATCGATTTCTACTTTCCATCAGTTACACTGTAAAGCGATAAAAACACCGTAGTTATAGAACTGAAACCAGGGCTATAATTATGTGGTGTTTTTAGAGACCATACTGTGTGGTATTCCTTTGGAGAGCCTAGGTTTAGCAGTGACGATGATGATATTCGAGCGACATTATCTTAAAAGAAATATATATATATATATATATATATATATATATATATATATATATATATATATATATATATATATATATATATATATATATATATATAACGCAAAATGCCATTAATTAGCTGAGGAAGAGAAATGGTTGATTTAGGTGATATTTTATTTTATTTCTCCGGTTTGGTTAATTTAAATCTAGTGTAAAATTTAATGGTTATAGTATCTATCATCTTTTTCAAGCTATAAAATCATTCTAATATAACCTATGGCCGTCTCTTACAACACCTACGGCACGAAATCGGGTAATGGATTCTCCTACGCACCCAACACATGACACGCACATGACATAGTGTATACCGTTTCTTCAATTGAAAGAAAGAAAATATCGCAACAGGCCACATACATAATTAGGCAATTAAATTTTAATATTTGTAGGCACATCAATTAGTGAAAGTGTCAAAAATAAAAAATAAAACATTTGACAGATGTATAATTTAATAAAGTGTTTATAGTTTTAAATTACAATTAAAATACATTCCTCATGCGTATTCTGGCGTGTTAGAAAACGGAGCTCACTCAGCTTACGAGTATGCTGTCTCTGAATCAACACCGTCGATATTGCGTAAAAACTATAGTTTTCGGCAGGTACCGGTAAAATCATTAGGTTTACGCCCGACGTAAATTACACAGACGTATCAAAAGTGTATAACGTCTAGTAATTAGATGGTTAGTTAATCATCTTGCCTTGTGACGATAATGGTAAATCTTCCCTACAAAAAGAGATTTACGTCCAGCAGTGGACTTCTGACTTTTTAAAGGATAGGGTGACCAATGAGCACACAGTCCACATGATGGAAAGTGTATGCTGTGGTCCATAGACCTCTTTATCCTCGATTACGGATAAAAATGCGAATGCGTTGTCACCCGTGAGGATTAAGATGGAATGCCTCGTTTCCAGTGATAAGGTTCTTCGGTTCTCTACACTCACCATACGAAACGCATTATGCTACTATTTTACGTTGGTATTTTGTGAGAGCGTGGTCCTTCCCGGTTGAGCCGACCCATTCATGCTACAACAATACTACTAATATAACTGTAGCATCGCTCTACCGCGTGGAGACATGTTTATGAAGTTGACAATGAAGAATAGATTACTAATAATAATAATAATTTTATTTTAATGTTGGTGTTCAAAACAAGTTTTTACAAAATTTATTGAAATATTAAATGAAATGTAATTATCGTTACCATTGCATTAATCGACATCTTAGAATTTTCTCTGACAGAAATGTACGTACAACGAAGGAATAAATCGCCTGCTACTTTTGGATAAATTAATACAAAATAAACCTACTCATGTAAATTTTGATAGTTGTTCATGGAATTAAAGTTTGAAATATTTAAAATAACTGAAAACTTTGGATCTTTAAACTTAAGAAATATTTAATAACTAACATTTACTTGATTGAAGAGCTGTGGTAGCTCAGTGGTTAACGCTCGCTGTAAATATAACAGAACGCGAGTAACCCGGGTTCGATCCCCGCCGGCACCAATGAAATTGTTAATTGCAATTTTAAGTGCTGATTTACCACGTGCTCGGCGGTGAAGGAAAACATCGTGAGGAAACCTGCATGTCTGAGGAATACATACGTACATACATAAACACTCACGCCTGTCACCCGGAGGGGTAGGCAGAGACTACAGATTTCCATTTGGCACGATTCTGACACACCTCTCTCGCCTCCTTCACATCCATACACCTACGCATACATGCTCGTCGGTTAAGGGTACTCCTAATTTGGCCCGTTTCCAATAAATCGCCAATTTGGTCGATAAATTTTCGCCTAGGACGTCCCTTTCCGACTCTGCCATTCACTTCTGCAACATAAATTTTCTTTGTCACTCTTTCCTCATTCATTCTTTCCACATGACCAAACCACCGAAGCATTCCTTTCTTAATCCTGGTCACAACATCATCTTGCAAACCACACTCTTCTCTTATTACACAATTTCTTACCCTGTCATTCAGATTCAGCCCTAACATACTCCTTAACGACCGCATTTCTACTACGTTTATTCTACTCTCGTGCTTCTTCTGCCAAACCCAACTTTCACTACCACACGTTAAAGTAGGGACCAAAACAGCATTATGAATTGCCATACGTGCCTTTTTTGACACATTTTGACTCTTCACAATAGAGTGCAAGGCCCCATTTACTCTATTTCCCGCATTCACTCGTCGTTCTATATCCTTATCACATCTCCCATCCCTGTTAAACACGCAGCCCAAATATACAAACTCATCTACTTGCTCGATCAACTCCCCTTCTATTCTTATTTCACAAATCGTTTTACTTTCTTCTCCTTCAAAAACCATAACCTTCGTCTTACTTGCGTTCACTTTCATACCCCTTTCTTTTAATGATCCGTTCATTAATGTAACCATCATTTGCAACTCGGCCGCCGACGACGCAAGAATGACTTGATCATCGGCGTACAAAAGGCATTTGACGGTTAACTCACCCATTCTTAATCCGCATTCTTCAACTTTCAAATTTTGCAAACAACTGTCACGGGGAAGCCACACAGCCCTGTCTGAGGAATAAGAAAAAAATATTTCGAAGACATGTGAAGTTCGTCAACACGCATTTGGGCAGCGCGGCGGACACTTCCTTGCCCTAAACCCTCTCAGAAATGAGGGGAGGCCAGAGCCCAGCAGTGGGACGTATATAGGCTGTAACTTTACTTTTTTTACTTTTTATTTACTTGATTTGAATTTATATATACCTACATTTATTTACATAATATTGATGTATAAAATAGCAAAAAAAGCTATAATAATAAAAACTAAAAACGTTAATTATCACACAGTGCTAATATTGTTAAGAACAAGATACTATACAGTATACTATAGATTTTTCCTCTTAATATACGCAGTATAGTATAACTATTCCGCAATGAAACGCTGTCAGCGTTCTTGTTCTTAACCGTAGTAGGACTGTGTAATAATTAATGTTTTTAGTTTTTATTATTATAGCTTTTAAGATTTATTTTAAATGATTAAAATGTATATATTAAATACTCCATATCACTATATTACTAAGTATAATACCACGAAGAAAACAAGAAGAAAGCAAAGTATTCGAAAATTACACAAGACGCCCCAACTACCATCAAAAATGTACCATCCAATCAGTGCTGTCTTATCCGCGAGCATGCTCGAGTACCTGACACGGGAAAAGAAAAGGTATGAAAATTAAATAAACCCAGATACAGTTCTCAATACCGTAACAAGGATCCTGACGTTAAACCTTCATTGATTTCGTACAAATTTTTAAAGGGTTTTATTCGCTTGTAATACAGTATGTAATTACGATTTGATAGGCCTCAGAGTGAAGGCGTGGCAACATTTAGCTGTCAGCACTTTCCCTCGTAACTCCGAAGTGGCGTGAGGTATTCGTACATTAAGTTGGATAAGCCGTTCTCGGTTTGTAATTGTTTCAAGTTGGCGACAACTTTACGAAAAAAAGTTACAATGTTCAATGAAAATTTTAAGCCACCGAGAGCTTTTATAGTTAAATGTCAAATTAAATTGCTTCTAGTTATTTAGGGTGAGCTTAATTTTTGTTGTTATTGACTCTTGTCTCGTGCAAAAACTTGGTGTATTAACCTTTGAGTAGATTGTATTACAACGTGTTCAAAAACAAATTAATGTTTTTGATATGTTTAGTAAATTAATATTATATTGTGCAATTCTCAGTTCTATAATAAATTTTAATCTGATTTAATATTATAATTTATAAAAATGTATTTTGGATATATAAAATAGTGGTCTTTTGGAAATTTATAATACATGTTATAAAATTGCTCATATCAGACTTATATTCATGCATTACAACATTTGAAAACTTTAATGAAGCAGGTAGATTTCCTCTGTAGGTTCACTTAATGAGGAATATTAGTCGTAGTTTCCACGCTTGGCAGATGAATTGGCAACCGAAGTTTTTTTTAATATTTTACACACTTTTCAGGGAGATGCTGCTACTCATGTTATCATGTATCTATCTATGGATTGGAGGAACAGAAGCTTCATACTCTTAACACTGCTCCACGTCATCAGTTTTTGTATTTTATTTCTGATGGAATCTTTCCCGCCGCCACCACGGGGTTTTAATTATAATACCAATATTTTATTTTAAAAAACCCATTAATGAACTGTTTTCTCACATCTTATCTATTAACTTAACCTATGGTACCATAGATAGAAATATACTTTAGTAAAAGAAATTAAACAACATTAATATGAATGATTCTTCATGATTTGAATTTATTACAGTATATCATAACATGTTTCTCTTTTTTTCATTTCAAACCAGATGGGTTTTTCATTAACTCATAATTTATTTGATGTACGTGATCAAAATCAAAGTTAATAATTTTCCCTTAAAAACCTTCATTGTTAATTATTGGCAATAGAATCAATTTGAATAAAATATGGCAGACATCTATCACATTTGATTGATTTTTAAGTATCATGCATTACATTAACATAAACCATTCATTTATATTAGACATAATTGAAGTCAGACTATGAAATGCTGTATTTTCTTAGTTCATAATTAAAAGTTTATAGACTGTTAATGTCTTCATCAATGAATACCGCTCAATTACAGATAGGAATCGTTAATACAACGCAAAACCGAAATTTAATTGAGAAATTACCATACTCAAAGCTAAGAAATTGGATTTCTTAAAAGTCGATTTAAATTTAAAGAAGCGACAATTTTATGATAAAAGCTTAACGACTTCTTCACGTAAATTGGTTTAATTGGGCAACTATTTGAGAGTCGTTTATTGAGACATCAGAGGTCCGCTGTGGAACGTGATGAAGTCGCTTTTTCATTATTTCCTTGAAATCATTTCTACATTTTTTCATCGCCTCAAAATATTCGACCACGTAAAACCAAAAATTACAATGTTGGTTAAACGACAAAAGAACAGTGTGCGTTCATGTCTTTTATAATTGCAAATAGTAAGTAGCATTGCATAATAACAGAAGTATTTTAAATAGATACCTAGCTTTTTTGATAAATTGTTACAGTAGTACTATTTTTTCAGTACAGTCACTTTTTAGTTTTACAGTCCTACTATTTTTTTGACATACTAATAATTTCTGTTTTATTTCTAGTTAATCCCCATATAGAGTCGTTAAGGAATAGTCATGAAGTATTATAGAATCGAACTATTTACGTGGTAGAGCCATGCTGCAGTTATATTAGTAGTGTAGTTGTAGCACTAATGGGTCGGCTCGATCGGGGAAGGACCACGCTCTCACAGAATACCAGCGTAAAATAGTAGCCTAATGCTGCTGTATTTCGTATGGTGAGAGTAGAGAACCGGACACCCTTTTTACTGAAAACGAGGCATTCGATCTTAGTCCTCACGGTTGACAACGCATCTGCATTTGAATTCGTAATGGAGGATAGATGTGGATGTCTATGGACCACAGAGAACATTTACCATCAGATGGAGTGTGTAATCGTTTGTTACCCTTATACTATAAAAAAGGAACCCTGACTTTAAGTAATGAGTTAAAGTTTAATCAAATACTGGATAGGGATATATACTATTGCAAAGTAATCAAATTTTTAATTTTTAAGTGACAGTAGCCTAATGGCAGGGCGCGGACCGCGAACGCAAAAAGGTCGTGGGTTCGAATCCATCATTCGACTACTGGCGTGAACCACTCGTAACACAAGGAATTTAAGCTTACCACGAGTGGTTAAAGGGAATATTATAAATGTTTATAGCATTGTTAACGTTCTTTTTTTTAAATTACAAGTAGGCGTGACCTACGATTTCAGGCTTTAATATTAAAAATAATATTATTTATGTATTTCCTGTAATATTGTAGGTCAGCTCGACCGAGGAAGGATCTGGTTCTCACAGAATACTAGTGTAAAATAGCAGATTAATGCTGCTGTGTTTCGTATGGTGAGTGAAGAGAACCGGAAACTCATTTTTTTGGAAATGAGGAATTCCATATTAGTCCTCAGGAGTGACAATGCATCTGCATTTTGATTCTTAGTCGAGAAAAGATATAGATGTCGCTTAGCTACAGCATCCACCTACCATTAGGTGGACTATGTGTTCGTTTGTTACCTTTGTTCTATAAAAATGTTCAGATTCAGTGCGTTGTTAGAAGCTAATAAATATTATGTCGATGTTTTACTCACTAATTTATCTTCAAATATCAGGAAATATATTTCTAGTGTAGGAAAAAATGTATAAATTTGAAATGTTAATAATTTTAACAACAATTACGAATGTATCAAAAAAACCTCCATAACTAGAATACGAATATTTTTTCCCAGTAACAGATACTAATTACCTTTACATTTTATTTTGCGCTATCGCAAATCGCCATTTAATCCTTTAATGACTTTTTCATACACCTTTCGCCAAATATGCGCATGGTAGCTGCATATCAATTGATCGAATGTACGCCCACTTAAGATTTATTGTTGTTCTGTTGTCCAAAGAAACTGGGTCGCTTTTGAGGCAGGTGGTATGTAAAATATTTTTTTTAATAATGTAACGCAATAAATTAAAATCTGCACTTTAAAATGAGTATAGCGAGGAAAAGTGATCGATACAACGTTTTTTAAGTAACGTTATATTGGCCTAGACAATTGTGATCTGATTTTTTAAATGCATAAGTTCAATTATGAGAAAAAAATTCATACCTGACGTTACTAAAACGAAGTTTAGAGGAAGTAGAATAATTTAAAAAGCTAAGCTTTTTAAATTAAAATACTAAAAAATCACATTATTTAAAAGCTTTTAAGGCTTTTGAATAATGTAATTTTTTAGTATTTTTAAATTAGTTTCAAGTTATTTTGAATATTTAATTATGCTCCCTTTAATACATAATACATACTTTATGTTATGAAGACTGCTAGACATGGGTCATTTTTAAATCTCGCCAACAGAGCCATCTACTGGGTTTAATTGTAAATCCTTACCACTCTTAGATCAATTTAATCGCATACACAAAATTTCATCAAAAACGGTCCAGCCGTTAAGGAAGAATTCAGTTACATATACACTGACAGAAAATGTTTATACATATATTGTCTTTAAAAAGTAAGCAAGAGCTCTGATTATGATTTCTGCCAGTTAATTTTAATTTACTCTGGCTCTTAATTTATACGTTATTTAATCCTCCTTTTGGATTTTATGATCACGATCACTTAAGGCAATTATTATTTACCAGAGTTTTTGTAGCACCATTTGTTTTTTGTTCTGTTTGCAGCACTGTGAGCTGCAAATTCAAATCCTACAGGGCACCAGTAATTGTATGGCCTACAATAGAAATATTTTTTTTTTGTTCATGGGCAATTGGTGTCTATGTAAAACACCCTCACAAAATTTTTATTTTTGAAGTACGTTTAAAAAACGATAAAAGTAAGATTGAAATCAAAAAGTTTCATTGTTTATCCAAAACCATTGTAAGCATTTCCGAAACATATATTATTCCCGAGTAAATAACTCACACGTCCTGATTAAATTAAAATCTAGTTAATTCTTTTAAAAATGAAACATACAACTGCAAAATAGAGCGGTTCGTTGCGACGGTTGGCTTTCTTTTTCTAAAAAAATATTTTTTTAAATCCTTTCTATTTATTCATTAGTTAAATTATATTTTCAAAAATATATTTCATAATATTTTTCTACGTATGTACGTATAAATAAAACGAAGCATTATTCAAAGCAGCACTGTGAGGTAGAGCAAAATTAGAAACCATTTAAAGCGAAATGACTATAGAGAGTTGACCATCACTCCAGATGTCGCAACGTGAGACAATTTCCCTTGCCATTTTTGACTCAGATCAATTGTGAGTCAAGTCGGGACATGCAAAACAGGACGTCACCGCTATTCTATCCATGTTTAGACATAGACTCCTTTTATGAACCGATGCTCCTTTTCTTGCGACGTTGTTTCGATTTAAAGCGTCATTTCGTCGGCGTTTTAGATTCTAGTGTGAATGCATGTGTAAGCATACACAATTATATTTAATTTAAATACTCTGTATTCCCGATTCAGTTTGTTGCTGTATTTATTAAATATTATGTCTGTTAAGGGCCAAAGTGTTGAAGTGTTTTTTTTTAATTACAAAAAATTGACGATCAAGCCGCAAGGTAGTCAGTTCGTCGTAACTATTATAATAACTATAAACACCGCTGAAAAGTCAAAAGAAAGCAAACTGATTTTGTTGAAATTTATTTGGAACCAATCTGAAAGTATATACTTTCAAATAACCACAGAATACCAGCGTAAAATAGTAGCTTAATGTTCCTGTGTTTCGTATGGTGAGTGTAGAGAACCAGAGATCCTTTTTACTAGATACGACGCATTCCACATTAGCCCTCACGGGTGACAACG
Organism: Parnassius smintheus behrii; assembly: GCA_036936625.1. Lineage (NCBI taxonomy): Eukaryota > Metazoa > Arthropoda > Insecta > Lepidoptera > Papilionidae > Parnassius > Parnassius smintheus. The sequence continues at coordinate 4,502,830 of JAUPFT010000018.1, forward strand.
CATCTGCATTTTGATTCGTAATCGAGGATAGATGTAGATGTCTATGTGCCACAGCAACTACTTACCATCAGGTGGACTGTGTGCTCGTTTGTCACCCAGTCCTATAAAAACAAATAATAATAAAGAATCGTTCAGTGATAAACTACGGAGTTCCGAGACAGTCAACATAAAAAAAATACAACTGAATTCAAAAGCTCCTGCTTTTTAAGAAGTTGTTTAAAAATTTAAACGCTGTGTAGTGACTGCGTAAGGTAGTCCACTAAACTGTAACATCCAATAGGTATCGTAAAAGCAAAATAGGGAAAGTGAAACAGAGGCAGGTCTGTGTCAATGACGGCTACTTCCTCCCTAATGTGATAATCTGTGGAAAAGGTCTTAGTTCAGCAGTTAATTTTTGAAAGGCTAAATGAATGAATGGATAAATGCCTGACAAATTATTGAAACTTAAACAAAAAAAAAAAACAAAAGTATTTTTTAATTACTTGCAGTGAACGTCATAAACCGATAAGTGGAAGTAGAAAAGAAGTTTTCTAAGTCTTCTTGAAAGCATCTTTAATACAATCAACATCTTGTAATCTCATACCATTCATCAGAAATTATTTTATTAAGCAATGACACCACTCGAAACGGAATAATCAGATAAAATTATTAAGATTGCAACCCAAATTTTGGACTTTGATGTATCATTCATGCACTCGTTCAATCGTTGCATCCGAAAGATGATCGCTGTGATAAGCTCGAGTTGATTTATAATTGCGCCTGCGACAAGGCGAATCGATCCTTAAACATAATAAGAACATGCTTTTTATATTAGCTTAAAGCATACTGATCGTAAGCTATGCCCTAACCAGTGTATGATTTTATTATTTAAAAGAATATTATTATTCATTTTTCTATTATATATGTAAATATGTATTAATATAGCCAATTCATCAAAATTGTCATCATTACAGCCTCTCACAAGTCTACTACTGAATCGAGGCCTGCCTAAAGTTACACTACAAAACATGATCCTGGTTAGTTTTAATCCACTAACTTTTTCAATGTTTTAACAGTTACGATCAACCTAGATTTTACGCACAGGCACAAGACTGCCATTTGAAAACCTTTATTTCCAATCGGTATTCCCAATCAGTTTTCGGTACTGGAAGTTAGTTATGTTAGTTTGTCATATAACTTTTTTTGTTTTCAGTCCGTAATAATCCATTGCCGAGTCTATATTATTTTAGGAGGTCTATTATAACTACCACACCTGGTTAGTTCGGCGGTTGTTGTACCACTTGTCTCGGAAATTTCATTGCAATTGCTGATGCGGGGATTTTATATCTGGCTCTGAGGTATTTAAGGCATTTCAAAAATTCATCTCTTAAGACACACATGGAGTAATACCTTTGTAATTTACACGATGAAAAACGTGTACTAAATCTTTAAAAACCATCTAGAGACAATGTGCTCATCATCTGATTATATTATCTTATGTAAAAATAGATGATTTTCCAAATTTATATCAAATTTGTAAATAATTATTACATAATCATACATCAGATTTTTTTTTCAAAGTTTTAAATCTTGTCTTGTCTAAAAACGACTTTGTTTTCATCATGTTTTTTTGACAAATGCATTTCGTTATTTAAAACCAAATTTTTTGATAATATTAGTCGTTCAAACTAATTACTACATTTTAGAATTCAGCAAATAAGACCCGCGTATGCGTACTTCCATTAAGACCTACGGAGTTACGTGTTTACGCGTCCTCATGCGAGAGTGTCATTGAGCGCATTCAATCCGTCATCGTCCATCGTTCGAGATCCTCAATCTCTTTAACACAATAATTGTTTTTTGGTTATTATTGTTGTTTCATGTTTGCTTACATGCAAACATAAAACTATGACAATAAACAATAAATAGTAATCAAATTATTTCATTTGTTACTAGAATACTAATGTATTCACCAGTGCATAACATTTTAATTTAAAACACAATTTTAAACCATAATTTGCTGCTTTATCATTTTTTTCCCTAAAAGAAAATTTTATTTTCTACCCCTCAGTAAAATGTTCTCTTGTATCGTTGGCGTGTTTTATATTCACAAATTACACAATAGTTTACATCGAGATCTAAAACAACTATCCTTTAAGTCACACAATCACTTATTTTGATAAGGATTCGAACCCGTGGCCTTGCAGTGCTAAGTCAAACAGATATCCACTGCACTACCGAGCTGTCAAACATTTTTTTAATCAAATATTGTTCTTCGTTTAATTTTTAAAATTTATACAATAGCCATGGATGAAAAAAATGGGTCAATGGTTTTAGTCTATGTTTTTACAGAAGCATTGTCAATTTTGGTTAGCTTAAGAAATTTGCACGGGAATAGAACAGGTTTACTATAAATTTATTTAATTATTTGATTTTAATGGAAATATGCAATAACAAAAATAAAAGTTAAAGTAAAGTTACAGCCTATATACGTCCCACTGCTGGGCACAGGCCTCCTCTCACTTCTGAGAGGGTTTTAGGACAAGGAAGTGTCCACCACGCTGCCCCAATTCGAGTTGGCGAACTTCACATGTCTTCGAAATGCTTTTTTTTTCTTATTCCTCAGACATGCAGGTTTCCTCACGATGTTTTCCTTCACCGCCGAGCACGTGGTATATCAGCACTTAAAATTGCAATTAACAATTTCATTGGTGCCGGCGGGAATTGAACCCGGGTTACTCGCGTTCTGTTATATTTACAGCGAGCGTTAACCATCTGAGCTACCACGGCTCAAACAACAATAATTATATATTAACAAAAATAATTACATTCAAAACACATAAAACTATCCATAAAGCAATTCAGTATCCAAATATATCTCATACATAGTAAAAGCTTGCCACCACAATATGTTGTACAAAAATTTAGAATATGAACATGTAAAAGAAAAACTAACTTATTTGTTTTTTTTTAAATTAAATATTAAGTTCTTAAGCAGTTAAAAGTAATACAGATACAACCTATAACGTGACTATTTATTATAAATTAAGTATTACAATATTTTTTGAAACTGTTATATTTCCAGTGAAAGATATTTCATTCACAATATATTAAATTAAATGTGTTATTCACGAGATGCAAAATTATTTGAAGCATATTTCGTTTTAAATTTACGTAATGCAAAAAGAGGTTTATTTCGTGCATCTAACCTGTGACACGCAAGATTCGCTTTGCTTGAAAGTAGGAGAGAGTCGATGATATTACGTAGCAATTTGTACAACAACATTAATTTGATCTCAGTCACCGCATTTTTCTAGACTCTTACTGTCCAAGTTTTAACGACAATATGGTATATTTCAGCGAGTTACAATTCCGCAGCAGAATATAGGCTTCTTACATTGATTGTACTACTTCTTACATTGATGTATTGTACCAAAGTACAGTCCAGAGCCACCATCGACTTCATGTTTCATCAAGTCGTCAGAATGATGTTGTAGTTAATTGTTGTAGGTGTTGTAACTTTGCATAATTATCTTTTTTATTGAATGACAACAAACGAGTACACTGTCCACTGAACGTTATGTGTATGCTGTGGCCCACATCTATCCTCCACCATACGAAAAACAACAGCGATAGACTGTTATTTAATGCTGCATACTGTGAGGGCGTGGTCTTTACCAGGTCAAGGTGAACTACTCGTGCTACAACCATAACATAGCTACAGTATGGTTCTACCACGTACCTACAATTGTTACAATTTAACATACAAGATCCAAAGGTATAATATAGTCTTGTTATAATTGCACAATTACGTACAGAAAAACACCGCTAAATCATAATTGGAAAAACTTAATTTACATATGCTGTTTGAAAATTTAAACTACGCAGTTTAAATGACGTAGCCAAACACAAAAAACTTAATCAGTCGTGAGATAATTAGATCAAAGCGGAGTTGCAGGCGCAAGTTAGCCACATTGAAAAAAAAAAGAAAAAAGAACTGCTAAATGTTAACAGTGTGCAGTCACGCCATCCAGTTAACCCTTGAGCCGCAACGTGTTATTATTGAGCGTTTATTTAATTTTTTAAAGAAAATATGTGAACTTGTTTTTAAATGGACAAGGAAATCGGTTTACTAAAATACACATTGTTAGCACGCGATGTTCAGTAACTTAAACCAAAAGTTGACTCGCGTTTTGTCATAGACCTCAGTTTTGTGTAACAATATATTTTACAGGGCCTATGTAGGATGGAGGATCCGTCTGGAAACAGTCAGTCCGTTTCAAACCAATATAGAAAGCTAGTATAGAATAATGTAGGGAGGGTTTTATACAACATTCTATTATAATAGGCTGCATTAATGATCCTGTTAAATCTTTATATGATCCTTTTCCTCTACAGAGTATTAAAGTCCAGTGCTAAAAATAGGTCTCCCCCATAGATTTCCTCATAGGCCATATTTACCATCGTTGGCAACCACGATTTTTTTTATTGTAGTCGTTATTAAGGAGCTGCTGTTGCTCAACGCCTGATTTTTTACCTCTGTCACCTCTTACGACACCCACGGGGTGATATAGGGTAGTGGATATTCTTGCACCACTACAACACGGTGGATCCTGTTGAAGTTAGCTACTAATATAACAATAGTTGCGGGAAGGAGCTCGAACCCATACACTGTGTCATTAAAGTGCATATAGTTATAGTACGTAGTGTACTTAGATAGTTATGCGTATAGTTGTAGTACATATAGTGCGTAGAGAGCCGTGGTAGCTCAGATAGTTAGCGCTGGCCGTAAATTTCACAATACGCGAGCAACTCGGAGTCGATCCCCGCTAGCACCAATGAAATTGTTAATTAAAATTAAAAGTGCTAATTTACCACGTGTCCAGTGAAAAAAAAAAGTCGCGAGGAAACCTGCATATCTGAGATAAGATAAAAAGTAATATTTCAAAGACATGTGAAATTCGGCAACACACATTGGGGCAGCACGGCGGACACTTCCTTGCACTAAAAGGTCTGTGCCCAGCAGTGGGATGTATAAAGCCGATGGTTCTGCGCCTGATTTCTCTCCGGTCGTGTTTGTCGTTTGTCAGCCATCCTATCGGACTATAAGAGTATTAGAGAGAGCGGCTGTGCTAGCGTATACACTCGTGCACACATGCACTACAATCCTGAGCTATGCAGAGGCTAATCTCTGTTGAGACTCGCCGCCGTGACCGAAATTCGGTCTGTAGAAGACTATCAAATCGGTATATTTAAAAAAAAGTATTTTTAATCTTTAGCGATACTATATGTACTAAATTCCATAATACACACTACCAAATTCCATCAAACTCTGTTTAAAGGTTTATACGTGAAAACGTAACATACAGATAGAGTTACTTTCGTTACTTTTACTCACTTATAATATTAAGTATAGATTGCATTTTAATAGTTACATTCAACACTAGCCTTACGCGATATTTGGTAGTGGTTATCGCAAGTCATTTTATTTGATTTATGTAACAACAGACCTGCCTCGTCATTTTGACAAGAGCATTTTTAAAAATAAACATTTCGTCCACTTGTCCCCCCGCAATTATAGCTATTAAATCTTTAACAGCAATAAAGTGGTGTGCAAGGGGTGTATATGTCATTTCAAATAGAAAACCCACGCACGTAGTGCAACCTATTGATTGACGAACAAAGATCTGGTGACCGATGGATGGAATAGAATAGAATAGAATAATTTTATTCAACATATATAACAAGAATACTTATTGATAGCCATTTAAGTTTCACCACTGGTGCGGGAAACAACCTTTGACCGGGAAGAAATCAGCAAGAAATCAAGCGGGACTTTTAAAAAAAATTTCAATATAGTATTTTATACAATTACGTATAAAAATATTTAGAAACAGTATGGTAGCGATCACCTCATTCCCATGAGTTATTATCAATCAAATATTCTTTAGTAGTATATTAACCCTTATTAAACAATTTTTACTTAATACTAGTGGTAAAATTAAAAAAAAATGTGCAACAGACTTCAATATAAATACAATAGGAACATTGTCAATGTAGTCGAAATCAGTTACATATGTATTATTAAGGAAACAAAAGACAAAATATGCTGGTCAGATCTTGATCAAATTTATATGGGACAACATGAGAAGCACCAGCTTTCAAATCATCACATCGGTTAACCTAGAAACACGTTGTGAGGTAACACATAAAATACAATCGAATTGAGAATCTCCTTCTTATTTTGAAGTCGGTTGAAAATTATCACTACATGCAAGATATCAATACAAAATAAATTAAAAAAGCCGTAAAAGTTGTGTGTTAGCGGCCTAGTAGAATTCCACCATTAAGTCTCATGAAAGACACAAGTGGTGGCAATGGAAAATTACAGAATGTTTTTACCGTATTTAATTATTCTCACGGCAGTGAGCAGGGAAGTGAGCGTGGAAGTGAGCAGCGTGTGTATGTAAATGGCCCCAAATGAGCAGTTTTTTATGCATTGACATAATAGAAACAGAGTAATGGCTAAATTTGTAACAATATTTACGTTTGCCGTTGAATGAAATTTCAGCGAAACAGGTTATTAAAGCGGCATTTTTTTTAAAACATAAGGGTGAAAACGAACACACAGTCCAACTGGGGGTAAGTAGATACCGTAGCCCATAGGCATTTACCTCTATCCTGGACTTGAAATTAGCGATACGATCTCATACCTGAGAACTACAATGAAATGCCTCGTTTCCATTAAAAAGGTTCTCTGCACTCACCATACAAAACACAACAGCATTAAGCTGCTACTTATTTGCTTATTTTTTAATTATAAAAAGTGTAAAATATAAAGAATAAAACAGGATACTAAAGTGTACCTTGCTAAACGTGCTCTCATTGATAAATATGTCAGTTATTAATGAATAAATCTTTAATGAGATGATTGATCGGTTACTTAAAGTTCGTATCTCAGTTATGCTTTTTTGGGGGACCGCTTTTACGACAGCAACTCTTGTGATTCCTCACCATCTTTTGTTTTATCACCGAGTACGTGAGAAATCAGAATTTAAAATTTCAGTCATCAATTTTATTTGAGTCTCTGCGGTTAATAAATAGTTGTTTATGCATTTCATTTAAATTATAAAGACCTAGTAGAAATTATAAAGAAGAGAAATTATAGAGGGGGAGGGGATTAGACCTCAGTGTGTAGTGTATTTTTATATTAAAATAGCTGTATTATAAGTACCTAAAATATCGCTAGTCCGTGACCGGACACACTGTATATATATATATATATATATATATAAATCTACGGTGGTTTTTATAATTTAAATGAAATGCATAAACAACTATTTATTAACCGCAGAGACTCAAATAAAATTGAAGGCTGAAATTTTAAATTCTGATTTCTCACGTACTCAGTGATAAAACAAAGGATGGTGAGGAATCACAAGAGTTGCTGTCGTAAAAGCGGTCCCCCAGAAGAGCATAACTATGTATATATTATTATGTTGATTGCTCGAGAATGACTTTCAATAAGTATTATTTATAAACTATATTAAATAGAAAAGTTGCTGCCTATTTCCTGATTTGTTTCGTTCTGTCGCATATAACAACACCCACGGGATAATATTATGGGGTATTGGATATTCTCACACCGCCCCTACATGGTGACGGTAATGGACAATTAATACACTAAATATCGAATCCTTTTTCATTTGTAATTTTTATATATCAGCAATAAATCTTGATTAAAATGTTTATTGGTAGTTTAAAAACATGACACACAATATGTTTTCGATATCAAGGTACGACCTTGAGTCAGCTATTCTTTAGTTTATTTTTACATACGTGACTTAATGTTTGCTTTACATTTTTTGAAGCACGCAATACCCAATTTTCGACCGTTGATTTTCGGTAATCATAACATTCGAAGCACTTCTTGAGTTTTACGTGCAAGTTTAAATTGAATGTACTTACATTCGACGTACTGCCATGCTTCATAATGCTTCGAGTGAGATTTCGTAGTACCGAAGTAGGTAATTTCATTGATTGTTTTGAAAATTCTGATTATGATTATTAGAGTAAGGATATCCACTACCCCATGTCGTTACGTGGTTTTCGTAAAAGGCAATAGAGGGAAACAGGAGAGGGGACAGAGGGGAGTTGGACAGCAGCATCCTCCTGATAACAACTAATTTTTTTGGCCAATCCTCCTGCCATGCTTGGCATTAATATCATAATCCCCCCGTTAGAAAACCTTTGGGGGGAGCCTATTTACAGCAGTGTACTTTTATGGGCTATAATGGATTGAATTCGTTTACTGATTTTGATCACCCATAATATCTTCGACTATTATATATATTTCTCAACTTTAGTGTACTATAAACACTTAAAAATTGATTGCAACTTGACAATGAAGTGTGAATAAGATTTCAAATAACTTTTAAGGAAAATCCCTGATATCATGATATCGAATATTCTTTGATATTTTACGTTTTTATACTACAAACATCAAAGAAAAATCATATAAAACATTTCGATAGTTAGGCCTTCTTATTTTATTGTACCGAGTGAATCTCATTATAATTTGTGTTTATGTTTCAGATGAACCAACAGTGCAAGGTCTGTGGTGAGCCGGCGGCTGGATTTCACTTTGGCGCGTTTACTTGCGAGGGTTGTAAGGTAAATAACAATAATTTTACTGATGAGTAGATATTTACAGCTGGTGTATCAGCTCTCTTATATTATTTAATATTGGAAAAAACAAGTTATCCACAAGAGTAAGATTTCCTCCTGTTTCTTGGAGATGTTTTCGTACGTTAATTGCACAGGAATCTTGATCAAAAAAATATTAGCAGGTCATTCGATTTTATTTCGCACACTCAAGTGAGGTATATACTTTCACATTATATTGATATCCAGGGCTTAATCGATGGTGAGAAGGCAGGTTCTTTTCTTGCTTAAGTATAGCCATTCCGCGAGTAAGCGCAGCCAGGGTCCTTGGCATCATATCACGGGGAGTAGGACTGTATGAGTTTTTTTATTTATTATTAAAACATTTGTTCTTTATTTTTATATTATGTACGAGGGTGGATTGAAAAGTACTCGGCCTAACCAAGAAAATAAACACATACTAAATCAGTTATATTTTTATTTTTCTACATAATCACCATCAAGTTCAATACACTTTTGCCACCTCCCCTTCCAAGCATTTAGACCGTTGAAAAAAAATGATTCTTCCTTAGAGTCAAAATATGCGTCTACAGCTGCTTTGACCTTGTCGTTTGTCGAAATCTTTGACCTCCCAAGTGCTTTTTTAGGTTAGGGAACAGAAAGAAGTCTGATGGTGCCAGATCAGGTGAATACGGCGGATGCGGTAACATTTCAAAGCCACAGTTGTGAATTTCAGCCATTGACTGTACTGACGTGTGAACACGGGCGTTATCTTGATGAAACAGGACTTTTCTTCTGAGCATTCCTCGACGTTTTTCTTTTATTTCCTCTCGTAAACGACGTAGTAAGGTGCAGAAGTAATCAGAGTTTATAGTCTGACCCCTTTCAAGATAATCAATCATAATCACACCTTTCGAGTCCCAGAATACTGAAGCCATCACCTTATTTTCCGACAAAATCGACTTAGCCTTTTTAGGGGGTGGTGAACCAGGTCTTCTCCACTGTTTTGATTGTTTTTTTGTTTCTGGTGTGTTTCGTTCTGGTGTTTTCGCCATGTTTCGTCCATAGTAACAAAACGATTCAAAAAATCATCTGCATCAGCTTCAAATAACTCCAAACAGTCGCGTGAAATAGTCAATCGCGTCCTTTTTTGTTCAACTGAAAGCAGTCGCGGAACCCACCTCGCAGACACCTTGTGGAAACCCAACTCGTTGACAATGATGTTTTGAGTTCGTTCATAAGAGGTGCCTATAATCTCGGCTATCTCTCTAATTTTTAATCTGCGGTCTCCCATTATTAAATAAAGTACTTTTTTAATATTTTCGTCAGTAGTTGACGTCGAAGGCCTTCCAGAGCGGGGTTCATCTTTCACACTCTCTCTACCACGCTTAAATTCTGCTATCCATTTTTTGACGGATGAATATGACAGAGCACAATCGCCTAATGTACTGACCATGTCATCATGGATGACTTTTGATGACAGCCCCTTCTTATGGAGGTACTTAATGACGGCACGCTGCTCGATTTGCTCCATTCGCGGAAATTATGTCCGATTACTTTGTTAATAAATTTATAAAATCACAACTAATTATCGCACACGTTTCGAACTTCACACAATGAACTAGTCTGAACTGAACTAAATAATGTGGGTAGATTTGATTTTTAGAATTGAATGGATCTATGTTAGGCCGAGTACTTTTCAATCCACCTAGGTATGTATGTAAATAAATGTCTTAATTAAGAAAAAAAATATTATTGTGCTATGCCAACATCGATAATTCAAAAACGATCAAATAATATTGTATATATATATATATATATATATATATATATATATATATATATATATATATATATATATATATATATATATATATATATAACGAAATAAGAAGCCTATGGCACTGATATTTTACATTGTTTTAACTTCCCGCTAAGAAAATTTAAAATTTAAAAAAATCGGGCAGTTAGTGTTGGTGTGTGCGTGTGTGTGTGAAATTAACTAAGTGGATTTCCAAATTGTTTCATCGAACTTAGATTTATTGTAAATTTTAACTAATTCGGATCGGTAGATTTATTAGTAGGTAAATTTTGAAAAACGGTTTTTTTGGAATAACTTTTAAACGGTTTTACTGATCGGTTCCAAAAACTCATCAGCTTTTAACATTGAAAAACCACGTCGATTGCCGTCAGTCTGATCAAAATCGGTTGATTCGTTCGTGAGATATCGTTAACGAAAAATTTTAAAAATTTGATTTTTCAAACTTATTCCGATATTTCATATTCAACGTCATAATTTGGTGAAATTTGGAGCGATTTGCATTTGAAATTAATTAGTTATCATTTATTATATGGATGTCCTGCAGGGTCAACCATTTTTTTACATTCACATATTACATGAGTATTTCCATTAGTTACACCGCCATCTATTGGAGGCCATAGGATTTCAAATTCACGACTACTACACTCAAAATCCAAATAAGTCATTTCATTTTATTACTACAAATTGTTCAATACGATTTACACCATTGATGCCTCGATGTAACGGGCGTCTGTCAGTTCGTTCTATTTTTCCGCCAATATAGTGCTTGGCGTACAGAGATTTGCAGCGGCTAAGAGTGATAATTTATACAAAAGCATTTAAAACAGAGTAGACTGACAGTTGAATGGCGATATGTAAACAGCAGTACTACACGTCTCGAAGGGAACAAATCGCGCAGATTTCTGAAGTTGCTTGCAATACTTATAATCACATACTCGTAAAAGCTACTTATACGCGACTATATCTACTTCCTACTAGATTTTTTCCAATTAAGTAATTTCTTACAATTTCGTTTGATTGTAAAGTAATAATCTTATTATTACTTTACAATCAATTGTTTTTGTTATTAATATATTGAATAGGTTTTCGGTGTTGATTTACTTTAATCGTGTCTTATGTAAGCGAATGGTATATCTGAAAATCACTATGTTACTTTTTGAGTGTATCCCCCACGCTATATTTTTTTCTGTATCATGAAGGCTATTTACATATATACATTTAATAAAAGCATCAAACATCTAGGCCTGTATTTGCGTACCGTGCGGGATTCGAACCCGGGGCCCTCAGTGCCGTTACTTAACGTTAATCTGAGAGCTGTTAATTAAAATTCAAATTAAAATTAAAAGCAACTTAAAATGTATTGGTACTAGTATATAACACACTACTGCACAAAAGCTTCTTCTCTTATAAATTCCCTAGCTTAAAGATTAATTACTTCAAAAGCAGATCAACAGCTTACATCATCATTATTATTATCATTAGAGCCTTATTACAAATCTATTTACAAAGGTCTCCCCCAAGGAAAGCCATAAAGTTCGGTCCAGGGTTACCTGCATCCATCGACTTCTCGCATCTCTTACCAGTTCGTCGCTCCATTTAGCGAGGAAGCAAATATGGGCAACCCTCCGGAAAGCGGGGGAGGGAGGTGGGGAATGCTCAAAGCATACCACACAGCCGGCTTCGTGAATATGTGGAAACTTTTACCCACTAAACCCCACCTTTTAGGGACTGACTTAACGGTCTAACTAGAGATCTCTAAGCTGCATACGGACGCGACCCTCCTTGGCAGAAAGGAGGGTGCAAAGGGAGCTGTCCTACACTTCGCATTTACAAGGATGCAGTCTAGAACATTTCTTCCTCATAGGCTGTCGGTTCTTCGAGCTATATGGTAGCTTACATATCGTAGAGATTGTTTTAAAAATAAAACAATAGAAACAAAACAGTATGTACGTACATATTTTAGCTCTAACATTTTTATACATATGTTTTACATGTGGGTGAAAAACAAGCACGCTTTCCACCTGATGGTATGTGAATGCTTTAGCCCATAAGCATCCACGTCTATCCTCAATCAAGAATCAAAATCTAAAACTAAGTTGGGATGTCTCGTTTCTAGTAGAAATGGTCTCCGGATCTCTGCACCCATATTACGAAAAACAAAAGCATTAAGCTGGTATTCTTTGATAGCATAGTCCTTTCCACGTCGAGTGGACCCATTTGAACCACAGCCATAATATAGCATCAGCATGGATTAAAAACACATAAACATAATTGATATAAGTAAATTTACTGAGGCAAGGCAATCTCAGCATTGTTTGTTTAAAAATATATCAAAAAACCTTCCAAAAACTCGTACGTCATTCCACCTCTCTCGATGTGGATACTTTAAGATGGCACTATAATTGCGCAATTATATGATGCAGAGGGTGTCTGCGTGTAATAAATCGTGTAGGTAGTTAAATTGACTTCTATCATTATATATAATAAATATATTCGTCCACGATTACGAAAACAAAGTTAACCAAAAAATATAACTTTACGCAACGTTAACGCTAACGTTATCCACCCTATATCCAGTGGTATCTTAAGATGTGACAGAGGAAAAATAAAACAGAAGATAGTTAACAACGTTTTCCCGGTAAGAATTTAGTAATAATAATATGAACAATCCTTTGAAAACCCGCCTGCAAAGCGCGGCAACTATCACCTATATTCAATTGTGAACTTTTAATAGTGTATAATAATTGAAGGAATGAATTAATGGAATGGTAAGTTGAGAAACAAAGTTAAGTTGAAGTTTTTTTTTTTCAATTATTTCATTATTTCTTTTAGTAATGTTTAATTTTTTAACACCAAGTTTGTTTGTTAGATAATAAATCAGTTCAATTAATTTATCTATATTACCAATAATTTTATTTGATGGTTATCATTAATAAATATTTCTTTAACCCAATCTTATTAACAATCACTTTTAAATCACAAGGACAACAGCAAATAGTAGAAGGCAATAAATAGGTAGTGTTATTTCTTATCAAAATAATTAATATCGTTCACAAGTAATGTCGCGTGATTGATGATATGTGTCCCTGTGAAGTGGACTATATAAAGTATTTGGATAGAAATTTTCTTTCCTTTTTTAAAAGGTAGATTAAAACCATAAGTTTTTATTTGTACACGTTAATTTATTAAATAGAAGTCAAAGCGTATTCATCAAATCAGAATTATATATGTATCGCAGCCAACTAACTTAATTTAGCCTTTCAGTTATAAAGTATTTAAAGCTTAGTTGTTTTTTCTAAACGGCGCCGTTCAAATAGCGGCCTGAATGATAATCGTAATTTAGCCGTCTCGTTGAATGAAATTAAAAGGGTGACCACGTCATGTAATGTCGCTGGTCTGTGCCTATAATGCGCTCTGTACTATATCGTATATACGTGGTTTTGAGGTGGCCCAAGTGTCATCCTAGCCACACCTTGCCCTAAAATCGCTGATACTACAAGATAGGTGCTGAATATCGTACCGGATACTAGTTGAACGGAACTTTTTACAAAAAGTAATTAAGCTAGTTAGATGCGATATCTATTTACCATACAAATAATCATAACCGTTACATAACTATTTTATAATATCGTTATTTATATTATATATTTAATTGAGTATATTGTACATTTATTACTGCAGATTACTTGTAATATAGCTGTTCTCAACCCGTAAAGAGACGTGGACCTCTTCCTGGAACTCTCCACAGTACAATCACTAAGTTTGGTATGCAGATTAGTCTCAGTCCTGTAGCAATATTCCGTCGCTAATCAAGTTATATCTCACCTGATATTAGATACATAGACCGGTGATGAATAATTTGACACTGTCACAGCACATATTTAAATACTTTTTTTAAACATGGTTATCTATAGGCTGTAAAATATTGACTTATTACTAAATCTCAAGTTACCGTGCTACTACTTGTAATTGTCCACCTGCTTGTGCTGTAGCTTATTTACCGTTGCCGTTACAGGCTATTAAAGTCCACTGTTTAATATAGGGCTCCCTCTGTTGCCAACCTACTTGTCAAGAGTGGCAACTACGACAAATATACCCCTCCTATGAGGCAATCTATATAGGAGAATCTATGTTCAGCAGTGGATTTTAATAGGTTACAAGCATCTATATTTAAATAATCTTTACTACTCTTCTTATACACTAAATGTCTATCTGCTAACGTCGATACGTAATAAGTCAAAGAAGCGGCTACCAGATAGGGAATTGTCGACGCGCGACGCACCGCAAGCAATTTGCTACCCCGAATCAATTTGCCAGCTTTTTGTCGCCCGATAATGTCGGCCGATTCAATTTTCTGTAAAGTGCGTTGAACGTGCCTCCCAGTGCAGTTGTTTTGCGATAACGGACCCGAGAACTGGATGCGACGATGGCACCGAGCCGGAATTATTCTGCGTCCAAGACAAACCCGCTTTAAAGGTCCGATGAAATTACGGTATTGGGACTTAGGAAAAGATTTGTCAATGACTATAATCGGAGTATTACGGCAATCTTTTGTATTTTAACGAGCATGTTCTGAATCATCGGATGTACATTTTCTTTATATTTATCAGTCAATGCGTTAAAAACTTATCCTTGGAGAAATCGTCGTCGAGTTTAAGCTGTCAACCTTACGGTAATTATTAAAAACAGTAATAAATGTAAATGTGACCATAGACGTTAAGTTATTAATACTAAATAATACGTTATTTTTGAAAGTACTTTTATCGGTTAGTTTCATAATGAATATTTTTACTATTCTGAAAATTTTTATGTTTTCTCATTTTAGAAATTATTATAAGACATTAAAGACAGAAATATCATTTAAATAATGCTAGTTTTTACGGATTTTATCACGTATATTAGCTTTTTATTTTCCCGACGTTTCGAGCACTTTACACCAACAATAGTCACGGGGGGGGGGACTGAGATGTTTAACGTCCAGATGTCAAAGTTAACCGAGGTTACCCACAGATTAAAAAACTTAGGATCCTATAATTTATAAAATTAAATCCCAACCCAAGCATACAACTGCAAGTCTTCAATATTCTGTAAGTTCGTACTGTGAAGATTGGATCAAAAATTAATAATTTTAATCTGTGGGTAATCGCGGTTAACTATGATATCTGGTCGTTGAACATCTCGTGATTGAAACCGTGCTGGAAAGGTCAAGAATATAAAAAGGTAATATAAGCGACAAAATCCACAAAAACTAGTATTATTTGAATGAGTAGTGTTCGCGTAAATATAAGAAATCATTACCGAAATATCAACTCTTGATGGAAAACATAGGCCTCCTAACATTAATGTGAGGGTTTCGCTGTCCTATTCTAACTTATCCGCAGAATTCACGTGCTCAAGAATTCATCTTAATTTCTAAAAAATGGAGTGTATTTTTGACGTTTCTATTATTCAATTATGTGGTAAATCATACTGTATGAAGGTATCTTAAAATTACAGTGAGGCCGATCAGGATGGACTATTTAGGCAAACTCATCTGTAACTATCCATTAAAGCCTATATATGTCCATTGCTGAAAGTCCTTTTCCCTTAATTGGGGGAGTCTAGGTATGTATGTTCAGGGTATTGTATTATTGTAGGGGGAATTTTGCCATGATTTTGAGTTCCCCCACACCCACTTCCTGTTTCTGTTTCTCTCTGACACATCTTACGACACCCTCTGGACGACAAAGGATTTTTTCATAGGATAGGGTGACAAACGAGCACACCATTCCACACACCAGTCCACGTGATGGTAAGTGGTTGCTGTTGCCCATAGACATCTACATCTATCCTCGATTATGAATCAAAATGCAAATGTGTTGTCACCCGTGAGGACTAAGATGGAATGCCTCGTTTACAGTAAAAAGGGTCTCCGGTTTTCTACACTCACCATACGAAACACAACACAATTAAGCTTTGAATAAAACTAAATTTACGGATTATATCGCGTTTATTTAACTGATTTTACTTATTTTTAATTCCCGACGTTTCGGGTGCTTTACAGCAACCATGGTCACTGGGGGGGGGGGGACTGAGATGTTTGACGTCCCAATGTCATTGTTAGCCCGGCTACCTTCAGTTTTTGAATATTAATTTTTGGTCCGATTTACGATTTCCGATATTCAAAAACTGAATATCGGAAATATTCAATTATAATTTCAATTTTCAATTATATATAATTTCAATTATAACAAATATTCATATTATATCGGCGATATAATCCGTAAATTTAGTATTATTCAATGTGTAGTGTTCGCGTAAATTTAAGAAAACAATTAAGCTTCTATTTCTTCTTCTTCTATCTTATTTACAATGGTATTCTGTGAGAGCATGGTCCTTCCCCGGCCGAGCCGACCCATTCGTGCTACAATTATACTGCTAATATAACTTAAGCATGACTCTGCCACGTATGAAGGAAAATGTTTATTCTTACACATTGCCCCTATAAGGCAAGTTTTCCTCTAAATAATATTATTAGATACACGGTTAAGCAGAGTGCATGTATAGTAAGGTAGTGCTTACTTCTAAATCACATTTTTTTCATACTTTGGCACATTTGATAAAACATAAAAAGAAATATCATGAGAATTCGAAATGTATAAAATATATTTTTAATTTCTACATCTTTTACAACATAAAAAAAAAACAAATTTTCTAACACCAAAAACTATATATCATAACACCTGTCTCTTTCTTTATTTCTTCATTTGACATTTCACACAATATAACTAGATTTTATTTATAGATTAAGGGTAACCATAAATTTGACCATGATTAAGAAAATCCAAAGCGTTCAAATAGACATAAAAAGCTTAAACAAACTATTCGAATAGTCGTAGCTACAAATTGTATTGGGGTCACATCCATAAATTACATTGGAATTAATTATGGTATTATATAATGGTTTTTACTATGCATTTTATGGTATTATTTACGCCGTGTATTGGTGCTTTAGGAGGATCTGCTAACCCATATTATTATCTCATGGGAATCGTAAGAGTCGACAAAGGGAAAGAAGAAATAGAAAGCAGCATCTTTGTAATAATATTCAAAATAATGAAAACTGCGTCTACAAACCAATGCCTACTATGGATAAAATGCATAGGCAATTTTATATTATCGCGGTCCCCTCGTTTTTGGCTCTAGAAAATCAAAAAATCATCTGATTTCGGTGATTTTTTAAAATCTTCGTTTTTACGACGGATGTACGAAAAATTACTTTATAAAACATTAAAACTTATATTGGTTTCAGGGCTATAAATGTTCATGAAAATGCACTCATTCACGTACAATTCTTAATAACTTTTTTACAAATAAACGAATAAATTTGCTATTTTTTCTTTCATAATCTACACAAAAAAGTTAACATTAAAAAAACACTGACACTGTTTGTTTATTTACATTTTATTTTGGTGTTTTATTGAGTGTAAGATCGAGCGAAGCGAGCTCGGGTCTTAGGGCATCCCGACTCGGACAGGTTAGTTAAGAAGGAGATGGCGGAGTTGAGTGAACGAGCGAAGCGAGCGAATAGACCACGTTACTCAACGTAGCGAAGTCGAGGTAGGCCCGATCGACGGCCCTATTTCTGAGTGGTTTATAGAAAATAACCACGAAGGACCGTCGACTGGGCCTCCCTCGACTGCGCTACGTTGAGTGGTGTGGTGCTTCCCTCCCCCAACTCTCGAGAGAAGAAGAGTCGAGGAAAGCCCAGTTGAAGGGGCTCCTACTTCCGAGTGGTAGACGTAGTGTAGGGTGATCACCCACCGGATGGAGTGACGACCTGGCAAGACATGCAGGAAGTCGATGGATGCAGGTGGCTCAGGACCGTGCTTTGTGGTATTCCTCGGGGAAGTCCTATCATTACCAGTGGACTTGTAAAGGGCTGTAATGACGATGACGTATAACGATGATATATTTCAAATACAGTAGAAGGTATCATTCACGAGTGACATACTTATTATGTATACGATATTGTTATTTATTTAATTAACACCCTATCCTATTACTGTTTTTATCCAGTTTATTTAACACTGATACCATCTGCTTGGGATCCCATTATTAATAAAATTAAATCCAAACCCAGGCATATTTACTACTGCAAGTCTACAAGTTACTGTGAGCCTATTCTGCGTAAATCGGACAAAAAAATTATAGTTAAAAGCTAAAGGTAGCTTTCCTTAACTATTCAGACATCAGTACGTCAAACCTCTCAGTCGTGAAAAATGCCCGAAACCTCGGGAATTAAAAGTTAAAACTAAATGCGATGAAATCCGTAAAATGAGTTTAATTTCAAATACGTAACTATTTCTATATGGTACTATAAAATAACCCCGTCTTCATTTATTTTCATTATCAACCACTTACGTACAATTCTGTCCTAACGCGTTATTTATGTTCATAGACGTGACAGCGGTACAGTTTATTTAAAAATTTATTACGGAAACCAACAAAACGCTGATTAGATGTTTAACATAATTATTTATTTATTCAAATGTATTTAAAACAAATACACCAATGGAACAATGCGTGGGCGGAATACACTATCAGTGACAACGCTCCTATTTCAATTAACATAAGAATCATATCGCAATGTCTTTTATAATTAAGCATTTTTTTTTTAAATGTTCAATATTTTTATTACAGTTACAAATTCGGTAGTTATAGGAGATTATTTTGATTGCCAAATTTTAATTTGTGAGCATACCAAATGAATAGTATTATTCGTCTTACAGGCCACCCAAAAATTGGACTGTACTAAGCGAGTTGTATACATAATCAAATAAACAGAGTCAAACAAACGCAGTATATATATATATATATATAGAGAGAGAGAGAGAGAGAGAGAGAGAGAGAGAGAGAGAGTCTAGAGAACAGCAGACCCTTTTAAGACAAGAAACGGGGCATTCAATCTTTGTTCTAAGGTGTGACAACGCATCTGCATTTTGATTCTTAGTTTAGGTTAGATGTAGATGTCTATGAGCCACACCATGCACTTACCCTCAGGTGGACAGTGTGTTCGTTTGTTCTATAAAATGTTCACAGGTGGTCGGTAGGACTTCTATCCTATCTGGAAGTCCGTCTGGGTAGATTGCACCCTCTTATCTATTTTAAACGCTCTATAGCAGAGATTGCACAGGTGTGTTCCAATCTGAAGAGTATAACCGACCAATTGTTATTAAGACAACTATTATTATAAGGCTGAGATGTACTCCATCTTTTTTTATGGGATAAGGCGACAAATGTCACACAGTCCACCCGACGGTAAATGGTTGCTGTGACCCATAAACATCTACATCTATCCTCGGTTACGAAACAAAATGCAGATGCGCTGTAACCCGTGAGTACTAAGATGGAATGCCTCGTTTCCAGTAAAAAGGATTTACGGTTCTCTACACTCACCATACAAAACACAGCAACATTAAGCTACTATTTTACGCTGGTATTCTGTGATAGCGTGGTCCTTCCCCGGACGAGCCGACCCATTCGTACTACAACTATACTACTAATACATATTCTTTGATTAAAATGGGTTGTAGTTATACACACACCATACCTTTTTAGTTCACTTATTACAAAAATAAGGATTAAGTTTTATTAGAAAACGTTTCATAACAGATTTTTATAAAGGATCCAAGCTTTTATTTTGTTATCGGGCTTACTTTATACTGCTTTCTATTCCACCCAAATTAAGTTATATTCCTTAGATTGCACTCTTCACTATCAAACTATTGGTTTTTGAAACGAACTTTTTGATAGTAAGAAGTTTATTTCAATTATTAAGAATTTTATTAGTAAATAACTTTAGTCTCTTTATATACTAAATATAATTATTATGTCATCTACTAATAAAATCTTTATATTATTGTGGCATGAATAAATAATCACTAGATGACACAACTAACTGTCCCATAAATCGGATAATCGATTAAATCGAAAGAAACGAAGTTTCGGTTCATTTCTACATTTAACTTACTTTAAGTGTCTGAATATGTCAGCCATTTAGAAACACACTGCATTTTATTTCCAAAATAAAAATACTTACATTAGCATTTATGATAATATTGCCGGCTAAATAACGAAGACACACAAGAATTCCTCATGTCGCCCTTACATTTGTATGTAGTATCTGAAACGAGTATATGGGGTATTTAGTAGCAGCGTGGAGTCATGAAGTTGGCGGTGTTAGGGTTAACCCTTTGTTAGTTCTGCACCTGATGTCACTCAGTCATGTTGGATTGCCGTCCCATAAGAAATCCTATGTTGCGCATACACTAGTCTACTATGTTTTTGAAACTGATCGCTGTGATCATAATTCGGTCTGGAGGACATTATTATTATTGAATGGAGCGTAACAATCAAAACGCAGATGCGTAGTCACGCTTACCAGTAAAAATATGCCGGTTCTCGTCTTGATTTGAGAGTATCATGTTGCTATTTTACGGCTTTGTTCCGTGAGAGGATAATCCTTTTCAAATCTAGACCCGAGCTAGTTAGCTATAATCGCTTTCAGCAAGCCTCAATCACATAAAGTGTATTTAGCAATACCTTAAACACCATATTAATTAAATCATTCTCTTTAATCTCCTCGGGGAGATTAAAGAGAAAAGGGGTATGAAAGTGAACGCAAGTAAGACGAAAATTATGGTTTTTGAAAGAGATGAAAGTAAAACGATATGTGAAATAAGAATAGAAGGGGAGTTGATCGAGCAAGTAGATGAGTTTGTATATTTGGGGTGCGTATTTAGCAGGGATGGGAGATATGATAAGGATATAGAACGACGAGTGAACGCAGGAAACAGAGTAAATGGGGCCTTGCACTCTATTGTGAAGAGTCAAAATGTGTCAAAAAAGGCACGTATGGCAATTCACAATGCTGTGTTGGTCCCTACTTTAACGTATGGTAGTGAAAGTTGGGTATGGCAGAAGAAGCACGAGAGTAAAATAAATGCAGTAGAAATGCGGTCGTTAAGGAGTATGTTAGGACTGAATCTGAATGACAGGGTGAAAAATTGTGTGATAAGAGAAGAGTGTGGTTTGCAAGATGATGTTGTGACCAGGATTAAGAAAGGAATGCTTCGGTGGTTTGGTCATGTGGAAAGAATGGATGAGGAAAGAGTGACAAAGAAAATTTATGTTGCAGAAGTGAATGGCAGAGTCGGAAAGGGACGTCCTAGGCGAAAATTTATCGACCAAATTGGCGATTTATTGAAAACGGGCCAAATTAGGAGTACCCTTAACCGACGAGCATGCATGCGTAGGTGTATGGATGTGAAGGAGGCGAGAGAGGTGTGTCAGGATCGTGCCAAATGGAAGTCTGTAGTCTCTGCCTACCCCTCTGGGTGACAGGCGTGAGTGTTTATGTATGTAATCTCCTCATTAGAAAGAGTTTAGGACTGGATATTGGCATCGTCTATGATAAGAAAATTTGCCGTAATCACGACAGTTGGCTGACTGATTGGCGATCAGACTTACAGACGTCTCACAAATGAGTAGGCGACTCACCTCAATACCCTAATACTTGCATGTCCCCGCCATTAAACAATTGCAACGTCTATACATACTAAATGGTTATAATATTATCATACCTATTGTCAAAGTGCAGCGGATAAATAAGCTGAAGTAGCAATGATCAAGCCATATAACTTCAACAACCGACAAACACATGAGTTCTTGCGTGGTAATCTCGAACTGTCAAATTCTCTCGAGCTGTCAAATAATGTAGGAAGTCGATGGAAGCAGGTGCCTTAGGACCGAGCTTTATGGCGTTCCTTGGGGAGGCATATATTTAGCATAGGAATTGTGAAGGCTTGTAATAATGATAATAATAATGATATATTTCCATCTACTGATATCCAAAAGCTTATCGTAACATTTCCCGGATATTTTTGGAATGGAGTGACAAACCTACTTCTACCTTAAACGTATCATAAATATATCAAATTGGCCATTTTTTTATCAGAAATATTGTTTACTTACGTGACCTGTTACGCCCAAATAAATCGACAGCTGAAATAGCAATTAAAAACGAAAGACTTAGTCAAGTAAAGTCATATCCTATAATATGCGTCTCACTTCTGAGCGGGCCTCAGCAGCCTCCTCTATTTTCTGAAAGCGTTATGGAGGAATCGTTCCATTGCACTGCTTCAGTTAACAGTTCTCTAAATATTCTATTCCTCAGCCATGCAGGTTTGATGAGTGGACTAATGGTCACATAGCAAAAAGTAAAGACGAAAATATATCCCTTCTATTAATTTAATTTTATATGAATTAAGAGAATCTCGTTGAATATGATATTCAAAATAAAATATGAAGTCTCAGTGTGAAGTTAACAAAAACCTTTGACCCGTTGACTCATAAACGACCGTTTCTGAATAAACATAACATTGCTAAGCTAAAGTATTTCAAACTTACTCATAAACCCAAATGTCTTTTTTTCGATCCGTTCGTCAATCATATTTCAAAAGCGAATGTAGTCAATTAACCTATGGACCCCGAACATTGACAGCTGCAAGAAATACTAATGGCTACTGTATTTTACATGCCATAAATGTCAATTTATTCAATATTAATATCAAAATATTTCGATTGTGACATCGTTTTATAATTTTGCAAAAAGGACTGCTCTACTAATATTGTTTTTATTTTTAATGAGTACCCGGTTGACCGAGCTTTGCTCGGTATTTTTCGCTTGGTTTTTTTTTAATTCGTGTGTTTTGGAAATTATATTTAGATACAAATTACATACTGATCAAATACGAATAATATTTTTTGATCGTAGCAACATAATAGAAAAAACTAAACTGGTTATTTGAATAAAAAATCATGAGTGCAATTAGTTTAATTTCAGTTTTCGTGTTTTTAAAAAAATACTAAAAAAAGGGCACGAAAAAATAGATTTTCTCAAAAAAGGAAGGAACTTGAAAAAAAAAATTAAAAAAAGTCGGTCGGTCGTTCTGGGCTCGAACCATGGTCTTACGATTTTGTGACCGCCCAATATGCCAATTAAGCTATTTGTAATCATTATCAAATTGTCAAAATTTACCTTCTTATTCTAACGATATTGTAGCAGTTTTTCATTGCCTAAAAACACGGACAAAAAGACATTTTCTAAAAAATAGATCGATTTATTGCCCCCGAAAAGAAAATAAGTAAAAAAAGGTCTAAGAAAGCGTATTATCTCCACGAATTCTTATAAAAAAGATATCTGATTTATAATACCTTTTTCTACTAGATATGCCGACCTTCTGTTGCATCGCAATCGTACAGACCAATCAAGAAACGACCGTAAACAAAATAATCATGTTATTGCTTTAAAATCAAAAGAATGGGTCACTTTTATAACAGTATAAATTTGGACTGACGATCGTAATACCTGACTTCAGGCACCTTCGATCGTTGTTACATACAGAGCAAACTCAGAAACGAGAATGTCAATAATAATAGAGTACACATCAACCAAGAAAGTGTTACCTACATTACCATTAAAATTTTGCACCCACGAGCGAAACTGATCTGCATAAAAATGTACTTGGGTAATTTCAGTGCATTTTTACTTTTTGAACATTGAAAATGTATCAAAAACTTATGTAAGAATATTGAAATTAAAGATCGGAACGGCGCAAGCGCATTCGATATTATAATGAAGTTTAATGTGGAGACGCGGTATGAATAATTTATACGCGGAGTTTTTGGAGTCTGTGAACGAGCATCGGTATATTTTGAAACAAAATACCGTTAAGCGTACTCGTGTTTTTTTTTTAATATAAGGGGTGGTACCGAGTTTTTATTTCCTCGCACTTTAAGTTGTTTGTCAGCTTTTACACGTTTCGGTTAGGTATTCCAAGTATTTCGTTTCTTAGTATCTTATTTTTATGGGTTTTCCAAATTTGTGTAGAGGATAAATTTTATACCCTTAAAATTTCTTAAGTAAAAA
This sequence comes from Parnassius smintheus behrii, assembly GCA_036936625.1. Classification (NCBI taxonomy): domain Eukaryota; kingdom Metazoa; phylum Arthropoda; class Insecta; order Lepidoptera; family Papilionidae; genus Parnassius; species Parnassius smintheus. Next base: position 4,527,267 of record JAUPFT010000018.1, read on the forward strand.
CTAAATATAAAATCTAGAAGTAATAGTAAATAATATCTAAATGTACTCTGTCCTAAGCCTCCTCTGATTACTAAAATAGTTTTAGGGCAAGGAAGTGTTCTCAACGCTGCTTCAATAAGTGTAGGTTAGTATATTAAATATATAGTATATTAAGTACATTTAGACCTGCTAATATTTAAGAGTTTCGTGCCAGTTCGGAAAACCGGGAAACCTACGAAATAATCCTATGTATTCCCGTTACAGAGGTTTTATTCCATCAGTTTATTGAAATTCTGAATAGTTGTGAAATGCGAATTTGATAAAGTAGGTTATCAAATTATACAAACGTTTCCAATATAAAGTGGTTTCTTTGTAAGGAAGTTGAGAACACAAACATTCTTAAAGCACCAAATGATTATTTTGTGTCATTTTTTAATTAAACATTTATGTACAACAAAGGATTTTTTTCAAAAAGTTAGAAAAACATCGGAAAAGTCTAATCTCCATGTCCCCCTCTGTGACACTAGCTTCCTGTATAAATCTTTTACGTCTCACGCGGTAAGATTGTGGAATGAGCTACCGAGCAGTGTACGTGCAGCCACTAGCAAGGCATCGTTCAAACGCTTGATATGGAATCATTTTCTGGCGTTGCAGGAGTAGTTTGTCGATTAACATTTTTTTATATTCTTAAATTCTAACTGTTAAGCTAATGGGGAAAAAGAACCATGTAGTAGTACACAATGAAAGTACAGATAATAATAATTAATCCCAAAATATTATTCAAATGGCTCAATTACTAGCGTGATACTGAAGGATTTCCGAAAGGGAGCTTTCATAAAAATTCCATTATTTCACGTAGTTTTTTTTATAGAAATATGTAAATAAACAAACTGGTACATAGTCCACCTGATGGTAAATTGATGCTGTGGCCCATAAACATCTACATATATCCTCGATTACAAATTAAAAATTCAGATGCGTATTTATCCTAAGATGTAATACCTCGTTTTCAGTAAAATGGATCTCCGATCTTCTACACTTATCATACGGAATACAAAAAAAACAGAGCTGCTTTTTTTACGCTTGTATTTTGTGTTATTTGACATTTGTCGTTGTAATACACGTCATGAGCCATAAATATGTAGTGACTTACAGTCCACATGGTGATACAATCTAGCTCATGAACACCTGCAAAAATTTGAACAAAGATGGTTACAAATTCGTTACTACCAAGGCCCAAAAAGTGTGCCTGTATTTACTAAGACCAAGGAAAAGACTAGGTTACTAATACCAAAGGAAAGTTCCCAACTAAAGAGAGAGTGCTTTTCTGGGTAGTTCCATCGAATGCGACAGTGCTGTATTGTCGCATTGCACAGAACAATATATATATATATATATATATATATATATATATATATATATATATATATATATATGTGTGTGTGTGTGTGTGTGTGTGTGTGTGTGTGTGTGTGTGTGTGTGTGTGTGTGTGTGTAGTTAAATGTTGGAAAAATAATAAAAATATTAGACAACAACTTAAAAATATTTTTTTGGTTGTGATTACGATTTAGAACATTTTAATGTCATGTGAACATTTTTCTACGGAGACATATAATTGAGAAAGTTTGAAATAGATTATGTCACACAATTGTATGTGGTACCAATAATATGCCGCGTATGTCGTCATTTTTGAGGTGATACGAACACGATTCCAAATTCAAACATCGTTAACGGACTCAACACTTTCTTTTCTTTTGTCAATGCCTTTAGCTGGTGGACAGGGCGTCTCACTATGTCGATCATTGAATCGATTTTGAATCGAGAGATGATTAAATCGGATACGAATTATAGCACTAACGGTAGTGATTTGTGATTTCCGAACGCTGATTAGATCTATTGTTGGATTTTGGGAGTTCAAATAGAGTGCTCATTAAATGTTCACGCGAAACTCACGGTGCGAATGCGTGTAGTATTGAATCGATTATTATTGTGTGAACCGATTATACTGTAGGTGTTTGAAAGGAAGCGAAAGTGGGATGTCAGGATCGTCGCGGATCGAATTGACGACGTTACGACGTACGATGTTAACATCACTTCACATTAACATCACTTCATTTTATTATGAATTAGTTTTATGTTTAGTAGTTGTCGAAGGAATTTAAAAGGTGAGAAGCTTCTTCATGATGTTTAAAAGAAAATTTAGTTAGTTAATTTGTTGAGCATATTTTACATTACGCTTTATTATTTTTTGTTTAATGATTATTATAATTTCAAAACAAACAGCAATATTTTTTTACTTTTCACGTTTAATACTACATAACATAATATAAACAACATTCTAAATTCTAAATCTAATACTAAAAACCTTAAAAATATATCTTATAATTAAAATATATTATTAAAAAGGAGGTCCTTTAGGCAAGGTTCCGAAGATACTGGCAGCGTTCCCCGTTGAATAGCTAGACTAATTCTTTGTCCGAGGTAGCTGCCAGCTCTTCTGTCTCATGTGACGTCGATAAACCTTTTTGCTATTTCTTTAAAAAGGCTTATAGCGCTAGGACCCCACGGACCAAGCGTCTCGACACCAAAAGGGACAAAAATATATTCGGAGCCTAGACCCCTGTATTTGCATACTTTAGCTTTTTCAGCCGCTTCACAAACCGCACCAGCTCTGTTGTTAGTTCCATGAAGATGGGAAGGGGCCAGCGTGTCCGAACAGGTTGCATCCCATACCAGCACCCAGCCCATCGCATCGTCCATGGAATGAAACTCATACCGTCCGGTCTCTTGCCATCATCTCTTGCAATACCAGACGGCTCAAGTACACTTGGCACACTGACGGTGGCAAGAGAACGGCGTATGATATCGTTAAGTGTTGCTATATATTATTTATTACATATAAAACATTTTTAACTTTCTGCTAAGAAAATTGAAAATTTTCAACAATAGGTAAGTTAAAAATGAACATCGAGCTTTCATCAGATCTCGACGTTTTGAGATCCCAGGAAGCTATTCTTACTAATTTCACGTGGGCGGCCGTACGGATGTGTGTGTGTGCGTACGTGCGTGCGTGTGTGCGTGCGTGCGTTCTTGCGTGCGTGCGTGCGTACGTACTTGCGTGCGTGCGTGCGTGCGTGCGTGCTTGCGTGCGTGCGCCCGTGTGTGCGTGCGTGCGTTCGTGCGTTCGTGCGTGCGTGCGTGTGTGTGTGTGTGTGTGTGTGTGTGTGTGTGTGTGTGTGTGTGCTAAACGACGCCACATTAACAGATCCCACTTAGGCAATGCCGGACGAGTCCCTAGTTCAAAAGAAAACTATTTAGAGTATATTACAAATAGAATACAATAAATCATAAAATACAAAATTAACATTTTACTCCGTTTTTACTTATTTTGCTCTGTGTTTCAGATGCGCTACATCACGTAACAACCAACAACATGAAAGCTTCTCAAATTGATCTTAATTCTCAACCTTTGGCATGTTTATCACCTCTTCTCAGAAAATGATAGGGGTAACAGAAACAGCGCAGCAATTGTATCAAATTGTGTGCAATCACCCGCAATTGAAATTCGGCGCACCACGTTGTCATTATCGGCCAATACGTGATTCCCTTAATTTGGCAAATAAATATGTAGTTGTAGATGCAATGAAAGTACAGTTCGGATAAGACTGATTTCACACAAACTTTGTTAAGTATTTTCCATACCTATGATACATAAAAGAAAGGTAATTTAATTATGTTTTGATGACTTACTCGTTTATTCTTTCCTTACTGTCTATCAAAAGTTCATCGCTGTATAATGCCTCCCCCCTCCTCATAGATTGTTCATTGGAGCATTTTGTCATAGTTAGCACACTTAGTAACCACATACCATATTATTTTCGTTAGTCACTAAAAGATGCTGCTACCTCTTTCCGTGTCTCTCTGTCGTCTTACAACGTCCACGAGATGACATGTACTACTATACAGCGCATGTGATGTTCTAATATTGTGTAATAATTAAACATGACAGTCAAAGTTAAGCTTCATCTCGTAATATCTGAGAGAACTACGTGATAATTCGTTTCCGGATTGCTCCTTGAAATAAAATTAAGAGTTACTCGAATCATATTCCTGACTGGCACGATATTGTTATCTAAATATACTATTTCGTCAGTCTAGAAAACGTAGTTACGGCTGCAGGCCGTATGGTCCCGGATTCCGGGCCAAAATCACTTACCGGTATCAGGAAAGTGATGGAATTTCAACCCCGTGCCTCCAATAGCATTTTTTTTTTACTTTTTATAAGCCAGTACTACAATCCCGCTTGGATGTAAGTGGCGATGCAGCCTTAGATGGTAAATCGCACTGTCTGAGCGTAACAAATGCCTATCCACTCTCGCCTTGAAGACGCCCAGATTGTATTCGGACGGAAAGATAGAAGATAGAAGAAGATATTAAACCGTTGGTTTTAATGCGTGGAATATATATATATATATATATATATATATATATATATATATATATATATATATATATATATAACAAAGGGGTGGAGACCCGCCGACCGCCTGGTCATCCGATGCATCCTATAGAATACTGCGAGGCCGGCTACTCTGCGCCTGTGCTCGAGGCTGACAAGGTTGGTTTCAACAAAATCGAGGCCACCAACGAGCCTATTAGTACGTCTCTACTGAGTCCAACGCTGCCAATATGTGACAGCAGCACTCCATGCACGATACCTCGGAAAGCATGTTGCAAAACAATTGGTCTTGCACCTAGTTTTTTCTGTGGTTACATTGGCTAGACACTATTATAGTATCGGATGAGAGTACGAGTATCGGACTATGAGAGGGAAGGAATGGAAAGTACACTCCTGTGCTTACGAATACAGTTTAATTACTACATAAAAGATATACATATTCACTTTTGGCATATTTGTGGAAACACAGAGATACTCGCGAATCAAGTAGGTTTACAAGCTGTAGCAACCAAGCGCTCTGGCCAATATTCTCCAGGGCCTTAATACGCCACACAAACTTAATCAACGTGTTTATATCCGTACCTCTGTAGTACTTTCACTGACTTTGAGCAATTAACGCATTTAGTTGGTATCGTTTGTATACAAAAATTAATTGCAACTTTTTTTCTCTGTGATAAAACCACTAGTCATTCAAATGCAGCATTTTATAAACGCGGAGTCATGTATACGCATTACGCATTTCATTTTAGATCCGAAAATTGCTCGACTAGTAAATTGGTACTTAGTGTAGTTTTGCGATAATTATTAACTTCTTTTTCAATATATCTAAGTTTTAATTCTTAATTAAAAATACATGTACACGCAATATGCACCCACATCTATTCATTTTTCATTGGCGTTTAAATCAGAGTGAATGGATGTGCTGTTCCCACCCTAAAATCGTCGCCTACCTAGCCGAGAATGTCGGGTTCTGTAATCAAAATTAAACAAATATTATTTAATCCAAAAAATGATTTTTAATTTTATTCAAATAATGAAACAATTCAAAAACCAATCATATTGTAGTTGGTCCAATACTTTAAATTAAAATTAATTTTATTGCCTACTGGCTTCGACTTTATCGGTCATCGGTTTTCAAAGTCAATGTGCCCCTGAAAAAGTGTAAATATTATGTAATGCTTTTCTGAAATTTATCCATATGTTTTAATTCAGTACTAGAATTGGTTATAACATCACCGAATAATTACTGATGGATTGATATGTGAAATTTGTTTGATTTCAAATAATTTTTCAATAGTCCGTAGGAGATATGACGAGAAAAAACAGCCTTCGTCTTATATTTTATGTATTGGATATCTGCCATTTATGTTTTAATGTGCAATAGAAAGTGAAATATGGCTTGTTTATAAACAAACTTTAAAAAAAATAATGAGTTACGGTCAAATTTCGACGAATGGACGTCGGCTCATTCTTATTAACATATTACTCTACAAAAACTTCGACAAATCAACATAAAATCCAAGGTCTAACAGTTTGACTAGTAAAGCACATGCCATCTCATTAGAATTCCAACAACACGCGAGCGAGGTGCGGTGTCGCAACGTGTTTCGCGGCACAAGCGGCGGAATTTATAGTTGCGGCCCAGCGGGTGACGGGATCGCCACTCAGTGCGAGCACTTTGTGACCGCTTGCGACGGTCCTACGCTCATAGTCTACCATCCATAAAAACAAAATATTGTTTTAGACAAATATCGTTGGAAATTTTCACTAAAATGCCTGATAATTGTTCACAGTCACAAGGAATGAAATGAAATGAAAATTCTTTGACTTTCGACGTAAGAAATATTAATTACGTTTGTAAAACGTCAGAAAGTATTTATCCTTTTATCGTTTCAAAGTCGCCGGTGCCTAGCAGTTGGTTGTATATATGCTGTAACTTAAACTTTTTTTTATAGGATAGGGTTACTAACGAGCACACAGTCCACCTGATGATAAGTGGTTGCTGTGGCCCATAGACATCTATTTCTATCCTCGATTACGAATCAAAATGCAGATGCATTGTCACCCGTGAGGACTAAGATGAAATGTCTCGTTTCCAGTAAAAAGGCTCTCCGGTTCTTTACACTCACCATACGAAACACAGCAGCATTAAGCTACTGTTTCACGCTGGTATTCTGTGAGAGCGTTGTCCTTCCCCGGTCGAGCTGACCCATTCGTGCTACAACTGTACTTCTAATATAACTGCATCATGGCGCTATCACGTATAAACTAAATATTTCTTACGGTAATTATAAAGGGTAAACTTTTCCAGGCATAACCACTGATTTGTATCATTTATTATAATTTACCACTTACTGTCCGCTACGCTAAATTGTCAAAAATCAAGGTACTCGGTATTAATTACATAAAGAAATTCAATGATTTCTACCAAATCATGGGTTTTTTGCGCTTACTTACGATTTTTTTTCGGCGTCGAAAAAAAACAACTTTAGCGAACATGCGCTTTGTACCATTAAAATCAAATTGAACCCAGTACTCCATCTACTACCAATGCTAAAATAAATGCTTACTAAAATTCAAGCAAAAACGACTGGTTAAAATGTGTAATTAGTCGGAATTAATTGCTTATTTTACGACTATTTACTTACATTAAACCTTAAAAGTTTACCATTAATTTATTTACTGCGTTAGTAAAGTTCTGTGAAAGTTTTGTAGTCTATGTTTGTGTGAAATCCTTATTCAGTTCTCGACACCTATTAATATGATGCCCTGCACCACATCGAGCGAACTGCCGATAGGTATAAATAACCTCGCTCTGACGTCCCAATGCGTTTGCGCTTACCCTCGTAACCAATAAACTACCGTAGATGCACCGCTTGATATTTAATGCCTGGGAACCTAAGGCCTCGTTTCAACTTAGGCTTTAACTCCATGAAATGGTTATCGATATTAGATGAATGAGGTGAGTAAACCAAAGAAACTTCACAAATCTGTCGCGACGCGATATAATTTATACAAATTAGTTTTATTCAAAGTTACAGTTAACAGTGTAAAAATTTGTATCTTTTGAAAATGAATATCGTTTATAAAAATACATTAAAATTTAAATTAAGTAATTATCAAAAACATACATTCCATTACAGTCTATAAAAATTCAAATGCCGAATATGTGTTTCTACCATAGATGGCTGCATAGGGCGATGTTGCCACAGTTGCCACGCTTGATAACTGCGTGAACGGATTGGTAACTGCAGCTTTATACAATTTTGAGTTGTTATTAGGAACACACTGCTGTCCCTTTTCCGTTTCATTCTCCCTCCACCGCCTCTTAAGACAGCTACGAGACGATAATGGGTTAAACTCTAAATCAAATGATATAAAAATTTGAAATAATTCGCAAGTTTTTCCTAATAAGTAGGTACTTGATTATTAGTGACAAAAATGAATAGGAGTACATTGCGTTTTAATTGAGTTAAATTGCACATGTTTTCCGTCTATAAGGTGTATTGTGTGCTTAAATGCCTCGTAGATGGAAGCGTGGCGCTAACTACGTCATTGAAATGAAACCCGGTATTTAATCCCGGGAGAGTTTTGGACCGAAATCACAAATTGGGTTATTTGCCTTGGTTATTAGATATTCACAGTGGGAGAAAATAGTCATTAAGTTATCTGCGTATAAGAAATCACGTATAGCCCTTACTTAGTACTACTTTTGATCTCTAATAGTCTTTTTTTCTTTTTAAAAAACATTACCCCTACACTTTGGATTTTCTCCTGTATCGTGGGGGCAGTTTACAAACATAAATTGCACAAGGACAAACATCCAGACCCGGAACAATTACTTGTAGGCCATACAAATACTTGTTCCGTGCGAGATTCATTACTAAGCCACTACGCCACGTAGTCGTCAAAAAAATAGTGTCAAAAAATAGTGAGGGAAAGAGTTGTGACCTGGTAAGACATGCAGGAAGTCGATGGATACAAATGATTTAAGTTCGTGCTTTATGGCATTCCTTTGGCCCAAAGTCCATCTGTGCACTATAATAAAGATAATGACAATGTTGATATTATCATGAAATATTTCTCCATGTGTTGCCATTAATATAATTATGTTTTCTAATAAACTAATCCCATAATCGAGATTATTATCGTGATCGCGCGACAGGCGCACTGCTCGGATTTCAAACAAGTTGAGTAGCGACTGCGCGTAACGCGATCGGATGCGCGTTCAATCCATTTCACGCTCCATCGCGCGTGACAATGTTTATACCAACACTAATAAACGAGTACACGATACTAGCCTGTTTTAGTAGACAACATTGATCCATTGTGAAATTTAATTATTACATATTTTAAACCTTAAATACTAATTCTTAAAAGTTTTAAGTTAAATTTACAGCATTTATACAATTATACATCCCACTGCTGAGCATAGGCCTCCTCTTCGAGAGTGTTTTAGAGCAAGGAAATGTCCGCTGCGCTGACCCAATGCGTGTTGGTGAACCACATAATATGTCTTCGAAATAACTTTTTTTTATTTGTCAGACATGCAGGTTTCCTCACGATGTTTTCCTTTACCGCCGAGCACTTGGTAAATCAGCACTTAAAATTGTAATTAACAATTTCGTTGATGCCGGCGGGCATCGAATTTGGAGTACTAATACGGAATGCCTCACAGCTGTAATTTACCTGGCTTTTAGACTGCAATGTATGGAACACAGTAATTCTGCTGAAATGTTTAAGGGGGTAGTTTACGTACTGAGACTCCTAGACGGAAAAGGCTACTAACTGGATGAAAATGTAATATGATCTGACTCTCTTGTATGTTTGTTTGTTTGTTTGCCTGTTTAGGACAGTTTGACAATCGATTTTAAACTAATTTCCCGATAAACTAGGGATTTGAAACATTAACAAGTAATAAAATTAAAAGTTATATACAACCGAGTTCAATATAAATAAAATGAGAACATCAATGTTTTTAAGTCAATTAAATACGGACTATTAAGGATTACTCAAAAACTACTGATCAGATCTTAATCAAATTTATTTGACCAAGTGTGATACACCATTTTTATATAACAAAGGAATCATCAAAATTGGTTTACGTAGAAAAGAAAAGGAAAGTTCTGAGGTAACACACATAAAAGAATACAGTCGAAATGAGAACTTCCTTCTTTTTGAAAGTCGATTGAAAATAGCTATGAGCTGGATGAAAATTGTACTTCACTTTCTTATATGTCTGTTTGTATGTGCGCCATGAATTCTTATTACACCACGTAATAAGAGAATCCAATAACCCACATATCATCCGCGTTTGTCGTAAGTGGCAACTGAGTGAAATTAAACACGTGATAGGCAGACATCATCTTCCCAGTAACAACACACAATAATATAAAACTACGGTTACCAAGCCTCCCATCGAGCGTGGCAACTATGGAAAATATGGAGTACATTGTGTATATACTATGTATACTATATCAACTATATTATGTATACTGTGGGGTTATCTTAGGGGAAGTCTGTATTCATCAGCGGACTTTTGATAGGTTGTACAATTGTCTGCTAGTTTCTTCGAAGCAACTATAAAATAAAAGGCGGGCGCTAACCTTTAAAGCTGCTAAGGCTATTTGTATAACAAGTAAAATAATAGAAATAGAATAATAATTAAAAAAATATTTCGTATTTCTGTCTATAGATTTAGGAATGGAATTTTTCATTAATTCAATTAATGACATCTACAAATTGTTTTCGTTTCCGTTTACAATTCGTTATGAAGAAAAACCGGCATGTCTAAACATTTTAAAAATAATATCAAGCAACTTAAAGCCTGCCGACAAATTGCAACGGCGCGGCAGACTCTTTATCACCATCATCGACATTAGAGACTGTCACTAGTCCAATGCTGAATATAGACCTCCCTCAGGGAATACCACGAAGCACGTTCTTGGGCCACCTGCATCATCTTCTTGCTCTCTTGGCAGAACGTCACTCTATAACCATAACATGTATGTACCTATTGATTTTTGTATGAAATATATGTATAATAACAGAATAATAATTGACAGTCGAAACAAACTGATTGATGTGATCTCATTTGCAAGACTAGAGTTGAGTAATTTTTTGAATCGGTCACTTCGTTAATGAACGTTTTGATTGCAAAAATAATTTTTTGCCAATTAAGTGCGAGGTTATTCAATAACCATGTTATTCTAATCAGGTGTTTTATGACGTAAATATTTCTTTAAATATTTACGACTTGTAGAATTTACAACAATGTTCTAAATATAAATATATTATTCCAACGGCAAGTTTTGGTATTAAAAAAAACCTAACCTAACCTTAAATTTTAATAGTCATTTATAGAGCCACGCAGCAGCTATATTTTGGACGACTTGCATATCGATAAATAGCAGCTGAATGCTGTTGTATTTCGAATAGTGAGTGTAAAGAACCGGAGATAGTTTTTACTGGAAACGAGGCATTCCATCTTAGTCCTCAGGGGTGACACAACATCTGCAATTTGATTCTTAATTGAGGATAGATATAGATGTGTATGGACCACAGCATCCATTTACCATCAGTTTGACTGGATGCACGTTTGTCACTCGTCCACCTTTATTCAATATTAAATAAAACAACAATTGAAAAGCTTTTAATGTCGTTTAACTAAGCTTGCAGACGTAACACGTATGTGTGTATTTAAACGAAATATGTGTGCATAATGAATTAGAACTCAACTTTTCTCTACAATAAAATAATTTCCCATAACGTGTAGTGATGACAACACCAATAAATTTTCCATAAAATAACCATCAACAGGTCATACAAATTTTAAAGCACCAAAGCGTCACTAAAACGCTCAAAACTGATATTGTTCATCGAATGACTATCACAACATTGCTTCGCGCGGGTGGTCCCCATTAACTAGAGAACACTGCCTTACTTGTCTAATCCTCGTTTACATATCCCACTGCTCTGGAACATAAATTGTCATTACAGCAATCATTCGATACATTTTATCCATAGATGTGCTTGGTGGAATCGATTTGTTGATATCGATTCACGGTTGGGCGCTTCTAAGTGGTAATACGTTTGAGAGTCTATTTGTAAGTAATGTACTATAAAATGATTTTTCTACTAGCATGGACGTGTCGGACTTAACGAATGCTATGCGTGATTTTATTGTACCGTATCAACTTAATGTCGTAAATAACCGATGAGTCGAATGTCATTAAAATGCAGTGCAATTGGTTTTTGAGCACGTACATTTAAAATATCATTAGAAATGCCAATGATTATTTATGAAGATCAGCTATTGCCTGATATTCATATATTAACAATAGCATTTAAGATGTAACGTGTTGTCATCCCGTGGATGTCATAAGAGACGCCAGAGGGAAACAAATGATGAGGTGGGCAGCAGCATCTTCTTAATAACGACTAAAAATGTTTTGTTAATCTGTTTGCTAAGTGTGCAAACTGTGCAAAATATCCCCCATATGAGGAAATCTGTGGGGGAGGCCTGTGTTCTGCAGTGAACTTTAAGAGGCTGTATCGGGAACTGTAAATATTGTAAATTTGCAAATTACAACCATAATATAGCTGCTACGTTGCTCTACCACCAGGAAACCTACCAGTTACTAATGATGCAAATTTCAAGTAAATAGTATCTCGTTAAAACATTTGCCTCTTATCATGCCTGTAGAACCTAATGGGGTAATGGATAACACCACCACCATACATATATCATAACTATATATGAGGGTATCTGCCAAAAATTGTTATTGTTGTTACACCTAAGATATAGTTAGGTTAAATGTACTAAGATTTTCAATGTTATATTTTTGTATTTTATCATTATTATGTTTGTTGTTGTTGTTGTTATACGTTGTAGAGCCACGCTGCAGCTATATTATGGTTGCAGCACGAATGGGTCTGCTCGAACGGGGAAGGACCACACTCTCACAGAATACAGGCGTAAAATGGCAGCTTAATAATGCTGTGTTTCGTGTGGTGAAAGTAGAGATCTGGAGACCTTTTTTTACTGGAAACGAGTCATTCCATTTTAGCCATCGGGGTGACAACGCATCTGCGTTTTGATTTTTATCGAGGATAAATGTGTTTCTCTATGGGTGGCCCATCCACTCACCATCAGGTGGACTGTGTGCTCGTTTCTCACCCTAATTCTATATAAAAAACAAGCTCAAACCACGCTTTAATGTGTTTCCTTCCTCAAATATATTTTATATTCAATTAAGGGACTAAACCAATATTTTGTACGTCTTATAAACATTTATCATCATCGTCATAATCACAGACTATCGAAGTCCACTGTTGAACAAAAGTGTCCCCAATAAATTGCCTCATAGAGGAAATTTAATGGCAACAGCAGTTGTTTTTTTTTGAGTTATTTTCAAGAAGATGCTATTGTAAAATAGTACGAGTAGATTCTTTTACGCCACAAAACGGCGAACATTTTATAATCATTAAAAACCATTTCATAAGCAGTTAAAGGAAAAAATCACACTTTACTAGCGTTGATGATGCTATTAAGTATAAAATTCGAGACTAAATAAATAGAAATGTAGTAATGATTTCATCTATGTTCTAAGACCTCGCATAGAAACCGTGAGCGCGTTACAAATCGAATTCGATTACAGACAATAAAAAACCAACCGAATAGTAAGTACTCTGACCTAATCTACTTCACATTACATAATATAAGCGCATCAGGAATAACAAGTGACGTTGTATCCACAACGTTGGGTGCAGTGCCATCATCCTCGTCTCTAATTGTAACGTCTACTCAATAATACGAATTTGAACTATGCATCCTTGGAATACGATTTAAAATCAAATATCTCCATTGCGAAAAACGTTGTTTAAGTTTTGATACTTATATACTTTAAGTTATATTAGTGATGTGAAAATAATACTAGGAAAATATCGATCAACGGTCAACTTCATTAGACGTTTGATTGAGCAAGGATTCCTAGGATACATACGATGCTAGTTAAGTTGACAATCTTTGACACTAATACAAAACTATAAAAGGAACTAAATCTACGATAAGTCACATGAATGTCGTGTAACCTTAAGTTGTGATGTATTTCCATTTGTTTTTGATGTAAATTCATTTGATATTATTTCATTGGTGTTTTAACGTTCTCTACATGTGTTATAAATCTTAGAAAGAAACTTGGCTAACTTCAGTGATTTTTCATCGTATTCGGTTGTAAATTTTTATTTTATTTAAAACATTCGAGAAAATAGCACATATTTCTGGCATACAAAAGATCAAAACTAGATCTTAGCAGTCGTTAAGACCAAATTAGGACATCACTATTTTAAATTGTGACGTTTACATGGCTTATGTCGTGAATTTTCAATGTGCGATGCACGCGGTAAGCGTATAAAATTGACCACTACAATGTTAGTTAAACGAGTGTTCAGTATCGGCTGAGGTGTTGATGCGACATGGAACGAATGAGAATTAGAGATTTGATAAGCAAATTCCCCTTTTTTCCCTTTTTTCATCTTTTGCATTAAACATCTTAATTATGTACTTTTTATATAAAACATAACTCTGAGAAGATCTGAATCGAAATAGAAATTGAAACTAATAAGCTTTTACTACATAAAAAAAGTAAAGTAAAGTTACAGCCTATACACATCCCACTGCTGAGCACAGGCCTCCCCTCATTTGAGGGGTTTTAGGGCAGGGAAGTGTCCGCCGCGCTGCCCCAATGCGTGTTGGCGAACTTCACATGTCTTAGAAATATTTTTTATTTTATTCCTCAAACATGCAGGTTTCCTCACGATGTTTTCCTTCACCGCCGAGCACGTGGTAAATCAGCACTTAAAATTGCAATTAACAATTTCATTGGTGCCGGCGGGGATGAACCCGGGTTACTCGCGTTCTGTTATATTTACAGCGAGCGTTAACCATCTGAGCTACCACGGCTTTTTACTACATACTTTATAAAAAATGTGATGATTTGGACAACGCTTTGTATTTCGTAAGTTTAAATTGTGATAGTTTCATCATATATTGATCACGAAGTTAATATTAGGGAGACTGCTACTGAGCTGCCCACCTCCTGGTTTGCTTCCATTTGTCGCCCCCTAAGACATCTATGACATGAGTTAGTGGATATTCCTACATCGCGATTACAAACACCGCCACACCGCTACACGGTCATTACGGTAAATTGTAATACTTATATATCCGATACCCATTGATCGTAAACTTACGTGGATTAGTTATACAACACCTTACACACTTAACCATGTCAGTAGTTGTAATAGGTACCAATAATGTGCTTCTGATCGATTTTCTACGACGTCGACAACTGCCGGGTAGACATAGGCTATTAACTGCAGCTATATTAGTTGTATAATTGTAATATGAATGGGTGAGCTCGACCGGGGAAGGACTACGTTCGAGCGGAATACCAGAGTAATATAGCTGCTTAATCCTACTGTGTTTCGTATAATTAGTGTACGGAACCGAAGAACGTTATTTTTCTTTTAGAATAAGGGTGACAAACGAACACAGAGTCCACCTGATGGTAAACGGAAGCTGTGGCCCGTAAACATCTACATTTATCCTCGATTAAGAATCAAAATGCGGGTGTGTTGTCACCCCTAAGGACTAAGATGGAATGCCTCGTTTACAGTAAAAAAGGGTCTCCAGATCTCTACGCTTACCTTATGCAGTTTTAAGCTGCTATTTCCACTAGTATTTTCTTTACTGGAATCGAGGCATTCCATCTTAGTCCTTACGGGCGACAACGCATCTGCAGTTTGATTCGTAATAGAGGATAGATGTAGATGTGTATGGGCCACAGCAATCACTTACCATCAGGTGGACTGTGTGCTCGTTTGTCACCGTTATCCAATAAAAGGTGATATAACTACACAAGTGTATGCATAAACACAGAATCAGATTGGAGGTAGAATAGGATGCGTTAAATACAACTCTGCTTCGTATAGTGAGTGTATTGTACCAAAGGCCTATTTTTACTAGTAACAAGGCTTTCTA
The DNA here is from genome assembly GCA_036936625.1 of Parnassius smintheus behrii. Classification (NCBI taxonomy): domain Eukaryota; kingdom Metazoa; phylum Arthropoda; class Insecta; order Lepidoptera; family Papilionidae; genus Parnassius; species Parnassius smintheus. The sequence continues at coordinate 4,542,750 of JAUPFT010000018.1, forward strand.
TCTTAGTTGTAGAGTGACAACGCATCTATATTTTGATTTTAAATCGAAGATAAACGTAGGATGTACCTCAAGTGTACACCTGTCTATGGGTCACAACATCCACTTACCATCAGGACTATCTGCCCGTTTGTCACCCTTATTCTATAAAAAGGCTGTAGATTTTCTTTAGATTTAAGGGTGACAAACGTGCACACACGCTACACGACGGTAAGTGGGCACTAAATACTGTGGTCCATAGACATTTTCATCCACAGAAGGGTCTCATTAACGATTTCAGTTTTTACACAAAACGTTAACTAAGACTGGAATTGTATATCACGGACTTGATTACGATGTCATCTCGCGAAAAACTTGTTCTTCATATAGACCATGTCAACTTATTATTATTTATTCCGCATTATTCTTATATTCAAATATCACCGGCGCGCGTGACATCACATTCGTATAATTAGGCAAAGCAGTGTCTTCTAAAGTTTAATTTGTTCACGATTTATTTTCTTAAGCATATTTAAGAAAGATTAATTATTATTTTGTTTAATATTTTATGCTGTGAATAGTGTGGCATTCACTTTGTATTAAAATCGATATTAAGAATCCGTCTAAAATATATCACATTTTATTAACTATAAATTCAAGTAATTCGCCGTATAAATCATCTTTTTATGACCATTGCGTTATACATAGATAATTGACTTCAAAACTACAATTCTATTTCAAATTCTACTTCAATGCTATGATTGAAGCATTTAAGCGCCAATAAATATCGAACGACGGCGTTATCGAATAAACAATAGATTATGTGATCCGAATCGTAATCGGTTCATTCAATTGTGCAAAAACGAGACGCACATTTAAAACCAATTCGTAACATTGAAAGTCAACGACGGGTGTGATTTTGAAAAACTAAATAACATTATTATTATAATTTTTTATAAACATAGCTAAGGATCCCATAATTAATAAAATTAAATGCAAAACATTACTGCAAGACTTAAAATTAAAAGAGATAAAATCAGTGAAATTGGTTTTATTCCATGTGTAGGTAGTACTTTTTAGGATAAGATTGACAAACGAACATACAGTCCACCTGATGGTAAGTGGATGTTGTGACCCAGATATATATATATATATATATATATATATATATATATATATATATATATATATATATATATATATATATATATATATATATATATATATATATATATATATATTTCCAAATAAAATAAAACAAAGTAAAATAAATAGAATGTATATCTTTATGAAGGAAAGTATATATGCTGTGCCGTGGTGGTGTTAGATAATCCAACACACCATAACATCCCGAAGGTAAGAGGTGACAAAGAGAACGTGAAACAGAAAATGGCATAGCAGCATCTTCATTTTAAGAGCTCAAGATAATAAAGAACTGCGGTTTCCAACCGTTCTACCGATGTACAGGTAGCAGACAGCAGCAGGCAGCAGACTTTTGATAGGTTATCATGAATGAATGAATGAATGAATGGAAGTAAATTTGAAGTAGATTAGCTTGACGTATTCTCTCCCGCTAGAATCTTTGTGCTTGGTTTTAAACAAAATGACTGATTCTTACTATACTAATAATTTCTTATATTTATGTCAATACTACACACGCGATAAAATCTGTATAATAATATTAAAATAAAAATAAAAATTAAGTTACAAATTAACAAACACAACTGATAATCTTCAAACAGCTGAAAATATTTTCTTGAATCATTACTAAGAACACTCTCGATCAAGTCACCTTTCAAACAACAAAAAAAATCTAATTCAGTTCATCCGTTTGGAAGCTACGATGACACAGACACGTTTAGCATATAGCACCCTCTTTTACGTTGGGAGTTTATTAGTTTTATTCTAAAATTACTTTTGATAAGAAATATTTTATACAAAATGAAATAGAATTTTACCACCTTGACTTCTATAAAGTATTATTTATGTCTAATATAACTGCTGTATGATAACCGGCGCAGCAAAATCCATAAGCCCATTACGTTCTCTGGGTGTTGTAAAAAGGGACTGTTCGAAAGGCCGTAAAGACATCAAGGCCTTCGAAAAGTGACGTTATATGAAATTCCAGATTTATAAAATATCTAGACCGACGAACAGAGCATTGTCAAAGGTGGAACATGTGGTTAATATATCTATATTTCACTATGGCTAATATTTCTCTAAATTAACTGGTTTCAAATAATGCCTGTGACTGTTATGTAATTATGAAAAAGAAGGAGAAACACTATGAACAAATATTAGAAAACATTTGAAAAAGCATATTTTATACACGTACCGCAACATGCAATAAGTCGATGCGGTATTTAAAACATCTTGCTCTATTCTTAGAGCACTCTATATGGCATAGGCGACAACAGTAAGCTCGTGTATAAGGATCATGATTGTTTGTCACCTGCAATATGGCAATGAACATTTTGACACATTTCTATTTAGATAGCGCAAGGAGACTTGATCCTTGTTTGCCTGCTCGGGTAGCGGCGCAAGCGCCGCTTACAAATTACAGTGAATTAGCACGCGCGGGCTTAGGGTTACCACAAAGTATGTTACAATTTTAATAATTGTTTATATAGTAACATTAAAAGTTTTGTTTAAATTTTACTATGTCAATTCTAATAGATTAGAAGTATAAGTTAAACAACTGACATAATATGAAGTACTAGCTAACTTTTCTTGGTTGTTTTAAAAAAAGTTACTACCAAACCAGGATGTTTTCCCTGTACCGTGCACATAAACTGCACTAGGACATGGATCAAGTATACAGACCCGAAACAATTATTTGTAGGCCATTCAAACTAGTTGTTTATTAAGTATTAATTATTTAACTAATTAAAAAACAAAACAAAATGAGCATCACAAAGAACGACGAAGATTAATTAACGCACCAATCACGTGAAAAATGTTTGCGGTACCTACTCCGCGCCCTAGTATTTCACCAATGTGCTCAGGGGCTAAGCCCTCGCTGCAAGTTTCACAGTACGCAGGCAACCCTAGGATCGATTCCCAATGATAGTTTATTGTAATTTAAAGAGCTGATTTAACACGTGTTTAACGGCCAGGAAAATATCTCGAGGAAACCTGCTTGTCTAAGAATTAAAAAAAAATTAGAAATTAAATATTAAGCAAATAGAACTATAGATATTTCCTTGCCCTAAAACCCTCTCAGGCAAAGGTTCCCAGCCGTGGGAAATATAATAGTTGTAAGTTTACTTTCCTTAACTTTGTAGTTAAATAATACTTAATATACTCCTACTTATCTTTTAGGCGGACTTATCGTGGAAGTAGCGCCTTAACTCTAACAGTCAAACTATAAGTACAGATAATACTACTTTAGAGGTGCAATAAGATTTGTAAGGGGAATAATTAACAATCGACAAAGTATCTATATGAAAAAAATGAACTAAATATATGTATTAACAATGATATCCACACCGAATTTCGGTAAGGGCGGCCAGCCTTATCGGAGACTAGCCATCGGCGCAGGACAGGATTACAGTGCCCAAGAGTATGCGCAAGCACAGGTGCACTCTCTCCTCTCTCACTCTCATAAACTGATGAGACGGTAAACCGAGAGGACCAGAAACAGATCAGGCGCAGGATCAACGACTTTACGTGCTTTTCCAAGGCACGGGGTGTGACACCGTCAACTTCCTGGTACTAACCTAGTACTGAGAATTTCTTGACGGAAAAAGTCGATAGTTGATTTTTGGCCCCGACCCGGGATTCGAACCCAGGACCTCACGATCAGCAATCGCACTAATACAACCTTTACACCAAAGAGGTTGTCAAGAGGTAGTTATATGTATTATTTATATACCTACAAAAATTTTAACAAACCAGGAAGTTCTAAAATAAGTATGAATTAGTGTCATGTCTTCTGAAAGTAACTTACTTCTATTTTACTACTTCTACTTTAGTAGCATCATGAACTTCATTAAATTTGTCTAATTTTAACGGAGTTTCTGTAACAAAAATACGGAGTTGATTACCCTCATGTTAGTACCGTGCAAAATAAGCAATATATTACAATTATATATTCATAGAGATGGTCTTAAGGCGTCAACCCTTCTAGCACAAAGTGAAGGATATATTGCTACTAAAGTGCTTTCAACTATACCGACGTCACATATTCTCCTATTCGCAACCGCTATTGTATTTTAATTCACCCCGCATCAGGAATCAACAAACAACCATTTGTAATACACTCCAGTCTTCAAATTGCTACAATATAGCTCCAACTGCTTATAAATAAGTCTAATAAGCGTCAAATGATAACGGGTAAATTTTATATATATATATATATTGAAAGTAACGTTGTACATTTGGTTTGAATTCTATTGATATGTCGAACTTTAAAATCAAATTTGAGATTCAATGAGTTTTAGTTGTAATGACGATACGGCGGGGTGTGGAAAAGCTGAGGAGTATGAAGAGGAAAGAGGGAGAGAGAGAGAGAGAGAGAGAAAACGATAGACAGTAGTTTTGATTGCAGTTAATTTTACTATAGTTTTTTTACTAAAATTAAAAAACAGTTAGTGTTCCATATTAACATGGCCTGTTATATTAGTAGCTCTGGCACTAGATACACGCTGCAGCTATATTATGGTTGTATCACGAATGAGTCGGCTCGACCGGAGAAAGACCACGCTCTCAAAGAATACCAGCGTAAAATAGTAGCTTTAATACTGCTGTGTTTCGTTTGGTGAACGTGGAGATCAGGAGACAATTTTTTACTGGAAACAAGGCATTCCATCTTAGTCCTCAGGGGTGACAACGCAACTGCGTTTTGATTCTTAATCGAAGATAATTGTAGATATCTATGGGCCACAGCATCCACTTACCATCAGTTGGACTGTGTTCTCGTTTGTCATCCTCATTCTATAAAACAATATACACTCGAAACAATTGTTAGTATATGAAAAACTCTTTTCTCATTATGTAAGTTAACACACGCGTGCACCGTCTATCTGATGAAACCTAACCTATCTATTCCTTGGTTATCAATGAGAATTATGATACCTTGGGTCATATTTGGGTCATAATTTGTTTAGAAATCGTTTTTTAAATTCCAAAAATATAATAAATGCATATTCTTCTACTAAGTAATCAAATATTGCTTACATTAAAAATCTATCTGTAGATATAGCGTTAATGTGTAATGAATTCAAGCATATAAGTCAACGCAGTTAAAAGATATGAGCATTTATATCATCACTCATTATAACCTTTCCCTTTTGACATAGAATCATGCAATTTGGAATTAAATTGTAGTTATATCACATGAAATTTATTTTTTACAACTAATATTTTACATTTGCAGTTAAAGCAACGACCGTGATATGTGCAGATGTATGGGAGAACATTTTAGTGACTTTAAACTTAAATTTGACCTTTATGCGGACCCTTAATTCTATCTACCTTAATTATTATAGTGAAAGTAGGTACTTACCTAAATTTATACGAAACCAATACATTGAATGACTGCGTTTTGCATATACGTTTAAATGAGCGAATAACTAATCTAATAATTAGCTATTTACTTTGTTATAAAACCTTCTTTTTTTAGTTTTGCTCATTTTAATAGAATATAGGTGACAAACAGTCCACCTGTTGGTAAGTGGCTACCTTGGCCCATTGACATCTACATCTATCCTCGATTAAGAAACAAAATGCTGATGCTTTGTCACATCTAAGGATTAAGATAAAATACTTTATTTTTAAAAAGAATATTAACAATGATATAAACATTACTAATATTCCCCTTACCACTCGTGGTAAGCATAAATTGCTTATGTTACAAGTGGTTCACGCCAGTAGTCGAATGGCGGATTGGAACCCACGACCTTTTTGAGTTCGCGGTCCGCGCCCTGCCATTAGGCTACTGTCGCTATATTGTTTAGTAGCTTTGTTACATATATATTCTTTGAGCGCCTAGTTCTTTCCTAATCAAGCCAACACATTCGTGCCACAATCATAATATCGCTGCAGCATTGCTCTACCACGTAAAGTAAAGCGGTTAGTCTGAAGGCCTTCTTTTTATTGCTCTCAGGTAGTTATAAGTTAATATGCATGAACAATTTAACAGTTTTACTAATGCCTTGTTAAATGATATGATGTCACGCGATCACTAATTTTAACGTGTCTCGTATTAAAACATATATGAGCTCATACGTCGTAAATTTTAAAAAAAATCGTTAAACTAGAATAATTTTAATATCTTACACGTTAATAAATTTTCTATTCACAGGCAACAAAGCGTAGATTTATGTCGCGTTTAAACTCAAATTATTACAGCGACCGTTCATTTTCTTGAGGTGAGAAAAAAAGGTCAGAGTGTATCGTAAATATTGGCGTAATCACATTTAAAGCTTAAACGATTTGGACTATGTCAAATTTTCTAGCAACACTTCATCCTTCGTTATTGAAAATCTAAATTAAGACATTAAATTAAAAAACGAAAATTTAATCAATTTTACGAAGTATTTATATATGAATTACCACACATAAAGTATTAAAGTACACAGTTCACCAGATGGTAAGTGGTTGCTGTGGCCCATAGACATCTACATCTATCCTCGAATACGAATCAAAAGGCAGATGCGTCGTTACCCATAAGGATGCATTGTCACCCGTGAGAACTAAGATGGAATGCTTCGTTTCCAGTAAAAAGGGCCTCCGGTTATCTACACTGACCATACAAAAACAGCAGCATTAAGCTACTATTTCACGCTGGTATTCTGTAAAGATCAATTAAAATAGGTATTTCTTTTACTACATTTCAAATTCTTAGTATTGAATTTTACTTTACCATGACGATTGGCTACGTAAATTAATGCTTTAGACCTAAGGCTTTTCTGAAAGATAATTCAAAAGTTACATTAAAATATTTTATGCTCCAAAGCATACTTTGGATAAAATATAATATATATTTATCACAAAGGAGTATGAGACGCTGCCATTACAATTCAATATTTTGTGTATATCATGCTAGTTTTAAGGTCCCTGCCAGCAGTGGCATTTTGTGACGGATCACCCACTTCCCTTCAATATGAATGCTCCTCGACCATTGCTGCCACATGTACTATACAAGCGCAAAAGGTGCACAAGTGCTGCTTGTTAGGGCTGGTCTGCTCGGCTATGCTTTCCAATATTGGTTTCATTTTTTAAAGTCCTTATTTCAGTGCATCATAAAATATTCTGTTCACTTTAGGTATTTTATTGTTAACTATTCTATATATATATGTATATAAGTATACTATATACAAGCTGTTGTAATAATAAATTTAAAAATGACAAAAAATGTACATTACTTCGAACTAAGAAAATTTTCTTTTCTTATATTAAATACAAATATAATTTACCTTGTTTCATTTTAATTTATGTTTCCGGCTCCCATAATTTGAGTTTGACCACATAAAACACTCAAGTATTTGGAAAACAAAAAATATAAACATTAATAGCTAACAAGATAAGAGAGAACTTGTTCTAAGTGTGAGCCCTAATTTATCATTTTAATTAAACGTTATGTCTGTCGATAAAACACATATTTCTCAATTTTTGAATCCTATTACAATTTTAATCAGTCTGATTTACAAAATGATCAGCTAGCTATAGCAAAACTGTTTGATTAATTTTCTTAAATTTTTAACACCCAAATAGACCTGAAATAAGAATAAAATATGTACGAAACTTAACGTAATAACTGGAAAATTGTAACTTGAGTGTAATATAATAAAACGTTAAAAGAATCACACCTAAAAAAAGGTAACATATGCCTAGAAATGGGTTTTACTAAATTCATTAAATATTAATCAGTACAGAAACAGCATCTGTTACCGACTTTATTGTTTTAAGTTGATCTCAGTAACAATGAGCTGCTAATTGTGCTTATTACGATGTTTATATTTCTTTAAAAGAATAAGGGTGACAAACGAGCACATAATCCACCTGACGGTATGTGAATGCTGTGGCCTATAGACATTTAGAATCAAAATGCAGTTGCGTTGTCACCCATGAGAATGAAGATAAAATGTAACATTTCCAGTATAAAAGAGTTTCCGAATCTCTACACTCACCATACGAAACACAATAGTATTAAGCTGCTATTTTACGCTAATATTCTGTGAGTATTGCAAGCTTGTTAATCCTCCTGACGTATAAAATATATTCTTGTTCTTAGAATTTACATTCTAACTTTAAAATTAAGTTTATAATTTCAAGTATTTAGATTTCAAAAATCAATACACTTATAAAGAATAATAAGTTGGAAATATCTTCTCAGTTTATATGGTACAGTTCTCTTTAAAAACAGAACAGGCGTTAGCCACCTAAATTTTTAGCAATTTCAATAAGTGATCCTTACATTCCTCTCCTTCCCTCTCTATTACTCTCTGACAGAGGATTCTGAGTCCGAGCTCGATGCCGTGCCTATAACTTAACTTTCACTTTTCAAAAACGTACTATGCTTTGCATATTATCGGTCACAAACTATCTGCTGTTCACGTAAGTTCGACAACGATTAACACAAGTCATGTCTTGATGAATTGCGTAATAAAAAATGCCTAACAAATTGTATACTGAAAACTAAATTAGAGCTGAATCACAAACCGCATACATAACGTGTATTTTTATATAGGGTTAGGGTGTCAAACGAGCACGCAGCGCACCTGATAGTAAGTCGTTACAGTGGCCCATAGAAATCTACATCTAACCTCGATTACGCATCAAAATATAGATGCGTTGACACCCGTGAGGACTAAGATGGAATGCCTCGTTTCCATTAAAATGAGTCTCCGGTTCTCTTCATTTACCATACGAAACACATCAGTGTTGAGCTGTTATGTTACGTTGATTTTCTATGTTATTATTTTAATAAGTCAGCTCGAGGGGAGGCACCACGCTCTCACAGAATACCAGCGTAAAACGCAGCTTAATGCTGCTGTGTTTCGTATGGTGAGTGTAGAGAACCGGGGACCCATTTTACTGGAATCGAGGGATTCCATCTTAGTCCTCTGAGGTGATAACGCATTTGCATTTAGATTCTTAATCCAATTTTAATGTAAATGTCTTTGGGCTACATCTTACCATTAGGTGGACTGTGTGCTCGTTTGTCTACCTAACTCTAAAAAATAAGCCAGTGCTTAACTACAATGATACCTAACAGTAACTCTTACGTACAAAAATCCATGGCATTACACGCGGTTCGGTGCGACGCCCCATAGCGTCGCACTGCATGTTGCCGTGATGGAACGCCGTTACGAAAAAGTAACTAACTTTACACTTCTTGTGCCACATTAAAGCGCCCTATACACAATTTATTATATTGATCAGGAAGACACTGCTGCTCAGTGTCCCTCTGTCGCCTCTAACGACATCCACGGGATGAAATGGAGTAGTGAATTATTTTACGTCGTCACTACACGCCAAAATTGAATCAAAATAATTTCAAAACTATAGTTGCCTATCAAGTGTGGCAACTCAAGGAATATATGTTTCCAATGAGGCAAACCATTGAAGAGTGGGGGGTATATCCAGCTGTGGACTTTTGATAGGCTGTGATAATGAGCGTTTTAAAGTTTATTTATTTATTTATAGTTCAGCCACCTCCTATTATATTTAACATACACAAACCACAAGAGACAGTCAAACAAACTGATATTCATGAAGAATCCGTTGCTTTACATCGACCACCGTGCCCACATTTTATCATCTCTGTGTATCGTTTCTCCGTTAAGTGACGCGAAGTGTACCATTATCGCTAGTTTGGACGCAAAGTTATACCCGATCATGATATATGTCGTTGTGATAACGTAATTGATGTGTTGTGTTTTGCACAAAATCTCATATCAGATACATGTATTGTGATCAGTCGTATATACGTATTTTGATAATGTATTACGATACAACGATGCCATGCGATACGCGATACACCAAAGCCTATTTATTGATGCTTTGTCACCCCTAAAAACTAAGATATAATAAGTTTATAATAAGTTATCACTAAAATGGGAATAAGACGCGTGTGAAACATCATATGAAACATCAGCATTATACGGCAATTTTACGCTGCTATTTGTGAGAGCGTGGTCCTTCCTAGTCGTGTTGCAGCGTGGCTATCTCGTAAACATATAAGCAAAGCTAAGCAACATTGCAGTGCCACCGTGTGGCATTCAATCTGATGAAGTAAAAATATGGTGCAGTACCGCGCTGTCTCCACAAAGATTCTCGTGGTATTGCTTTTATAATATAATTGATAAGAATTGAACTAATGTTCACTCACTGATTGCTGATTGTAACACATTTTATGGATTAAATATTCAATTACGTCCGTGTTAAATCGTTAAAGGCATTCAAAATTTAAAGTTCTTGTAGAAAGTAAATAAAAAAAAACATTTTAAGGCTTTAACCGTCTATCACAGCCCGTCACAAGTCCAGTGATGAATATAGTCTAAGAAATGCCCCAAAGGTAATATATAATAAATAATAAACTCTACCCTCTCTACCTGCATCCATCGACTTCCTGCATATCTTACCGGATCGTCACTTCATCCAATGTGGGGCTGACCTACACTTAGCTTACGCTGCTATTCGATACTGCGGTACGAGGCTTACGTTTAAGAAACTTTCTTTACCATCTATTGTCACGTCTACACACAAAAAAATAATAAAGTAACAATCAACCTTAAGATAGTTCTATAAATGAAAACAATCATAAAATTTCTTAATTATAGTTCTTACTTTAACCTACTACCGGTCTTTATACTGGTGCGGAGAAAAAGAGATAATAATGAATTTAAAAAAAACAACAACGCCGCCAGGCCCTAATGACAAGCTAGTAAAGTGAAGATTACTAGCACTCAGAAAGCTCGGCGCTCATTAGTAAACCAAACAAATGGATGGTTATGCTAACAATTTACTTCACATGCCCCGTGTTTGCACCTTGGCTGACCACTTAAGTGATCCGTTATACTATTAAAAGGAGATGTTTACCCTAAACGCATTATGCTTAGTTCAGATCTATGACGTAGAGGTGAATGACCCACTTCTACTTAGCCTTTGTGAAATTGTGTTTCGGATGAGGGTTGGGCGGTTAGGAAAAATGCAATAGGACAGAGAATCGATTAGTATTTTGAACAGAGTAACGTCTGAAATACGAGTACACGTCAACCATAATACTAATGAGAACTCGGTTCGGACTGACTTGTATATTATCACCCAATTTAACCAAAATCCATTGCTTAATCGTCCTGCCCATAAATTGCCGCGTCGGGGAGATATTTGCCATAGTTGCCATGCTTGAAGTAACATTTATGTATTATATATATATATATATATATATAATACATAAATGTTGTGTATATAATACGTAAATGCTTGAAGTAACATTTATGTATTATATATATATAATACATAAATGTTACTTCAAGCATGGCAACTATGGCAAATATCTCCCCGACGCGGCAATTTATGGGCAGGACGATTAAGCAATGGATTTTGGTTAAATTGGGTGATAATATACAAGTCAGTCCGAACCGAGTTCTCATTAGTATTATGGTTGACGTGTACTCGTATTTCAGACGTTACTCTGTTCAAAATACTAATCGATTCTCTGTCCTATTGCATTTTTCCTAACCGCCCAACCCTCATCCGAAACACAATTTCACAAAGGCTAAGTAGAAGTGGGTCATTCACCTCTACGTCATAGATCTGAACTAAGCATAATGCGTTTAGGGTATATATATATATATATATATATATATATATATATATATATATATATATATATATATATATATATATATATATATATAGCAGATTTTTTTACTATTATCTTGAGCTAGATCAGGAAATAGCTATTACCATCTACTATTTTATATCCCCTACCGTTTTACGACACCCATGCTCATGGGATGATATGTGGTGGATAATCTTATGTACCTACTACTTAACAAAAAGTATTTATTTTAATTATTACGTTTTTTTCTCAAATTTATATTTTATTATAAGGCTAGTAGGAAGTAACAATTGTAAACGAAAGCTGTTAATGAAAGAAAAGTTGCCCGTAGTTTTAACAAACTTTTGTATTCGAATAAAACAAGTTTTCTACTTTTTTCGCGTTTACTTTTACATTTTTTTGATGCTAGTCTCATATGTTTTTTAGCATCCATGATCCCGGGAGAATTAACGTACTTTATAGGTTCTCGAATATGTATGTAGGACTAATGTATATTCTTTTTAAGTTACTCTTTTTAGTAAAAAGAATCACAATGCATTAGATCAATTTTCTGATTGATCGATTATTTATGAACAGAACTCGAAGATTTTGTGCGACTTACCATCATGAAAGTTAAAATTTCGACACCATTGCAATCACGATAATGCACTTCTTATTTATGACAAAAGGGTAATATTTTAATTAAAGTTGTCTGTTCGTGCGCCTGAAGACAAAAGCAAAATGTCTGTTTGTATATCAATTTTTAATCCTACAACACTAGTTACTTTCATATTTTTATCATTAAATAAATACGGCAAACTAATATTTTATACGTGGTAGAGCCATACTGCAGTTATATTAGTAGTATAGTTGTAGCACGAATGGGTCGGCTCGACCGGGGAAGGACCACGCTCTCACAGAATACCAGCATAAATAGCTTAATGCTGCTGTGTTTCGTTTGATGAGTGTAGATAACCGGAGACCCTTTTTACTGTAAACGAGGCATTCTATATTGTTCCTTATGGGTGACATCGCATCTGCATTTTTATTCGTAATCGAGGATAAATGTAAATGTCTATGTATCACAGCTTCCACTTACCACCAGGTGAACTATGTGCTCGTTTTTCACCCTTATTCTAAAAAAATAACAATCTATATACGTCCCACTGCTGGACACAGGTCTTCTCTTATATTTGAACGAATTTAGAGTGGAAAAGTGTATATCGTACTGCCCTAATGCGTATTGGAAGTCCTCACATCTCTTAGAAATTTTGATGACTATGCATGTGCCCTCCTGGTAATGCTTAGATAGGTACCATTCACACTTTATTTTAAAAATAATAATACTAAATATCAATATTATAATAAAAATAATAAAAATAATTCAAGCTAATTCACGTCACATTCAAACTCTCCTCCATTTGTCCCATTAGAGTTTGTCCTCGAAGATATTTATCAGAAAGAAAAACCAAGGTTAAAATAATCCAAAACTGCGACCTTTTCACTCGCAAACGTTATGTAATAACTCGACGTCCGGTTCAAATTAAAATTTTGCTCTCTTGTCGTGTGAGATGATTTACGAACGTAATAATTTTAAATTTAAAAGTAGGGTTTCGAACGAAAGGAGATTAATCTTCGATATCGTTTGTACAAAATTTCCTTTAAGCCTTGGCCATTGCATTAGTACATTAAGAATTCTGGGTCACCTACAGTCCCCTGATGATAAGTGCAGTTCACAAACTTGCAACCAAATTAAAATAAAAAAAGTGAAAAACACGTTGTCACCGCTGAAGACTGAGGTGGAATTCCTCACAGCCTATTAGTTGTAATGGCTCTCTGTACCCTTCAGACTAGAGTACCAGTTGCTCGACTCCACCGAGTCGCGATACGATTTTACAAGAAAATCCCAGTAAACATACAAAATATGACCTCCTCAAAGTTCAAAAATTTTATCAAACAAAGTTTGTATAGAAGGCTTATTATAATATGGAATTTGTGAATGATCATAACCCATGGAAATGAGGAGGATCGCTACCAAGCGGTTTATAATTTATGTTGAACATATACGATTGTAAACCGTTTTTTTAAAGTCCAGCTGGGTTTCTTGCTGTTTCTTCCCACGACATAGGTATTGTCTGAATCATTGGTAAATTGAAAATAAGAATGGCTCTCAATAAGTTTCATTTACAATCCATGTTGAATAAAAAAGTTTTTGTTTCTGTTTCTTTACTCTTCCCACCGGAACGCATTTCTTTTTTTTTTTTTGAAGTAGCATTTCACTTTTTCAAGTTAATTTTATTGGTTATTATAATTTTAGATTACGATTCTTAGAAAACAATGATAGTATTGCATAAAATACCTTTGCACTCGCATAAAAGTTTGATAGTAAACAAATAATCCACGTTCGATCCTTGTCGGCACCGATGCTTTTGTTATTTGGAATAGTACCTGGTTGACCGAGCTTTGCTCGGTATTTTTCGCTCGATTTTTTTAATTCGTGTGTTTTGGAAATTATATTTAGATACAAATTACATACTAATGAATTATAAATAATATTTTTTGATCTTAGCGACATAACAGAAAAAACTGAACTGGTTATTTGAATAAAAAATCATGAGTGCAATTATTTTTATTTAAATTTTCGTGTTTTTAAAAAATACTAAAAAAAGGGCTCGAAAAAAATATATTTTCTCAAAAAAGAAAGAAACTTGAAAAAAAAAAATAAAAAAGTCGGTCGGTCGGTCTGGGCTCGAACCGGGGTTTTACGATTTTGTGACCGCCCATTATACCAATAAGCTATTTATAATCATTACCAAACTGTCAAAATTTACCTTCTTATTCTAACTATATTGTAGCAGTTTTTAATTGCCTAAAAACACGGACAAAAAGACATTTTCTAAAAATAAATCTTAGCTAGATCGATTTATTATCCCCGAAACTCCCTGGACACTAAATTTTATGAAAATCGTTGGAGCCGTTTCCGAGATCCCGATTATATATATATACATATATACAAGAATTGCTCGTTTAATAGTATAGGATAAAGCACTAATTTACCTCGCGCTTTTACTTGAATTATAATGAAGAAAACGTATTAGTAGGCATCTAAAATCGATTGGGAACAAAGGTTCTCAAGTGGCAGCCTCGTACCGGTATACGAAGTGTTTGTTCGATTTACTTTAGTGAATTTATATCACCAGACTAGATGTCGCTCAACGACATGTTTGTGTCGAATTGGCTTAGTTAATATGGTGCTAGATGTCGCTCATCGATTTAAAAACGCGTTATGGTTTGAACATTACATAGACCTACAGTATTTGTTGAATTAAATAAAATATGTATCATACGGAGTAACGGCTGTTTGATTTCGGAAGTAATTGGTGTTCGTATCCAGTTCCAGCACATAGGTAAATAAACAGTTGGCCTTACGAGCCGGATATATTAGAGTGGTGCAGTGCAGTGCAGTGTAGTGTAGTGTGAGTGAGCAAAAGATCGTAAGTACAAAGGGACAGTTATAGTGAGTATTATGAACTTTATTACTTCGGACAATTTAACTTTGTAATATTGCATGGATTCCTTACACTTGTAAAAATTTGACGTTAGCTTCATTAACTTAGAATAATTTCGCTGTTAGCTTCATTAACTTAGAAAAATTGCACTAAGTCCGTTAACACGGGGAATCCATGCCGGTTTGAGTGGACAGTGAAGTATACTAAAAGACTTGTAAAATTTTTGTGATTTCACTATATTGACTTAGAAAAATTTGAACTTTTTTCAACATAGTAAAAATTTAAATTGTGCTCACTCACATCGAACTTTAGTGATTGTCGAACTTTAATCTTCAAGATGGAAGGGTTAATTAAGGTGCAAGCTGATCTTAAACAAAAGATTAGTAGTGGATATTCCAACTTTAGGAAATCGCCTAAAGCTCGTATAACAAAACCATACGTTGAAACAAGATTAGAACAACTGGAAAAACAATGGTCACAGTTTGAGACTAACCATTATAATATTATAAGTGAAGCTGATACCGATAAAAAGGAATTATTATATATAAAACAAAATGTATATGACAGTGTAGAAGAAAGTTATGTGGCTTATAAAGTAGAACTTAAAGAAGCGTTAACAGAGGTATTACCCGTCACCCAAAGTACGAGTTCAAATGTTACTATGGAGGCAGAACCGCCGGCTATGAGGTTACCCAAAATTGTTTTGCCTTCCTTTTCAGGTCAATATATGGAGTGGCAAACCTTTCATGATTTATTTGAATCATTAATACACAATAACTCATCTTTAGCCGACGTGCAGAAATTGCATTATTTAAAAGGTCATCTGACGGGTGAGGCGGAACAGCTTTTAAGGCACATTCCCATCACTGATGCAAATTATGAAACATGTTGGCTTCAACTGAAAAAGAGATACAGCAATAAAAGGTACATTGCTACCGCATTCTTACTAGACTGATGGGTCAAAAGTCACTCACGATGGAATCGGCAAATGGTATTAAGCAGATTTTAGATACAACAAATGACTGTTTGAACGCACTTAGTAACCTAGGAATCGATGTTTCGAAGTGGGACATTATAGTTATACATCTTATATCACTGAAATTAAACCCGGAAACGAGGAAGCAGTGGGAGCAGAGAATAAGCGAGTATACAGATAAATTTCCAACCTATATTGAATTTCAGATGTTTTTAGAATCCAGATTTAGAGCATTGGAATTTTTAGAACCAGATAAAAATGATAATAAGCCAAAAGAAAGAGTAGAGAAACATAAAGTATTCAAGGTCACCACTGTTACTTGTCAATTTTGTTCAGAGAGTCACTTATTACACCAGTGTAAGAAGTTTTGTAAGGAAAGTTACGGAAATCGTTACGAATTCGTACGGAAACATAGATTATGTTTCAATTGTTTTGGAGATAGCCATTCTGTATATCGTTGTAAAAGGAGCACAAAATGTAATCGATGTGGCCGACGTCACCATTCTTTGTTACATCCAGAAGGTGTGGGTACACCGCTTAATGTAGTTTCTAATCCAACGGAAACCCACCAGAATAAGAAGATTGAACAGCCGTCACCAGATGTAGGGCAAGTGATTTCAAATCATTGTTATATTCCTGGTCGTGTAATCTTAGCAACAGCTGTTGTTAGAGTATTTAGTAGTAAGAATAAGTGTTATTTGCTAAGAGCTTTATTGGACCAGGGATCCCAAGCTTCATTCATTACGGAGCATTATGCCCAATTGTTGGGCCTTCGTAAATCTTCAGTGAAGGGAGTTGTTACAGGCTTGGGTGGAGGGAAATCACATCATATTAAACACGCGGTACAGTTTAAAATACAGTCCACTATTTGCACGACATTTGAGTGTGAAGTGCGAGCTTATGTGCTGAACCAACTGTCGTCAAATTTGCCAGTAAGAAGAGTTGAGATTCACAATTGGTCAGAACTATCAAAATTAAGGCTAGCTGATCCAGAATTCGGTACGCCTAATAAGATTGATATCTTACTCGGTGCCGATATTTATGCGCAGATTTTGACAAACGGATTGGTTAAAAATCCATCTGGTGCATTAACAGCACAGAATACGGAGCTTGGATGGATCCTTTCGGGTCGAGTACAGTTGGATGAGGAATTCCCCATCAACATCATAAGTTTGCATATAGATGATTCGTTGAATCAATTGATTCAGAGCTTTTGGGAGATAGATAATGAACAGCCTCACAAAATTCTATCTGAAGAAGATAAAAAATGTGAGAGTTTATACGATGCCACTACAAATAGAACTCCAGATGGTCGGTATATTGTTCGACTACCCTTTAGGGTAGAAGATCCTCAATGCCAATATGGGGCTTTAAGAGACATTGCGATGCGAAGATTCAATCTTCTAGAGAGTAGGTTGAATAAAAATCCACTCTTAAAGGAAGAATACTCAAGGGCAATGAGTGTCATCAGAATCAGGGTCATATGAAGGTTGTTGACTCAAAAGAGTTAGCTCAAACAAATTGTGTTTATTTGCCTCACCATGCGGTGGTGCGTGAGGATAAAACGACGACCAAGGTCCGAATAGTTTTTGATGCCTCCTGCAAGGGGAAAAACGGCAGGTCCTTAAAAGATGACTTGTTGGTCGGGCCGAGGTTGCAGCCTGAGTTACGTCATATTTTATTAAGATGGCGTGCTCATCCTGTGTGCTTTGTTGCTGACATCGTACAAATGTATCGGCAGGTAAAGGTGCACGAGAAAGACGCTAGTAAATATCAACGTCTTTTATGGAGACCTAGTCAGAACGAAGAAGTTAAAGAATTTATGATGACGAGAGTCACATTTGGTGTTTCTTCGGCACCATATTTAGCAGTGAAGAGCCTGCAACAGGTGGCTAAGGATGAAGGCCAGAATTACGAGCTGGCAGCATGTAGAGTTCTGAATGACTTTTACATGGATGACTTCATGTCAGGATGTGTGGATGAGTCGCAAGCTGTGGAGATCTACAAACAAGTGTCGGAATTACTGGCTAAGGGTGGATTTAGCTTACAGAAGTGGGCCTCCAATAGCAGTAAGCTGATGGAGATGGTTCAGGATAAAGGAAAGGAAAAGAAATTAAATACTAAGCTAGATGACATGATTGACATTGACAAGGTAAATTTACCAGAACAGAAGCAGAGGGTGACGAAGAGAAATATCTTGTCAGACATTGCTCGACTTTTCGACCCTCTTGGTTGGACTGCGCCAGTTATCATCAGAGCTAAGATCTACATGCAGAAGCTTTGGCTTGCCGGTGTTTCGTGGGATGAAGAGATAACAGGCGATTTACTACAAGAATGGATTACTTTTAGACAAGATTTACCTGTTCTCAATCACGTCATTATATCTCGCTGGACTCACATGAGTGAAAGTGTGGCTGATGTGTCCATACATGGGTTTTGTGATGCATCCAATGACGCCTATGCAGCAGTTGTATACTTGAGAATCGTAGACTTGCGCGGTGGCATACATGTGAGTTTATGTGCAGCAAGAACGAAGGTCGCTCCACTAAAACAAATTTCTACTCCAAGATTGGAGTTGTCCGGAGCAGAGTTGCTTGCAGGCTTGCTATCTGAAATCGCTGTAGTGATGGGTTTATCGAGATCGGAAATCCGAGCTTGGACTGATTCTACAATCGTCCTGGCATGGTTAAAGGGTGAACCAAGCCGCTGGAAGACCTTTGTCGCCAATAGAGTGACAAAGATTCTTGCAGTATTAGACAATGATCAGTGGTCTCATGTGGAATCAGCCCAGAATCCAGCCGACTGTGCGTCTCGTGGATTAAGTCCTAGTGATTTCATTAAGCATGATTTGTGGCGCTATGGTCCAAATTGGTTGCGTGACCTTCAATACCCACAATCACAAATAATTGTTCCACTAACCAATCTGGAAGAGAGGTCTATTAAAGTTCACACTGTTATTGAGGATAGCCCAAAATTGCCAACAGATATTACCGTCTGGGAAAAATATTCATCATTGAATAAATTAGTACGAGTTGTTGCTTGGTGCCGAAGACCTTTAAACAAGCTCAGACACAAAGCAAAGATCTTTCCAAACTATCTTACAGTTGATGAGTTACACGAATCAATGAAGCTCTGCTTGAGACATTGTCAACAATCGGCATTTTCGGATGAGATCAGTCGTCCAAGAAAGTTAACGGATGTAGCTAGAGGAAGTAAATTACGCTCGCTGTGCCCTTTTATAGACGCAGACGACATATTACGAGTTCGGGGACGTATTCAGAATAGCAATGAAGAGTATGATGTCAAACATCCAATCATTTTGCCGTATAATCATTGTCTGTCACGTTTAATTGTAGCAGAAGCACATGAGAAAACTCTCCATGGGGGGCTTACATTGATGCTGAATTATATCAAATCCAAGTACTGGATTTTAAAGGTAAAGAATCTAATTAAAGATTATGTTAGAAAATGTGGAAAATGTATTAAGTATCAACGAACTTCTTCCCAACAGCCTCTTATGGGAGACTTACCCAAAGCTAGAGTAACAGTAAGTCGTCCATTTTCCCGCTGTGGTATTGATTATGCTGGCCCTATTAATGTTAGGATATCCAAGGGCAGAGGTTGTCGATGCTATAAAGGTTACATTGCACTTTTTATCTGTCTGGCGACGCGAGCCATTCATTTAGAGGCCGTCAGTGACTTGACGACAGAAGGTTTCCTTTCAGCCTTTAAGCGTTTTGTAGCGCGCCGTGGTCACTGTCTAGAGGTGTTCAGCGATAATGGCACAAATTTTATTGGAGCATCAAGGGAGCTACAAAGGCTAATTCAAGCTGAGAATTCGAATATTGCCGATGAAATTGCAGAGTGTCTGGCAAACAAAGGTACTAAGTGGTCCTTCATCCCTCCTCACTCTCCAAACTTTGGAGGTTTGTGGGAAGCTGGGGTGAAGTCAACAAAGTTTCACTTGCGTCGTGTACTAGACGGAACGACACTCACATACGAAGAACTGTCAACGGTTCTGACGCAAGTCGAAGCATGCTTGAATTCCAGGCCTTTGTATCAGATCCCTTCTAGTTACGGTGATCCCATGCCGCTGACACCCGGTCACTTTCTGGTTGGTGAAGCTTTAGTTACTGCACCAGATTACAATTTTGAAGAAAATAATGTCGGCAGTTTACGCAGATGACAGCTCACACAGAAGCTTGTGCAGCACTTCTGGCGAAAATGGTCGCAAGAATATTTGACTACGTTGTGTCAAAGATATAAGTGGAATAAAGTCACGCAGGAACCTAAGTGTGGAGATGTTGTTTTGGTTAAGGAAGATGATCTCCCTCCATCCAAATGGTTATTAGGTATTATTGAAGAGAAGCACCCTGGTCCAGACCATATAACTAGAGTAGTTACTCTTAGATGTAAGAATACTAAAATTAAGAGACCCGTCTCAAAGATATGTATTTTGCCTATAGCTCCTGAGTAGTGATAATTTAGTAGTTATAATATATATAGAGTGTTATTTTTAGATGATTTTTTTTCTTAATAGATGTGTAATAGTAGCGTGGCGTTGTAGTACTTGTAGTTGCTGGCAAGTTTGTTATAGAGTTTCTTATATACTTCTTGTACATTTGTTATAGACCTTAGATAGAGATGGCTATTACTTAGATTTAACAATTTATTGTCATTTATTTATTTAGTTGCTTTGTAGTTAATTTGTTAGCAGTTAAGATTTTAAGTTCTTTATGGTATTGCTGTTGTGATTAATTAGTTACTGATTCGTGAGTCGGTTTAAAGATATGCAGCGCTCTTGTTGTTAAGGACTTGAGAAGTCCTTGGTGGGCGGCATGTTTGTGCGATTTACTTTAGTGAATTTATATCACCAGACTAGATGTCGCTCAACGACATGTTTGTGTCGAATTGGCTTAGTTAATATGGTGCTAGATGTCGCTCATCGATTTAAAAACGCGTTATGGTTTGAACATTACATAGACCTACAGTATTTGTTGAATTAAATAAAATATGTATCATACGGAGTAACGGCTGTTTGATTTCGGAAGTAATTGGTGTTCCTATCCAGTTCCAGCACATAGGTAAATAAACACGAAGTGTTGGGCGGCCGCCACTAGATGGAGTGACGACTTTGAAAGGTATGCAGGAAGTCGATGGATGCAAGTGGCTCAGTACCGTGCTTTGTAGCATCCTTTGAGGGATACCTATATTTAGCAGTGGATTTGTAAAAATCTGTAACGAATAATGAATGAATGAAGAAAAGTTCATATCCAATAAATTAAAAATACTTTGAAGTTCACGTTAAACGTTTGAGTTAGGGCGGGGACTGTTCCCGGTTCCAAAGCCTTCTTTAAAAGAGTACCTTAGAAACTATTAGCCTTAGAAACTATAAAATTGTTTAAAATCTAATGAGTTAAAAACAACATCATGTATATAAAATAAATCTCTCAAGATATTAAGAAGCAGTAGATTATTGATTAATTACTTAATCAAAAGTTATGAACAACACAAATGGAATGATTTCGCGTGCCCAATCAACCACCTGTATATCAATTATGTCTATTACCATATTAATGAAAGAAAACATTAATAATTAAATTTTTATTTTCTAATTAGGTAAAAGCCGGCGGTGCATCAAAAGAACGGGACCGATGTGGAAATAGGAACGTTTTGATCATGATACATAAAACCAGCTATTATACCATTAAAGATTACCCACTAATTGTGTTATTTATACTCTAATGCGGCTTTACTAAGAAGGTTATTACAACAAGCCTATTACGCTATCCGATGAACTTTTTATCGATAGATAGCCATACTGCTCACAGAGAAAACCGGTAATTAAGACCAAACCACGCTGTCTTTTATATCCCAATGATTAACAGTGGAGTCATCTCTCGTTTTTCCACGAACTTGTGTCTGTGTGCAAGCGAATCTTGATGACGAATTTGGTCCATTTCAAAAGTTGAGATGAGACACGTGTCAATAATTCTTATCACCGCATAGATCAGCCTTTAGGGTACGTGTTATGGGATTTTATATTTCCCCTACAAAATGAGAATAAACCCTCTCAGAAACAAGGGGAGGCATGTGCCCAGCTGCGGGACGTATATGTATACAGGCTGTAACTTTTAACTTTTTTTGGGATATGAGTTTGAACGTAAACTATAAATCCTTTTAATTCTCCTTATTATATAATAGAGATTTTATATCTAATACTAGATAATAATGAATTAGCGCATACATTTTTGAGGTAGTACGTCCAGAACTACAAAATATCCATTTACATCATTCTTTCCTTCCAAGCGTTATCGCTCCGCTTCAGATGTGTGATGCAGTAAATGTTATATAAATAATTATTTCATGTTCACTGTTAGCACTTCTCTGTTTGAAATAAACTTATATTTAATGTTTATCAACTGCTATATGTTATATATTTTAATAAATTAAATAGTATTTTTAATCGAATTATTTATTAATGATTACGGTATTCAGGTACTCGTTTATTTCATCATCATCAAGCAATCACGCATTACTAACACCGTTCACAGTGATAGCTAATATATCGAATAAGATATATTTTCAGATATCTTTTTATTGCAATTATAATTATTGTAATACACATAAAAATAGCAACAATAGCTGTCACAAATGGATCGACTATATTGAGCCTTATCAATATCATTACCGTTATAACGCTGAAAATAATATAACTAACCGAATCGTCGATCGACTCGGCTTCCCACGACCTCAAAGCTACATTTCGCCGTGCTCTATCCAATTTTACTTCCTAGTTCAGACAAAAATCGATCTTATATCGAGTGGTACAGAAGCTAGATTAGTAGTAGCAAAATTTGTATCTATTCAAAAGTGATGCCTCTTCCACACATGCACAGTAACACCTGATTACTGTATGCGGATAGGTGACGGTATTGAATGGATAGGATCTGATATTTTCTAATTTGAGTTTTGTATGTTTGCTTGAAGATTTAATTCAATTTGTTTTAAGTGTTGTAGTGTGAGTACTGACCAGTGTATTTATAATATATTGGGAGGTCGCAGTGAAGTCGACAAGTGACGTGCTGCGATGCTCTACCGCTGGTTTGCATGTGTGTGTGAAATGTCAGAGTTTACCTTCTAAGATTGAAGATACAATGGATCGCGAGGAGTTTTTGTATACAATTTCAACACAGCTTCCTAATTAAAATTTTAATTAGAGATCATTAATTATATTGCGGTAAAACCCAAGGTCATTGAGTTTATTGGATCAATATTCATCCGTGAAGTGCTATTATGGTTTGATTTTTATTATATTTTTGGCAACTTAGAGATACTATACTAGATGGTAAAACTCTTTTTCTGCCTACGATTTCTTCAGGGTACGTAACACTCTCCACCACGAAGGCTCGATCCAGTCAACAAAAAACGTCGCAGATACATCACACAATGACACTACACCTGCACCAAATGGGACAAGCACCTATAGGATCACGGATGGGAACAGTTCCAGCATACAACGCAAACACACTGTACCCCCGCGTGCCTGGACGGTTCTCAGTTTTCACCACCCAGGACATCGACCGACACGAGTTGAGCAGTCAGCGGCGCAGTGAGATAGCTCAAAAATGGCTAACGAGGCGATATGATGATTGGTAACAATACCGAATCATAAACCATCATTATCATCATCCTCACTTTAACACTCTTTTACTTATTTCTTACGTCAAACAGCGAATCTGCATTGCCGTGTTCCAGTATGAATTGCATACATTATCAGTATGATTAACAGGCTGTGAGACATTTCATGTTAATCAAGACAACGCATCAGTACATTGTTTTGAATAAAGATGGCTGCATGTGTCCGAGGACTGCAGTATAGTCACATACCATCGGGCAGACTGTAAGTTCCTTTGTCACAAAAGTTTTAAAGATTATATTAGACTTTTCATTACGTTTATATTTGGTATCAATTAAAAACTACCAAATAAATAAACTCAAAGAAGGCAACGAAAACGACAGTAATAACTACTAGTAACTAATAACTGTCCACCTGATTGTAAGTGGTTGCTGTGGTCCATAGACAACTACACCTATCCTCGATTACGAATCAAAATGTAGATGCGTCGTCACCAGGACTAAGACGGAATGCCTCGTTTCTAGTCAAAAGGGTCTCCAGTTCTCTCCACTCACCAAACGAAATTTTCTGAGAGCTTGTTCTTTCCTCGATCGAGCCAACCCATTCGTGCTACAATTACACTTTTCATATTTAATTATATAGCTACATCTACCACGTAATAAGTGGCCTTATAAGTCAGTAGAAATTGCCGTACAAACAATAGAACTTCTGATACCTTAATTAAATTTAACATACATAACAAGTATATAAACAATAAAAACAAACGCCAAGGCCCACCCTTTTATGTGACAGTGCGCACGAGATCTTTGCTACAGGTGAAGCCGTCTCTGTGTGCGTGAGGTCAGCGCATAAAATAACAGTGTTTGTATGTGTGCGCTTTACCGTACGTTCGCACTATAAGCGGGGGAGTAGTGACGACTTGACGAGAGAAACAAGGCATTAAATTTCAACGAGTATGATACAAAGATATTACCTTATCAGTTAAGTTATTTATTTGAATGGACTACCGTATTTAATTGTACGATTTATGTGAAAAACTTTTCGCGCAGAATTAAAAATAATATATTTTATACTATATGCATTAGATACACAAAAATAAAAAAATTCTTAAAAATTCAATACTTCGGCAATGTTAAAAAAGGTCAACCCACCTCACTATTAACCAGCTGGTTACCACAGAATTGGTTTTTAAATCTTGAAAACCTTAAGGAGGAATAAACAATATTTTTAAGTAAACATTGGAATAAGAATATGTAATTAAGAATAAAAAAAACACAAAAGAAGAAACTAATTTATACGTCGTAAAGCCATGCTGCAGTAATATTAGTAGTATAGTTGTAGCACGAATGGGTCGGCTCGACCGGGGAAGGACCACGCTCTAACAGATTACCGGCGTTAAATAGTAGCTTAAATGCTGATGTGTTTCGTATGGTGAGTGTAGAGAACCGAAAACTTAAAGAGGAAGACAGAAGTGTATCAGGATTGTGCCAAATGGGATACGTAGACTCTACTGTCACCGTCATGAGTGACAGGCGTGAGATTTTATGTATGTATAAACATATAAGCAAATATAGCGCCTTCCTTGTATACAAGAGCTCGTGAGTAGTCCCCTAGTGGTCTCGTACCAATTCCCGTCACCGTTCCGAATTTTTACATCTTGTATGAAAAGATGACTTACACGATCAGCACTTGATACCGCCATGCTGGCTGTATAAAGCTTAAAGTAACTGAGCGAGCTATAGACGTCTATGCTTGATCAGTTGATCACTCTCTGCGTTTTAAAATCCGTAATTAGTATATGAAAAATAAACCACGGAAACTCACGTAGTACAGTAAGCTGAAGTGGCAAAAGACCGGCCATATAGTTACGTACGTATGGGGAAAAAGTTGTCTGCTGGCTGCCATGCAAGGTGTAAGTAATGTAAGTAGTTCATGACCATGCTCTATAGCATTAAGATTGGCTGTAATGATAATAAAAGTAAGAGATCGCTTTATCATCATTAATTTGAAGCCAAAAGATAGGCATAATACATTACTAAAATATTGTTTTGTTTACTGCAATAACGATATTACGTATATGTATTCAATTAAAGTTTACCAAAATAACTCAAATGAAACCAATTAGAGAGCATTAACTATTGAAAAATATTCGAATTGGATCAATATATTACTTTATATCAATCGTTTTTATATCAATTGGGAAACCAAACTCCTTACCAAAGCTAATTTTATTATGCTCGTAAAATTATTTATCGACTTATACTACATTTTTATTCAGGGGTGTTGAACATTTTATTTTTTAAATTCAAAACTGTTACGGTTAAGATATGTGTGTGTGCGTGTATGTTTTTTTGTATAATATAGAGTTTGAGTTTGAGATGGCGTAAAAAAGTCACCACCCCATTTTGTCTCATGGGTGTCACAAGAACCGACTATAAGATATGGATAAAAGATCTTGAGGTTTCCAATGGAAGAGGGTATAACCAATTATTTAACACTAGACGTTTTTTACGTGGTAGAGCTACGTTGCAGCTGTGTTAAAGTTTTAGCACGAATGAGTCGGCTTGACCGGGGAAAGACCGCATTCTCACAAAATAAAGCGTCAAATATATTTACAACCGATAATAATATATTTACCGTAATTTATTTACACTTTATTGTTTAAAACATCTTAATAAAAAGGATTACAAAGAGTGGACTTAATGCCTCTATTGGCAGATATTACCAGAAGTTAGTTTAACATTATTATTGCATACAAATTGTTAAAATAGAATAGAGTAATTTTATACAATATAGTTGTAAAGTTGCTGTATTTCGTTTGGTGACTGTATAGAACCAGAGACCCTTTTTACTCGAAACGAGGCATTCTATCTTAGTCCTCACGGGTGACAGTGCATCTGCATTTTGATTCGTTATCGACGATATATGTAGATGTCCACGGGCCACAGCAACCACTTACCATCAGTGAACTGTGTGCTTGTTTGCCACGCTTATACTACAAAAAAATATGCAGAACGGTCACTGAAAGCAGCGTCAGACAACTGAGCAGAAAAAGAAAAGAGTCAAGGGTGACAGAGCATTAGCATTTTGATTCTTAATAAAACTTTGACTCTTAAAAGATGTTGATGTCTATGGGCCACGGCATTCACTTACCATCAATTGGACAGCGTGCTCGATTGTCACCTATATTCTATAAAAAAAACATCGATAATTTTATACGATCTACTTTGTTTAAAATCTACTCGTATAAAGTATTTAGCAAACACGATAGGAAAGATACAGTTTAGTATATCCCATCGATCACTGCAATAACAGAGTACGTGTTGGTTGCCTCTAATACTGAGTCAGTGTAATTACTGGTTCCACGACACCGGCACACTTTGTAATTGCACTATACATGGTTATTAATGTGTAAGATTATAATTTAAGTTAATACCCGGCTAATAGAGCCGTCTTCGAGATGAGAGGTGATCGACATGGGAAACGTTTTACCGGTGAATATGGTTCGGACTAATTAATTGAAAGTTTTTTTTTATGTATTTCCGGATATAAATGTTTGTAACGAATACGTGGGATCATGTTCTTTGAGAATACTTTTCTGTAATGTGTGTTGTATCACATTTTTCGTTTATAAATATTTTTTGTTTATTTTGTTGTTATTTAGACATATATTTTATTTTTTTATTTAATATTCTTTATTGAACCATAAAAAAACTTATATATACATTAAAATTTATGCAATAGGCGGTCTTATTGCTTACAGCGATTTCTTCGAGGAAACCAATAGTTTTTTTTTAAACCTAATCAATGAATGGACAGGATTGCAGGAAGAATGACAGGGGTTAGTTAAGTCGTTATTACAAAACAGGAGGTAAAAAAGAATATACGTACGAATATGTGTATATATAGCAGTATTTAAAAAAAGACGATTCACTGTAGAATTTTCTTAATTATCGTTAAGGCGTTTCACATACATGAATTTCACAGGCGCAAATATCCAGTCACGTAACAATTAGGTATTTGTCCATCCATGCAACCATTCTAGCCAATATAAGTCTACTGCTGAACATTGAGGAGGCTCCAAAATTGTCCCTTATAGGAGATATTTGTCATAGTTACCACACTCGGTAAGCTCATCTATTTCCTAGTTGTTAGTATGAAGACGATGTTGCCGATCTCATCGTTTATTTCCCTCTGCTATTATAATATCCAAAGAGTAAATATATTAATATACTAGCGATCCACCACGGTTTCGCACGGGTGATTTCTGTATTTCGACAACACCGCCATCTATCGAGTGCAAATGTGAATATAAACCATCTAGGGATCCGATCAAACACACAAAATATTCATCAAAATCGGTTTGATGGTTTCAAAGTCTTTAACGGAGATAGGTATTAGTACGGATTTATCTATCTCGATTTAATATAAATCGATCGGATTATTTATGAAAACAATTCCAGACGTGCTCTTTCACACACACACACACACACAAAAAAAACAGTCGCTAAAACAATTTAATTACCCATCATCAAAAAAATGATTAACATTTTCGACAATTAACGGCCAGTCCAAAATGAGGGGCTGTCATTTTGTACGAATGAATGGTACGACCCGAATATCGCTTAGCTATAGATGGCGGTGAGTAATTTATCAAATCTATCTATATTATCTTTACGATTTCGATCTAAGTATTTCTATAATTACATGAGGTAGCTGCTACCGATACGATTGTGGGCGCCTTCGGCACTGTTTTCTTTTTTATTATTTTGGACATGGGAAGTGTTTTATCTGCTGCAGACGGCACACCAAAGATACTTTGTAATGAGGTGTCAATGTTCATTAAATTAATTTGACATTGTGTTTAAAAAGTATAAGATATGAATATTATATTTCCATTATACATATTTATAGTATCTCTTTGATACTATAAATAAAATTATATACGTGGTAGAGCCATGCTGCTTTTATATTATTAGTATAGTTGTAGCACGAATGGGTCGGCTCGACCGTAGAAGAACCACGTTCTCACGGAATACCAACGTAAAGTAGTAGCTTAATGCTGCTGTGTTTCGTATGGTGAGTGTAGAGAACCGATGAACCTTTTTACTGGAAACGAGGCATTCCATCTTAGTCCTTACGCGGGACAACGCATCTGCATTTTGATTTGTAATCGATGATAGATGTAGATGTCTATGAGCCACAGCAACCACTTACCATCCTATCCTATAAAAAATATACAAAGAGATTTTTAAATATTGAAGAGATTTAAGTAACAAGCATGTAAGGTTTATACAATTTTCGTAATTAAGCACCTTGCGCGACTAAGTATGGGAGCAATAGTTTAACGCTATTGCACCCATAGTTAGTCGCGCACTAACTACTTAGGTTAATTTGATCTCAAAAAGCTGTTAGCTATTTTAAAATGAGAAATTGAAGAATTCGCTTTCTATACCTAAATATCATCATCATTATTCAAAGTCAATTTAATCAAACCAAAGCCAAGCAAAAGTTCATTACTAAACCTAACATTCCCCCTTTTTTTATCGTGGGGAAATCCTCATGGATACCTTCTGCTGCGGGGGCAACAGAAAGGCTGTGCCAGACTCTTGCCGGCCAAAACCCCACGATGGTCACCATCAGCGTATATATGAGGGGTCCCGGGATCTCCTTCCGGAACGCAACCGGGGCTCCTCTCTCGCTTTGCTATATTGAAAGCACGTCCCGAGGGCAGTTCTTTCTGCCCTCAGCACCCTCGCAGTGTTATCAAGATATCTCGGGGCTGCTACCGAGACATCGTTCTCCTCAGGGGTTACATCTCTTGGCATTCAAGACGCCCGCTCGAGCGTCTGCAACCCCAGAGGCCCCGTTTCTGGTAGGGGAACATCGTTTATCTTCACTATCGTAGTGATCCTAAGTTAACCCAAGCAAATCAGGGCCAAGCAAAAGTTCATTGCTAAACATAACCTTCCCCCTAGCAATTCTACAAAACATAGGCATGAACCATCAGCACCCATCGTCTATCAGATCGTCTCCCATCTGAATCGGCATCGACCTACGTTTCGCTAAGCGGTGCGAGGTTATCACACGAGATCCTTTCTTCCTCATCGATTGTCGCACCTGTGAGCTATATGGCCAGCTCATTTTCACTTCAGCTTAAAAAACGTAATCTAACAAAATATGAAAACTTAAAAAGTAGAAAATTAAAAATAACAGCAGCCGTATCTAAGCCTAAAGTAACAGATGAATACAAATAAAAAAACACATTCATTAAGATTGGCTTCTCTACATTTATTACTTAAGTCGATTCGGCAGCCGGTAATCCCGTGCGATGATATTCAATTATCGATAAGACACGCTCGAATTTCAATAGATTGACTGACAAGCCGAAAAATTATAATAAATATTTCATATTTTAAATGCGGCGGAAACAATTACTTACGAAATAATTGATGGAACAACTCATAAGTGGTAGCGGGTGCCTAATTTCGATGGATCACATTAACAACACTTTTAATGTTATTTGAAATTATCTTTTTTTAAGTAGTCTAAACCAACCAGTAGTCATGAAGCTGAAGGTAGGTATGGTAAAGTGTAGTGACTTACTTTATCAAAAGTCTATTCATTCTTGCCTTGAAGAAACCCAAACTGTGATCGAATGCAACGACATATGCTGCAAATTATACCACGCTCTTGCCGTACGCATGATGAACAATGATGTATTTGGTTCGAATGCGCGGTTAGTCGATAATGGTGGTGACCGTGGTGTTGGAGTTCGCTAGACCGAACTTTGGTTATCCTATGGTGAAATAGTGACTTATATTGTTAAAATAATACCAGGAACGTCAGTCAGTCAGTAATTCTTTATGGAGCAATGAATACTACACTTTCATAAAAATTCTATCCATAAAAAACGTTTTTATGATGTAAAAACTACATAGTTGGTAATAAAGCTTGGAAACGCGACGATTGAAAGTGTTTTTATATCTAGTTTTACAAAGTTTTTTTCTACTAGTCGAGTAGCAAAGCGGTCGTAAATTTCTTTATATCATGAATTCAGTTTGTTGCAGAAATTAGTTTTACGGCATCCGCTGGATACTTTAGATCAGGACCCAAGCGCAGGTTATCAATCTGCTAGGAAGCTTAATTAATTATAGTTTAAGTTATAAACTTTAAATGCAGCGATCTTTCATTTGTTAAAGAATTCTAATATATATAAATAAACTAACTCCTTTCTAAAAGGCTGGAAACGCATCTGCAATTCCCCTGGTGTTGCGGTTATTCATGGGCGGCGGTACTCACTTACCATCAGGTGAGCCGCATACTCGTTTGCCCCGTCTCCTATTAAAAAAATGTATTAAATTATGTACACAGTAAGTGAGTATTAAAATCATTCTTAAACGTTAAGAAAAATATGAAGCAGAATTAGAATATCTCAGTAGATCATGTATGAGTAACTTTGCTTTGTCCATTGTCTGATGAATCGATTTTAGAGTATATTTTCACTTATTCGTTTACATAACTACTTAAACGAACCATAGAAAATATAGAGTAATAATCTACTCATTTCAGTACATATAAAAATGAAACTGTGTGAATTTTTCCCCCGAAAATAAGTTTTTATACGATTAAATAAAGCCGTGGTAGTTCAGGGGCTAAGCGCTCGCTCTAAATTTCACATAACGCGAGCAACCCGGGTTCGATCCCCGCCGGCACCAATGAAATTGTTAATTGCAATTTAAGTGCTGGTTTACCACGTGCTCAGCGGTGAAGGAAAACATCGTGAGAAATCCTGCATGCCTGTGAAATGAGAAAAAAATTATTTCGAAAAGACGTGAAGTTCGCCAACACGCATTGAGGCAGCGAAGCGGACACTTCCTTGCCTTAAAACCCTCTCAGAAATGAGAGAAGGCCTGTTCCCAGAAGGGGGACATATGTAGCCTATGTTTTAATTTTACTTTTTTTTAAATAAACTTCTTAACTATTTTAGCACTTTTCGATAGCATATATAAAAAAAAACATCATCATATTCCAAAAGAAATGCAACATTATTTGCAACCCATAAAATACAGTTAAGTTTAAAAGTTTACAAGTATAAAATGGAAACGACGTCAATGACCGGACCAAAACACTCTCAAAAACGACTAAAAAGCTAGTCCCGCCATGCGTTCCATTACCACGTGATAAGAGTCTATAAATTTATCACCGCACCTTACACTGAGGGCACTAAATCTCGACAATCTATAAAAAGTACAATGTGACACCGCCTGTGTCCGATGACCCTAACATTAAAAAATGGTCACCATAAGGTCCGCTTACGAAACAAATGAAATTGTGATAAGTTAGAAGCTCATGGCGGAATTAGTTTTTATATTATTAAATCTTTAAGGGATGATTTTGCAACCCACATATAAAATATATTTATAGCATGAAATTCAGTATAAATTTAAATTACAATTGTACGAATAAAATGGTTGATATATAGTTACACTATATTTCATAAATAATTTAACTTATTCGACGGATAAATGTTATCTGACGACTGATAAATCAGTCCTAAAAGAAATAGTCATCTTTTTCACTATTCCGTGTAACTTCGTATATTTTAATTGTTTATTAAAAACTATAAAAATTCTATAAAATAATTCAGTTTTTTCCTAAACTTTAACTTTTAGTTTTATTTTATTTTTTAATATTGTATAAAAAGTAAAAGTTAGCCTATATACGTCGCACTCCTGGGCACAGGCCTCCTCTCAGTTCTGATAGGGTTTTTAGGGCAAGGAATGGTCCGCCGCGCTGCTCCAATACGTGTTGGCGAACTTCACATGTCTTCAAAAATATTTAATTAATAATATTGATATAAATAATATTGTATATTTGTGGGTAAATAAAAATCTTAACTAAGTATAGCTTATAACGTTTTTTAAACTATAAATATAAGATTCAAATGCAATTGTATACATGGTATGTCAATTACTTTAAAGTATACGCTATTAATATGTTTCAATATTAAATATGCAAATGTTATAGAAAAACTTTTGAAATGGTTATAATTTTACTTTATTTCGATTTAGATCTTTATGTTTGTACCACACCGCAGCTGGTATTTTATCGACTCGTGCCCGACACAGATAAAACGTGAATAAATATAAAAGCGAGAGGCATGAAGGAGCTGAATTAATTAACAGAATTTTGATGTTGACCGCGAACGGGACATTTCACTGACGTACGACAAATTCTTTTAATGTCTATGAAGAATTTTATGTAAGAGAGAAGCAGCCAATTTAATTAATAATATCTAAAATTTAATAACCAAAATAAAGTTTTAAGTTCTACCTTGTATTATTTCATCGATGTTGTAATAGCTAACCGAGGGAATCAAATAGACAATGGCACCTTTCTGAAATGATAACTCAAAGTGATAAAAATCTTTTACCCAAACGCCTGCCAAGCGTGGCAACTATGGCAAATATTCACCCTATTAAGTGTATCTTTGGGGGAGGTCTATGTTCAGTAGTGGACTTTTGATAAACTTAATTAATGTCCACTAGTGTGCGTTTTACTAGGAGTTTTCTTTTTCTTACAACTTCTCTGTGGAATTACTTACCACCGAAAATTTTCCGGACCGATACTACTTAGAGATCTTCAAGAAAAGAGCATACTATTTTTTTGATTTGATTTGATTACATATTTTAAAAGTCCGACAACGCACCTGCAATTCCCTTGGTGTTACAATTCTTCATGGGCAGATGTAGTCACTTACCATCAGGTGGGCCGCGTGCTCGTTTGCCCCACTTCTATAAAAAAAAGAATGAAAATATAGGTACAAGAATAACATACACAAATCAAGTAGGTATACAATATAAGATTCGTTACTAAAATTTACTACTCATAATGTTGTTATAATGTTAAAAAACTCGCAATTGTTGTAATCCTCAAAACGTTGGTGCTCTTTCCCATCACCACACAAAGGTGTTTAGACTGAGGATTATGAGGTGCACTTCTAATAATCATGCAGGCAGAGCCACATGTGTCAATTCTGCAGGTGCAGATAATACGTGCGAGGAGATTGATATTCAGCGAAAAACTTGGCATTTTACTCTCATACCTCAGAAAAAGACCATAATATAGGCACTACATAGTATTAACCAGAGTAACACTACATTGTTTTGTACTTTGAATAAGATCTAATGACATTATAACTGGTAATAACGCTTGCCTTTTTTTCCTTTGTGTTAATAATCTAAAACTTAAAAATATATTTTACTGTATGAATACGAGTACATTATTGTCCTGATTATTCATTAAGGGCTAATAAATTTGTCGGTGAGTGACCTGTGTATTGATAATTCATACTGAATTGAAAATTTACAAATTTTCGGTGAGAAAATTTACGTGTGTTGCATAATACAATCCACACCCACGCGTCTCTTCATTGTCAAATCGGTTGCTTGCGCTGCGCATTCATAACTTTTATGACTATTTATATTGTTCGACATATCATAAAACTAAAATTTCTCGTCGTGGCGGGCTCTTGTATGAAAAACTCATTCTTTTACGGTGTCGTAGTATACGTTGATAGCTTTTGATGGAAAATGGTTTGATTAACATGACACAAGGATCGTGCGTTTGCATGTAACCGGTTTATTATAATTTTTTGTAGCAAATGAAGTACTTTAGTTCAAAATATCGTGCAGTCTTTTTTCGCAATATTCTAAAACATTTGTTGTTCAAACTTTCTACAAAATCAAATGCGAGTTGAGGAGTTTGTATCTAAAATATTAAATACAACAGTGCAGTTTACTGACTACAATTTTACTCAGGTAGTATTCTTTCACAGCTGTGCTATGGGCTGCGTACCTATAGACGTCGAGCATGACCAGGTTATTTATATGCAGCAGGGAGAGAGTTCCGGATAGAATGTACCCTTTGTTAATGTAAGTTGTCATAAAAGTAAAAAAAGGTAAAGTACAGCCTTTATACGTCTCACTGCTGGGCACAGGCCTCCCCTCATTTCTGAGAGGGTTTTAGGGCAAGAAAGTGACCGCCACGCTGCCACAATGCGTGTTGGCGAACTTCACATGTCTTCGAAATATTTTTTTTCTTATTCGTCAGACATGCAGGTTCCTTCACGATGTTTTCCTTCGACGCCGACCACGTGGTAAAGTTGTCATGAGCCTCTATATCTTATCTATATATCTATCCGTCTGTATGCGGAGGAGTGTCAGCACTCTTTCAGCGCATATTGACTATTAAACAATACACTGGGTGCGTTTGGCAGAAAAAAGCGCTAGCAAGCGCTTGTAAGCAAAATGGCGATCGTAAGCGGTAAGCGCTGTCAAATCGTAAGTAACTATTTTCCTCCAGGACACGATGTTAGTTTTAACCGGGAATCTAACCTAATTTAAATATACGTTTGTAAAGTATTCATATTAAAAACTTACCAATCATGAATTTTTAATAGCATGGTATATGTTTATTCATGTAATTATATTACTTAAAACTAATATTGCACAAAACAACTTATAAACTCTACTTCAAAACAAATAAATTAAATAAGCAAAATGGCGGATTGTGTCAGCGCTACTAAAGTAGCAATCGTGTCCTGGCCGAAAACTATTTGAGCGCTTATAAGCGCTTGCTAGCGCTTTTTTCTGCCAAACGCACCCAATATGTGCAGTGGCGGTGTAAGAATATCCACTGCCCCATATCATCCCGTGGTCGTCGTAAGATGCGACGGAGGGAATCAAATCAGGAGATGAGCAGCAGCGTCTTCCGAATAACAACTTAAAATGAAAAAAATTGCTATTGCCAACCCGCTTGCCAAGCGTGGCAATTATGGCAAATATCCCCCCTATGAGGCAATCTAAGGATGAGGTCAATGTTCAGCAGACATTAATAGGCTGGAACGGTTAATATGTGACCTAATAATATAATAACTCTAACTGTTTAACTAGATAAAACTTCGGACAAACTACAGTTAAACTTTTTATTCGCATCGTACAAAGGATAAATTTTATAATCATCAAATTGATCCCTGGATAAAAACACTTTTATGATGAAATATACAAAACGGTGTAAAATTGATATGTATAAGTGGACAACCCAAACATTGAGAACTAACGAGTATCAGTAAATGGTCCCATGTTGTCATCAGCAAGTCTAGTCACAGTCATTATTTATTTGTAGTTGGGTACAATATTTTCTGTCATCATCATCATCAGCATGCGGCAGTCCACTGCTGCACATAGGCCTCTACCAAGGCGCGCCACTTAGCCCGATGTTCGGCTACACGCATCCAGTTTCTACCATCCACATTGCGCAGATCGTCGCCCCATGTGGTCAGGGGGCGTCTCACGGTACGTTTGCCTTAACGCGGTCTCCACTCCATAACACGTCTACTCCATGTTTTCTATACTTATATGTAATATTATAATATAAGAAAGCCCAACATTTTCAATCATGTCTTTTTTTATTGATGACAACGATACAAACGTCATCATGGCTAATTTTAACAACAGCGTGCACCGCCGATTATTATGAGAAATTAACTTTAACTGCGCCAGAAATATTAATAGTTCTAAATGCAACGCATATAACATATTTGATTGGAGTTACGCTCAGATGCAGTGCAAGCAACAATGGGAACTTCAAAAAAAGTAGAAACAGAAATAATATCAAGCATTTTTAGGGTTCCGCAGTCAACTTCTTATATTTACGCGAACACTGTACATTGATTAAAACTACTTTTACGAATTTTTTCGCGTTTTATTTATTTTATTTTTAAAAATAAAAATAAAATAAATAAAACGCGAAAAAATCCGTAAAAGTAGTTTTAATCAATTGCTTGTAATAATTCTATATCGATAGTACGTTGAAAGCTTCAATAATTTTAAAATTCATTGAATAAGTTTGATAGAAAGCGCTATCTCGCCGTGAACTCGTCATGGAAGGCGCCTGACACATTTATTGTTTTTTATTTCACACTAAGACATATTGAACGTTAATTTAATGTCTCATGCAGTTTTTAACGAATAATTAAGCTAAAGAATTGCCATAAATCCTTTATTTTGCATTTTATAGCCATGTTTACACGATCACAGAGAAAAAGGGGCTTTATAAGCAACTATGATACTGAAAGTTAGAAGATAAGGGTGTTTGAAGAGTAAAAAATCGCCTGATGAAACGACCATTACATGTTATAAAATTAATTGGATCTTGAAACATTTTATCGCCTTTCATTAAAATTGTTTTCTAAATCGTTTAGGTATACTTTAATAATGTACATAATAAACATACATAAACACTCACGCCTGTCACCCAGAGGGTTAGGCAGAGACTACAGACTTCCATTTGGCACGATCCTGACACACCTCTCTCGCCTCCTTCACATCCATACACCTACGCATACATGCTCGTCGGTTAAGGGTACTCCTAATTTGGCCCGTTTCCAATAAATCGCCAATTTGGTCGATAAATTTTCGCCTAGGACGTCCCTTTCCGACTCTGCCATTCACTTCTGCAACATAAATTTTCTTTGTCACTCTTTCCTCGTTCATTCTTTCCACATGACCAAACCACCGAAGCATTCCTTTCTTAATCCTGGTCACAACATCATCTTGCAAACCACACTCTTCTCTTATTACACAATTTCTTACCCTGTCATTCAGATTCAGCCCTAACGTACTCCTTAACGACCGCATTTCTACTGCGTTTCTACTGTTGCAAGATGATGCGGTGACCAGGATTAAGAAAGGAATGCTTCGGTGGTTTGGTCATGTAGAAAGAATGAATGCGGAAAGACTGACAAAGCAAATATATGTTGCAGAAGTGAATGGAAGAGTCGGAAAGGGACGTCCTAGGCGGAAGTTTGTCGACCAAATTGGCGATATACTAAAAATGGGCCAAATTAGGAGTACCCTTAACCGACGAGCATGTATGCGTAGGTATATGAATGTGGAAGAGGCAAGAAAGGTATGTCAGGATCGTGCTAAATGGAAGTCTGTCTACCCCTCTGGGTGACAGGCGTGAGTGTTTATGTTATGTTATGTTATGTTCTACTGCTTTTATTCTACCCTTGTGCTTCTTCTGCCACACCCAACTTTCACTACCATACGTTTAATAATGTGTGCAAGTAAATATATACCCCTGCGTATATCTGCGTTTCTAATGATGATTAAAATAATATATAGTGACCGTGAGACAGCTATCTATCGAGAAATGTTGAACTCAGAGATTGTTGATAACAAAATCTCTGAAATCGCCAACCTGCCTATCCAGTATAATCTTAAATATTGGTAAATTTTTCAAGTAATTCATAACAGTTTTGCAATTGTATGTATAAAATAATGACTTTAAAAATGTCAAAAAGAGGGTACCTGTTCTTCTGCGATCAGAGATTTGATATAAAAGTTATTTGACAAACGTTGTTTTAAGTACTTGCGTCGATGAAATAAACAATATGTTTCATTGAATAAAACAAGTATTAATTTTGAATATAAATTTATTTTTAGTCCAATTTAATGGTAATATTTGAAACGTTGTAAGTCTTGACAAGATTTGTAAAAGCTCATTATGATTAGGTATACGTAAGTCCCTGTATACGAGGGCGGCACTGAAAATTTCGGGAATCAAGGAAGTGACACAACATTAATATTTAAAAATGTATTTATTGCTTTTCGAAGTATTCTCCGCGAAATTTGACACATTTTTCCATACGATGGAACCAAATCTTTGAAGCAACCATTCCATTCGGCAGTTGGGGTCTCCAAAATGGCCGTTTTGTAGGCGTCCACAGCTTCTTCAAGTGATGAAAATCTCTGTCCACGCAATTTATTCTTTATTTTAGGGAAAGTATAGAAATCATTAGGGCTTAGGTCGGGGCTGTACGGCGGATGGTCTAATAATTCTATGTTTTCTTGTTTAAAAACTCTTTTGTTCTGTGTGGGATGTGAGAACTCGCATTGTCGTGATGGAGGATGATGCGGCGGTTGCAGTTCTCTTTACGGAGTTCAGAAACGACCATTGGCAAACAAATGCTAATACACCATTTTGCATTAACCGTTCTTTGTTCCTTTAAGAGGGATAGTCGTAACATGG
Organism: Parnassius smintheus behrii; assembly: GCA_036936625.1. Lineage (NCBI taxonomy): Eukaryota > Metazoa > Arthropoda > Insecta > Lepidoptera > Papilionidae > Parnassius > Parnassius smintheus. The sequence continues at coordinate 4,581,719 of JAUPFT010000018.1, forward strand.
CCGGTTTTGAGGACAAACGTGGCCACCATTTTTCTTGCAACACTTCGTGAACGAACAATTTTTGTTGGCTTTAACTCATTTTCGATCACCCAAACTCGTGACTGGTTTCTTGTTTCGGGTTCGTACGTGTATATCCAGAATTCGTCACCTGATACGATATTGTATACAGCATTTGAGGATCCTGCGTGGAATCTTTCGAGAGTTCTGACGCACCAAGTAACGCGAGCCACTTTCTGCTCTTCACAGAGCGAATGCGGTATCCATCGGGAAGCAACTTTTTTACACCTAATTAATCATACAAGATTATTTGTATTTGACTCATGCCAATGTCTAAAGTTGCCTGAATTTCGTGGTATATCACATGTCAATCTTCCTCAATCAGCTTACGCACAGCATCAACGATTTCTTGGGTGACTTTGGTGGACGACCTTGACGGGATCATCACTGAGCTTGACACGTCCACGTTGAAATTCAGCAAACCAGCGATAAACTGTGGTTTTGGATGGGGTTTTATAACCAAATGCAGAAATCATCCGGTTAACACACTGTTTTTGTGTTAAACCACTTCGAAAGTCATAATAAATCATCGCTCTTGAATTTTCTCGAATCAATTCATTGAAGTAATATGTACTTACGTACTAGAACAGCTACTTCAAACAAAAAATGTGCGCTACTCTGTGTTCCCGCGGTTGGTTTTTCTATTATAGAATAAACGTAGGTAGAATGATCAGTGGATAATAATAGATTGCACTGTTAAATAGGTAAATTATATCGAGAACAATTTTTTAAAATTTGTCATTTATTTTGCATATTACATTTGCTTATTTAATATAATATTACATAATATTATATAACAACTACATTTTAATCATATTTTTGTCTCAATATTTTAAAAGTTATCTATCTCAAATATCAAAAAAAAACATACTAAATGTATGTTTAACAAAACTTGTTAATATAACATTTAAATTACTAATATATTTATTTAAATTAGAATAAAAGTCTTTTATAAATACTGGGCACGCGAGAGTTAAAAATTGACGAATTTATTCCACTTCGACTTTGATGTGGAAACTTAATAATAAAATATAAGAATAATTAGCAGATTTAAATATAAAAAATTTGGTCTAATTATGATAACTCATACTCAGTCAGGGGGTTTTCATGCTGGTCTACCTTTCCGGTGATCCTGTTATGGAATACGGGTACGCGACCCCGGCTCCCCGAGCTACTGTTATTCTCATACCTTTCCTGCCGAGATAACAGTATCCTTACACCTACGCTCCTACCCCCAACCTTTTTTTTCCTTTTTCCAAAATGGTAGCTTCCTCTACCAACAATAGCATACCCAAAGAGGGTTGGTGTCAGGCAGGCGGCCGACTGTAAAACTTTTGCCAAATCCCATGCAGTAAACTTATGAATATTACGAGTTGTGGGATATATGACAGGGCTAGGGCGTACCCCGCAGGCGACGCGCAGGAGCAGCACCCGGCTCCTGTGGGAAGTGGGCAAGGGTTGTCGCACCTTACGGAGCGGGTGCGACGTAAGAGGCGAGCCCGTAGAGAGAAGAATGTCAGAGTGAGGTTTGCAAGCTGGAATATAGGTACGATGACTGGAAGAGGAAGAGAGTTAGCAGATGTTTTGAAACGACGAAGAGTGAATGTTGCCTGTTTGCAGGAAACAAAATGGAAGAGCAATAAAGCAAGAGAGATTGGGGAAGGATACAAGTTTTATTACTGTGGAAGTGACGGGAAGCGAAATGGAGTAGGAGTTGTGTTAGATAGTGGAATGAAAGAACGAGTGACAGATGTGAAAAGAGTAAATGACAGAATGATAGTTGTTAAATTAATGATTGAAAACAAAGTAGTGAATGTTGTAAGTGTGTATGCTCCGCAAACAGGCTGTGAAGAGAGTGTGAAAGAGAAGTTTTGGGAGGAATTTGATTGTATGATGATGGGAATACCTGAGAGTGAGGATGTTTATATGGGAGGAGATTTTAATGGACATGTAGGGAGAGTGAATGACGGGTATGAAAGAGTACACGGTGGATGGGGGTACGGAGTACGCAACCGTGAGGGGGAAGTTCTTCTGCAAGCAGCATGTGCTTTCGACCTGGCTGTAGTAAACACGTGGTTCCAAAAACGAGATCAGCATCTTGTTACTTATAAAAGTGGCCACCACGCGACACAGATCGACTATCTTCTGTTAAGACGGAACCAAATCAAGAGTGTAAAAAACTGCAAAGTGCTTCCAGGTGAAGACTTAGTATCCCAGCACCGAATTCTGCTGGCTGACATCTGCTTAACTGTTCGCCTCAACAAACATAAGGATCGTCCCCCACCCAAAATAAAGTGGCATTTGTTGCATAAGGAGGAGTATGCAAGTGAATTTAGAGAGCTAGTTGTAAACAAGATGATAGAGATGGGTGATATGGAAGGAATGAGTGTGAATGAGTGCTGGAAGGAAATGGCTGATTGTATCCGAAGTGTGGCAAGGAAGGTGTTAGGAGAAACAAAAGGGAAGCGTATGATAGATAAGGATGGGTGGTGGTGGAGTGAAAGTATTAGAGAAGTTTTGAGAGAAAAGAAAAATGCCTTTAAAGAATGGCAGAGCGTAGAAGACCAGAATGAATCCATAAAAGAAAGTAAGAGAGAGGCGTATAAAGAATGTAAGAAGAGAGCGAAGAAGGAAGTTGCTATTTGTAGGGCAGAGGCGCAAGATAAATTATATCGGTCCCTTGAAAGCCCCGAAGGTCAAAAACGACTTTTTCAAATTGCAAGAGCGAGAGAAAGGAATGGAAGAGATGTTTCACATGTAAAATGTATAAAAGATGATTCTGGAAGGATTTTGACTGACGATGAAAGTATAAAGAAGCGATGGAAGGAGTATTTTGAGAAATTGATGAATGAGGAGAATGAATGGAATGGTATGCTTGAAAACCCACCAGTGAATATGGGCTTAGTGAGAGAAATTAGTGTGGAAGAAGTAAAAATGGCTGTTAGGAATATGAAGAATGGGAAGGCAGTCGGCCCAGATGGAATACCAGTAGAAGTGTGGAAGTTGCTGAGTGCGGATGGATGGAAGTGGTTGAGTTTATTTTTCGGTAAATTGTTGCAGGAAGAACAAATACCTGAGGAATGGTGCAGTAGTATACTGGTCCCCATTTTTAAAAACAAAGGAGACGTTCAAAACTGCAGCAGTTACCGGGGAATAAAACTCATGTCACATACTATGAAAGTCTGGGAAAGAATAATAGAGAGAAGAATGAGAGAAGAGTGTGAGATAACACAAAACCAGTTCGGATTCATGCCCGGTCGAGGTACGACAGATGCCATTTTCGCATTACGCCAATTGTGCGAAAAGTACAAGCGCGTGCATAAAAATATGCACATGGTTTTTGTCGACCTTGAAAAGGCGTACGATCGGGTTCCCCGTGAGGTTTTGTGGTGGGCGTTAAAGATGAAAGGTATGCCTGGGAAGTATGTGAGGTTAGTCCGTGCTATGTACAGAGCATCCCGTACATGTGTACGATCTGCCGCGGGAACTACGGGCAGTATCGATGTGGCGGTAGGGCTGCACCAAGGGTCGGCATTGAGCCCTTACCTCTTCCTACTGATTATGGACGCTTTGACGTCGGACCTGCAGGATGAGGCACCCTGGTGCATGCTCTTTGCTGATGACATCGTGCTTGTCGGGGAAGAAGGCATCGAGGTACAGAGCAGACTGACGGGGTGGCAACAGAGGCTGGAAAGTGTTGGCTTGAAGATCTGCAGATCCAAAACCGAATATCTGTGCTGTGATTTCGGCGGTCTTTCCAGTCCTGTACCCATGTCGTTGGATGGCGCTATACTGCCTACCTGCTCAGATTTCAAGTACCTCGGTTCCCTCATTCAAGGCGACGGCGGAATAGATAGAGCTGTGCAGCATAGGATTAACGCAGGGTGGATGAAATGGCGACAGGTCACAGCCACAACGTGCGATCCCCGAATGCCAATAAGGCTGAAGGGGAAAATTTACAAATCGATCATCCGACCTGTCGTCATGTATGGAAGTGAATGCTGGGCCGTCAAGAAGAAGGATGAAAATAGACTGCATGCGAATGAAATGAGAATGTTACGATGGATGTGTGGTGTGACAAGGATGGATAAGATAAGGAATGAGTATATAAGAGGAAGCCTGAAAGTAGCGCCAGTGGTAGAAAAGGTGAGAGGAAGCAGATTGGCATGGTTTGGGCATGTGATGCGGAGGAATGAAAGTCATGTCACAATACGAGTGTTGAATATGAATGTGGAGGGACACACGGGCAGAGGAAGGCCGAATAAAAGATGGATCGATTGTGTGAAGAGTGATATGAGAATGAAAGGAGTAAGTATGGAAATGACGGCTGATAGAGAGGAATGGAACAAGAAGGTTTACTGCGCCGACCCCAGATAATGGGAAATGGTTTAGAGAATGATGATATGATAACTCATACGTTTCTACAAAAAAATGCGTGTAATAATATATTCGTCCTATACTTAAGTACCCACAGAAATGACGCATCTGAACAAATTAATTTCATAATCTATATTACGTGACACGAGATGGTGTCTTAGGAATAATTTGTTTTATTACTAATTTATAATACTTTTTATTGATTAAGTATCTTATTAATAATAATAATAATATTCCACAACTATCACACAATGCCATCTAGTCCCAAGCTAAGCAGAGCTTGTGTTATGGATACTACACAACTGATAAACATACTTATATATTTCTAAATACATAAATATTATAGATAAATTACACCCAGATACAGAAAAAATGATCGTGCTCATCACGCAAACATTTGCCTTAGGTGGGAATCGAACCCACGACCTCCAGCATAGCAGTCAGGGTCACTAACCACTAGACCAAAAGGTCTGTCACAACTTAAAACTATAATTATTAACCAATTAAAAGTAATTCCTTGGTTTTTACTGACATTTCTTGAATTATTTGTGCAATATCTAAGTACGCACGACGACATATTTTATCACGAGATTTTTTTTAAATCAACACAACACGTGTCAACTCTACAAGCGCCTAGCGAGTGACTGATTAAAGTGCGGTGTATGCACCGCAGTTGAGTGGAACAGAGTAGCTGAATGCAGTGTCGCCTCTAGTACGTAGTACATAATAGCTCAATGAGTCAATTCCATTCTTTCAACGACTAAACAAGTTTGACAAAACCTTGTGACAAGACCGAGAATCTTTTTTTAAATAAATAAATGGTATTCGATTTTTAAAACCAAGGAGTTTTCAATTAAAAAGATTTTGATATGACACGAACAACGGAAATATTCCATTCCCGATACTTTTAGTGCAGCCCAGTATAATGTAAAAAATAATATTAAAACTTATTATGATTACTTTCAAAATAAATTGTATTTCCAAAAAATTAGAATAATAATAGTATATAAAGTGAAGTTTTACGCTATACAAAATTTCCAGGTAAAGAAAACAAATTATAATAAATAATTACAATAATTAGTTAATTACTTTGTCTTAAAAATGAATAATTCATTGGCGAACTAAACTTAAATCAACAACCAATGTTGTGATACCGATCCGCCTCCTATTTGTGGGTTCGGGAATCGTCGAGACTTCGGTAAAAAATAAACAACACCTGAGTCAGTGGCTAGAAAATGATATATAATATTGTGGAAAATTTTACAATTTGTGTTACCGACATTAAAATAATTTACAATTAATACTTTAAGTTGCTGAGATTGTAGAACCAGTGCGTGTTGTCAGTGATGACATGGATGTGAGATGTGGTTCTTCACTGCCAGGCGTATGAGGATGCTCAAGGTCACTCAGTGAGCAATGGAGAGGGCTATGCTCGAGGTTTCTTGATCAACTTAGAAATAATGCTAACCACAGTAGAACCAGAATGACCGACATAGCCCAACGGAGTAGTAAGCTAGGCGGGCCAGCCATTAGCCAGACATAGCTCGAAAAACCGATAACTGATGGGGAAAAAGTTCTGGAGTAGCAGCCTCGTACTGGTAGGCAAAGTATAGGGCGAACATCATTAGATGGAGTGTCGAACTGGTAAGACATGCAGGAAGTCGGCGGATGCAGGTGGCTCAGGACCGTACTTTGTGGCATTCCTTGGGGTAGGCCTATGTTCAGCAGTGGACTTGTGAAGGGCTGTAAAATGGTGATGATGATGATTTTAATTTGCAGCCGAATTATGCACCGTGGAGGACTTTTCACTGTTTCCAAAACCTACATATAAGGAATGAGAGGAGGTCAGTGCTATGGCCGAATGTTGGCTAGGCTGTAGATTCAATATACAACATCACTACAGTTCTTCAAAAGTTTACTGATGAACATAAGCCTCCTCCAAAGAATGACACAAAGTACGGTCCTGAGGCACCTGCATCCATTGATCTCCTGCATGTCTTACCAGGTCATCACTCGATCTAATGGGAGGCGTCCTACACTTCGCCTACGAGTACAAGGCTGCTACTCGAGAACCCATCTTTCTCATCGGTAAACACATACGTAGTGAATTCTCGTGGTAATTTAAAGTGTTAGAGCGTCACAAGACAACGGCATCTTAAATTTGAGCAGCGTTTAAGTATTTTGGCCCTAGAGTAGCAAACTGTAAGTTAGATAACAGGGAATGCGTGCAAACATTTTAATTTTTTGATTGTACATATTTTATTTTAACTATTAAATATATAACTGGTAAAAAATAATGAGTTGTAACGCTAAAAATGAGTAAGTCAATAATATCATCAGTTATGTTGTCATTTCAAGTTCCTGAAAAATGCGCTCAATCAAACAATAATAGAAATAAAATCAGAACTGAAACTATGCAAAATTGTCTAATTTCTGATGCATGATGGTTACAAACGAGTACACACTCCACCTAATGGTAAATGGGTGCTGTGTCCCATAGACATCTACATTTAACCTCGATTAAGAATCAAAAATAGAGATGCGTTGTCACCCTTGATGGAATGCCTCGTATCCAGTAAAACGGGTTACGGCTCTCTACACTCACCATACAAAACACAGCAGCATTGAGCTGCTATTTTAAGCTGGTATTCTGTGAGAGCGTGGTTCTTCCTCGGTAGAGCCGACCCATTTGTGCTACAATCATAATAGCTGCAGCGTGGCTTTACCACCTATGAAAGCTCCAAATCATTTCTCCACGTCTAGATATTTGAACACGTGTAATTCATGTAGGTACGTAATATGTCCGTCTCTATGATACAGGGGAAATTCCAAGTGTAAAGGTAGAAGTTAAATTTAAAATTTTATCTCTTATAAGATAGCTCAAATATTTCCAAACTCTTTGACAGATTGCAAATGCCCCCAATTTTTATCTACGTAATAGACATTTCTCACACGTATCGTACATTAATCGTTATATATCACGTCGCAAATTCAAGAAACAACTCATCGCCTATATGATATCATCGTTCAAGGTATTTTGAGGAATAAGGAAAAGAAATTCGAAATCTTTTGCCAAGTTATGTAGGAATATTTCCTTGTCGTTTTACCTTTAGAAGATGACTTTATACGGCTGATTTTCTCATGAACGCAAATATTTATTAAAATGGCCTATCTGTTACTTAAATGACAACATTACAATGCAATGCGTAGATCAGCTTTATTGTGACCGCACCATTCGGAAGACGATTTCTGGTATTAAAATTAAGTGTAATATTCTTATCTCACTGGAATGTCTTATCCCATCTTTGGCTATTATATAACCACTTTCAATCAGGCGAGGATAGTAGCCAAGTACTGCCTTATAACGGTTTAAAATTTGGCTTATTGTCCACCTGATCGTAAGTAACTCCTGGAGCCCATAAATACTGCAACCAAGTAGAGCTTCATATGTGCAATCATAACTAGGAATTAAAATGAAAACTGAATCACAACCTGAGTATTTATAGCTCTTGCAGTTTAGTGATAAAAATAGTTAAGATGAATGATAAGATGGATAATATCAACCGAAGAGTACCTAGTACTCCTAGTAGTCCTCTTGGGTTGGTAGCAATGGCAAAAGTTATTACAAAGTTAAAAGCTCGTAGAAACAGATAACGGTAATAATAAGTTAAAACCCAAGCTCTCACAAAATACCTCAATGCTGTAGTGCTTCGTATGATTAGTGCTAAGAACTGGATACCCTTTTATACTGCAAAAGAGGGATAATATCTCAGTCCTACAGGGTGACAACGTATCTTTATTCTGATTCTTAATTGAGGATAAATGTAGATGTTTATGGGCCACAGCTTCCACTTACTATCAGGTAGACTATGAGGTCGTTTGTCTCCCTTACCAGCGCAGCCGAGTTTTATTCTGATTCTTAATTGAGGATAAATGTAGATGTTTATGGGCCACAGCTTCCACTTACTATCAGGTAGACTATGAGGTCGTTTGTCTCCCTTACCAGCGCAGCCGAGTTGGAGCCGCGGAGGATTTATAGGAGGATAGGGCGAGTGGTGTCTCATTATACCGACACTCCTCGTGTTGATATAACAAGGCATCACTCGCCCTAATCTCCACGACTCTGGCGGAGCCGCACAGTCGAACCAGTGGTGGTGTGGCTGCTGGGGAGAGGAGTGACGGTATTCCGAGGCGCCGCTTTTTCTACTCTCCATAGCTAAATCTTGGTTGGCGGTGGAGCCGTAGACCTGATCCCCCGCTTGAGTCAGAAGGGCTAGTTCTTCCATGTGCTCATTTTCCACGGCCCCATGACCTTCGCGCATCGTACACGGGACTTACGTTGCGTAGGAGAATTAAAAGGTGGAGTTAGTTAGGTCGTGGAGGAAGATACGTCATATGTTTTGGTGTGCCCTACCTGAGACTGAGATTAGGAGAAGGATAAGAAAAGGGCCGGTGCTGGTGGATTCGTGGATGTGTGCGAAAGCTTTCCGTGGCCCTGCCAATGAAGGTGAAGGTTGAACACCATGAAGTTAAAACCTAAAAAAAAATATGATTCGCCTTAATCAAGTATGACATTAATACTACACTCTTTATCTATTTATTTCGGTCTCATATTTCAACTCTGATTATAACACTGTAGAAGAACAAAAAAGTTATGCATAATAAATAACTATTTTAACTGTATACCGCACAAAATCTGCCTTTTGATTTATAAGCTGTGTGCTAGAAGTGTATTTCGTCTCATATAGAAGGTATCGTAAAGATCACCTTAGAAAAAATCAGAAAAACTTAATTTTGTAAGTTAATGATGATATAATTTAAAATGTTGAAATTTCTCTATGACTTGCAAATTTTTAAAGTACGAAGGGCACGACCCTTTACTATTCGTCTATTACTGTGAATTATATGGAAGTGGATTATTAACAACGAGAAGTAAACGTTAATAAATAAAGCTAATAACATACACAACTATCTTTAAGTAAGCAATAAATTATAACAAAGTTGGAAACGTTCTAATTAACAACGGTACGCTTAAGAAAGTTATGACGCACATACACAAAAAACTTCACGTACACCGATTTGCATAGATCACGAAGTCTAACGCGTAGGCGCGGGTCGTGAGGTCGCCGCGTCGGAAATTCCTTTTGATACAGTTTTTTTTTGGGATGTTACTACTTAGGTTTTTGGTGCTTTTGACACGAATACACCTTACGCCACATATTCACATGTTCAAAAAGTTTGCGGTATGAAATTACCTAATAAATCAGCTATTTCTGAGAAGCATGTGTAATGCATGTGATGTCTTAAAATCGTTTAGTAGCTTAAGGCCTTTGCAAAAACAATAATAAACAAAATTGATTTGGAAAGGATTTTTGTTTAATTCATGCTAGACCTTGTCAAATTCAACACCCGCAGCCGTGTTGACGTCACGGCCAACCTTACTTGTTTATTACGTAACATTTATTGTGTTTTGCGTTTTTATATGAGAATCCTTAATATCGTTACGATATTTTTCGTTTGCTGAGATATTTTTAAACACATTTTGGTAACAAATATATTTCGTAAATATTATAATTGTATAGCTTTAGTAGTTGCTGTATAATAACTGTTTATGAAGCATGTCATCACAACAACGCATTAGTATTTTTATTTGTTTGAAATTAGTTGCAAATATCTCGATTTATAGTAGTCTATTACTCAAAAGGGACTGTTAACTAGCTTGCGACTCATTAAATATTACAGTTATTATTAAAATTTTGCTTGCACTAAACATAGCTCTGACAATTGCGATTTTACAATTCCGGGCTGAATGTTATATTCTTGTCGGTTTATTTCTTTTTTGATGGCCAACAAATAATTGCTCCGGGTGTGGATCTAAAACGTATTTTTGCAAATCGTCACCATGAAAAATAAACAAAATCCTAGTAAAGTAAATACTTTATAGTTAATATATTAAGTTTTCGTTATAAACTCAAATTTGTCTAAGCGTAAATTAAAGATGTAAACAACTAACTTGATACTGGCATAAAGGCTGTTAAAACCAGGAAAAAAAACATAAATGTCAATACTAAGCCCAATTAGCACTTACTCTCTATGAACCAAATTATAACAATATTTATATTAACAAATTAAGTACACTCGTCGTGTTAAATGAAACAAGTTAAACGCTTCTCTAAATCAGGAAATCTCAAACATTTGTATTCTACTCTTGACTTTATGTATTAACTAAACAACCATTTCATTTAGTTTCAATGCAAGGCTATGTCGACACTCAAAACACTTGACTTCGGTCATTTATTAATGTTTTTTTGTCCGTGATGTAATAATTATACAGTTATGGAATCACTGGTCGTATATCATCGAGATGAATCGATTTGCGTAATTTGACCACAATTTTCGCTTGTTTCACAAATACTTGACTATTAGTAATATGCTGTTTGAATTATTTTCCTAAGGCAAAAATAATTAAGGGTAATTAAGAACTGCTATTTTGTAATCGTGCGGTATCATCGTTAGAAAACCTATCAGCTTATGGCTGGGGGTTCATTACTTCTTTACGTGGTAGATGTATATCAGCGTAAATAATAGAATGCTGCTGTGTTTTGTATGATGAGTGTAAAGAACCAGAGATCCTTTTTACTGAAATCGAGGCGTCCCATTTTAGTCCTAAGGGGTGACAACGCATTTGCATTTTGATTCTTAATTGGATGTCCATGAGCCACAGGTCCACTTACCATCAGATGGACTGTGTGCTCGTTTGTTACCCAACGCTATAAAAAACAATTCGCAGATACTTTACAGATGTAAAATACACGTGGACGTGAAGAACCGCGATAGTTTGTTTGTGGTTAATTAACAATGTCAAATGAAACAAAACTTCTAGTACTGCTATACACAACCCAATTCGTCGATCATGTAGATATAGCATAATGGTTTCTCAAATTCCTCAACTATCTAGATCCATCTCTTGTAGTAAACTTTTTACGGGCTAATAAGGATGATGAGAAAATACTGTATATTTTGAAATTCACAACTTAATCAAATCCCATAATTGGAAGCTACAATACATTGATTTTATTTATTACTTTATCAGCAACTAATTTGTAATTCGGTGGCTTAATTGATATATTCAAATATCGAATGGGTCCATTAGTCTCTTATTTAAATCGCAAAAAGTTTAACAAGAGTTTAACGAGTCTGATGTTAGTATATTTATTGTGTCGGTTTTATCGTAACACGTCATATTCTAATTTAACCACGATTATGTTTATACATATAATTTTCTTTAATTTCTTTTTCGATTTTTATATTGAATAAAACTATTATTTACGAATTTTATCGCGTTTTAATTACAACTATCATTTATTTTTTACTATCCCGACGTTTCTGGTGCTTTAAAGCACCCATGGTCACGGGGGGACTGAGATGTTTGACGTCCCAATGTCGTATTTAGTTCGGCTACCTTTAGTTTTTTGAATATTAATTTTTGGTATATATTATTACATATTATGTATGTACATTATTATTTGTGTGGTAGAGGTGTACGAAAATATATCACCCCATTTTATACCGTGGTGGTGTCGTAATAAAAAGGTAACTATAGGAAATACCAGGAAAATCTTTACGCCAGAAATAAATGCCAAGATCGACAACAGCTCCATAGGTGTGAGACATATGGTACTGTGAATCGATAAAAATAATTCAACCTTAGGTTTAAATTATATTTGAGACAAACGCTCTCAAATGAAAGGGCTTGAACAAAAAGTTTGGCAGAGCATGAGTAAAACAAACACACGCTCTGGTGTTGCGGTATCCGAGCGACCCTTTCAACTCAGGTCTTAGCTTAGGCCTTACCCTAAGACTTGTTGTATTTCTTTTAAAACTAAAATGGCAGACGAACTTACAACTGCAGCCCATGGATACTTGCAAGCAGAGACAGCTCAAAATTCGTTGTTATTTCTGAGGACTAAGATGGAATATCCCACAGTCTGTAATTATTCTGGCCCTCTATACCTTTCATACCGGAACATACCAAATGTGGTGCCTATACAGACCTACTTTCAAGCAGAAACGGAGTCCTGTATTGCATTGGAGAGTCCTGAATGGCAGCTCCTCGTATTAGTCGAGAAACACACTGCCCGCTATATGCTCCGTTGAACGCTTTCCCTGAGTCCTTAGCATAAGCGTGGAAAAAAGTGATGAGTGCGAGGTGAGTTGTGGCGTTCTCTTTAAGCTAATAACTAAAGAGAGCATCAGGTGGAGCGTGCGTTATACCAACGGGTGGGACATTTGTGGGTGAGATCGTGTCACATCATTCATCATCATCAATGAATAAAAGTCCACTGTTATAACAAAAGACAAGAATGCCACATATCTCAGTATCCATCGACTTCCCATATCCCTTACCAGGACATCGTTTAATCCATAGGAGAAACACCCTACACTTCGATTACTGGAACGAGACTGCTAATCGCGATTCTTCGAGATAAATAGTCGATTCTTAGCTGCGATCATCACCCCAAACATTGTAATATGTATGTGTAGATGCAAGCCAATCACCTCGCCCTGCTGCGTGGTCTTCACTCAGCAACTACTAGGCAATTGGGTACGTAGCAAAAATAGGTCATTCCGCATACTTATACGTCGTATAGACATCTTAACTAGTCAATTAGTTTGTTCGTAGTTTAGATAAAAATTGAGTAGACGTTAATCGCGGCCATCTGCCAAGTGCACGTTGCTTATGCTACTCGCGTTACTCTCGTAAAGCAACTCTAGATTGTACTTCAGACAAGGTCTGGTATCGACTCAGTCGTTATGGTTCATTAAAACAGCCTTCGTGGACATTTAAAAATGTAGGATATGTAAATTTGTTTGTAACTTTATAGGACATCTGCAGGAGACTTGGCATATTATCCTTTACTTCGTTGTTGTATAAATACACAAATATACAAGGTATATAAATGATTCAATCAGATAATAAGTATGTCTAGCCACAATTAAGAATCAAAATACAAGTGTTGTTACCCCTGAGGATTAAAATGGATTATATCATTACCACCAAATGAAATAAAGCAGCACCGCAAATTATATAAGGAAGAAGCTGCTGCTCGATTTTCTGGTTTGTTTCCTATGTAGACTCTTACGACATCCACGAACCGTTTTAGGATAGTGGATATTCTTAAACTGTACTCATTTTTTATCATTTAAGTAAAAATAACGATGGACCCATCGGTAACCTAAACATACAAACATATATAAACATTCACACCTGTCACCCAGAGGGGTAGGCAGAGACTAACGACTTCCATTTGGCATGATCCTGAATACCTCTCTCACCTCCTCCACATCCATATACCTACGCATACATTTTCGTCAGTTAAGGGTACTCCTAATTTGGCCCGTTTTCAATATATCGCCAATTTGGTCGATAAACTTTCGCCTAGGATGTCCCTTTTTGACTCTGCCGTTCACTTCTGCAGTATAAATTTTGCTTTGTCACTCTTTTTTCTTTCATTTATTCTTGCTGTATGACCGAACCACCGAAGGATCATTTTCTTAATCCTGGTCACAACATCATCTTGCAATCCACACTTTTCTCTTATCACACAATTTCTCACCCTGTCATTCAGATTTAGCCCTAACATACTCGATAACGACCGCATTTCTACTGAGTTTATTCTACTCTCGTGCTTATTCCGCCACAACCCAAATTTCACCAAAAGTTAAAGTAGGGACTAACACAACAACTTGACTTAACTTAAACATGTTCTATGTCAAGTCAAAATATTTAGGAATAGAGAAAAAAGAACGTTTACGAGAATATCAGTACATAGTAAACCCAAGCACACACACACATGTACACAGTCTACTGTCATCTTTATTATCATATTATTCTAGGTAGACAATTAATTGTCACTAATATTATAGGTTAAAATGTTTAATCCGATACGCAACATTTAAACGTAAAATGATTACGGAACAGTAACGGTATATAAAACATATGTCACCGCTTAACCACAGCGTTAGCTAACCTAGAGGTCAAAATTATACATTGCGTAACTGAAGATACATGTTCCGGCTGCTCGACCGTAACAGGTTAAAACCTTTATTAGTGTTATGTTTCTGCAGTTATAGAGATTTCTGTTTTGTTAATATTAACTATGTTTTGTTAATATTAACACGAAATTGTAAAATTCACTATGTGTATACATTATTATAAAACTTCTTCATTAATTAGTAGCAATAAATAGTTGGTGATAACTGAATAAGAACCGATAGAAGCAGGCGTTACTTTGCGGAAATCCATAATTATAAAAATATTTATTACTTCGCAACCTTCCGCTAACTAAATACACCACTTGCACCATTACTTTGCACCTACGAGTATATCCTCGTATATTAAGGAGCTATGTGCGGACAATGTCCGGATTTGTTAATTATTTAAATTAAATTATTATTATAATATAGTACTACTAACTCCCTTACTATCAGAATCAATTACTAACCCTTATGGACCTATATTATCTGAAAATAAAAAGATTTGATTTGATTTGATGTGATAAATACAATGATGTGTCTTACCTGGATTCAAGAGCACCTCCCGCCCTCCCTCAATCGCATGCACTAACTCCGTCACCACTAGTCCCAGTACCAGTACTCCCAACACCACTACTCCCGGCATCACTACGTCCAACACCACTATTCCAGGTGGCTGGCATCCTCGGGTATTGTAGACTCTACGGCGGGAAACCGTATAGTCAACATCACTCGCAACTCGTGTAGAGTCAAAATATGTGTCGTATTATCGTCGGTGGTGTGTCTAACCTGGAATAGTGGTGTTGGAAGTAGTGGTGCCGGGAGTAGTGGTGCTAGAACTAGTGGTGACGGAGTTAGTGCATGCAATTGAGGGAGGGCGGGAGGTGCAATCCAGGTAAGACACATCATTGTATTTAGTTAGTGGAAAGTTGCGTAGTAATTAATATTTTTATTGAATAAGAACCGACAACTGACGGGGAAGAAAGGTTCTTAAGCGGCTACCTCGTACTGGCAAATTTACTGTTAGGTGACCTTGTACTAGATGGGTAACGAGGATGATGTATTCAATTAGTTCATGACAATGTATGTTTCAGCAGAGGATTTAAAATGGACTATAATGATACTGTGTGAGATAGTGGTGTCTGATAAAAAATTAAGATCCGTTTACTGATAACATTTTGTAATGATTTATTTCTGAATATTAACATTCCTCACAAATTGTAACAAATCACAATCCTGAGTCGCCCCATCTTGTTACATACTATTATATGAATAAGTTCCATTATATATATGTAAGTGGATACCGTGCACTTACCATTAGATGAACTGTGTGCTCGTTTGTCACGTTGTTCTATAAAAAACTAAATCCTAAATATAACCAAAGCAATGTCGGTTATGCAATAAGGTTTATGTGTGCAAGTTTGGTATACGGGGACGAAGCTGGTTTTCATTGCGCCCTCTAGCGATTAACGTGCTTACGATTGTGCTAAAAATAGTTTTTAGTAAGATAATTAAATTTGAGATTAGTCTGGTAATTTTTCTTCAATTTTGTTAATCACAAAAACATCAGGGAATACGTAAGAATATTATAATTAATAGAATCGGGCATTACTTTGCGGAAATCCATTACAATAAAAATATAAATTACTTCGCAATTTTCCGATAGCTAAATACAATGACGTCTTACCTGGATTGAAGAGCTCTTCTTTGAGCTTTGCTCTTCAATCCAGGTAAGACACATCATTGTATTTAGCTAGCGGACGGTTGCGAAGTAATTTATATTTTTATCGTAAGAATATTGTTATAATGAGAAATGATCTTCCGCGATCTGAATCGGCAAAATGAATAAATTAGCAATAAACAAAAGCCCGAGTTAAATTATTTGCATACGATTTTGTGTCTGGCGCCTTCTGTTCGAAAATGCGACGCGATTTAACGAATTTTCGTTTTAAATGAACAGGTACCCACTGAGGATTCACTAACAATGTGTCATGTATGTTACTTCCAAAGGTTTATGAAAATGAGTATAAATCACACACTTTATTAAACAGTTATTATGTTTAAGTATTTTTATAAGAGGTGTTGGTTCACCGAAGAGCAATAAGTAGCCTTGTTCCGCCTACTCTCAAGTGAAACTTATGATGATGAAAAATATTTCCAAATGTCACTGCTGAATAAAGACCTTAACATAACCTAAATTGAAAAGATAAAATATATAAACCTACAAAACTTGGTACATATTTAAGCTGGTAGAGACATGTTGCAGCTATATCATGGTGGTGGCGCGAATGGGTCAGCTCTACCGGGGAAGAACCACTCTCAAAAATACTAGCTGAATGCTACTGTGTTTTCTATGGTGATTATAGACCACCGGACCTTTTACTGGAAACGAGGCATTCATACATGACACTCAGAGAGACTCAAACATGACAACGCATCTGCATTTTGATTCTTAGTCGAGGATAGATGTAGATGTCTATGGGCATCCACTTATCATCAGGGGGACTTTGTGCTCATCCGTCACCCTTTTTCAATAAAAAAAGAAAACATAGATTCGTGGCCATAGTATCAGATACTTCGTATTACATTACAATTCAATAAAAGATTTTTAGTATCGAACATGACGTCAGCTCATTATCATCAACTTCATTTTTAACATTAACAACTAACATTTTTTTATATTCTTAAATTCTAACTGTTCCCTTATCCTGTTTTTATTTCAAATATTTCATAGGTGTTTGAATCAGAAACAGCTATATTCAATTATGTATGTACTTATATATGTATATGTATATATGTATGTGTGTGTATGTGTATGTATATGTATATATGTGTATATATATATATATATATATATATATATATATATATATATATATATATATATATATATGTAATGATACGTATGTTTATAACATGTAATGCAATATTTAATGTGTATGTCTACTTAAATGTTTTAACTCAGTAGCACTTTGCACCCACAATATCTTCTCTGCTTAGCCTGGAGGTAGACTGGCAGAGAATGCCTTGTTGCTTTAAGTCCGCCTTTTTGTACTCGGTGTGCAAATAAAGCATAAATAAATAAAACTTCCCTTTGCAATGGTCAGGGAGAGCGTTAGCCGCCACATGCGTCATACTTATGAACAGATGCTGCTTGTTAAGCTGATCTGCTTGGGTTTGTTACGTACTGGTATGCTCCAAATCGTCATTAACTTTTTCTCTATTTCTAAATATGTTGAATTGACATAGAACATGCTTAAGTTACCGATGGGTTCATCGATATTTTTACTTAAAATGAAAAAAATGTGTAAATGTTTTTATACGTGGTAGAACCACACTGAAACTACATTTTGGTTATAGCACGAATGGGACGGTTCGACCGGGGAAGGACCACGCTTTCACAGAATACCAGCGTCAAATACTGCTGTGTTTCGCATGGTGAGTGTAGAGATTCGGAAACCCTTTTTTAGTGGATACGAGGCATTCCATCTTAGTCCTCAGGGATGACAACGCATCTGCGTTTTGATTCTTAATCGAGGGTAAATGTAGATGTCTATGGGCCAAAACATCCATTTATCATCAGGTGGACTGTATGCTCGTTTGTCATCCTTATTCTATTTAAAAAAATATGGTATTCTTTAGCCATTCCCTCCCCAGTCGTTACCCTTATTTCAAAATAGTAGTTGGTTTGGAGAATAAATTACATTAGCAAAGGATTATATGTTTGTGGTAAAAAACAGACTATTATATAAAAATAAGAAAACAAATCTTTATTTTCTTATTTTTATATAATATTATAAATGTAATATATTGTGTTTTTTGATTGCTCGAAAGACTTGAATGATTTTTGTGGTATTTGGTTTACAAATTTATTATAAGAGTATTTAGTAGGAATTATCATATGTATAGAAATCACAACTTCTTAATCTGAATTACATACGTTCCCGGTTCAGGCCATGCTAATATTGAGAAGATATCTACTATTAGGTTTTCCATTTTCACTAATTGACATATTCACAGATTGTCATCGTACTTAAACTTCTTAAGAATTGATAATATTTGTGAAAGTCTCTTACATCGTGTTTTCTTTCCGATCAATCAAATACTGGTTGATAAGTAAATCATAAAACCCTACGCAGTTCACAAATATGAAATTCAGTTTATGGTTATAAAATTAAAAATGATGAAATGAAAATACCCTGATGTAATCACGTGCACTACCCCCATCGCCACTAATCATAATACCACTACACTAGTGAAGACACACCAACACCGAGAAAACCAGGTAATACACACCATTAATTTTAACATCTTTATTGGAATGGATTTCCGCAAACTAACGCCTGATAATTACAAAATATACAACAAGTGCATTCACTCTGACAGGCATAAGCAGATTCATATGCGTTTGAATAAATTAAATCAAAATGTTCACCCAAAATACAACTTCAATTTATGACACAAAACGAAAGCTCACTCAAATACATTGTTATTAAAGAAAAAGCATTTTATTATGCGAAAGGCCGTGAGAATCGTCGCCACACCTACGCAGTACGAGGTGGATTCTTAGAAAATTTATCATTACTATTGGAGTATAGTATGACTAATGAGCTTTCTATCCCTAATCTCTGACAATCTTTTACAAAATAGCTTTAATAAAATCTGAATATAAACATTACAGGGTTTAGAAATATATATATATATATATATATATATATATATATATATATATATATATATATATATATATATATATATATATATATATATATTTACTACAAAAAACTATAAAGTAAAAGAAAAAGTTCGACTCCCCGCTGTCACAGCGGTGACACTCCCTGTACGTGAGAGCTTAAGCGCCGGTGACCTTGAGTCGAAGCGTGTAACGCTAGGGTTGATATCAAACCGAAATGGAATATTGTAGACTTGTACCAAAGAAGATACAATAGTAGGTATGTGTAATATATTATGTAAACTTATGTATTTGGGTAGTGAAAGATACGTTCAATTTTAAATCAACTTTTATGAAATGAGGAATATTAAAACTTCCGACAAAACCAAATATGCACGACAGTTCATGGTAATCTTAAATAATTAACCAACATTTAGTATTTCAGTACGCAATAATCAGTATTACCTACTATCCTTTAAAAATAATCTACTCTTATATATTTTTGAATTTTTCGATAAATTTTTTAATTTTCATTATTATTTCTAACAATTACAAAAATTCATAGCATGTATATTTTTTTTAGAAAATCCAAAGCATGCATGCATATGCAGGTTTCCCTGGACATGGCGGTCAACAAATTGTTCCCTACGTACTGATTAGATAAGTCATTTCTATTTCTAATGATATATATATATAAATTATAATAATCCATAAAGACAACAATGAACAAATACAAAAACTCTTTTTAGATATCTAAAATTTCTTGACTCTCTAGTGGTATTTTAAATAGTGTATATTTCAGTTAATGTAATATAATAAAATTATTGGCGATATATTAGTTTTATTGTCATGGTATTTCCCCATAATTCTTGTTAAGATCATATCGACTTTCATTAAAATGAGTTCACATATTTTTAAGTATCATAAAACATTATTAAAAATTAAACTAACAAAACAGGGGCCCTTGCTTTGTGCAGTGGAATTTATTTTATTTCTAATTACTTAAAATCACTTTCAGTAATACTTATACATATACGTATAAGTACATATACATATAAGTACCCTTAACCGACGAGCATGTATGCGTAGATATATGGATGTAAAAGAGGCGAAAGAGGTATGTCAGGATCGTGCCAAATGGAAGTCCGTAGTCTCTGCCTACCCCTCTGGGTGACAGGCGTGAGTGTTTATATATATATATATATATATATATATATATATATATATATATATATATATATATATATATATATATATATATAATCATTTATTTAATAACAACATTAATATTTATCAAAGCATATAAACCTAGCGTACACGGCTATAAAAACTAATAACGTTACTTGGTAACATAAACTTAATACCTACATGAATAGAATAGTAATATGTACATTAAGATATCAGGAATATTCATATATTAATTGAAATATTATATCACTTGACCAATATATTCATATTAACTAATATTGACAAATATCGGTATTACTACTAGCCCTCGGCCAGGGCAGTCGGCGACTGCCCGTTCCACGCCCCGCGCGCCTCTCAAGGCCCCCGCACACATCCAGACACCCACACATAGCCGCAAGCGATTTTACGTGCACACATGCCTAAGTGTCGTTTCTTTTCGCGTAGTGTATATATTCTTTGCCGCTGTATAGTGGCAAGAACACACACTTTCACGTTTATTCGATGAATGGCTGGAATTTGTTCAGAGTTTTACTAAGAGTCTACAGCTGTATGGCAGAACAGGTGTTGCATTTTACCACGCTTGCTATGCGGATTGGCAAACCCCAGTTTTTAGTCTCTTCCGTCCGTTTTAATACCTCCAACTACTAGCTAACTAAGCTAGAAACATAGACGTCACTGGATTTTTCGATCCACAAATTATTAGAAACCAAGTATTTAATTACAAAAACTCGAACCGACATTTCGTCTAAAGTAGATTTCAGACTACACTATATTATAATAGCATATAGTATATAGCTCATAGCACAAAAATATCGCGCAACATACATTTTTATAGACACGTTCACACTGTACTGTACTATATATTATTGGCTTTGTATGGTGCGCGATATTGTTGTACTATGAGCTATATACTATAAGATATTGTAACCAATTTGTAAGTATATTTTTGCATTCAAACTTATTAAGCGGGTAAATACTTGATGTGGCACTTATTCGATAATAATAAGGAAACATAGAGAGTTGGATGTCCAAGTCAGTGACGGATAAGTTCCAAAACGCAATAAGTTAGATGTTACGTAACTTACTTCAGCTATTTTCGAAAACAGAGCTCTCCACTCAGACGTTTGACGCGAGACTGGAGTTTGATTACAATATGGATACATAAAACCAGATACGATAAAGATACGTTTCACTGTTATTTTCATTATCCATTACGGTAATTGTTAACTAGATGTTAAAGAGTATTTCAGATAAAAGAAATTCAGGCCGACCCGAATAAAGAAATGTTAGCATCATCATAAAATATGTATCCAGAGACAATTATCGCGGTAATATTTCTCGTAATAACAAAACTGAATCAAGTCACGTACCATACGCAACGAGGACCGACGCCGCTCAATTAGAGGGTCGTAACTGTTATGCGCCATCCGCACCCATAAGGAAGAGAGGCTTATCTGAAATTTCTAATCTAGTGACTCACATATATGCGTTCGCAAAATTACCTCAATTTAGTTACTACGCTCATAGGACACAGTAATAAAACTGTGCCGTTCTGTGTCAGAGATTCTTATACTTTCGCAACTAGTCGAAGTCGCGCAGATTAGAGTACGCGAATTGTTGGAATACATAATTTTGTTCAGTTATAAATGCTATCGTTGAGACGAATACTGGTTTAAAGTGAGCTATAAATATTATCTGTGGGTGTTTAAAATGTGTTCGCGCTGTTACGTTGATGTCTATATTTGTAAAATAATCTGTCAAATTAGTGTATCTTGGTTTGAATGATGACCGTTCTGTCGTGTTCTACTCAGGCCCACGCCGTACGTTTATGAAATCCACTACTGAGAATCTTTTATATACCTACCCAATACGTTATGATGCTCAGTATTACTTCTTTATAAGATTACTAGGATCTATCTGAAAACGTTATTATATTAACAAAATATTTTTTTTTTTAAATTAAAATGGGAACTATCCTATGTCTTTATCTTGTAGTCATGATATTACTTTGAAATGTCAGAAACATTAGCGCATCAAAAATAATACTAATAAAAATAAACTAATTTAATATACTATGTATAAGTTTGTACAGTTCATAATCATAAAAATAATAAATAATGATCCCTAACTGATATTTCCTTAATTCGCAGATTACATTAGATTAAACAAAAATGCCAATTTAAATGCTTAACTTAAGACAAAAAAGGTTCGTTAAATGCGATAAGCAATAAAAAATATTGTCATAACCCCAAATTATGCGACAGATCATAATTTAGCACAAAAGCACACCGACCACGGCAAGACCCAGACAAACTGTAACACAATCACATATTTTACGCTTTTGTACGAGTTTAATTGGGTAAGAAAAGAGCCGAGGCTGATCACAGCGGGGTAACTTCCAAATTTATTTAAAAAATCCGCATAACACTCCCATTACTTACGTCAGAGACGCAACAGGACGCAAGAGCACTTCTGCAATTTTAAATGTGAGATACGACCTTATTCGCGATGACCCAGATTTTGATTGGAGCGCAAAGCTCTTTATGAAGACTTTTTGAAAAATGTAGTTTTTAATTTCGAACATGGACGGACCAAATTGAACGCATCTGTATGAGATTCCCCTTAACTGTATCGTTTATAAATTGATGTTTCTTATGGGATACCGACCGAAGTCTGACGATAATTTACGCTACATTAAGAATATTTCATATAAGAATTTGGATTTTTTTTTGTAAAACTTAAACTACCATTCATGATGTCCATATATTAAAATTAAAATTTTCTCTTGTTGCAGTCTTTCTTCGGGCGAACGTACAACAATCTATCTTCAATATCAGAATGCAAGAATAATGGAGAATGCGTCATCAATAAGAAAAACAGAACCGCTTGTAAAGCATGCCGTTTACGGAAATGTTTGTTAGTTGGTATGTCCAAATCGGGCTCGAGATATGGAAGAAGATCTAATTGGTTCAAAATTCACTGTCTCTTACAAGAACAACAACAGCAGCACATGCAACAAATGCAGACTAGTAAATCGCCTCCTACGTTTAATTCCACTATTAACCCATCCTTCCTACCAACAAATTTGTTACCTGCCGCGGCCTTAGCGGAATATTACAAGAGCTCAGAAAAAAATCCTTTTAGCGAGGATGTAACAAGGCAAAGTGTTTCACCGTCAGATTCAGGCGCCTCTTCAGCAGACCCAGAAGATGATAATAGTTCTAGAAGTACTAGTGGCTTAAGCATTTTTAGACCAACATCATCTCCGAGCAGCGAAAAAGACGTTCGGTTGCAAGCTCTTAGAAATCAAAATAAAGATTTACGAAGAAAAAAGCCGTCAGCATTGTCATCACTGCCTTTTAACACAGCTACTGCCACACATAGTTACCCTGCAAGACGAAGTCCCTTTTTACCGACGGCAATACAGAACTTTAGATCTATGCCACCTGGAATAACCAGGTGGCAAAATCGTAATGGGGGAGATCTATTAATTCATTCACCAGCTGTTGCTGGAGTGGCAATAGAACAAGAGCAGCCAATAGACCTGTCTATTAAATCAACTGCTGTTTTATTTAGAAGCCCTAAAAAAGATGAAATAAGTGATTCAGAACCCGAACTGAGTATTGACTTAAATGAAGATAATGGAAAGGACATGATGAAAAATCCTCTTGATTTAAGCCTTGTACCGAAACGGAAGGAAGAAGTTTCCATGACTGGATAAGAGCAAATTAAAATACTTCTCTATAATTCATATGATAACGCAATTTTTTTATGTATGTGTAAATTTGTTTTGAATTTTATTCCTAATTAGGTACACATATTTTGTAGTATAAATACTCTGCCATACAGTATTTAAGTGATATGTGCATTCCTTTCTTCTAGATTACCTGATCTTACTACCATAATAGTAGAAATACTTTTAGATAGTCGCATAAACTTAAGTTTCTATTGTTATAAAATATATAGAATATAAAAATATGTATAAAGAAATTTAGTTCCATTATAATACTATAATTCTAAAGACGAAATACGTCATTAATTCTTTAGCAAAAATTATTTACCCAAGAATTAATCAAAATGATGATTTTATACTAATAATAAAAGTCTTAAAAACTATCACTAGTAGTAATAAATTTAAAGCGAATGTAAAGGGTGTATGTGTATGATGACGTGTTATAGATGTTCGTAGAAGATTTGTACCAGGTGTTAATAAAGTAAGTAAATTTGTAAAGTGAAATTGCGGTGAGTAGCTTTTGAAGCAACTTAGGTTTACGGTAGATATATGAGAAGTGTCATGTTTAATGTGCCAGTGCCAAAAGTGCCAGTTCATATAAGATGCCAGTGCTAATTTTATTACCAATTAATTTAATGTTTATGGGAATAACGGCCAGTCGATTATGAAGCTCAAAATTTAAAATGTACAAATAAATTTAAGACAAAATGTATGATATTAGATTATTTGATTTGAGAAAAGTTATCTAAGTATTTATTTTAGTATTTAGGCCAGTTTACTGAGTCATTTTATTTCATAAGTAATGATTAGGATAATTCATTTGTATTTTGTATATAGTCCATTTTGTGTTTGATATTGTCTCGCATGTTACTTACTATACATATCGTTGTTTGTTTCGTTTGTTGGAGATTTTTTTTTACTTTTATAAAATATTCCTTTAATGATGCTTACGCAAATAAAAGATGTTTATTTAGTGTATTGGTTACTCGATATTTTTTATTCAGTCTGAGTTTAAACTGCAACATTGCGATATTTTTTCATCGTCAGTTTAGTTTTTGAGAATTTGGAACATTTTTATAGTGTCTGTTACAAAGTTACCAAAACATGGTGGAATTGCATTTATTTGCATTAAAACTATTCGTTTTTACAAATTAGAATAAGGTATGGAAATTTGTTGCCATTATCAAATATTGCAGACATTCCAGTATTTAAAATTGTCACAAAATATTTTAGGTATTGTTTTTTTATTTCTCAAAAAAATTGTAGCATTTGTTTAAGCGTAATTAACAATATTCTCTTGTTATTTTCTCACTTAAAAATACGTTGGCTTATTTTATTGTCACTTCATTTGTGAATAGTGCAGCAAAAAATATTTAAATACCTGAATATTATGGATAATTGTTAGTAAAACAACAATTTTGTAAATTTTTCACGTATATTTTTATTTACATATTTTCTCTTTGAATTTTCTCCTCAATATATGTTATTTTGAAAACACAACTCAGTATATAACTCAGTTACATTCCTGTCGTGCAAGTTATTTCAATTATTGGTTGTTGTTGTTATTAGTGTGATATCGATATTTTTGTGTTTATATTTTTTACGTTTATAAAATAAATCTTAATATATTTGAAGGAAAAATAAATGTGAGAGCCATTATGCATTAAGTAGTTTTATTTATATTCTACTCACAATTTCTCAGAATAAAGTAACCACATTCTATACATTCTATACAGTTTATACACTTAACTTTTATGTAGGTAAACTTTTTTAACATTATTCTATGTACAATGTCCCAAATTTGATTACATGACTTCCATAAAGGCTAATAATGTAATAGCAAAATTCTACGTTCTCTGCTTTGTTCGACAGAATTCTTACGTGGTAGAGCCATGCTGCAGTTATATTAGAAGTAAAGTTATAGCACGAATGGGTCGGCTCGACCGGGGAAGGACCACGCTCTCACAAAATATCAGCGAAAAATAGTAGCTTAATGCTGATATGTTTCGCATGGTGAGTGCAGAAAACCGGAGACCCTTTTTACTGAAAACGAGGCATTCCATCTCAGTCCTTACAGGTGACAATGCATCTGCATTTTGATTTGCAATTGGGGATAGATATAGATGTCTATGGACCACCGTAACCACTTACTATCAGGTAGACTGTATGCTTGTTTGTCATCCTATGCTATAAAAAAAATGTGGACAAATTCCGTGATCTCACAAGGTCGTGAGTTTGAATCCGCAATTCAACTACTGTCGTAAAATACTCCTAACACTAGCATAACACTAGCATTTTAAGCTTATCAGGAGTTGTTAAAAGGAATATCAGTAATGTTAACTAATAGTATCGCCAGTGTTTGAAAAAAACTACGAAAATAATTAATTAATTCAGAACTATTCCGTAGACTGAAAAATGAAAGATGTCATTATACGAGGGCGGATTGAAAAGTACTCGGCCTAACCAAGAAAATAAACACATACTAAATCAGTTATATTTTTATTTTTCTACATAATCACCATTAAGTTCAATACACTTTTACCACCTTCCCTTTCAAGCATTTAGACCGTTGAAAAAAAATGATTCTTCCTTAGAGTCAAAATATGCGTCTACAGCTGCTTTGACCTCGTCGTTTGTCGAAAATCTTTGACCTCCTAAGTGCTTTTTTAGGTTAGGGAACAGAAAGAAGTCTGATGGTGCCAGATCAGGTGAATACGGCGGATGCGGTAACAGTTCAAAGCCACAGTTGTGAATTTCAGCCATTGACTGTACTGACGTGTGAACACGGGCGTTATCTTGATGAAACAGGACTTTTCTTCTGAGAATTCCTCGACGTTTTTCTTTTATTTCCTCTCGTAAACGACGTAGTAAGGTGCAGTAGTAATCAGAGTTTATAGTCTGACCCCTGTCAAGATAATCAATCATAATCACACCTTTCGAGTCCCAGAATACTGAAGCCATCACCTTATTTGTCGACAAAATCGACTTAGCCTTTTTAGGGGGTGGTGAACCAGGTCTTCTCCACTGTTTTGATTGTTGTTTTGTTTCCGGTGTACAGTAATGAACCCATGTTTCGTCCATAGTAACAAAACGATTCAAAAAATCATCTGCATCGGCTTCAAATAACTCCAAACAGTCGCGTGAAATAGTCAATCGCGTCCTTTTTTGTTCAACTGAAAGCAGTCGCGGAACCCACCTCGCAGACACCATGTGGAAACCCAACTCGTTGACAATGATGTTTTGAGTTCCTTCATAAGAGATGCCTATAATCTCGGCTATCTCTCTAATTTTTAATCTGCGGTCTCCCATTATTAAATCAAGTACTTTTTTAATATTTTCTTCAGTAGTTGACGTCGAAGGCCTTCCAGAGCGGGGTTCATCTTTCACACTCTCTCTACCACGCTTAAATTCTGCTATCCATTTTTGACGGATAAATACTACAGAGCACAATCGCCTAATATACTGACCATGTCATCATGGATGGCTTTTGATGATAGCCCCTTTTTATGGAGGTACTTAATGACGGCACGCTGCTTGATTTGCTCCATTCGCGGAAATTATGTCCGATTACTTTGTTAATAAATTTATAAAATCACAACTAATCATCGCACACGTTTCGAACTTCACACAATGAACTAGTCTGAACTGAACTAAATAATGTGGATAGATTTGATTTTTAGAATTGAATGGATCTGTGTTAGGCCGAGTACTTTTCAATTCACCTTGCGATTTTTGAGGATTTAGGATTTTGAAATTAATCTGTCTAATAATACTGATTTAGTATGTTTTTTTGCACTCAACTTATTTTTAACTATCGATGTTTCGAATGCTTTGCAACACAGGAGTATCGAGAAGTTAAATATCCACTGATGTATTAGTTATCGAGGTTAAATTCGGTTTTAAATTAATGTTTTTTATTTATTTATCTTAAAACTTTTCATTGATAAGCTTGGAATTGGATTTAGTTAGTAGATGATTGGATTCCATTTCGTACTTCTATTTCTAACTGCAATGGAGAATATACAGTGGTAAAGTATTGCCTCGTCTCGTATATAATATATATATATATATATATATATATATATATATATATATATATATATATATATATATATATATATATATATAATTCTACTAAATATAATATAATAATAATAATAATAACGTGACGTGGCTGAGGCGGTCCGTAGGGCCCCGAACTGGAAAAGTCCGGGGCTCGACGGGCTGCATCATTACTGGCTGAAGGGGTTCGTAAGCGTAACACACTACGCTGTGCTCGCCCGACAGTATCAAGAGGCTCTCGATCAGAAGTCGCTCCCGAGCCTCTTCACTACTGGGATTACTCACTTGGTTCCTAAAGATCAGGATACCACAGACCCGAGCAAATACCGCCCCATCACGTGTCTACCTACTATATATAAGACACTGACATCCATTTTGAGCGCGAGAATCACTCGTCACCTGGAGCTAAATCAGGTGATGTCACGCGCTCAAAATGGATGTCGGGGCGGTGGTCGTGGAACCAAGGAACCACTCCTCATTGACGCGGACATTGGCAAAGTGGTGAAACGCAACCGCCGGAACTTCTCCGCCGCCTGGATAGACTACAGAAAAGCATTCGACTCGATGTCCCATACATGGCTAAAGAGGGTCCTTGAGCTGTACAAGGTTGACTGTACAGTTACAGACTTATTCGAGCAGTGTATGGGGCAGTGGAGTACGATCCTCTGTTATCTGGGCGAGCGGAAGATGGCGGCGGAGAACCACATAAGGATAAGAAGGGGTATCTTCCAGGGCGATTGTCTGAGTCCAATCTGGTTCTGCCTCTCTCTGAACCCTCTCAGTACCTTACTGGAGGACTCCGGGAGAGGATTTCAGCTATGGAAGGAAGGAACAAAAGTGACCCACCCTTTCTATATGGATGACCTCAAGTTATTCGCCTCCAGTCGCTCCCATCTTAGGGAATTGCTAAACATCACTTGTGAATTTAGCAATTCTATTGGAATGGAGTTGGGGACGGATAAGTGTGCGGTCCTTCATGTTGAAACGGGAAGGGTTGCTAACTCTGAGGGCATAGATTTATCTATGCCCGTCAACTTAAGGACCCTTTCCGAGGCTGAAACAAACCGATACCTGAGTATGTCACAGAACATCGGTATCGATGAGGCTGGTATGAAACAGTCAGTTTGCGACGTGTTTTATGCACGCTTGACCAAAGTGCTTAACAGCCTTTTGTCCGGTGTGAATAAGACACACGCATATAACGGTCGGGTCATGCCTGTCCTCATATATATCTTTGGCATACTCAGGTGGACTCAGACCGAACTCAACGCCCTGGATAGAAAAGTCCGCACTACCATGACGTCCCATAGGATGCATTGTCCGAGATCGTCGGTAATGAGGCTTTACTTGCCGCGAAAGCATGGTGGGCGTGGTTTTCTGAGCGCGCTCACCATGCATAATCGCGAAGTGTGCAGCCTCCGTGATTACTTCCTGGCGAGATCGGATGATCTATTCTATAATGACGTCATTTCTAGTGATAAAGGGCTTACCCCTCTATCCTTAGCTCACGAGCAATGGCAGGACCCAGCAGTGCTTAGCATTTCCGATCGGGAGACCGTACGGAAGGAGAAGGAGCTCCACGGGAGGTACTACAGGGCTCTTCATGAGCCCTTCGTAGATACAGTCGCCTCCCTCAACTGGCTACGCTTCGGTGACCTCTTCGGGGAAACCGAGGGTTTTGTCTGTGCAATACAGGATCAGGTTATTAAGATCAACAACTATCGGAGATACATCCTAAAGGATGGCACCGTCGACGTCTGTCGGGCTTGTCGACGTCTGTCGGGCTTGTCGCCATCCCGGTGAGTCACTTAGGCATGTCACCTCCGGTTGTTCGGCGCTTTCTAACTCTGAGTACTTACACAGGCACAACCTAGTAGCCAGAATTCTACACCAGGAGCTTGCTCTGAAATACGGTCTCGTGGACCGGAAATTGCCATATTACAAGTACTTGCCGGAAGCCGTGCTCGAAAATGACTGCGCCAGGCTCTACTGGGACCGGGACATCATCACAGACAGGACTATTCTTGCGAATAAGCCTGATATTGTGCTGATGGACCGGGCACAGTCAAGGATATTTTTGGTCGATATTACCATCCCGTATGACGAGAACCTCGTGAAAGCCGAAACAGATAAGCAATCAAAATATCTGGACCTGGCTCACGAGGTGACCGACATGTGGGGTGGTCTGCCGACCGAAATTATTCCTGTAGTCGTCTCTGCGAATGGGCTAATCCCAGTTAGCCTCTCTGGTCATCTGAGGCGACTGGGACTCCGTGACGGACCGCTCCGGGCTCAAATGCAGAAGGCGGTGCTCCTAGATACTGCCCGCATCGTCCGCCGGTTTCTTTCCCTTTCCCCCTAACCCTTGGCCGTTTGGTCTCCCCTGCCGAGGGCTTCCATCTGGTTGGGCTTTTATTTATTTATGTATTATTTATTTATTTATGTTAATATATTAAATATATATTTAAGTAAATTTATTTTTCCCTTTTTATATTTATACAGCCCAACCAGATGTGACTACTCTATTAATAACTCAATAATAATAATGTCCATCAGACCAAATTTCTGCCACGACGGCCTACCTTAACGGAGGCTAGCTATCAGCGCAGGACAGGATTATAGTGCCTAAGTGTATGCGCAAGCACAAGTGAACTCTCTATTCCCTCACTCTCATAACCCGATGGGACGTTAAACCGACAGGACCGGAGAGAGATCAGGCGTAGGACCAACGGTTTTACGTGCTTTCCGAGGCACGGGGGTGAGACACCACCAACTTCCTGACTCCGGGCAGCTACTGAGAATTTCTTGACAGAAAACTCGATAATAGATTTTTTGCCCGACCCGGGATTCAAACCCAGGACCTCATGATTAGCAGTCGCATTTCTGCAACCACTAGACGAACGGGGCAGTCATATTTTTAGTTAGTTTTAATTAAGTATTTATATATAATGTTTATGTACGCGTAATTGTCACTGAATTCTTCCTAAATGGCTTAATTTGATTTGATTTCATGATTTAATGACATTTTTAAGTGTGTTTGAGTGAGAGGGCCCCTTGATGGATTAGATTCAAAATTATACCCGTCGCTTTTAGTGTCCAAGTGTATGCGCAAGTACAGGTGCACTTTCCGACTATTAATCTAAATATATAATATTATATATTTAGATTAATAGTAATATAAATAATATATTTATACCTATACAATCATCTCATCAACATATACATCACATTATCGTTTATGAGTATCTTAGTGATCTTTACAGTATTAAATTAATTAAACTGACAATATATTTGTTTTGTCGAGACAATGGTTCATACCTATGCTAGGATCCGATAGATAGCGCTATAGTCTTATTTATTTATAAAATAATATGTTGATTCAGTGCCAAAAATAAATACCAAAAGCTGTACTAGATAATTGGCACTGTGTTTTTGTAAGGTATATTAATAATTTTATATTTACACTTTGAAATGTCCCCGTACTAAATTCAGAGTATGTAAAACTCACCGAAAAGGGCAGAACAAAGTCTGTCGGGCAAACTCTTATGTAATATATATTTTTACTTTCTCGGAACCGTCTTTGACGATCTAAAGGAAATTTTGTATTATGATCATATTTTACTTTCCACGTTTTAAGTAACATCCCAAAGATTTTTTTCTAACGCCGAGTGAAGCTCAGTTGCTCAGATACAGTAGCTAATTATCATCATATTCATCACATCCTGTCAAGTCCACAGCTGAACACAAGCCTCCCTCTTGATTATTTCATAGGCTATATTGCTGTTATTTTAACATACGGAAGGCGGATAGTCAATCACAGATTTTTATTATTTTGAAATTTATTATGCAGTTTCCCATCGATCGTTATATTCTATCGCCTATTACGACACTTATGGGATAGTATTGGGTAGTGAATATATTTTTTCTCCGCCACTCCTGATATAAAGTAACTACTGCAGAAACATGCAACCCTTAACGCCACCTCTGTGATTGAGATAGAATGAATCGGTGTCTGTAACCGAAGTAAAAAGCCTTTTGGTCAGAGCTCGAAAGTGGATGGGCTACTATTTGGCGCTGGAAGTATGAAAGAGAGTGGTTCAAACCCAGACAGACACTTAGGCAGTAAAAATAAATAAATAAATAATAAATTTATTTACTGAATAAAACCATATTGACACTACAAAGTTGAAGCCCTGACTCCCCAACTAGCAATAGCTGTGTGTCGGGAATCAGTTCCTTCCCATTTCCAATAAATTACAGGTACAAAATGGCTTTTCAGCTTATCACAACTCAGAACAAGCTAACAAAAATAAATACAATTTTTTACAAAACCTAGTAAAAATGTGTGTGTGTGCGTGTGTTTGTGTGCCCGGGTGAGTATGTGTAAGTTTGTTTTTATTATACTTGAGAAAAGAAGAACATTTGGTTCATTTAATTAAAAAAAATATCAAGTAAAAATTATGAATATCACGATGACAAAAACAATGAACAACCCTAGAACTACACGGTAAATTGTCCATAAAGCTACGTCATGTTCCATAAAATTAACTGTTATATTATAAATAACAGTTGCTTTATTCACAGTTGTGGTAACTGCAATTTCGAAGCATTTATTATAGATTTTTTTTACAGTATAAGGGTCTCCCTTAAGAGCACACAGTCCACCGGATGGTAAGAGAATGGTGTGGCTCATAGACATCTACATTTATCCCCAATTACGAATCGAAATAGAGATACGTTTTCACCCATGAACACTAAAATGAATGCCCCGTTTCCTATATAAAGGGTCTTTTTTGTAAAATAAGGGTGACAAACGAGCACATAGTCCTCCTGATGGTAAGTTCTATCCTTTTTCATTATCTGTATTTACAATTTAAAAAAAAGTAAAAAAAGTTTGAAAGGATTTAAATTTGTAGAAGAGATGATAATACCGCCATCTATCGAAAAGCCCAAGATTTACGACGAAATTGGATGGTACATTCTCTTGCATCACCACAGGACAAACCAATTACATAATATATTTACAGAAAAATGGAAAAGTTTTTTCCGAGAATAGCCAACGCACAACGTAAATTAATACGTTGTTTATGGTGAAGACATTTTCGTTAACAGAATACTTAATAGGGACTTTTTGTTAAACATAATATTTTAAAGTTTAAGCAAGTAATATTAATTATGACATTCAGTGTCACGCAATTTTTTAACATTGTTTATATTACCACATAATCAGAGCAACCAAAATTCCAAAAAATATAATGCACTCATTTGTAAACTCGTAACTGTACGCTTATCCTAATAAGGCCCACGCGCAATAAAACCCTAACTGATTTAATTGATATTATTAAGTCTTTCCGTTCCCAATCCAACACCTATTAATTTTCAGTCGTCAAAATTTAAAACCAGCCTTAAGTGTTGTTAGATAAGGCGGGCATTTAATTTTCAAGGTGCAATCAAAGTGGCTTTGACGAGATTTTTGTCACTCAATTCATGCGAAGTCATGCAGCAGCGCGAGGTAACAAATCATCATTTTTTCGAAACGGCCCGCAGTCAGTCATTCCCCGATATAGCCGGGCTGTTTACGCGGGCGAAAAGAAATGTTGCTCGTTAGCGCGGATAATGGGAGCTTTGCATTATTGAGCGGTGTACGCTCGCGTAGAGAAGCGTTTTGTGTTACAACAGATTAAAAGTGATAGTAGAAGAAAAGTAAATATAGATAACGTAAAGTATAATAATATATTTGAAAATAAAATATCTATATATATGAACTAATTTGCCTCCATCTTTTTGTTGTCGTCATACTTCGTTGTCATTTGAACCAGACAGCTTGCTTCGCTATTCGTAATTCGTACAGCAAATGATTGCAAAAATTTCTAGCGTCTTTCTATGTTCTGTCTTTCTATCTAATGACGATTTGTGTGTTACAAAGCAAGTGTGGAGGCACTTGTTAAGCTAAATATTACTATCTTTACTACCACGGGCAAAGCACGACTTACCATTAGGTGGAGTAGTAGTCAATCTTTGGCTTATAATTGATAAAAAAAATTATATGTTGAAGTTCACTTATATATTTTTGGCATAACAGCCTGTTTTATTCCATTCTTTCCATAATGTGTAAATTGCAACGGGAAGCAGTGTCTAACATACGAAAACTCTGTTACTGCAACTATCAATCCGTTTCTAAGTATGACAGTTCAATATTCTTGAAATTTTCCCTACCACAAAAGAAGCCGTTGTCCAGGAATTTTTCGAAGGTTTTAAAAATAATAAAACTTTCCGTTATATATTTGTAAAAGGTCGAAAAGTATGATAGTAACTCAATATATTATACAGTAACATTTTTATATGAATTAATTCCTACTCCTTAAGGGATAATGCCAAAAACGCTGACTCTGAACTATAGAACTGGAAAAAACATTAAAAATTTATAAATAAACATAATATAATAACGCTAAGGAAAATATATAATGACCTTTTCAACTTAATTTATATTTCACTTATCAGGCAGTTTTGATTCATATTAAAACAACAAAACTTTCCAGGAGACTTGTCTGCGCAATTGCCCCACCGAAAAGTTCCAATTCTCGAGTACGATTTTAACGAGGAAATATATCGCCCTAATTGAGATTACACCTCGTGCAGTTGGAGTCCAAAAATCAAAAAAAGTTATAGCCAAAGATGGTGCTGATTTATTAAGACATCTTCTGAATAGACAGCTTGAAAGTAGAGCAGCGGGAACGTCGAAAAATTTCTTTTCGGCCGACGTTCTTCAAATGGAAAGCGATGCCCCACAGTACGTGCACTTCGCTCTGTACGTCACAATTGCGCGGACTTTTGTAATATTTTTTTTAAACTAAAATTAATAAAACGAACTTACAGTTCACCTGCTAGCCACGCTGCAGCTATATTATGTTTGTTGAATGGGTCGGCTCGTCCGGGGAAGTGCCAGGCTTTTACAGAATTGTATAGTGAGTATAGAGATCCGGAGACCTTTTTTTTACTGGAAACGAGGCATTCCATCTCAGTCCTCAATGGTACAACGCATCTGCGTTTTGATTCTTAATCGAGGATAAGTGTAGATGTCTATAGCCAGAGCATCCATTTACCATTGATTAGGTGGACTGTGTGCATGTTTACCACCCTTATTGCTTAAAAAAATCTATTACAGCTCATGGAAACCTGCAACCAACAATAAACAAAGAAGGCTTCAGAAGTGTTTTCACCACTGAGGACTATTCACTAAATATTTCCGAAATTTTAACAATTTCATTAGAGAAATTAATAATTTAATTTAATATTTTAAATCTAAATTTCAATAAATGTTCGTTTAATAAAATATAAAACCTCAGTTCCAGGTCACTCTTCCGGGTGGTAATACCCCTTCCCTGCCTTGGTTTTTTTTTATAGGAGAGGGGCAAACGAGCGTAGATATATCAGAAGTAGGTCTGTGAAGGGCTTTAATGTTAATGATGATAATGTGATAATAAAGATCATTATTAGGGTCCTCCGCTATCCAGGCGTGGTAACCATGGTAGATATATTCCCTACAAGTCAGTATATGGTGATGGGTTATATTCATCATTGGGCTTTTCATGAGCTGTAATATATAAGTAGATGATTATTCCCATGAATCACGTGTAATCATTACAAAACCATAGTGTAAATATCGTCATAATATAAAATAACGTAACATCAAATGTTCTGAATTAATTAAATGAATAAGTTTATTAAATATATTAAGTAAAAAATCAGCCTCGAATGTGACCTTTTTGGAATATTTTAGAATTTATGACTGCCTACTCTGTATTTAAATTAAGCAGTATTGATAACGTAAGTACATTTTACGATAATATGTAAACGTGAGAACTGTACTGGTCTGATCATCCGATAAACCTAAGAATTTAAAAAATGTGCACAACCAGAGCCAGAAATTATTGACTGATGACGATTATATAACAAGGTAATAATTTTAAAAGCACTACTCGAGTTACTTAAGATATTTTTCATACTATTTACAGGTTTTCACAGTTTTTAATATCCGCCATATTTATAGTACGATGACATCATCCGCCATGTTTATAATATGTTACTCGCGCAATTGTGAGTATCGATTGAAATATTATTACTCGAGTGCCAGAGATCAGAAGTAAGGTAATGTGTTTTTACTACATCGTCGGTCTGGCTGTTGTAAATGCGACTGCTGATCAGAAGATATCGTGTTCGAATACTGGGTCGTGTCAAAATAATCATTTATTGAGTTTTTCCGCCAAGAAATTCTCAGTAGATTATTGGAGTCAGGAAGTTGGCGGTGTTCCATCCCCGTGCAAAGTACGTAAAGCCGTTGGCCCTACGCCTGGTCTCTCTCCGGTCGTGTCGGTTTACTGTCCCATCAGACTATGTGTCTGAGGGAGTAGAGAGTGCACCTGTGCTTGTGCAGACACTATAATGCTGTCCTGAGCCGAAGTATAGTCTCCCTTGAGGCCGTGATCGAATTTGGTCTGGAGAACATTATTAATGCTTTTTGAGTGTGAGTATGTATTTATTATGTATGTATTAATGCATTTATGTATTTATGAATTTATGTATGTATGTACGTACGTATGTATAAATGACTATTTCTTTTGATTTTAACATATGGGATGTCGTTAGATTCGACTTAGTTATGAAATAAAATATGAAAAAAAAAACTAAATTTTATATTTGCATTCACAAGTCTTTAGTGAATGTAAATATAAAATTTATTATGTCACAATTTTATCGAGTTTTTGCTGTTTTAACTGTTGTTTTTTTTTCAGAATCTGTTTTCTAGTTAAAGACCTGTTCATACATTAATATTTTATAAAAAGGGAAAAATAAAACTTAACAAACAATGCTAATTACGTAATTTTAAATTCATATTTTAAAACAGAACTTTCGTTGCTCAGGGGCTAATCGCTTATAGTAAATCGAATTACGAGAACATTACGGGTTCGATTCTCGTTGGCACTAATGGAATTACTTAATTGCGATTTTAAGGTAAAGTTGATCTACCACGTACTCAGTTCTAAAGGAAAACATTGTGAAAAACGCGGCATTTTTGAGAAATAAAAAGAATAAATTATATAGAAGGCATGTGAAGTTTTCCAACACGCATAAGAGCAGCGCGGTAGACACTTTCTTGCTCGAAAACCTTCGGAGTAAACAGAGGAGGTCTGTGCTCAGAGGTGGGACAAATATAGGCTGTAACTTCACTTTAGAAAATGTTAAAAATGTCATCCTCACCCATAAAGCACTGTCCTAAGCCACCTACATTGTACTTTTAACTCTATGCATGTTTCAGCAGATCATCACTAGCCCTACACGTGTAATATTGTTACACGTTATATTTATTATGTATTGTATAATGTAATATATTATAGTCTAAATAGCCATTGGATTTTATCAGTTACTCTTGTTCTTTTATGTACTTTCGTTACAGATTTAATCACACAGGAAAACCTTAGTACAGCAGTCTCTACAATCTGCTGAGTGATCTTAAGTTTCCTTACACAGACGGGATTATAGGACTATGATTCTGTACGGAACCGAATCATTTCTGCCTCTGGTTGTACACGTTTTTTAAATTCTCAGGATAATCGGACAGGCAGATTTGTTATTTCTTTTTGTTCGGTGATTTTCGTAGTTGGTTTTATCAATTGACATCTTGGTGCAAAACGCGACGTGCTTAATCGGATATTTCGTCTACTATACACATACTTCTTAACAACTTAGAGCATGCATTTCAAACAACTATCGATGAAATATCATGATGTAGACGTTAGACATGTTCTTCGCTATATCTTAAGATCGAAGGCGAATCGAACGTTTTTTTTTATATAGAATAGGTTGACAAACGAGCACACAGTCCACCTGATGGTAAGTGGTTGCTGCGGCCCATAGACATCTACATCTATCTTCCATTACAAATCAAAATGCAGATGCGTTGTCACCTGTGAGGACTGAGATGGAATGCCTCATTTCCAGTAAAAAGGGTCTCCGGTTCTCTACACTCACCATACGAAATACAGCAGCATTAAGCTACTATTTCACGCTGGTATTCTGTGAGAGCGTGGTCCTTCCCCGGTCGAGCCGACCCATTCGTGCTACAATTATACTACTAATATAACTGCAGCATGGCTCTACCACGTAAAAGTGTGATATTTTTAATATTTAAAAATTACTTAAGCTCAGATCCAACAACCGGACTCACGTTCTAGTCGGATGCACTAACCATGATTCCTCGATATGTAAATCGCATCACTTATGGTAAGATTCCTGATTATCAACACTTTTATGTATCAGAATACGTTCTTCTCATAATTGTAAACAAATAAACACTTCACGAAATACTCAGTAAAATACCGAAATAGAGTTTCACAACACATTCAAAAAGTCGAATAACAATAATAAGAAGCCTTACTTAATTTCCGTTTATACCGAAAAGAGTATCGAAATGAAAATTACGAGCCGCACTGACAGTTTTTTGCTCACCACAGCAACAATTTCAAGTCTGCGAATATTTAATATTTTGTGTTCAAAATAATTACTGGTTTGTCACAGTGGGTAGTAAAAGTCACATAAAATTCGTAAAAGACAACTTGAAATGTTTCGATTTGACGCTTTATTGTGAATTATTTTGTGTTCTTTGATTGGTTTAAAATTCAAAAATCATCTGTAAGACACGTCACATCTCTAGTAACCAGCTACGTCGTTGAGTTGATTATTTTTTTAGGAATTAGAGATACTAAAATAATGTCGATATTTTCCTTATTCTTTTTTAATTTCATAAATCTTTAAATTAAATGCCAGTCATATTCACTTACGTCTTTATTTTTGCATATAATATTATGATTTTATTATACTTATTAAATGTATTATTCTAGCAACTACTAAGCTCTTAACCAGTTAATCTAAATAAATATTTAATATCTCGATTGTGAATATTGTGAATAAATGTGTTCAATTGTAGAGTACTGAATATACAGAATTATTATCCTTTGCCCACGACCTAACTAACACGTGTGGTAGAAAAAACACCTTCATTAGCATTTACCTGCAATACATTTAATTTAACATTACAGGCCTGGTTCTTTTCTTGCTTAAAGGCTAAGTACAGATATTTAGCGAGGAAACTCACAGTAAAGAAAAAGCGACAGTAGCCTAATGGCAGGGCGCGGACCGCGAACTCAAAAAGGTCGTGGTTTCGAATCCGCCCATTCGACTACTGGCGTGAACCACTCGTAATACAAGCAATTTAAACTTACCACGAGTGGTTAAGAGGAATATTAGTAATGTTAATAGCATTGCTAAAATTTATATTAAAAAAATATATAGCGGGAGGGGGGGGGGGAGTGGATGTTTGAATGATAATTTAGGTTTTAGTTTTTTTTTTATTATGGCAATAAAATTGAATATGTTTTAATGTAGATATATTGTAAATAGAACCGTGGTAGCTCAGATTGTTAGCGCTCGCTGTAAATTTCACAGTACGCGAGCAAACCGGGTTCGATCCCCGCCGGCACCAATGAAATGGTAAATTGCAATTTTAAGTGCTGATTTACCACGTGCTCGGCGGTGAAAGATAACATCGTGAGGAAACCTGCACGTCTGAGAAATAAGAAAAAAAATTTCGAAGACATGTAAAGTTCGCCAACACGCATTGGGGCAACATGGTGGACATTTCCTTGCCCTAATACCCTATCATAAATGAGAGGAGGCCTGTGCCCAGCAGTGGTACGTGTATATAGGCTGTAATTTTACTTTACTTTATGTTTTAATGCCATGTAAATAAATGACTTTCTATTCATATTATGTTAGTTAAGATTGGTCCGTTATCTATTCAACGAAATTGTAAGATGAAATACTAAGAACCTGTGCTTGATATCTGTTTGAGACGAATTGTTCAGTTGTCAGGTCATAGCTAAGGGGAGATAGAAGTCGTGATGCAAAAGGGGAAATAGAAGAAAAGACAGCAAACGTGACATCTTTTTAAGATATATGGGAAATTTAAAACCATCCTAATTTGAATAGTGAAGGTGGTAGTATATGTTGCTATCTGCTGAAAAGTTTTAACATACAATGAACTTATGTTGTTTATAACGAGAGGGCGTCAAAATTAATACCTAACGCCGTGGGTGTAATGAAGCACTGAAAACCGTCATATCGTATATTTTATACGTGGTAGAGCCACGCTGCACGGTGTAGCTATATTGTGTTTGCATCACGAATATGTTGGCTCGACCGGGGATGTTCCTTCCCATCTCATGGAATATCAGCGTAAAATAGCAGCTTAATGCTGCTGTTTCATGCGCTGAGTGTATTTCTCAGGAGTTCTGTTCTAAGTTTTCCGCTTCTGCATTTTGATTCTTAATCGAGAAGAGATGTAGGTGTCTATTGACCACAAACTCCACTTAAAATCAGAGACCTGTGTGATCGTTTGTCACCGCTATTCTGTAAATATATCATATACTACGAGCACTTAACCCTAGGGTTAAGTGCTCGTAGATCATATACGAGCGAACCGCCCCGATTTCTCACGCGTGATTTCTTCGACAGCAATTCATTTTTATATGTACGTCCACATAACATCTATTCGACTGTGTGCTTATTTGTCACCCTTATTTAAAAAAATATAATTAATAGAGTAGTTTTAAAGCCTCCAGTAGCATCCAAATTCAAACCATTAAAATCAGACGACACCTATTTTTTTATTTATAGACGCAATAAATTCATGTCACAAGCCTGTACGGTAGAAATTAGCAAGCAAATTGCTTTCTTAGATAAACAACAACCGAGATTATGTATTGACCTTTTTAATCACTATTAATTAGTAGATTTTATGGAGACATATCTTATCAATGACACGCTAATGTATGTATGTCTACATTTTATTTTTTACATAAAAACGTTCTTTAAATATATCTAACGCCATTCCTACTTTACATAATACAATTTTGTTATAATTATTTGTATTTATTTATCAGAGTTTAAAAAACATGGAAGATCTATATTTAAATAATTCACAAATGTTTTTATTTATATGCACTATTTTTTAACAAATGGCTAAATCAATTTAAAGGATTATTTTAATAAACACACGCCGTAAATTTTGAAATTCGCCATTATGGATCCCCGTTCAGTGAAATTGTTAAGTGCAACGTTTGTACAGCGGTGATGGAATAAAAATATTTCGAAGACGTTTGAAGTCTGCCAACAAGCGTTTGGCGGCATTTCTGCGCGGCGGACAGTTCCTTGCCCTAAAAAACCCCTTCGAGTAATGAAAGGAAATCTATTCCCGACTGTGGAACGTGTATTGGCTGTAAACTGACTTCATTAAATCAGATGTCACATTAAATAATTAAAAAGGCCTTATGAAATAAGTCTTTTTAATGATTTTAACTTAAATGAAAGGCGTACATTGTGTGGTGCTGTGTAGAACATTTTCTTCCAAGTGCCGTTGGTGTCGTAATAGGCGACAGAGAAAAACTAAAACAGGAGATAGAGGCAGCATGTTCCTGATAACAACTTAAATAATTAAAAAAAAACCCGCCTAGCGTGGCAACTGTGCCCAAAATATCTATAGATTGTGATGGTGTACAAATTAGATGGAAATATAGCCAGTTGTTGAAGACGGCATTTATTCTTTGTTTTAAACTCTATGGTTTGTTGTTTGTTCGACAGTTTTTTTAGAAAAAATAAAAAACAAATATAAAGTCACTATAAATTATTATATACTCAAAAAAGCTTTGTATTCTCGTTAAAACATGAAGACATTTAATATGTTTTAAGGCATTAATATATTTAGAATTCAAATATAAATTATTTAGAAGAGCTTTCCCGTCATATAGAGGATCCAAAATCTTTATAATCAAACCTACTGAACAAATTATAGACGTACATAATTTTATCGTAAATTTTTCAAAATTGTGCTTTTTTATCGATTAGACAACATGGGGTCGTTTTAATTTGTTTTCAATCCGATTCAAAATGTGATAATAAAATTTATATCGCCGTCTCGCCAAATTGTGTTAGTCGTAAAAATTATAATTCGGAACGGAGTGATTCGATAGCACATTATTGTCATATTACCGAAAGGTCATTTCAATAATTATGATATTTTAAGAATCATAAAGTCGTAAGTCAGTTGGTAATAACTGATTTTAAGCGACACGAAGCTGTGAGTTCGGTGCGACTTTTTACAGCGGAACTTGTACAAAATTGCCGACGGTCCCAATTCTAGTGAAGTAAATGGCCCGTTAATTCTATTAAATATTTTCTTTTCGGCCTCGATCGGTTCTGATACCTACAGCAATTGAAAGCTTTAATAACCCCAATGAGTGAATTTAAACTGTGATTACTACGTAACGTATGAAATGATTTTAAAATATCATAGGAATTTTGTACGGAAGTATTAAAAACTTTAAGAAAAAAGTTGGTTATGTCAGAACCGATTTTGAAAATACTTTATATTACGCTTTCTTCTATTCCTATTGTACTTTGGCTGTCAGCCTGGCCTGCCTTAAAGAATAAGAAAATCTATTATATTTTCTTTTTTAATTCTCGTAGAAATTCGCATGATAAAAATAACTAACATCATATACTACAATTTCATTTTATGCGTGGCAGAGCCAGGCTGTAGCTATATTATAGTTTTAATGGAAATGGGTCGGCTCGACCGGGGATGGACCACAGGGAAAGTATCACAGAGTACCAGCGTAAAATAGCAACTTAATGTTGCTTTTTCATCTGGTGAGTATAGAGAACCGAAGACCCTTTTTACTAGAAAAGAAGCATTCCATTTCAGTCCTCGGGGGTGAAAACCTATCTATATTTTGATTCATAATCAATGACAGATGTAGATGTCTATGGGCTACAGTTTTCAATTACTATCAGATGAATTTTTTGCTCGTTTGTAACCCTTATTATAAAAATAAACTTCACAAATTTCTTTGAGGTCTTTTATTTTTATCAATTGATTTTTTCTCGAAAGAAATAAATTTAAATTCAGCCGAAAGTTTTGATTGAAAATCAATTTTATGAAGTGACTAGCGATCCACCCCGGTTTTGCACGGGTGATGTGGTCCAAATGTAAATCTAAACCATCTAGGGACCCGTTCAAGCACACCCAAAAAATGATCAAAATCGGTCGAGCTGTTTTTGAGTTTCTGGACTAACGCACAGAAATTGATTTTTATCCATAGAGATGTTTTTATAGGTGGTAGAGCCACGCTGCAGCTATATTATGGTTGTAGCACGAATGGGTCGGCCCAACCGGGGAAAGACCACGCTCTTACAGAATACCAGCGTAAAATAGAAGCCTAATGCTGCTGTTTCGTATGGCGAGTGTAGAGAACCGCAGACCCGTTTTACTGGAATCGAGCCATTCCATCTTAATCCTCAAGGGTGACAACGCATTTGCATTTTGATTCTTAATTGAGGTTAAATGTAGATATCTATGTGCTACAACATCCATTTACCATTAGGGAAATTGTGTCCTTTATAAAAAAAAAAAACGTAAAGTTACAGCCTATTTTAATCCTGCGGAGCACAGCGAGGCCTGTCCTGTGGTACCAACGGATTCTCATTA
Source organism: Parnassius smintheus behrii (assembly GCA_036936625.1). Taxonomy (NCBI): domain Eukaryota; kingdom Metazoa; phylum Arthropoda; class Insecta; order Lepidoptera; family Papilionidae; genus Parnassius; species Parnassius smintheus. Next base: position 4,625,444 of record JAUPFT010000018.1, read on the forward strand.
CTGAGAATCCGTTGGCCCAATGTGTGATGGTGTACACATCAATACGTCGTCTTCGAAATATTTTTTTATTTCTTAGACGAGTAGGTTACCTCTTAATGTTTTCCTTCGCGTCACATATGATAAATTCAGCATTACAATTGACAAATTTATTGGTGCCAGGGGGGATCAAACCGGGGTTGTTTGTATACTGTGAACTTTATTGCGAGCGTATAGCACTTGATCGATTTGTAAATTATTTTGATTTTAACCAAAAAAAAAATTAACAAAAAATTACTTATAATTATTGAGGACATCGATGCTGTGACCCAAAAAACGTAATTTTATCTTGTGCATCGCATGAATCATTGAACGCTATAAAGGATATCAAAATTGAATGATCTGATCTCGCATAAATAAGATAGGGCGACGCATAATTTGTCATTGACTTATTCGGGGATTTTCGTTGCTTGAAATTTACCTTGGTTTATTTATAAAATAAGCTCAAAATACGCGTTGAACGCATTTTAAAGTAAAATAAAATTGGTTCACATTCCTGATATGGGTAATTTTAAGCTTACTCGTTGATTGTTAATCAATGATGTCTATGACACGACATCACTTACAGCAAAGGAGTGGAATATTTTGCCGGCGCCTATCTTTCCGTCCCAATACAATCTTGGTGTCTTCAAGGCAAGAGTGAATAGACATTTGTTACTCTAAGACAGTACGGTTTACCATCTAAAGCTGCATCATCACTTACCACCAGGTGGGGTTGTGGTCAAGCACTGGCCTAAAAAATTAAAAAAAAAACTTACCATCAAGTGGACTGTATGATCGTGTGATCCCTTTTTTCATAAAAAATACTTTTAAAGAAAATTGACAACTGGAGGGAGAATTGGATTGGTTTTCTTGCAGTTAACTGTTATAATATTCAATTGTTTAAGTCATTCTGTATTTAAAATATGTGCTTAACTTTTGTAACTTCCCAATTATAATTGACATCTTAGGTATTGACACGTTCTTTTATGAATGTTTTGATGTTTGACGGAGATTAAAATGCGTGACCTTGAAAATTAACGAGATAATCTTCCAAACGACAATGGAGCGTTTTGATTCGTGTTTAGTACGGTGGGCGTTGTAAGAAGTAATGAATTTATTCAACATTAGGGCCATAACTTATAATATTACTGAGATGAAAAAATAAATTTAAAATCGAAGATATTTTCAGGGATTTTAACCGTACATCTATGGGGATAAGGCGCATAATTACTATTTAAGATGATGAACTCCTACGACATGGTCTGAATCGCAGCTGAGTTTAGTCAAAATTTGTCAAGTACAGTTGAGAATTGAGACTAAAATATTATACTGTGTGAGTATTATACAGAAAGGAAATACATAGGCCATATTGTCTAGGAAGGAGACGGAGGTAGGTGTAAAAGAGAAAAAAACTTAAAGGCCATACGAAAACAAAAGTACTAATGGAGATCTGTAGTAATATAAGGTGAAATAAAACAGTTTCTTTAAAGTTAAAATTAATAACTCTTTGTCTTTATTAAAAAATTAAACGCTCGTCGAAAGGAACGGGTACAGTTTGTTTTGCAATGTAAAAGGTAACAGGTTAGTTTGTTTTGCAAGGTAATGTTATAGAAGGTGTAGCTAAGAGCCACACGGGCTCCTGCAATATCTTTACGCAAAGAAAAGCTTTTCAGAAATAGAGCGCAGAATAAGAAAGATGATTCGCGAAATTTCTCTTCCAAAATATATTATCTGATAACCTAATTTAGAAGAGAAAATTTGCGTGGGAAAAATAAAACATTTTTTTGTAGACCAAGCGTTGTCACCCTTGGTCTACAAAAAATTTAAAAAAAAACTAGTACAGAGCCCACCTGATGATAAGTGATCCATAGACTTCTACATTTATCCTGAATTAAGAATCAAAATGCAGATGTTTTGTCACCCAAAGACTGAGATGGAATGCCTCGTTTCCAGTAAAAATGGTCTTCGGCTAACTGCATACATGATACGAAAACTCTGTAGCAATAAGCCGCTATTTTACGCTGATATTCTGTAAGAACGTTGTCTTACCTCGGTCGAGCTAACCCTTCTGTGACACAACCATAATATGGCTGCAATAAAGCTGCACCATGAATTAAAACGAGGTAAGTATCCTGCACTGCCGTCTTTCTTAACATTGACTATATTATGTTGTTGAAAAATCCGTCCGCCCGTGACTACCGACGCTTTATAAATATCCGTCCAGGAAAAAAGAAGCAGTGAAGCAAATTGAGCACCGTTCAGTTATTTATTTATAGCAAATTTTACAGGTTGGTGGTGATACCCAATGAAAATGTTTTTTTTTGTTTTCCACCAATTAGCAGAGAAGTTGTATTATATATTATGCGAAAAAAAGACAATTGTTTAAATATTAACGCCTAATTAGATACGTAATAAATTGAAATTCTGGCACATATATTTTTTGTACAGTAAGGATATGTGCAATATTATCTGTAAGAAAAAATCCTAGAGGAATATTAATTCTAAAGGCATTGCTACACCTCTATGCCTCTAATAGCAGCAAGCAACTCTTCGCGTAATATTTGTTTTTCAACTTTTTATAGGATAAGCAAACATACGGCTCACCTGATGGTTAGTGATAACCGCCGTCAATGAACAACTGCAACACCAGGAAAATTGCAGATGCGTTGCCAGCTTTTTAAAAAGGAGTAGGCTCTTCTCTTCAAGGTCCCTAAGTCGTATCCATCCGGAAAAATCTCTGATGGTAGTCGATTCCACAAATCTTCTTCTTTTAAATCGCACTGTGATAGACCGCCAGACATCCAGATGTAATGGATGTTATTGCGAGTTGCGTCGTGATGTGCGATGGTGAAATTGTGCGGCTGGAATTATTCCGAACAATTCCTCAGAGCACTCCCCGTGGTAAACGCGATAAAATACGCAAAGAGGTATTGTATCTCTTCACAGTGTCAGTGAGTCAAGCCGATCGATAAGAGCTAGTTCGCCGACGATTCGAACAGCTCTGCGCTGGATGTGATTAAATAGATGGAACTGGAACTGGGGAGACCCAGTTCAGAAATGGGGATATTATTTCATGTGCGGCCGAAACTGCGCCTTGTAAGGTTGCAGGCGATGTGCCGCCATGAAATACTGTCCTGCAATGCTGAGCACGCCAAGCGTTTCAGGGGCCAATTTGGCCTTCTCTTCCAAGTGACCACGAAACTGCACGTCACTCGATATGTCGACGCCGAGGATTCCGATACTGGCTGAGGCAACAAGGGGTGTGGGGAACTGAACTGGAACTTGAAACTGAGGAAATGCGGCAAAGGGGTGCTTTTTAGCGGTAAACGCGCAAACTTGCGTCTTCTGGCGATTGAATTAGACTTGATTTAGTCGCCCCCAATCCGAATCTTTGTTCAACAAAATTTAGACCTCAGACACAATTTTTTCCTGGTACTCAACGACGTTTTTCCGAGAAATATTGGCACGGCCAGTGTATAAAGTATACCGGTGCTGTCGTCCGCAAAGCAATTAATGTTACCGGTTTGCAACATGTCATTGTTATGCAGAAGAAACGGCGTTGGTGATAGCACGCAGCCTTGTTTAACACCAGCGTTAATGGGCTTGTAATCGGAGCATGCACCCTCTACTACGACCTTGATGCTCTGATCTGCAAGAAAGCTGGTGATCCAGTTACCGGTGTCGGGTAGTTACCGGTGCCAACTCAGGAGCACACATCTTCAGCACAATAGGAGGGACGCCGTCAGACCCACTCGACTTGTGGATGTCCAGGGAAAGGAGTGCTCTGCGCACCGTGCATTGGGTAAACAGCACATCCTGTGTGTGAGTTCTCCACTCACAACGTGGAATAGTTGGCGGTGTCAAAATCCAGCCCGAGGCATAAAGTATTATTCTAATGTGTACGCCAGGTAGGAGAGATACGAAGTATCACACGGAGAGGAAACCTGTGTCTCGGTAAGAAAGAGCAAGGCCAGCTTCGCCATTTCCAAATGGTAGTGGACGGCATTAAAATTCGAATGAAGTCCTCTGATGTTGCAGAAATTCACGGATAGCTTGGCAGGCTTTCTTTCGGGAAGAGTAGGGTATCTTGGGTGTGGATGCTCGGAGGGATTCTCTGTCACGAGGGATGCTGACACCCTCCTGGGGTTGTGTTTTATTTAACTCCCCTACCATGTTAAGAAGGGGGGGGGGGGAATTGGGCCTCTCGCACTCATCAGGCGAAATGGAGAAGCAGAGTTTCTATTTCACGCTGGTCTACAACTTGTTTTCTTATACTGTTTACTTTTGTATTTATAGGGTCATTGTGTTTGTAACATAGTTGTACTGAACTATGTAATACAATTATATGTCTATTATTCAAATTTTCAATGACATACTTATATAAATACAATAACAAAAAGCTTTGATTACATCGGTCTCTAGTGAACGAGACTGTCACCCAGAAAGTTAGGCAAAGATTAGGTACAGAATTTCATTCGGCATGATTCTGATACCCGTCTTGCTTCTTTCACATCTATACATGTATCATGTACGAGTATGCGTAGATTTATACACGGTAAACTAGCACTTACAATTGCAATTAACAATTTCATTGGTGCCGGCGGGGATCAAACCTGGGTTTCACGCGTACTGTAACATTTACGTACGTTACGTAAATTTACAGCGAGCGCTTAGTCCCTAAGTAATTGTACAATATACTACCTACGAACTTAATAGAAAATATTTTCAAGAGCTAAAAACATTCAGGTGTCTAAAAAGAGTAAACTATAAAAAATTCAGTTGACATAACGGAAGAGCTTATAAGATAACCAATTTAATACCTTTCAAACTAGATTTTGGTTAGACGCCCACAAATTCTATTATAACAGCCTTAGTTAAAGATTGCATTTCCCAGCCACTTTCTTCACTTAACAAACCTAAAAGATCTCGAACGGTGAGATAGTCCCGGTGAACGTATTATCGCGATCCTAGCGCCACCTAGCGGGCGCGACTTATCGGGTGAAGATTTATTCGGCACACGCATCGACGGTTGGCCACTACTAATTTTGGTATTGCCAGTGTGTAATGGCTTTGGGATGTTTATTTTATCGCTGAATAGCCTTTTAAGCCTAGATTTGCTCGCTATTTGTATCTTGTTTGTTTAACGTTATATAGCCTTGTATTTCGTTCTGGTTCTGGCATTAAATTAAGAAACGGTGTTGTACAATATGCTTTGTTCACTAAATAAAAGTGTAGTATTCTCAATCTATTGTTAAAGTATTTTTTTAAAAAAAGTTACTCGACTACGATTCTCTTCTATGTCGTGGAGGCAGTTTATATACATAATTTACACTAGTACAAACACGCAGACACATAACAGTTACTTGTAGGCCGCTGCAGTTATTTCTAAGCATTTTTCTGCAATTCTAAGTTAAGACACTATGACAGCGAGCGATCCAAATGCTTTAATTTGCTGCAGCACAGAATTTTTTTAAGTGTATTTTCTGAAATTTATAATTGGTAAATCAGCATCATCTTCATTACAGCCCTTCACAAGTCCACTGCTGAACATAGGCCTCCCACAAGGAATGCCACAAAGCACGGTCCTGAGCCGCCTGCATCCATCGACTTCCTGCATGTCTTACCAGGTCGTCACTCCATCTAGTGGGGTGTCGCCATACACTACACCTACCGGTACGAGGCTGCCACTCGAAAACCTATTTTTCCCTTCGGATGTCGCTAAATAAATATAATAACCTGGAATAAACACATTTCATTTTTATTCCAGTTTATTATATTTGCCAACCCGTCTGTTAAGCGTTGTAACTATGGTGAATAGCTGTGAGACAAATTAAAATGAAAAATATATTTAACTGAAGAATTTGAGAAGATATAATGAAAAATGAATAATAAAAAAGCTCAAAAGCCAAGCGATATTCGTAACGTTTTTGTCGCCAACAAGTCAAATAAAAACAAAAACTCCTAAAAGTTATACTTATTTATTAATTAAGTTCAGTATAGAAATATTTAAATCACCTACTCAAAGGGTGTTACCACACCAATCGATCGATTGTTGATCGAGACCACTGATCGACGTCGACCGATGTCGATCGATTGGTGTGGTAGTTTTAGTTGATCGAAGGATAGGTCGATGAAACTTTGTTCAATCATCAATCGACGTCAATCGATAATTAATCGATATGATTGTGGATTCATTATCAGTATCTTTAAAACTTTATTCAAAAGGGGACATGTATGGGAAACAGTACGCTGAGCGTGGCGGATTCTCGAATAAAGCAGCTCAATTGACGTTGACTAATCCGAACCATCGGTCGATACCATAGATCGACAATCGACCGATTGGTGTGGTAACACCCTAATTTGTACATTTTTGATATTGCTTAAATGGTAAAATTCAATTAATATACATCATATTTTTGATGATTCACAAAATTAAAGGCCATTCTCCAAATTACGGTGAAACGATCAATGAAGATAATTATTATGCAAATATTCATATTAATATGCAAAGGTATCAGAATTCAAATTTGGATGCGAAATAAAAGCAATAATTATGAATTCTTAACAAAATTTGTATATTTAGCAGCGAGAATGGGATTTGATGTTCTACATTCAATTATGTATAATAAGAGTATCTTAAATTATAATGATAATTATAACTTGAAAATCGCGTCATATACTGGACACGTAAATATGGACTTTGGCCTTATTTAGGTGTCCAGTATTATATTTGGATATAGTTACTTGACTTGATTTCCCAGGGCAACGCAAAAGGGACGACAGAAACGTTGTGCTGAACTTTTAATGCCTCTTCGCACTTTGTTGGACAGTGTTAACAGTTTCCCACGTTGTAAGAACCTAGGAGTCAGCTTATTTATAGCTATTTATAATTGGAAATTGCTGGTGCATATTTTTTATTTTTTGTTTGTAGGAAAAATGTGACCATCGATCCACTTGATGGTAAGTGGTTGCTGTGGCCCATAGACATCTACATCTATCCTCGTTTGCGAATCAAAATGGAGATGCGTTGTCAGCCTTGAGAACTAAGATGGAATGCCTCTTTTCCAGTAAAAATGGTCTCCGGTTCTCTACACTCACCACACGAAACACAGCAGCATTAGGCTGCTATTTGACGCTGGTATTCTATGAGAGCGTGGTCCTTCCCTGGTCGAGCCGACCCACTCCTGCTACAACTATTTAATTAATATAACTGCAGCATGGCTCTACCACGTAACTTAGTTATGTTCCACTCACAAGGTATCCCTGTATTAGGAACTGTTGGAGCGACGACGTAGCTTTTCACTTTGAAAATGCTTTGTAAAAGCCAATTTTGAATAAAACTTAAGTTTTCTTTGATATGTAGGGGTCAATTATAGGATCCAATTAAGCGATAATGTTTAAGAATCCCGTGTTTTCATCTCTGTGGATTTACGTTACTACTTTAACGTTTCTGTTTCGACTAACCCTCTCAAAAATTAGAGGATTCCTGTATATTTATATAGGTTCTTACTTTCCATTTTTCTGTAACAGTTGAATTATTCATGTTAGGTGATGAATAATTTAACTACTAATTTAAATGAGTCAAGTGATGACATACGTCACAAACTTGTCCACGATATTATATTTTTCACCCAAAATAGGATTTTTTCTGGCATTACTCGTCACCACTAAGCATTATAATTTAAATCAGATATTGAACACCAGTTGCTCGTACTATGAAACATATAACGATTTTTTACCCTCAGCTTCCACGGCTCTAATATATTTATTGAGTGTAAATGATAAGCCCAATTCTTTATTCACTAGACACTTACTACCACCATACCGAGATACTTAAGACCAAATCACAATCACGGTGGCAAGTCTCAAGCAAAGCTAGCAATCTGCATAGGTCAGGATTATACTCGACGAGTGTGTCTCATGCACAGGTGCACTCTATGTGTGATGTATACACTCATCGTACGATAAGATGGCATTCCCACACCACCGGAGATAAATCAGGTGTAGAATCATCGCGAGGCAGGGGGTGGAACAACGCCAACGTCCTGATTACGGGCTGCTATTGAGAACTATTTAACAGAAAAACCCTACAATAGACTTTGACCCAACCCTGTATTTGAACCCGAAACAGCACAACATGATCAACACACGTACATCCATTAGACTGACAGCTCGGTCAAAGAATCGGTATATATAATTCGAAAATATTTACACTAAAGAAAAATAAAAAACGTTCGAAACCTCCCAATATTTAAGATTTTGTTGAACGTAATTCAATAGTAATGATGTTATGGATAAAATTTAATATACGGCAGGCGCTTCAATAATTCTAGAGTCTTTAAATAAAACCCGTTTGCAATCGCGGAAGTGTGAAACCACGGCATGACGATTAATTGAACGTACCATGGAGTTGCAAATCAAAGAAGAAATAGATTACAAACTAGAAAATACTTAAAAACAAAACATTACAATTTATTACCTATTTCATTTTTATGAACCAGAAATAAAAATAAAAGCATTAACAAAACAAAAAAAACATGAAAATAAATTAAAATTATATTTGGTTCCACGATGGTGATGATTGCTTTCTTGCCAAATTCGAACACAACAACAAATTCAGCCTTAAACAATTGAAAACATCAAAAGATGATGTGCCGCAAACGTTTGGCTAAGCCGACGAATCAGTGATAACTGACATGTGATTTTTTGGAATTCTTGCGTTCATTAATTATTACAGCCTATCAAAAAGTACACTGTTGAATATTTGGCTTATCCATAGACTGCCTCATTAGGGGAATATTTAACATAAGCGCTACGCTGGCAAGTTCGCAACCAAAGTTTTTATAACCAATGTCTATTGAAACATACTGCCCTTACCCTGTCTTTTCCTGTTTTAATCCTCTCTGTCGTCTTTTAGGATACCTACGGGATAATTTTATTTCCTTCTTTCCCATAGTTTCCCCTATTGGCGATCTGAATATTTTAGGTTTTATACCACCGTTTGTCAATCGCCACTATTTCTTGCAAACGATTTCTGCAGTCGACTACGTTTTTTATACTTGGTAGAGCCACGCTGAAGCTATATTAAGGTTGTAGCACAAATGAGCTGCCTCGACCGAGGAAGCACCATGCTCTAAAATAAAATAAATCTAAAGGAAAGTACCAGCTTAGTGCTGCTGTGTTTCGTATGGCGAGTGCAGAGGACCGGAGACCCGTTTTACTGGAATCGTGTTATTTCGTCTTAGACCGCAGGGGTTACAACCTATCTGCATTTTGATTTGTAATCGAGGTTAAATGTAGATGTCCATGGGTCACAGTATCCACTTACCATCACGTGAACTGTGTGCTCTTTTGTCACCGTAATTCTATAAAGAAAGTCTATTACTATGATAAATCTAGGATATGATGGAGTGATAGAACACAAACTACAAAATTAATAATATTGTATATCGTTTATTCGTTATTATAAGTTGTTAGTTTATTACTATAAGCCCATTAAAGTAAACTGCTGAACATAGGCCTCCCCCATACATTGCTTCAAAGGGGATATTTGCCATAGTTGCCACGTTTACCAGAACAACAACCGCAGTTTTTATATTTATTTGTTATTAGGAAGACGCTGTTGCTTATCTCCTGATTTGTATCTTTCTGTCGCCTGCATGTACCGTGTAGTAAGAGTAAGTCTTACTACACGGTACATGCATTTTTATGCATTTATTACATAAATTTTACAATAGTCAATTTAAATTTAGTTTTTGCATACTTTATTTAGCATATCATGGCTAAGGCTAATTATAAATAAATATATAGTCAAAATAGCGTAGGCAGAAAACGTGATGACTGTGCATACATGCTTTAATCTTTGTCCACCCAATCAATGCTAGTCAAGGCTCAATAAAGGTACCTAATTACCTACTTAATAATAACACTGTCGTCACTGCTATATCTTCATTACCTTTCATTGACTGATGACTGCGCATAGAAGTTCCGCGTGAAAACAAATTAGTCGGAATAACTACACTCGATCCGGTGAACCGTGAATGAGCTCACACTTTCATTTGCATTCTACGCACAATGTAAGAGTATTATTCCTTGACTTTTCCTTAATCTATTCCGGGATCTTATATCAACGAATAGTGATATAAGATGTCATCTCTCATATATGATTGTATTTATTATTTATTACACAGTGGTCTTTTGCTTCTCTGGCGTCATTCTTATTACCTTGATCAAATTCTGTCATAGGCGATTGCTATCATTTATACAAGATTATATAAGTTATTTATTATAATCTTTACCTTCACAGTTATAGGTTTTTGGAGATTTGGACAATGCGGCTCACTTGATGGTAAGTGATAATTGCCGCCTACGAACGACTGCATCGGAGGCGGAATTGCAAGCACATTGCCGGCCTTTTGAAAAGAAGTAGTCGCTTTTAGTAAAGTAAAGTATTTTATTTAGAATAACGGCCACAAGTGAGCTCACAGGTCAACTGATAATAAGTGGAATGCTGTGGCTTATAGACAAATACAACTTTCCCTGATTAAGACTCAGAATGCAGATGCGTTGTCACCCCAGAAGTCTAAGGCGGAAAGCCTAGTTTCCAGAAAAAGGGGGCTCCGGTTCTCTGTAGTCACCACACGAAAAAAAAACACACTACACTATCGTACTACAACTATAATATAACTACATCCTCGCTCTAACACCCCTCACTTACGTGTTCTGTAATGAGAGTATATCTGGGAACATTAGTGGACGTATATCAGTTTATTTTTTTATTACAAAGGGCGGTTTAATGCCTTAGGGCATTCTCTAACAGCAAACTCATAGAGTGGTGAGAATTTAACTTACGTGTAGCAATATAGAATAAAAACGAAATAAAAATATAAATTAACTATGTAATTTACACAAATATATATGTGCATAAATATAAATACATATATATATATATATATATATATATATATATATATATATATATATATATATATATATATAAACAAATATATATATATATATAAACAAATATATTTATATATAGTTATTACGTACAAATAACTATGAATATACTTCTGTTTAGTTAATAATAACTGTTTATTTAATATATACGACGTGGATGATTTATGTGGGAAGCGTTGTCTTTAAAAGAAATTTACGTACCAACTTTGTAAAAGCATTCCTTTTGGGAGTTTTTGTGATATCATCTGGCAAGGAGTTCTAAAGACGTGTAGTCTAAGCTGTAGAAGAATTATCATAGAACTCGGTGAAGTGAACAGGAATACAGATTTTGTTGTTAGAAGAAGAACGTTGAACCATATCATGAGATGAGGAGAGATAGTGAAATTTACTCTTAAGATAAGAAGATCTTTCTTATTTTAAGCTGTTATCATAACGATGCTGTCGGCTATCTTTTGTGTTATTTTTGGTGCAAATTTATCTCGGTCTCAAGCGCTAACTTCCTGTTTCGGAACATTGTCGTACGTATTATAAGTATAAGTTGTAAGTATTTCGTACTGTGACTGCAATCAGTGTTTTTTTTTTTATGTTTATTATAAATCGAGCTCGTCAGTCAATGTTAATAAATATTGTCGCCTATTAATAAACTAAATATTTAGTGTGATCAATAAAACTGAGTATCTGGTATAGGATTCAAAACTTGTAGGATTATTTAGTATAAATTTAATATATGGCGATTTATGTATTATAAATATTATTTATTTAAACATGTTACATCAGTATTATATATGACTTTATATAGTTATTATATCAATAATTAAAATTGCAAATAACAATTTCCTTCGTGATGGCGGGAATTGAACCCTGGTTACTCACGTGACATGACGTTTACTGCTACTAACGAATAACTACCACAGCTCTGATATTATGTGTATATATTACTATAATATAGCGTAAAACCTTATAAACATGCAGCATTCGTATTAATCCAGTTCTTTATTGAGATGTAACTCAATGCTTTACATTGATATGTGACATTACGGGGCGTAGCCTTATCCAGCACGACAATGAATAAACTCGAATAATTATATTCGTTTAAAATTCTTTATGTCTTACCCAATGACAAAAAAGTTCATAACGTACATAAGTAATATCCTATATATGTCACCCTGCAAGGGATAGACCTTTTATCTTTTAGAGGACAAGAAAAAGCAACGCTGCCCCAATCCAACGTTGGTAGTCATGCAGGTTTCTCCTCGATGTTTTTAAACGCCACGTACGTGATAACACTTCAAAATTCGGTGATCAGGTGAACCGCCTGCTCGTTCATCCCTTTTTTATAAAAATACAGTGTTCTTAAAAATAAATGTGACAAGCGAGTACACAGTCCGCCTGATGGAAATTGGATGTACGGCCCATAGACATCTACATCTAATCACGATTACAAATGAAAATACAGATGCGTTGTCATTTCTAAGGACTAAAATGGAATTCCTCGTTATCAATAGATCTGATAACGAGGTATACCATCCTAAAAAACTATTCATTTACGCTTGTATTCTATGAGGTCGAGTTAAAAATTTCGTTGGTCTTCACGGGAATAGAACTTACGTTGCTCGCGTTCAGCAAAATTTACGGCTATTGCTTAGCCACTAAACAACTATGGTCCATAATGTCTCATTTAAATATATTTTTCCCAAAGCACTCTTAATCTTGATTTAATGTCTTGAAGAGGTACTTAAAATGAACGTTAACCATTATTAAAATGATTATTGTTTATGAAAATAGTCCTCAATATAAATCGTCTCAAAAACTGTGTTATATAAACACGTTTTCTACGTGGTAAGAGACATACTGCAGTTATATTGGTTGCACGTATGGGATGGCTCGACCAGGGAAGGATCACGCTCTCAAATAATACCAGCGAAAGCAAATAGAAAGCAATGCCACGAGTAATCTAATTCTTTTATTGGAAAACATATTTTATTTAAAAGAAAAATTGATAAAAGCTTATCTTAAATCAATGTGTCACAATAATAAATCCAAACCAGGCGAAGTCAGAGCAGGTCACTAGTTAACCCAGTCTCATGAAATATATATGAATATTTCGATTGCTTAACTCTTGTGTCTATATCGCGGACAGGGTAAACCTTTACATATATGTCTAAGTGGAATCGCAATACATCGCATACAATACACAATCACAGTTGCATTATGATGTTATTTTACGCTGGTGTGAGTGTGTAGTCCTTCCTCAGTTAAGCTGACCCATTCGTGATATTACAATCTACCAACTTAAGACGGGAGACTTATGACCTGAGCTTGGGAACCAAAATAACATTTCAGCCTATTAGAGTCCACTGCTGAGCATTGGCCTCCCCTATAAATTGCTGCATATGGGGGATATTTGCCATAGTAGCCACGCTTGACAAGCGGGTTGGCAACCTCAGTTTTTTTTAAGTCACTAAACGGTACCAATATAATGGAACAAAATTATTTCACAGAATTTCTTTGTGAAACAATTTTGTATATTCTGTGACCAAATTTTATTAAATTACATTTGTGTTTTATAACAGACTAGACATTATACCTAATAAACTATCCCTAATATACTTACATCTAGCAAATAAAGATTCATATCGAAATTATTGCAAGAGAGTTGCACCAAAAACGTCGTTTACTCGAAAATGATTTCACAAAGTCAAAGATCACTATGGAAATTTAAATTCAAAAGTCGACCGGGGCGAGTTCATCAACGGTCCGAACCACACTTATCTCCTTTGTCATTTTTTCGTTGCAAATCAAGCGAAATTGATGACCTGCAGTCATCTGATACCGCTAACAAGCGGTAGCAGATCGGAACGTGCGATATGCCTGATCACTCCTCAAGGATATAAGGCAATGACGTGTACAGAACTACTGCATATTTTGGGTGCGTTCAGCGGGTGGGACAAGATCCTATCTTGAGGGACGGGAGAGGAGAAAAGGTAGTTAATCTTCTACGAGCACTTAACAAGTGCTCGTAGTTAATCTTCTTGCTCCAAATTAGGTACTCGTACACTAAAAATAATCGAATACATCATAGAATAATATTTTTATAGTAGATATTTTAATGTATGTAATTTAGAGCCGTGGCAGCTCAGATGTTAGTTCTCGCTGTTAATTTCACAGTACGCGAGCAAACCAGGTTCGATCCTTGCCGGTATGAATGAAATTGTTAATTGCAATTTTAAGTGCTCATTTACCACATGCTCGCAGGTGAAGGAAAATATCGTGAGGAAACCTTCATGTCTGAGAAATAAGACAAAAAAGTATTTCCTAGACATGTGAAGTTCGCCAACACACATTGGGGGCAGCGCGGTGGACATTTCCTTGCCCTAAAACCCTCTCAGAGGAGAAAGGGAGGCCTGTCCCCAGCAGTATGACCTATATATATAGGTTGTAACTTTAACTTTTTTTATGTAAATGTAATAACAAATTAAATATTACTTTATGGTCATATTCACAAAAGGCCCTATTTTCAGAAGTGTTTGTATATGTCTGTACTGATAATGATGATAATTAAATACAAAAGATCCGTTTAGTTTACTTTAGTTTAGTTTACGACGGACTGTTTTCCGCAACTCCACGTCTAAGCGCGTATTTTGCGTGTGGGCAGGAATAATATGCTTATTCGAGCCATGATATCTCCCCGAAGAAGCTCAGCAATCCCTTGATGGTGCAAGCAACTTTGGGGAGCGATCCCGGCGTGCCGAGATGTTTAGCCCTGTATGAAGCGACTTCTGGACATGTCAGCAACACGTGAGCCGCCGTTTCTTCCTCTCCCATGCATGCCCTGCACAGGGGGCTGTCAGTAACACCTATGGTGAACAAATGTTTGTTAAAAGAGCCATGTCCTGTGATAGCACTTGTTACTATCCTGATCTGTGGCTTGTTCAGTCTCATTAGAACCTTGGTAAGACGACTGTTTATTTCAGTAGTTCACTCCCTAGCTTGTCTACAGTCCACACATTTTTTCCAAAGCTGAGCGTGTAAATTATTGAAGTATTTACGTACCAGTGAACGAACGTAGCCAAAGAAAAGATCCGTTATAGCTCAAGTTATAATATAAAGCTTTATATATATGGGAGAGTGGGTTTGTGACACCGCCACTACACGGTCAAGTTTAAGCCTAAGACCAATCTTAAGCCACTTTCTGTCATCATTAAAGCCCATCGCAAGTCCACTGCTGAACATAAGCCTCTCTCAAAGAATGTCACAAACATGATCCTGAGCCATGTGCCCCAATCGACTTCCTGCATCTCTTACCAGATCGTTACTCCATCTAGTAGGGGGACGCCATACTCTTTCCTTACCGGTACGAGGATGCCACTCGGGAATACTTCTCCCCAGCATTGAAATATAAACCACCTTTTATAATAAGACTAAATTTGTTTATGCTCATGCCTTATAAGTCAATTAAACAATATAAATAAATTTCAACTCAACTAAGTTGTTAGAATTAAAATAATGTGAACAGTTGCGCAGTTATGCATGCAATATTACGAGATAAACGGGTGAAATGTCCTCTCCATTACGTGCCGACGCAATAAGCAATGTATAGAAGGAGCGATCTCGCTGCAGTTGCTCGTTGACTCGAGGGTAAATTAAAGATACGCCACGCTAG
This sequence comes from Parnassius smintheus behrii, assembly GCA_036936625.1. Taxonomy (NCBI): domain Eukaryota; kingdom Metazoa; phylum Arthropoda; class Insecta; order Lepidoptera; family Papilionidae; genus Parnassius; species Parnassius smintheus. Next base: position 4,641,084 of record JAUPFT010000018.1, read on the forward strand.
CGGAAACACGCGAGAGAAATGAAATAACGAAATTTATAACGATGCTAAAAGTGTTTACAATAGGTTGAAAGGAATTAATTACAATTATAATTTATCATTATAATTATAATTTATCATCCGTTATCATGGGGTCAATCCATCTGGAAGACATGCTGAAAGTCCATGGATGCAGGTGACTCAGGTCCAAGCTTTGTTCCATTCCTCGGGGGAGGCCTATGCTCAGTGGTGTATTTTCGAAGGACTGTCATTAATAAAAAAACCCGTTATCATAACCGATGGCAGTGTCTGTGTCTACTGTTCGTTATTTTCAAAACAACCAATTGGATCCGTGTACGGTTCTAAAGACTTGCAAGATATATTACATACCGGTGGATACACAGCGTATGGTACAACGCTTAAAAAAGAAATACATTTTCTAGATTTCTTAATTTATTTTGGGAATTAGAACGGGTACTTGGACGGGTACTGGATGACTGGTGTAAAGTAGTTATAGTACCAATATATAAAGGAAAAGGGTCACAGCAGGACTGCAAAAACTACCGCGGTATCAGCTTGCCTAGTATTGTGGGTAAACTGTATGCTAAGGTGTTAATTGAAAGAGTTATGAAAGAAACTGATGGAAAAATTTGGGATGTGCAAGCGGGTTTTAGAAAGGGAATGGGGTGTACAGATCAAGTCTTTTTCATGCGCATGATTGCGGAGAAGTTTTTGGCCAAAAACCAGAAAGTTTTTTGTGCGTTCATGGACTTGGAAAAGGCTTATGACAGAGTGGACAGGAATGTGTTATGGCAAACACTGAACTCATATGGGTTGAGCGCTGGTTTGATACAGGCATTGAGGTCTCTTTATAGGGACTCTAGTGCTTGTGTCAGGATCAATGGGGTCTACTCGTACTGGTTTGGCATCCAAAAAGGTGTCAGACAGGGCTGTGTAGCTTCCCCTTGGCTGTTCAACCTATTTATGGACCGTTGTTTGCAAACTTTGAAAGATGCGAGTTAACCGTCAAATGCCTTTTGTATGCCGATGATCAAGTCATATTTGCGTCATCGGCGGCTGAGTTGCAAATGATTGTTACATTAATGAACTGGGAATTAAAAGAAAAGGGAATGAAAGTGAACGCAAGTAAGACGAAAGTGATGGTTTTTGAAGGAGAAGAAAGCAAAACGGTATGTGAAATAAGAATAGAAGGAGAGTTAATTGAGCAAGTGGATGAGTTTGCGTATTTGGGATGTGTGTTTAGCAGGGATGGTAGATATGATAGGGATATAGAACGACGAGTAAATGCAGGGAATAGAGTGAATGGGGCACTACACTCTATTATGAAGAACCAGAATGTTTCAAAGCAGGCACGTATGGTAATTCATAATGCGTTAGTCCCTACTTTAATGTATGGTAGTGAAAGCTGGGTGTGGCAGAAGAAGCACGAAAGTAGAATAAATGCTGTAGAAATGCGGTCATTAAGGAATATGCTAGGGTTGAATCTGAATGACAGGGTGAGAAATTGCGTGATAAGAGATAAATGTGGTATGCAAGATGATGTTGTGACCAGGATTAACAAAGGAATGCTTCGGTGGTTTGGTCATGTGGAAAGAATGAATGAGGAAAGAGTGACAAAGCAAATTTATATGGCAGATGTAAACGGCCGAGTCGGGAAGGGACGCCCTAGGAAAAAGTTTATCGACCAAATTGGCGATATTTTGAAAATGGGCCACGTTAGAAGTACCCTTAACCGACGAACATGTATGCGTAGATTACAGACTGTCGGTTTCAGCTGTAGACGGTCGGCTACAGCTGTAGACGGTCGGCTACAGCTGTATACTATCGGTCTGTAGGTTCCACGTATGGTTAAGTTCCTAGGTAGTAAGTCCTACATAATAACTACGACTTTTTTTTCTTGAAGTAAGGAATTACTGGCTCTTTGGAGTCAAGTAACTGGTATAACTAACTTGTGCTTCTTCCTAGTGTTTAAAGAATGCACATATATTTTTAATAAAACGATTTTTGATGAGATGTTTTAACTTCAAATAACGTATAATATATATATATATATATATATATATATATATATATATATATATATCTTGCCGTACATGGCCACATAGTATAAGTTACTGTCACTAGTATTTTTCTTCGTCAAACACAACATACATTATTATCCCTTTGATTGAAAAGTGTACCTCTCGTTGAAGAAGACAACACTTATTATAAAATGGCCGGAAATGCCTTTGTGATTTCTATCCTGTTACGAAGGAAGAAAATAACATTTATTCACCTAAAATGCCAACCTCAACTGCAGGTTGTGCATTCTACTTATTTTCTACTGAGGGCGAACAATAATGGTTTATCTATTTGAACTTGACGATTATATATATATATATATATATATATATATATATATATATATATATATATATGTTTGGTCATGTGGAAAGAATGGATGAGGAAAGAGTGACATAGAAAATTTATGTTGCAGAAGTGAATGGCAGAGTCGGAAAGGGACGTCCTAGGCGAAAATTTATCGGTGTATGGATGTAAAGGTGGCGAAAGAGGTATGTCAGGATCGTGCCAAATGGAAGTCCGTAGTCTCTGCCTATCCCTCTGGGTGACAGGCGTGAGTGTTTATGTATTATGTTTATGTATGTATATTTCTTGGAAAAAATTGTAATTTTGTTATTTTTTTAAATAGTGCCTAATGCATTTTTTATTGATCTAAAACCATCATCGTATATTGCCTTTCTAATGAAACTAGTTTGGGGCACATCAGTTAGATGGTTTTAAAGTTTATAACAGACATAGTTAAAACACTTTTTGTGTTTTATATAGACAGATAATAAAAGTGAGTAGAGATACGTATTAAAAGAAACCAAACGAAGAAGCAGCGAAACAATCTAAACCTCCCTCACTGTCGGCGGGGATCGAACCTGTCTACGAAGGTTCACTGCTGAAAATAATCCTCTCCCATAGATTGCTTCGTAGGGGGGACTTTGTCATAGCTGTCAGCTGTGTATACGTGGTAGAGCCACGCTGTAGCTGTATTATAGTTGTAGCACGAATGGGTCGGCTCGACCGGGGAAAGACCACGCTCTCACTGAATACCAGCGTCAAATAGCAGCTTAATACTGCTGTGTTTCGTATAGTGCGTGTATAGATTCGGAGACCCTTTTTAATGGATACGAGGCAATCTATCTTAGTCCTCGGGAGTGACTTGATTGTTAATCGAATGTAAATGTAGATGTGTATGGGCCACAGAGAGCGGTAGTAGATCAGATGGTTAACGCTCGCTGTAAAAATACAACAGAACGCGAGTAACCCGGGTTCGATCCCCGCCGGCACCTATAAAATTGTTAATTGCAATTTTAAGTGCTGATTTACCACGTGCTCGGCAGAAAACCTGCATGTCTAAAAAATAAAAAAAAATTCGAAGACATGTGCTTCACCAGTTCACCATTGGGGCAGCGCGGCGGACACTTCCTTGCCCTAAAATCCTCTTAGAAATGAGGGGAGGCCTGTACCCAACAGGAGACGTATATAGGCTTTAACTTCACTTTACTTTACTTTTATGGGCCACATCATCCACTTGCCATCGGATGGACTGCTCGTTTCTCACCCTTATGCTATGAAAAATAGCTATTGCAGTCCACGGACAACTGCAAACAACGTCGAACAAAGAAGACTACATGTGCGTTCCTCTTAAGACTACGATAGAACGCCCTGCAGACTGTTATGCTCTTAATCATAATTCACTGCCTTAACGAGGTTCTATAATATGAACGTATGTGAATATTAAAATGATTATGGTTTAATAGCATCGTCTCGAAAGTAAATCGCTTCAAACACTTTTCTTAGGAAAGAATACCTAGCATTTTTTTTTAATTTTTGCCGACTTTGAAATAATACTAGTTTTTACGGAATTTATCGCGTATATTTAACTTTTTAAATACCCTACGTTTCGAACGATTTACTGCACTCATGGTCACGGGCGGGACTGAGATGTTCAACGTCCATATGTCATAGTTAACCGCGGTTACCATAGATTAAAATTTAACTTTTGTTCCGATCTATGCAGTATGAACTTATGGTATCTTGAAGTCTTGCAGTTGTATGCTTGGGCTGGGATTTAATTTTATTTATTATAGGATCCCAAGCAGATGGTAGCACCCAGCCATCTCTCTATTGAAATTAGGATGTTTTTTGATTTCAATAGCCTCGCGAATCATCCTTGGAAGGAATCGGTGTTCTTTAGCGAGGATCTGCGGTCTATCAAATCAGATGTAGTGACGGGGGCGATCCTGTACGTGTTCACAGACTGCAGACTTCACGGAGCGTCGATTCTTTACATCAGCTATATGTTCTGTAACGCGAGTTTTTATTGATCTTTTAGTTTGTCCTATGTAGGAGAGACCACATTCACAATCAAGCTTGTACACTCCTGCATCTTGCAGAGGGACATTACACTTGACCGATGGTAAAAACTGACCAATCTTCTTCAGCGGCTTGAAGTATGTTTTGACGGAAGCGCGCTTCAAGATGTAGCCAATCTTGTCAGTGACTCCGCTAACATATGGCAGTACAGCAGGTACACGCTCGACTGTGGCCGGCTTCACTCGTTCACTGTGACGTAGGCGCGGGACTCGAAGCTTGTTGTCATGCAAAACTTGCTTGACATGGTGGAGCTCTGCAGCCAGGTGTTTACTGTCACAGATCCCTCGTGCTCTCTGAAACAAAGATTTACCCACGGTAGCTAACTATGAAGGATGGTGGTGAGAATCACCACAAGTTATTGTTTTTACCCCGTTTTTCGAAAGAACAAGATGAAAAAGTTTTCATCAAATCTTGATGTTTGAAGACACAGAAAGCCATCCTGACAATGTTTCGATGGTGTCTGCTTGTCTGTATGTATGTGTGTGTGCGTGCGTGCGTGCGTGATGTGCGTGTGTGCGTGCGTGCTTGCGTGCGTGCGTACGTGCGTGCGTGCGTGCGCGCGCGCGCGCGCGCGCGCGTGTGTGTGTGTGTGTGTGTGTGTGTGTGTGTGTGTGTGGGTGTCTGTGGGTGTGTGTGTGCGAGTACGTGCGTGTTTATGTGAGTGCGTGCGTGCGTGCATGAGAGCGTGCGTGCGTGCTTGCTTACGTGCGGGCGTGCGTGCGTTCGTGTTTGCTTGCGTGCGTGCGTGCGTACGTGTGTGCGTGCATGAGAGCGTGCTTGCGTGCCTGCTTGCGTGCTTGCGTGCGTGCGAGCGTGCATGCGTTCGTGAGAAAGTGCGTGCGTGCGTGCGTGCGTTCGTGTGCACTTGCGTACGTGCGTGCGTGCGTGCTTGCTTGCGAGCGTGCGTGCTTGCTTGCGTGCGGGCGTGCGTGTGTTCGTGCGTGCGTGCATGCGTGCATGAGAACGTGCGTGCGTGCATGCGTGTGTGCGTGCGTGTGAGCTTGCGTGCTTGCTTGCTTACGTGCTTGTGAGCATGCATGCGTGCGTGCGTGTAAGCTTGCGTTTGTGCGTACATGCGTGGGTTCATGCGAGCGTAGTAGTTTTTAAGTTATTCTCAATAACGCGTATTGAATTGATTTCAACTAAATTGATTATGTCTCACTTTATTTATATTGAAATCTGTCATAAAACGTTTCTTTTATGGAGTAAGGGTGACAAACTAGCACACAGCCCCCCTGATGTAAAGTGGATGCTGTGGCCAATTAAGAATCAAAATGCAGATGCGTTGCCAGACCTGAGGAATGAAATGGAGTGCCTCGTTTTCAGTAAAAAAGGTCTCCGGTTCTCTGCACTCACCATACGAAATATAACAGCATTAAGCTGCTATTTTACGCTGGTGTTCTGTGAGAGCGTGGTCCTACCCCGGTTAAGCCGACCCATTCGTGCTGCAACCACAATATAGGTGCAGCATGGCTCTACCACGTCAAAATGGTTTTTTTTTATTTTATCTTATATGTTAAAATTAAAAACCATATAAGAGACGGTTTCTGTAGTCCGTTAGTACATTTAGACAAGATCGAGTAAAACCTATAAAGAGCACAGACCAGTTTCAAGATCCAGATTCACGTACAAATTGTTTTAAGCGCGGACGGCAAAATTCGAAGTAAAAAGCAAATCATCCGGCAATTAGCTGATTAATTGTTTAATTAATTGTACACTCTGTGGCGACATTGCGTCCGGCCGCAGCGAGTTTTTTGTTGAGTGACACACTGGGAAGATTTTGGAATCATCGCCGTTTTTGTACAACAATTTCGGAGCAATAGCGGTAGATAATTTGTAGCAAATCGAGATAAAATTCACGAACGATTAACTTTCACGTTTATTTTGTCGAAACTTTTATGTAGTTTAAAAATAAGATACCGGCATGTTTCGTTTATCGACAGTACTGCTTTTAGATAGGTAAGAAGACAAACGAGTTTAATGTCCACGTTATGGTAAGAGTGACCTTGGTGTGGCCCAGAGTGTGGTACACAGATCGAAACTTTTTTGTCATTTAACAATCAGTGAACTAGACATGTGTCAATGATTCATTTCTAGCGACCGAATCATTCTAGTACATTTCGTCACGCGTAATGGTACATTCGGATCGATAATTCAAATGGATCATTTCAGGCTCCAGTACTCTGCGAGTCTGTGAGATCCATTGGGAACCAAAAATGTTCTATTCGAGATTTGTAATAGCATCTACTACATGCTATAGGTAATAAAGTCATTTTATCGACCTAAAACTTATTGACTATGACTTTCAAGGTGGTAAGTACAATCGACGCTAGATAGCATAAATACAAAAACCTCAAGTTATCATATATTTAATAAATTTGTTTACTCATCATTCCCAACAATACACAATTTCATCTTACTTTACATGTCTAAAAATAGGGATTGTAACATTTATTTGCTACAAAATTAAACTTTTACCTATCTTATACTTATATAAGGTGGTTGAAAATTATCATATTAAATAAATCATTTATCATGAAGATTTCATCATCTGAAGTGTTATTTTTAGTAAACTCTACGAAATTATATTTTTTACTCATAGATGTAATAAATAAATATGAAATAGTTTTTAATTTAGGTAACAATAATGTGGTAAAAAACCCTTAAAAAATAAATACTCATGATACTCTGCAGTCTACGTTGTTAATTCGATCCGCCTGTTTATTCAGATCATTCGGGATTCGGTCGGTTTGCGGCTCATTCACAATTCAAACAAATCGCGGGTTAAAAAGTTACCGTCAATTGTTTGTGATTGGTTGTACTGGTACATTTAAGAACAAATTAATGAACTATCAATACTTTTAAGTGTACCAGCTCAAACGAACGAATCATGCATGATTGACTCATGTCCACAGTGAACGGCATGCTTCGTGGATCAACAAAACTCCTTTCAGATAGGTAAGGAGACAAACGAGTTCACAGTCCAAGTTATGGTAAGATTGACCTTGGTGTGGCCCACAGATATCCTAATTCACAGAGAACAACTCCTTGATTTAGGACCAAAAATTTAGATCCGTTGACACCCCTTAGGACCAAACTCCAATGCCTACGTTTTTCTCTCAGTAGTGGAATTACTAAATATAATAAGTATATATTGTGTTGCCTCCTCCAGCCGTGATTATAACGTGTATCCCTTTGCGCAAAGTAAGAACAACGCTCATTATAATTTAGAAATGCGATTTCATTCAGCCACTGCCACTTTTAAAACTATAACGTTTTGAGAAGCTGGTTGTATCAATCATATGCGTCGTAAGGATCTCCTATTCATGTCCGTTCGGACTGAGACCATTCATCTATCCATCAATTACAACCTATCAGAGATCGCTGCTGAATTTAAGCCTTCCCACATATTGCCTCATAAGGGGACGTTTGCCATGATTGCCACGCTTGACAGGCGAGGGGCTTGTAATACACTGCAGTCCATTGCCTGATTTGTTTTCATCTGTCACTTTTTACAATATCCACGACATGATAAGGGGTGGATATATTCTTACACCCTCACTACACGGTGAACCGCCTGATTTTACTGATAACAGAGACAGACAAAACAATAACAAACTGTGGTTGCCGACCCGCTTCCTAAGTCCGGAAACTATTGCAAATATCTTTTTTATGTGGGAACCTATGGCGAGGCCTATATTCAGCACTGAATGTAATGAATGACAATGGTAACTACATATTAAATTTTCAGTATCATAGTGCTTGGTTAACTAAAAGAAGTCGACTCTTGACTCAGTGCATCTTTTTCTATAATAGCCTGACTTCCTCTTAATGTATCTTGTTTCCTGAAATCGCAGTCAAGTCATCTAAATAGTACAACGAGTCACATATTATCAACGCTGAGACGCGTAAAAACAACTTTTTTTGAGCAGCACCATTATTTTGAAAGCTGTCATCTTTTATCGTCCATTTAAGAATACATGGGCCAAAAACATTAACAATAAAATTTTATCCTTTAAACATTTATATACATACCATTTAAATATATACAATAATGAAAAAAAAACTATGATAAAATAACTGTGGTATTGTGCAAAATGATACCTGCGTTTTCTCGCTAAATGGCTATACGAAATCTTTGAGCGACAAAAGACCAGCCTTGTTATCTCCAGCAGCGATGGCTAGTCGTAAATACAGTTCCTTTAGAAATTTCACCACAACTATATAATTTAATCGATAAGAATTCATTAAAAAGACTTGAAATGACGCTACGAACAATTAAACACGATTTTTTCTTAATTCCCAATATTTTGGACACTTAATAGTACACAGGTTCAGTTTAAGGCACCGTTAGTAAATTACCAACATCATTTACTAACGGTGCCTTAAATTTTTAAATATTAATTTTTTACCTGATCTATGCAGAATGAGCAACATAATTTTTCATTTAGAAGATAGCTGATGGTGATGGTTCCATCTGCTTGGAATGTACATAATTATTGAAAAATTTATTAATAAAATTATTCAACATTCCTATAAGTCTAAGTCCCATTTTTACATACCTAAAATATGAGAGTGACAAATAAGTTCGAAATTCACCAGATAGTAAAAGGACACTATAGTTCATTTAAACTTACTGGTTGTAAGTGTTAACTTCGGACAAATAAATCCGTGGATACGTTAACCCTGAGATCTAACATCCTTCAAGCCGGAATATATCAATGGATGGTACCAACCCAAACGGAATTTTGGGTCGTTATTCAGAGACAGTCTCAATTTTAAACTAAACCTCTAGCATATCAAAATTTGAGTCTTTACCATACTGTGCTCCACAAACGTTGACATTGTAGAGTATGAGTTTAAAATCGAGATTGTCTCTAAATACCGGCCTAAAGGGCAAAAAAGGAACCCTACCACCTAGAAATCATCTGAATTACGTGTTGTACATCACAACTCATTAAATGTAACTTCATTACGTATGGGCTTCACGGAAACCTCTTTTTATATACAATTGTGAAACGATGCACGATGCGTCGTTGTCATTAAAATCCAGTCCAGTATTAATTGCGCATCGGATTTTTCGAGGCGTAACCAAACGCACGTAAATTGTTTTATTGCACGGTGAATGTTAATGGAATGGCAATACCAATACGAGACATTGCAGCTTCGATCCAAGTTATGGCAAAAGCCAGTATGGCGCCGCATTCTCATCCCAATTCGCCTTCACATAGACATTTTGAATCGACAGTGACATAGTAAGACCAGCAGAAAGAAAAGATTATTTATTTCTTAAAAAAAATGATGAAAATTATAAACTAACCTACAGAATACCTGATGGTAAGTGGTTAATGCAGCCGCTGGACACCTGCAAATATGTAACCTAGACAAAGAAGGCAACAGATGCGTTGTCACCTTTGAAGACTAAGATTTTATATATAGATTTTGAAGATTTTACACGTGGTAGAGCCATGCTGCAGCTATATTATGGTTGTAGCACGAATGGGACGGCTCGACCGACTATCGAATACCAGCGTAAAATAGCAGATTACTGCTGTGTTTCGTATGGTGAGTGTAGAGATCCGGAGACCCTTTTTTAATGGAAACGAGGCATTTAATCTTAGTTCTTACAATTAAAGGAGTGACAACGCCTCTGCGTTTTGATTCTTAATCGAAGATAAATGTAAATGTCACCCTTATTCTATATAAAAAAGTTGGGATGCATCACATCTACAAAGAGCTGGTTTAGTTCTGTAACTAAATTGGATCTTCATACCCTGTAGACCGAAACGCGTCTGTGCACGCTGCTTGGTGGTAAACATAGGTAATAAGAAGAGTGCAGAAAAGAAATCTTAATATCTAGGAATATAATATAGAGGAAATTTTAAATGGGAAGATTATTATATAGAAAGAATAGTGAAATTTAAAATAACAAAATTTTATGTTAATTTCTTCTGGTAACAATTGCAAGATAATTTATTTTATAGAGCAGTTCATTTGTGGAAATTCATTACAAATGTTTATTAAATGATTGTATTTCCCTGGTCAACTTCTAAAGGTATAACTTTGATTTTCTATTGAAATAGGGATTGATTACATTGGACCACAAATCCAGAAAGTATTCGCCCCGGTTTCGCACGGGTGATTTTTGAAAACTACAACATATGCATGTATTACACATATAAACCTCCTTCTTGAATCATTCTGTCTATTGACCATAGAATACTATAATACATACATAATAGAACGGGGGAGTGGGCGGAGCCCGCGTAGCCACTAAAATGTCACTAACACGTCAATTCACACGCATAAATGTCAACACGAGATGTGTTTTAACGTTACAATCGTTTCCAAATTTCGCATGCAAATTATTTAGAAAATGCCAAATTGCACCCTATTTACAAATAAATATGTATTAAAATTTAATGATGATCTTGAACATTAATCAAAAGTCTAAAATGTGTAAATTTACTCAGTCTGTCAACACAGCGAATCGGGTTTGGCGACGCCAATCCTCGTATACATTAAAGTTGACAGCCATTCTCTTCTGTATTATAGTATTCTATGCTATTGACGACATCGGCATCAGAGTACGTTGCTAAGTTTAAAAAAATTTAAGCGTACGGACGTCGGTAAGCGATATTGTTTTATACTATGTAGAGATATAACGTATGTCTTTTCTCACTAGCACTTGGCATTATTTATAATTTTTTTTTTAATATTATAATAGAGTTTGACTTTTATCCCATTTGTACACAGTACTAGCTTAAAAAACCCTATGCACTAGTTTACTTTTTTATTTTTACTTTTCCCTTAATTAATACCCTTTTACTCAGTTAAAATAAGTTACGAATCAATCCAAGAAGCATTAAATAATGCGTGCTGCTTCCAGCCAATGACAGAAGCCAAAGGCTTTTCGTCTGACAGGTGCTATAAAACTTTATGAGGATCGAACCCGTCGCTCTGAGGTTCGACGTTCGTTTCGCCGCAAAAAAAATTGGAGCATGCGCATACAGTCCGCTCATGAAAATTAATAAGTATTTCGTCAGAAACCCTCTGTCGGTGCCTGCGCCTTTTTGGAATTTTTGTCCGCAATTTGTCCGGGTATAATTGAATTCAGGGATACCATTCGCCGCTACGTATCCAAGTAGGTTACGATTTGAAAAAATAATGTTTTTATTTGTTAAATCTAACTTTCTGACAAGTAAATTATTAATAATTATACAATTTTATATTTTTACAATACTAAAATAAATAATTGTATGTACAGTTATCTGAATTTGGTTACTGCTGGAATAGTTCTAATGTCTTTTAGTAGTGTCCTATCCTATGGTAATAATTTATTATAGTGTTTAATTATTAATAATTAATTATAGTGTTTTTATTTTTTTTTGTAAAATATCAGTGCCATAAGCTTCTACACCGTTTACACGTTACACCCAAATATTTTTCAGACGGTAAAAAAGGTCACCCAGTATATAGATCCTGTGTCGATAAGAGATATGTAGTTAAATTAATAGGCGAGAACTCTCCATCCACTAGTTTATCGCAGCGACAAGAGCTATCAAAAATAAAACTCGCTCAGCGATGCTCGCTGGTCAGAACACTTACCGAGAGACCAACCAGCAGTCATTCTACTCTACAGTGCGGATCTGAGTACATTCGCTTATAGTCCAGCGACTAAACTATCGGAAATAAATACTCGCTTCTCGCTGCACGCAAACTCTTATCTATATTCTAGCTCTACTCGCTCGCTTGTCGTTCGTCGTTGGTAGTGGAACAAGTTCCTCATCTTGCAACAATGATATCTATCGCTAATTGATGGCCTACTTTAATATATAGTGTCAATTCATATTATTTACATTGCATAAAGCTTAAATCAATAAGATACAAAAACTAGACGTGATCCATAAAATTTTATCAATTTCAATGCCTCGACGGCGATTAAAACGCAAAAACAATCGACTTCCATTTTTCTCAAAAATTAAGTTGAAAAACCCGAAAACTGGAGACGCGCTGGCCCATCGCTGCCATATTTGGCCGCAGAACGGGCGGTCGGTATAAATGATTCGAAATTGTTTCCGTAAGCGTACGAGACAGCACAAAAAACACGTGTCACAACAATAAATCATTCGATGCTGGCGAGTTGAGTTTACTCGATTAAACGTACTGTTCGATTGCCGATGCGACGGTTACATATGAACGCATGAAACATATAGATATATTACACAGATAGATATGACATTTAACAATATTCACTGAAAAGGAAAATAATTAATTTGTACTCGTGTGAACGCGATTAAAATAGAATAGAAATATAAAGCTTCAATACAATATATTAAAAAAATCGTTACCCCCCACTCTAGGACCTCTCCAATATTATTGGTAATATGGTTTACATACACAAACTATCATATTTATTTTCTAATTGTTTCGTTTTGTGGACATTACCAATACTCTCGCTTAGTGCGGGAATGGAACCAGCAGTCCACAGCGCTACAGCCACTTAACCAGTGTACTACCGAGTTGTCAAAACAATTGATGGTGAACACTTTCTCCCGATACAATAATCTCAAAAGAAAGTAACTTAGCATCAGTCTCATTATCGTTATTACAGCCAACTACAAGCCAACTGCTTAACATAGGCCTGCCCTAGAAAATGTCACGAAGCACGGCCTTGGGCCACCTACATCTGCAACAAATATTACCAAGTCGTTGTGGTATGGTGGCGGTAAGCCACCATACCTAATGAAAGTCCTAAGGCGTACTGTCAATCGATTCAAGACTCGCGGTTTGGTCACGGTGACATCCTTTCTAAAGAAACGCCACCTTTGTTTTCCCTAGTATCAAAAGCAGCTTCACGGCGTAAACTTACGGTCCACTGGCGGCCATATTTGGCTGTGTATTTGACGGTATCAACTTGGTAGTGGTCTTTCCAAGTGGGTTTTTCAAAAGCAAATATTATGTTAAAGACGAATTACTGGTTATATATTTAAATCTGCCTATAATAAGAAAAATACTTATCTTGAGTAGTTTTTACATAAACATTGAACATAATTTTAAGAATGACACTAGTACAAAGCCCACCTGTAGGTAATTAGATATAGAAACATACATTAAATCATAAACCCTTGTTATTCTCGAATGAAACCCTAAATACAAGTATAAGTTGTAATTTCTGAAGACTAAGATGATTGGCCTCGTACCCGTACAAAATTTCTTCGGTTTTCGTCGTTCGACATACAAAACAACAACATTATGTTGCTATTTCGCGCAAGTGCACGTGCGCACTTGCAAGTGTTTCCGCTCCTGACCATCCAATCTATACGTTTTTCAGTATATGGCTCAATCACTTACAAAAAAAAAAACAAATGTGATATATAAGAAAACAAAATATTAATTATAAGCGTATTTAAAAATGATCGATGTGTCAACTTCTTTATTTCATCGCGTTACGTAATGGCATATCTATAGGTTTCAAGTCGATGCATACCCGAATGTCTATAGAGAGTTGTAAAAGAGAATGTCGTTCGGCGTTTTTGTTTAAAGCCTTTCCGAAGCTCCTTTTTGCTTGAATAATATATTTGTGTTACATTGAAAGGTTGTGCGTCGCTTCCTTATTTATTGATGTTCGTTATAACTGTAAAAAGAAATTAACGTTATTAATAATGTCCAACGGGATTATTAGTGGTGCAAACTTTTTTGTGTTAAAGCGAGCAAGTATATGTACATGGCCGAAACGAAAATTTAAAATAAGATGTCGGTTTGGTGTCTTGAAATTTATAATTAATTTAAAAATCATAACCTTTTCTCCAAATAGTTTGGTTTTATATGATGCTTTTTTATCTCTTCTGTGTCATCAAATGTGTACGCACGTACAAAGCGTCACCTTAGGATCATGAAGTACTTAATCACAACACTTCCATAAAAAAAATAGAAATACAAAATCTGAAGTGTGATATACAGCGTATTTTTTATTACTTAATTTAATACATCTTTGTGACATCGACTTCTTTAAAATACTTGAACTACAAGGCACAACAACGTCAGACTTACAAGATGTAAATCCCATTATAAAGAGCTGAAAGCACACTATCCATTAATTAGTTAGATTTCTTTTCTTCCATTGAGTTATGTGTTATATAAATCAATGTTTTCTTCCTAAAAGTGCAACTGGTTAGGTGCAATACTTTGTCAATATTTATCCAGTTGTGTACATCAGTTTAAAGAGAATTAATAGTGAGTATTATTACAGTCTGAGTGACTTTCTGTCTTAGTTAGTTACAACACATGCTTGTTTGTATGATGTTTGTTTTACGGACTGCAGTAGTCACTTATCACCAAGTGAACTATCAGCTTGTCCGTAACTTTATTAATGTCTTGAATAATACTAGTTTTTACGGATTTTATCCCGTATATTTAACTATAAACACCCGACGTTTCGAGCGCTTTACAGCACCCATGGTCACGGGGAGGACTGAGATGTTCAACGTCCAAATGTCATAGTTAACAGCGATTACCATAGATAAAAATTTAACTTTTGTTCCGATATACACAGTATGAACTTATGGTATCTTGAAGTCTTGCAGTTGTATGCTTGGGTTGGGATTAATTTTTTTTACTATAGGATCCCAAGCAGATGGTAGCACCCAGATATCTTCTCTATTGAAATTAGGATGTTTTTTGATTTCAATAGCTTTGCGTATCAGCCTTGGAAGGAATCGGTGTCCTTTAGCGAGGATTTGTAGTCTATCAAATCTGATGTAGTGATGAAGGCGATCCTGTACGAGTTCACAGACTGCAGACTTCCCGGAGTATCGATTCTTCACATCATCTATATGTTCTTTAACGCGGATTTTTTAATTGATCTTTTATTTTGTCCTATGATCATAGATATTTTTATCTATGAGTGTGAGAGTGGGCTCTTGAATATCCATAATTCGTATCGTTCCGGAATAACCGCTGATGACAATAAATTTTATCATAGTTAGGTCGTGCCAGCCAGAAAATTCTGCGTAAATCGCACAGTAGTGGACCACCAGTCAACGAGATGATTTCGGGAATTTCGTTGGAATCGTATCTCGACTAAAAGAAATACTGTTAAAATATTCTGTCTTCCCACAGTTTTAAAAACAATCAAGACTTTAAATGTTGATGCTTTTATTATCAGCAAATCGATTAATGTATTCTGGTTTTGAAGGTAAGATGTTAAGGCATGTAAATAAGTTGCTCGTCCTGAGTTACCCAACTAGCATATAGAATGTCAAACCTGCATATGTTGTATTTTGTTAATATGTATGCTTAAATTTGAGCTTTCCAACTCGGGCCAACCATGGGCGAGGGGAAAAGGTTCTTTGAGCTTTAAAATGAATTATTTTAAAATAACCTCTCCTACATGCAATATACTCTGCTGTTTTAAATGGAATTTCGACGAAAGATTTAGTAGTACAAAACCCACTCAGAAATGCTAATTAATATTTTCAATAATAACTTTATTTCGTAGGGATAAGACAAATCGAAACATCAGATTAAGAAAATAAACAACTTAATTAATATTAATATTTTTTACACATTGAGATTTATTTCCTGAACCGACCTTTCGCAAGCCAGGTGCACTGAACACAGTGCCATCACACCGTCATGTGTCGAAAAAAATGTAAATGTAGCATTCTTTATGAAATGCGTGACAGCACAAGGATTCTGCAAAATTATTAATTGTATCAATTATTAAAATTGCAATAAAGACATTTCTCATGATTGATTAAAATTCCTGTTACGGATTTCATTGCGTTTAATTTACTTAATTTTTAATTTCCGACGTTTTGGGTGCTTCCCAGCACCCATGGTCACGGGAGACTGATGAGACTGATGACTCGATGGCGATGTTAACCTGGAGTACCTTCAGGTTTTAATTATTTTTATGGTCCAATCTACGCAGAATGAAATTACTGTATCTTGAAGTATTGCAGTGATATGCTTGGGTTTAGTTTTAATTTTATTAATTACAGGGTCCCAAGCAGGTGGTAGTACCCAGCCTCATTTTCAATTTAAATTAGGATGTTTTTTTATTTCAATAGCCTTACGTATAATTCTTGGTAGGAATCGATGTTCTTTCGTGAGGATTTGTGGTCTATTAAATCTGATATAATGGCGGGGGCCGTCTAGGCTATGATCACAAACTGCAGACTTCCCGAGACGTTGGTGCTTCACGTCATCTATATGTTATTTTACGCGGGTTCTAATTGATCGTTTTATTTGCCCTATATATCAGAGACTACATTCACAATCGAGTTTGTACACTCCTGCATCTTGCAGACGGACATTACACTTGACTGATGGTAAAAACTGACTTATCATCTACGCGCGGTTGGTTTTAATGAAAGCTCGCTTCAAGATGTAACCAATCTTGTCAGTGACAACTCCGACATATGACAGTACAGTAGTCACACGCTCGACTGTGGCCGGCTTCACTCGGTCACTGTGATGTAGGCGCGCGAGCCGAAGCTTGTTGGCGTGCAGAACCTGCTTGACGTGCTGAATCTCGACGGTTAGGTGTTTGCTGTCACAGATCCCTCGTGCCCATGATCCCAGATTTGCCCACGGTAGCCAACTGTGAAGGATGATGGTAAGATTCACCGTTTAAATATCAGTTTGTATGGGTCTTTTTTTAATACACAAGATTTCGGATGACTAACACATCTAGGAAAGCTAATAAATTATTTGCCTCTGACACCATAGTAAATTGAATTTTAGAGTTTATGGAAGTAAAATTTTCTAAAAATGCAATTACTTTGGCTGGTAGTAAAATTGCGAAAGTCTCGTCAACGTACCACTTGTATTATCACCACTCAGAGGACACACAAGAGCACAAACTAAGGATTGATACCATTTTGTCAGTGAGATAAAAGACCTTCATCTTACTGACAATGAAGTTTGATGTTCAATAAAAAATAACTAACAGCTGAAGGTATTCCGGGGGTTGGGAGTCAGTCACCCCAGTCTCTCGTGACCGTGGGTGCTGGGAAGCACCCGAAATGTCGGGATTTAAAAATTAATAAAATTAAACGCGATAAAATCCGTAAATATAGTAACTTACTTACTTAATCAATGTGTAGTGTTAGCGTTAATATAAGAAATCCTTATTTCTCTTGATTTTTATAGCACATATATTATATTGAATCGAAAAGTTTAGTTCGTTTAAACGGGACTTTTCTCTATTATTTAGAAGATGAGGCAATATTTTTTTACGATTATGATTACCACCTGTGAACACGTAACAGGTGCTTTGCTGATACTTGGAGAACGAGCTGGTTAGTGACAGCGAATTTCACAAAGTAGAAGTGCAAAGTAGAAAACTCCTAGAAAATCGCTCGATGATAGATCGCCAAGCAGACGTTGACGCCAGACGTTGTGAATAGTATCAGGAATTTTGTCACTATGCGCGATGGTGGAATTGGAAGACTGGAATTAATCTGAACGATTCATCTGAGCACTCCTAGTGGGAGATTTAGTAAAACAACCGACCGACCTCATGCGCGTATCCAGATTTACTGGATGCAACTGGTGGAAATATCTGCAATTGACAAAATTGCCTGCAACCACTACCAGTACAAGTTGTAATTTATAAACGAGGCTCTGGCAACTGATTTCTTGCAAAAATTTATCCAAAATCGTTGAACCCAAATTTCACAGATTGGTAATGTGCTAATGGTTGGGAAGATGTATGACCAGTGCAAGTTTACTCGATTCTGTACTCGCCAACTTGCCTACCAGAGTGGTGAGCATTGGCAAATCGTGAAGGTGCGTAGGTGCTAACCACGTAGGCATGCATTTTTCAGTATTAAAAAGGGGTATTAATAAGAAGCGTATTTATTATTCGTAGGATTTGATAATGCATTGCTCAATCTTTTATTTAGATATTTAACATTTACGATTACACCCAGTGGCACAATATTAGACAAACGTTTTTCCTGATTTCTAAATGAGCAAAGAAATCTACAAAAATATTCGTTCATTTATTGCTGCCCGAATTTAGATTCACTACTTATCATAGCTCTTCTCATAGGTTAGCTCACAAGCGGTACATTCGCCATCATAAGGACCACACTCTCACAGAATACCAGCGTAAAATAGCAGCTTAAAACTGCTGTGTTTCGTATGCTAAGTGTAAAGATCCGGAGACCCTTTTTTACCGAAAACGAGGCATTCCATCTTAGTCCTCAGGGGTAATAACGCATCTGAATTTTGATTCTTCATTGAGTATAAATGTAGTCTATGGGCCACATCATCCACTTAAAATCAGGTGGACTGTGTGCTCGTTTGTCATCCTTATTCTATTAAAAAATACTTCTGTGGCGGCGCTGTCATTGCGCCACACGTGAAACACACCGAAGCCTAAATCGCGCTATCAAAGCTCCGAATCATAAACAGTATATATAGGAGAGCTCCGAACTATCATACGGAGCGTTGGCCGCTCACTGGGCACAATACCTTGTCCAGCGGGAGATCACCCCTTTTCCTTCCTCAGCCACACTTGTCATGCTTGGCAGGCGGGCAGTTCTAAGTTTTTAGTTGTTATTAGGACAACGCTGCTGTTAATCATCTGTTTAGTTTCCCTATGTAATTTCATACGACACCCACGATGATATGAGGTAGTGGATATTTTAATACCGCATCCACGAACAAGAAAAAAAAGGATACCACGCCACGCAGATTGCAAGTAAAGCACATAACCAGAACTGATCTGTGTGTGCCTTATGAAGACGCCATCTTTCCACGTAAATGTGTGCGTGAAGCCTGTTTGTTCAAACTATCCGGCGTACTTAGAGTGTTTCATTCACAATACGCGTAATCCGGAGTCCTTTGTTCTTTACCGTGACCGATTATATCTAAGTGATCTTTAAACTGGTATTGCAAATTTTTCTTAATAGGTTCGAGATCGAAAAAAAACATGAATATAATATGAAGGCGAGGTATCATGCCGGCCTATATGGTGTCAACTGAAAAAATACAACTCGTAAATAATAAACACGTTCGCATACGAATGCAAGACACCGCCGGTCCCCCAGAAAAAATGGACTCAGTAATTAACCTGGGCAACGCTCTCACGGAAGCGCTTTCATACTTTGGATACTCCGCTCCACTGTCCTACGCGAGGAAAATTCGTGACATTGTATTCCACTGAGAATTGAGCCATAAATACGCTAAGTTTAATTTTCGTTTGTTGTTTCTTCAGCAAAATTTGCATTCGGATCGGCGCGATTTGGTTTCAATTCGTATTCTTTAGCATTGAGTTTTTTTTTTTTTTTTTTTTGTAAAAACGTATCGAGTATTTTCATACGACCCGTTGGTAAAATCAATACGCATTTATCTTTACTAAACTGATACTGGAGACGATCGAATCTGCTTGCAACTGCATTTTCGTTAAGTTACGTTTTGTATTTTTAAAATCGTTCTGGTAATATCGGACGCTAATATCACGTTTTGGTAATTTACGATCATTTTGGCATTGTATACGTTTCCTTTAAGAAGCGGTTATGTTTTTATCGCTATATTTATAGTATACAGTTGCTTTTACATATTTATAATGGGATTGTAAAAACGATATCACATTTATTATCACTGGATCATTTTACGACGATAAAGCACTTTTCGCTGCTCATTCTACTAATAATTCGGGAATTAACAGCACTGAGTCACACCAATGCACTGAGTCACTCTCTGTTACCAACCCTTAGCTGAAATGTGAAAGGAAAATGCTTGAATAACTTTAGAGACCATATAAAAATCATAAAGAGCAGTTCATCGCCACCGCATCAGTAGTGCGAGCCTGCCAGAGTCAAGGAGGCTAGAGAAATGGAGCTTTGCGCCAATAATTTTCACTACGAGACGTAACGTACGTAATATGATAACTCTCTTACTGCAATCTACCAACACACATTCGAAATGGGCTCGTCAAGCCTACACGGGCTAGGCCATTCACTTCAGGTCAGCCATTTTCAAGTAAGTTTCTCTACGCTTACCGTGAGGACTAAGACACGGCAACTAAACACCCTCATGATAATTAAGGCAAGCACTCATTCAGGGAGAATGAGTATATCCCAAAACTATCTTAGTATAATAAAATTACTTGTATTATAAACACGACATCATAGCCATCACATGTCTATACCTGAAATCAGGTGTCCACCTGCAGCCAACGTCAAACAATTCTACAAGCCGCCGAAAAATATTAGTCAATTCTTACCATCCGTCAAGTGCCATATTCCTCTACAAGATGTGTACAGGCTTGATTGTGAATGTCTCTCATATATAGGGCAAACAAAGCGATCAATTAGAACCCGCGTAAAATAACATATAGCTGAGTGAAGCATCAATGTTCCGGGAAGTTTGCAGCCTGTGATCATATCCTAGACGGTTCCGACCATTACATCAGATTTGATAGACTACAAATCCTCGCAAAAGAACATCGATTTCCACCAAGGATGGTACGTAAGGCTATTGAAATTAAGAAAGATCCTAATTTCAATAGGGTTGGCGGCTGGGTACTATCACCCGTTTGGGACCCTGTAATTAATAAAATAAAACTAAACCCAAGCACACCACTGCAAGACACAGTAAGTTTATTCTGCGTGGATCGGACCATAATAATTAAAACGCTGAAGGTACTTCGGGTTAACATTGGTATCGGGACGTCAGTCACCTCAGTCTCCCGTCACCATGGGTACTGGAAAGCAACCGAAACGTCGGGAATTAAAAATTAAATAATAATACGCGATAAAATCCGTAAAAGTAGTTTTAATCAATTATTATACGTTTTATACGTGGTAGAGCCACGCTGCAGCTGTATTATAGTTGTAGCACGAATGGGTCTGCTCAATCGGGGCTAAATCGTGCTCTAATAAAATACCAGCATAAAAAAACAGAGTAATTCTTCTATATTTCGTATGGTGAGTGTAGAAAACCGGAGACCCTTAAGAAAAATTAATTACAAAAACAATCTCGAACATTGTATTTTTTACATTTTTTAAATCCACAACGCGTAGTAATGCATAAATTTTTTTCATTCATAAATAACTAATGCCTACGCCTTTTTACTGGAATTGAGGCATTCCATCTCAGTCCTCAGGGCTAACAATGCATTTTCATTTGATTCTTAATTGAAGATAAATGTGGATGTCTATGAGCCACAGCATCCACTTGTGTTGAATGTGTGCTCGTTTGTCACCCTTATTCTATAAAAGAACCTAGACAGTAAAAGTTTGAATGGGAAACAAAAGAAAAGAAGAAAGAAAGAAACATTTATTGCAAACAAGCCACACACGTAATTAGGCACTTAAGTTTAAATATTTGTAAGCACATCTATTAACAACAATGCAAACAATTTAGCATAATATATTACATGTTAAAACAAAAGTACGCGGATTTGACGAGCTCCTTATACCCTAGTGCACGCAATGGAGGTAAAGCAGGAAGGTGCCCTTCAGACTAGGTTCGAAAAATCATTTTAGTTTATTACACGGATCTTAAGAAATGTTTAGTATCATTAATAGTTCTCTTGATGATTTCCAGTCCAATTAAAATTACAAACAAAATAACGTTTGTTACTGTGTTTAATATAAATAGTATTTCTTAACAATTTATAAAATTTACCGATGTAACCGCATACATATTTTGGAGACTTAAAACAATTTTTCTTACATTATTTTATCTAGTACAGATTGTATACAGTAATATTTTTTGCATCCTGAATTTATTACCATACTGTTTCAATTTTGAAATATTGAATCCAAAAAAATATTAAAAATATGAAAACTTCTATATTCTATAAAGACTAATAGAAAAAACAGGAATTGCAATTGAAAGCGTGAAAGATCTCAATCTGAACATCAATTAAACGCGCGAGGCGCTTTTGCCCGCGGCGCCTGCACAGCATCGTGACTACTGGCCCGATGTCTAATAGCAGCACGAACTCGTGGGAACGACTGCTGCTACTGTGACTGACGGACAAATCGTCAATGTGGTTCTGTATATCAATTCCTAGATATTTTCCCTATACACACATACAACTGTTATTGTTGAGGATATGGGAGAGTGGAAAAGAACTTTACAAAGGAAATTCACTGCGATTTATTAAACCATATATGCCTGCTATCGCCCACCTTTTTATTTATTTATTTAACTTCATACATGATAAAATATAGGCGGACTTAATGCATGAGTCATTCTCTACCAGGGATAAAAATATGAAGCAGATGTAAAAATATTAAAATGGAAACATTATATAATTATAGTAAATAAATATAAAACAATACAATACATAAACCCATACTTAAAGTTGCATTGTAAAAATTATTTAATATATGAAAATATTGTATACATAAATATAATTATATATTTATATAATTATAAATCAGCTACTAATGCGATATAATATAATATGTACTTAAGTTCATTAAACCAAATATGAGTATAAATATAATAATTTCTGATGATAATGATTTCTAATTTTAAAATTAAGGGTGCAAAATTTATTACTATATATTCCGTACCTGTTAAAGTAATTTAAAAAAATCTAGCTATTAGATTGTTTTACGCCTGTAAAATTTGTATGCGGTGACACCGATGCATTTTATAGATGACTTTGAAACAGTATTTACATATTTAAAATACGGTAAGAAACGTAATTTAATTTGTCAGTTCTCAGTATCCCCATTAGCAGAATTCCCAGCAGTAATTTAAAAAAAATTGTTATTAATATTCATGTGATAGCGGTTTAAGAAAATTTCACTTCATTTCGAATCCTATCACTCCATATTAAGATTATGTTTTCTTGAGTCAGTTAAATTTCAAAATAGATATTAAGAGAAGGAGGCATTTGCTATTATAATCACAACGCTTGATAAATAGATGATGATTGTAGTGTCATTCATCTTAAACTTTTACGATACTCCCCGTCGCTGATTCTGATATTTTACTTCTATTATATATTTTGTATAGGATAGGGTGACGGACGAGCACACAGTCAATTTTGACTGGCCTGTTGGTCTAGTAGTTAGTGAACCTGACTGCTATGCCGGAGGTCGTGGGTTCGATTCCCACACAGGACAAATGTTTGTTTGATGAGCACGATCATTTGTTCTGTGTCTGGGTGTAATTTATCTATAATATTTATGTATTTAGAAATATATAAGTATGTTTATCAGTTGTCTAGTACCCATAACACAAGCTCTGCTTAGCTTGGGACTAGATGGCGTTTTGTGATAGTTATGGAATAAAAAAAAAACCTGATGGTAAGTGGATGCTGTGGCCCATAGACATCTACATTTATCCTCAATTAAGAATCAAAACGTCGATTCGTCGTCACCCGTGAGGACTAAGATGGAATGCCTTGTTTCCAGTAAAAAGGGTCTCCGATTCTCTACACTCACCATACGAAATACAGCAGCATTAAGCTACTATTTCACGCTGGTATTCTGTGAGAGCGTGGCCCTTCCCCGATCGAGCCGTGCTACGACTATACTACTAATATTACTGTAGTATGGCTCTAACACGTATAAAATATATATATATATATATATATATATATATATATATATATATATATATATACTTGACGTGTATTGGCTATGTAAGAGAAATCACTATGCCACATCATCCCGTGCGTGTCTTAAAGGACTGCGTAGACAAATCAAGCATTTCAACATCTTTCTAATTACAATTTCTAAATTAATTAAAAAAAACTGCAATGGCAAAATCGTCTGTCTAGCATGGCATCTGTGTTAAATATTCCTCCTATGATGCCGTCAATGGAGGAGGCCGAGTTAGCAGTGCAATTTTGATTGGGAATGAATGAAAGATAATATATGAGACGGTTTTACCACCATCTATTGATTTTATAATTTTTTTAAATATTAACAATGCTATAAACATTACTAATATTCTCCTTAACCACCGTGGTAAGCTTAAGTTGCTTGTGTTACGAGTGGTTCACGCCAGTAGTCGAATGGCGGATTCGAACCCACGACCTTTTTGAGTACGCGGTCCGCGCCCTGCCATTAGGCTACTGTTGTAGTATAGTGGCAGGACTATGGCACATACATACATACATACAGGCAATGAGGAGAAAGTGTGGACTTTTGACAGGCTGAAATGAATGAAAAAAAAAATTACCTCCACCAAATTTCGTTCTCGGCGGTCAGCCTCAACGGAGACTAACCATCGGTGCAGGACAAAATTATAGTGCACGAGTGTCTGCGCAAGCACAGGTGCACTCT
Organism: Parnassius smintheus behrii; assembly: GCA_036936625.1. Lineage (NCBI taxonomy): Eukaryota > Metazoa > Arthropoda > Insecta > Lepidoptera > Papilionidae > Parnassius > Parnassius smintheus. The sequence goes on from JAUPFT010000018.1 coordinate 4,665,779, forward strand.
CTATTCTCTCACTCTCATAATACGATGGGACGGTAAACTGACACGACCGGTGAGAGATCAGGTGTAGTACCAACTACTTTTCATGCTTCCCGAGGCACGGGAGTGAGACACCGCCGAATTCCTGACTCCGGGTAGCTACTGAAAATTTTTTGACGGAAAAACCTATAATAGATTTTTTGGCCCAACCCGGGATTTGAACCGGACCAGGATCTGCAGTCGCACTACTACCACTAGACAACCACTAGACAAACGAGACTGTAATATACGAGATGGTTACATCACTATCTGTTAGATATGATAATTCGTGCATAACCAATAGTTTCCTTTTACACACGTACACTATGAAATAGGGTGAAAAAAAATTATGTGTTAGAAAACTCAACTTACGATCTGTAATTATTTATTGTTAAAGTCGCCTATCCTATACCTTTCTCTGAAACTACGAAAAGTTTTTTTAAGAGTTGACTTCTCCTCGGTTAAGGGTGACGATAAGCTTTTAACCTATATTTGCCTATACAATTTTCATAGACCGAGATCATAAAGAAATTTTTACGGCGAGCAATAAAGATAGGCGACTATGTATTTTATTGCTGTAAATATACAAAAATTTACGACAAACCTATAATATATTTTTTGTATTTATTAATCTTAATATTCATTTATTGTAATTATGATTATCTTATAAATTATATATCGACTGATGTACTAGGTGAAATATTACAGAAATTTAATTAATAATCTACTTTCAAGTTGTTGTCTTTTTTGTTTTTAATTCTTTTATAGAATAAGTGTGTCAAACGAGCACATAGTCCACCCGATTGTAAGAGATGCTGTAGCCCATATACATTTACTTTCGCTTGAGTATCAAAATACAGGTGCGACTGGTCGTATTATGTGAGAGCGTGGTCCTTCGAGCCGAGCCATTCGTGCTACAACTTGGACATAGCTGCAGCGTGGCTCTGCCATGTTATGTAAGTGCCACATATCCTGCGCAGAGAACCTTCAAAGTATTGTATGGGTGGAGATTATATTTGGCTCTCATAATTACAATCCATCGCAAATTGACTGCTGCTGCCCCTATAACTACCTTACGTCGGCTCTGGTACGGGGCGAATTAGATCAGAAGTACTGCCCTATGAAATATTTTTTTAATCTATTCTTTCGTTTTAAACAAAACCAAAGACACTATGCAATAGATAATAGTATCAAAGACAAAGATATGCTCTTTTATTTTAAACCATAACCTGGCAATGTTTCTTAGAAAAAAAAAAGAAATCACTCTGAACTTTCGGCGTTCCACGTGTCGCTTTGATGAAGGTGCTCCGTCTTTTTTATAGAATTTTGTATTAGTGTCTGGACTAAAAACGAAAGTATTATACTTTTTTACATTTCTTGTAATATAGTAAACACGTAGATATATAATTTGTGGTATAAAAAGTGAAAAGTAAATTGCCAAAAGTACTTCAAATTCCGGAAAGTACTTCAATTTCCTGCCCATTTTGGAGGTTGGTTCATAAATGTGTTATTTATCAAATTCTCATATATTTTTAGTGTAAAATGTAAGTAAAAATAGTTTTCTTACATATTTCAAATAACTTGACGTTGTATTTATTTCAAATTCACACGAAGATATTTTTGAAATATTATTCGAAATGTCATATAGATAAAATATTATTATTATTTTTTTTTAATTTTTTTATATTTTAATATTTTGGTATAAGTAACGAATAGAAACACATAAGACATAAAAATATACATATTTCCAAACATTTTCATATACATTTCTCCAAAAACAAAAGTGTAGAATTCAAATTAGTAGTAATTTTGTCACTAAAATTGAAGTTTATACTACTAATATGCTATACAGGGTAATTTATGTATTCTATTACAATTTCTAGCAACCAAAAATAATTTTATTCGATAGTTTATACATTAAACAAGAATTCCTGTAAGTTTTATCCATAAATATTGTCTCAAAGTGAAAATATAGCAAAACTTGCAATATAGCAAAAAATTTCCTAACTTACAAATTTTCCCGCCATTAAGGTCCTGAGCGAACGGGAGTATAACATGTCGCGCGCTGTCAGAGCTAGCGGGCCCCGTTTTTTTTAGTAACAATGATACAAAACACATTTTTGAGCCACGTAGCTAAGCTATTGACTGCGTGTCTTACCTTATTGTTATACTACCTCGTCCTCGTCGCTAGTCTGGGTATTGTATGTCTCAAAAGAGATGTTTATACCGCTATCTATTGGAAGCCATAAAATCTTTGTGGCATAGCCATAGCCCCTCCTACGAGAGCTATAAGACGCATTGGGGTGGTGGAATATCTTATACATGGAGATTTACATTTTATAACAACAATCATCGTGAAGTATTTATTTACTATACTGTTGTGCTATAATAGTTTTTACCATTATAATAAGTGTATAGGACAATCATGAAATTGAATCAATTATAGAAATGCAAGACTTCAAATTGAATGCAGTTGAACTAAAGCGGCGACAGAAGCTAATCTTAAATGGTGTATTTAAATTTCCCAGTTGCCATGTCTAAATATGTGCATGCAATGGAGAGGTGCGAAGATGGTATCGGTCACCTCGCACGATTTATGAACCGTCATAAGACACGCCGTGATGATTGGGACACTTATTATATTAAGGTCATTTGGGTTATTTAAATATAGAAATTATGGAAATCTTTGTTCACTTACCTTTCAACATCTCATTATACGCTCTCGGAGATAGCGGTGAGCTCAGTGTAACAAAGTTGAAAGGTCTCTGCTTAATAAGCACTTTCAAATAAAACATAATAGTTAAACCTTAACCTTTACTCTTTATTTCACGAAATACATCGTAGATATAAATGTATTAAACATCCTAATACACGCATCTTGTATGTACTGACTATTAGACTTAAACGGCCTTCTTGGTTTAGTAGTCGTAAACGCAACTAATGATCCATAGGTTTTGGGGTTAAAATCCCGTGTTGGGTGATTGTGATTGGTTAATAATTGTGTTTTTCTGATAAGAAAATCTTAACAGAGATGTCGCACCCCAGTACCTCAGAAAGAACGAAAAGCCGTTGGTCCTGCGCCTGATCTCTCTTCGGTTGTGTTAGATTACCGTCCCATCTGAATGTTCATGAGAATGAGGGAATAGACTGCACCTGTGCTTGCGCTGGACACGCTCGGGCACTATAACTCTGTCCTGAGCATATGTCTTTGCTGAGACTGATTGCCGTGACCAATATTCGGTCTGGAGGACATTACGTATGACCAGCTTCCTCGTTTGATGGTTATCGCTAAAGTTAATAAAGACCATCACTCAACATAGGCCTACCCCATAGATTGCCATATAGGGGAGATGTTGCCAAACATGGCAAATGTTTGGCAGCCGGGTTGGCAACCGCATTTTATTATTATTTTAAGTTGTTATCAGGAAGGTGCTGCTGCCGACCTCTGGTTTCAATTTCCCTCTGTCTCCTCTTATGGATACATATTCTTACTCCGCCACTATCACTACACGATGGTTTAATGTTTTTAAGCTATTGCATAGCTTTTATCGCGGGCTTTGAGCGCGGCGACCGAATCAAGAAATTCCGTAACGAAATTAACCTAAGACGCCAAAACCTAACATCGTCTAAAGTCGTTTCAGTTCGGCAGACTTCGGCACGGTGTTTGTTTGCGTGCTACTAGACGTATGCGTGTAGACTAGTTGCACGCATTGTAAGATAATAAAAATATTTTAAACAATAATATAGTTTATTGCAAGAAGCATATTCTTTGGATTTATATGAGTCGTCGTCATGCTAGCAACTTTCGTGAATTGAGAGTATTTAATAAACACAGACTTAAGCACAACTGTGTAAGCGTGGCTGCCATGAAACTAAAAAGTACTTTGCAAAACTTAGATAAGCGGCTGCTCTTATGACGTCAATGAAGTCAAGTGGCCTCCACCATACCAATCTAAATGAGATATCCTATAATATTAGTTACATTAGCTTACAAAAAAAACAGATGTTTCATGTAATTATTGGTATATTTTTCAGGTATTATGTGCACTGTCGTTCCTTGCTAGTGGTAGTTACCAAAGAATATGCAGCAAAAATATCAACACTTACGCGTCGCAACATTCAGTGTCCCGATGTGTTCATAAGTTTATGGAAGCCTGTCCTTCCCCGGTCGAGCCGGCCCATTCGTGCATATTTCAAAGCTTCTGCTGAACATAGGCCCGCGACACACTCCCTTGTTTAAAAAAATAGGAATTACAAAGATACTCCCTCTAAAATGGAAGAGGCTCTAAATGTGTTCCTTAATATTATAGTAACTTTAGTAGTTAATAAGAATTTTCAACGGGTTGGGAATTAGGACAATACCCGTCAATCTCCAGCCAGTAAGATTGATCATTAGAAGTCCATCCGAGTGTTGTCAAAAAATATATTCGATTTCTGCAAAACTTTGAAGAAAGGCTCCAACTTAAGGAAAAATAGGTACCATAAATAAGATAAATAAATAATTATAATTGCATTAGTTGATAAAAATTGCTATGCAATAGCTTTACTGCGGCAGTCCCCGAGTGCCACACGTATTTTATTTTAATTTTTTTCTTATTTCAAGACACTCCAATAGTATATTTTGTTATTAGGAGATTTTGGCTCTGTAAATAAGGCATTGTGGGCTGCGGGTTTGGATTCCACACGGAAAAAGTGTTTATACAAACTATTTTTTCCATATCTGGATGTGTTAACTTATGTAATCTATAAATATAAGCCACCTCCTCAATACAAAATAAAATTGTACTGTCTAGCGTCTAGTCTAGTTGTCTAGTATCTAGTAGTCTGCAAAAACAAAGTTAAATTAAGTAACATTGTAGTCAAAGTCTAATATGAATATGTCGCAGCCGACTAGCGACCTATGTTCAACAGTAGACTTGTAAAGGCATATTACGACGAGCATGTATGCATAGGTACATGAATGTTAAGGAGGCGAGAGAGGTGTGTCAGGATCGTGCCAAATGGAATTCTGTAGTCTCTGCCTACCCCTCTGGGTGACAGGCGTGAGTGTTTATGTTTATGTTTATTGTAGCACGAATTAGTTAGCTCGACCGGGAAAGAACCACGCTCTCACAGAATACCGGCGTAAAATAGTAGCTTAATGCTGCTGTGTTTCGTATGATGAGTGTAGAGAACCGGAGACCCTTTTTACTGGAAACGAGGCATTCCATCTTATCCCTCACGTGTGACAACGCATCTGCATTTTGATTCGTAATCGAGGATAGATGTAGATGTCTATGGGCCACAGCAAACACATCCTATAAAAAAAAAACATAGCGTAACAATAGGATTATCTCCTATTTTGTAGAGGCGGTTTACACATATAAATTGCACAAGAACATTCAGATCCGGAACAATTTTTTATAGGCCACAGAAACACTCCAAACACTCGTTCCATGCTGGGTTCGAATCTGCGGTCCTGCAGCGCCGTAACAAAAGCGACCACCCTGCACCGTAGAGCTTATTTAGCTGAAACACATAATATTTTTTAAATTTGAAATTTCTGAGAAAACCTTCTAAATATTTGTTAAGAGGTTGCTTGTAATCGTGCTCATAATGACATTATATTTTGAATGAAGCGGTTGTTCTAACTCATACAATTAATTTCAGATTAGCTGGGCTAACATTGGTATCACATCAAACACCGCTGTCCTCCCGTGACCAAGGGTGCTATTAAGCACCCGAAACGTCGGGAATTAAAAAAAGTTAAAAAAAAACACACGTTAAAATCCGTAAAATCAGTTTCATTTAATGAGTAATGTTTGCGTAAATTTAAGAAGTCATAACATCTTTAAATATTTGATTACATCTACGTAAGTTAGCGTATCTACAAACAAGTCCCGAGTTAGGATACGTTTGCAAAACACCGTGGATGATCAATTATGGAAAGCAAAATTAAGTATAAAACCTAGTAACAATTCCTTAGATAAAGGATACAATTTAACTCTTAGTTACTCTTTAGAATTACTGTGACTATTTAAAAAAAATAGTTAATGACGGTGGCCATTTTAAATAATGCCCAAACTTCATAATAAATAGACTTATAACAAATATATAATTAATAGAATTTTTAGTATACTCGGAACTCTCCTTTTGCAACATTATAAGACAAATATTTTAATAAAAATTTACAACCTACTTAACACACAACAGTAATAAAGTCATTTTCGAAAAATAGCTACTTAAGCCAGTGTCAAAACATAGTTTATTGGAGAATCAAAGCTCTAAATTTAGAAACAAATATAAGTATAAAACTAAGTTACACTCCATCTGATAGTAAGTTGCTACTACGTCCATGGGCATATTCTTGCAACTTCGAACAAAGAAGGCTCTCGATGCGCTGACATCCCTGAAGACTTAGCTGGTATGTCTCATTGTCTGTAAATACACGCGCTCTCTAAAAACCTTTGTACCAAAAAACAGGTGCACTCGAAAAGGAGTCCAACAAGGTTTTATTTAGAATTGTGAACGTTTTTATATTATATATATTTATGGTAGAGCCACGCTGCAGCTATTTTAAAGGTGTAGCACAAATGGGTTGGCTTGATCGGGGCAAGACCACGCTCTCACAGAAAAAATAGCCAGCGTAAAACAACAGCGTAATGCTGTTGTTTTTTGTATGGAGAGAGAACCGGAGACCCTTTTACTGGAATCGAGGCATTCCATCTTAGTCCTCCGGGGTTACAACGCATTTTCATTTGGATCCTTAATTGAAGGTAAATGTGGATATCTATGGGCCACAGCATTCACTTTCTACCAGGCGGAGAACTGTGTGCTCGTTTGTCAATCAATTCTACAAAAAAAAAAAAACGTAAAATAAACCTCAACGATGTCATATTGATGTATTTCTAAAATACCACTAATATATTATAAGTCTGTTATTGAATTAACCTTATAACAATTTAAATACTAAAATATCTAACTCATGCGATGAGTTCCCATAATATTCTAATTAAATAAATTGTTAATTAATGTCAAAGTTAAATCAAATTTCAATAAATAATTGGTAAGTATTTAAATATATTTAAAAATAATCTTTGAAATTAATTTAAAAAAACAAGTTAAAATTTTAGATATGATATATATCAGTAGCGGGGATGAAAAGCTTTTTGATCTTTTGGTTTTAATTTAATTGTTTCAAGAGCTTCTAAAATAAGTATTTGATTGTAAACTTTTACTGGTTGTGTGTTAAATTTTAAAGTTTAACTGTTGATCAAAAGCTGTGCAAATGTAAAATCATTTTTCTTTGACATCCAACTTATTTTTTTATATAATATGAGTGACAAACGAGCACACAGTCCACCTGGTGGTAAGTGGATGCTGTGGCGCATAGACACCTACAACTCTCTTCAGTTAAGAATAAAATACAGACACATTGTCACCCTTGAGAACTAAGATGGAATGCCTCATATCCAGTTATAAGGGTCTCCGGTTTTCTATATACATACACTATACGAAATATAGCAGCATTAAGCTGCTATTTTACTCTGATATTCTGTGAGAGCGGGGTCTTTCTTCGGTTGAAACGACCCATTCGTGCTTAAGCAATAATATACAGTTAAATGTTCCACTTCTAATGTATTCTTTATTCTGATATTATATATTCTGATATGTATATTTTTAATGATATATATATTTATTTATTTTATTTAAAATTGTTACTGTACACAACGTGTAAGCCTTTAAGCAATCTCTCCCAGTCAACCCAAGCTAAGCAGATATACTTAAACATAATTATTATCATACATAGGGTTGCCAGGTTTTAAAACTGAAAAGCCAGATATACCAGCGAGCTTAGTCCAGCGACATCTTTATATTTTTGTCTTAGTAAAATACATTTTTTTAAAGTAAAACATCCTTTTCATCAATTACCGTAAAGTCTTCTTAAGTTCTAACGAAATAACAACAATTGAATAAATCAATCTTCTTTATTATTGATTATTCGATATTCATTACAAAATTAATTCCAATAATTGCAATAATATATATGTATTTGAAACATGTAAAGAAATGGTGTAGTTTAAAACAAAAGCCAGACACTGTCTAATTTGGCTGGACACGCAACCAAAAATCCTCACTGTGTCCGACTTTATCCGGACGTCTGGCAACGCTAATCATACATATAGTAACAGAATATCCACATAAACATTCTTACGGCGGTGTTTACAGTAGTCACTCGCGAAATATCTGGGATATTAATGGCATTATACGACAATATAACTTTAACGACCGCGTAACAATATCGTCAGGATTCGCATAAAATGACATACGAGTACAACTCGGTAAACGGCATGATTTTATGTTCCGAAACAAGCGATCGCAACAAAAAAAATACAAAATAAAAACAAATGACAGGTGTGATCGGTCGCTACCTTAACGTCACAAAACAATGTAAAAGACGTTAAAACATATTCATGACGATTTTACGGCAGGCGAGAGTTAATAAAGATAAGATTATAAAGGTAATGTTTAATTAAACGTTTATGATATAATATATACGCGGCACTTATTTAATTAAGGGACAGTCAAAAAGCACTTTAAATTTATTAAGGTTTCTTGACACCAACATTTTGTATTAAATGTATGATTTTTATTATATTTGTTGTTGTATTAGACGGCATATCTAAGGCAATATAAGAGAAAGAAGAGGACTAACTTAAATCAAGCCGTGGGTGTTTTAAATTACGACACAGGGAAATTAAAACAGGCAGCAGTATATTCCTAATAACAAATTAAAATAATAAAAACTGTTATTTCCAGCCCACCGTCCCAGCGTAGCAAGTCAGAAGCAATCACTGATAAGTACGTGGCTATTGCTGCCCGGGAACACCTGCAACCATCTTCAGACTAAGGATGCTACAGATGCAGTCACTTTTGAAGGCTTAGGTGGAATGCCTCACAATCTGTACTTATACTGACTATCTATGCCCTTCTAGTAAGCAGTTTAAACACTGCTGTTTGGCGGCCGAGGTAAGTGTATGGTTTAAACAAAATATAACAAAAACCCTGTGGTTCCCGTAAACTGCGGTATCAGAATCAGTATTCAAGCGTATAGAAATTTTGTTTTTTGGAAAACTCAACCATAATTTTCTTTAAATTAAATTAAAAAAATATTTGCAAATTGTATGTGGTTTTATTTCCTCTAACTCACACATGTATCGGTAATGCAGGGTCTTTGACAATCCCCTTACTCCTCGGTTAATGCAGAGATAATAAAACCACATAAAATTTGTAAACTAATTTTTTAATAAAATTATTTTTTTAAATGTGTTTTAAAAAATATTTCCATAAGTTTGAATACTGATTCAGATAACGCACTTAACGGGAACCACAGGGTTTTTGATATATGCTGTATATGCCACTGTTTGATAAGAATATGGTAAGATGGTGGTATTATACCTCGATGGATTCCTCCGATTCCGATACTCATATTTATTTATTTTTACATTAATATAAATTGAATTACACTATCTATATAAAACACAAAAATGTTTCTACCTATGTCCGTTATAGACTTTGAAACCATCCAACTGATTTTGAAAAAAAATTTCCTGTGTTTGAATAGGTTTCTAGATGGTTTATATTTATATTTGGTATACCTGTCGGTGCCTGGTGGATTTGTTGACACCACGCAGAAATCACCCTTGCGGAGCCAGGGCGGATATACTAGTAAATACTATAACTAAATACTTAAAACCTTTTTACGCGGTAGAGCCGGTAGGTATGGTTGTAGCACGAATGGGTCGGCTCCACCGGGGAAGGACCACGCTCTCAGAAAATACCTGCGTGAAATAACTGCTTACTGCTTTGTTTGGTATAGTGAGTTAGAAATCCGGAGACCCATTCTGACGACTCCATGGCGCAGTGGCTTAGCAATGAGTGGCTGCGCTGGGGGTCGCGGGTTCGAATCCCGCACGGAACAAATATTTGTATGGCGTACAAATAGTTGTTCCGGGTCTGGATGTTTGTCCTTGTGCAATTTATGTTTGTAAACTGCCCCTACGATACAAGAGAAAGTCTTAGTGTTAGGGGTAACGTTAAAAAAAATTACTGGAAACGAGGCATTCCATCTTAATACTCAGGTGTTACAATCTGCATTTTGATTCTTAATAGAAGATAAATGTAGATGTCTATGGGCCACAGCATCCACTTACCACTGTATCCTTGTTTGTCACTATAAAAAAACCTACCTATTTTAATTAATGTGTTTACTTGTATTTTGTTGTATACTACCGTGAGTTGTACCTATGGCAGCATATTATGATTGTAATATTTATATACTGAGACTTGTACTATATTCTTTTTTATTTTTTTTAGTAGGCATCCTTGTTTGTGTTGTTCCTGTACACAGACAATTAATTTTACAATTTTATTGGCGCTATTATGAACTGTCAACACCAAGAAAACCACAGAAAAACGCATAAAAATAGCAAACGGATACGGAGCCTTAAGGAAAAAAACATATCATGTTTACATATTGGGTACAATTGAGTAAAGTTTTCGCAACGCATCTTCATCACGGTGATCATAAAAACGACTGTCAAAGTGCCATATTAAATCTTAAGTTTCGGTTTTAATTATATTTTATTAAGAAGATATATTTCTCTGATTAATAATCAACGTTTCGTTTTACGACCGTTCGAGATGCCAATGACATTATCTGTGGACGGAATAATTATTGTTATCGTATTTCTTTAATTGCTTTTCAGTATATATTGTACATGAAATACTATTAACTATTATGTATTACATACTAAGTCCCTAATGGAGACATACAAACTTGTTTGTTTACGAAAATTTAATTTTAACAAAATCAACAAATAAGTTAACAAACACATAACGCCAGCAAACCGGGTTCGATCCCCGCCGGCACCAATGAAATTGTTAATTGCAATTTTAAGTGCTGATTTACCATGTGCTCGGCGGTGAAGGAAAACATCGTGAGGAAACCTGCATGTCCAAGAAATAGGAAAAAAAATATTTCGAAGACATGTGCAGTTCGCCAACATTCATTGGGGCAGCGCGGCGGACAATTACTTGCCCTAATACCCTCTCAGAAATGAGCGGAGGCCTGTGACCAGCAGTGGGACGTATATAGGCTGTAACTTTACTTTACTTTACTTTAACAAATCAAAATTAGTCATTATCTAATCATTAAATTAGCTACAACAAATAATCCTTCCAAATATATAACATGTTAAAAGCGTAATTAATTATTACTTTTTGTATGAATATTATATTAATTTTTTTCGGCTAAATGAAAATTAATTATTTTCTTTGATATTTTCTAATATGTGTAACAATAGTCGATGTTTTATATTAAACAGCGATCCGCTCCGGTTTCCTACAAGTGACTTCCGGATCACGATAAAAGCTCCACGTACTGGGTCCAGTTTTGAATCCTAATCATCTAGGGATCTACTCAAATACGTACAAAAACTTCATCGAAATTGGTCCCGCCGTTTTTATGTGATGATCTTTGATACACATGCGGCAATCGATTTTTATTTATATTGAAGATATCGCCGTGACTTTGTTTGCTGGAATTTATAAACTATAGGGTACCCTAAAGGATAGATTGACGACGAAATTTTTCACGTCAAAAGTGATGACGTCACAAGTTTTTGTCACTAGGATCTTAAATCCACATCCTCATCATAAAGCATCCTATAACGGCAGAGATTCGTTTTGAACCTAAAAAAATACTGTTAATAGGTTATGTAGTTTATTAAAGTGTGAGTGAATTGTATGTCTGCAATGTTAGCATTTACTTTTCAAATTACCGTACATGATGCTGAGCCCTTATTAAAAATTTGCCTCATACGGATGTAATTAAAAAATAATTAAAATATATTAGAACTTTTATCGACCATTCATACGTGGTAAAGCCATGTTGAAGTTATATTAGTAGTATAGTTGTAGCACGAATAGGTCGACTCGACCGAATAAGGACCACGCTCTCACAAAATACCAGCGTAAAATTGTAGCTTAATGCTATTTTGTTTCGTATGGTGAGTGTAGAGGAACGGTGAACCTTTTTACTGGAAACGAGGCATTCCATCTTAGTCCTCACAGGTGACAACACATCTGCATTTTTTATCTTAATAGAGGATAAATGTAGATGTCTATGGGCCCACAGCAACCACTTACCATCGGATAGATTGTATGCTCGTTTCTTACCCTATCCTATTAAGAAAAAAAAATCATGTTTACACCGCTAACATTGAATTACATTGAGAAAACATAAAAAAGCATTTAATTACAAAAAAATATGCAACTTATTCGATAAGACACACCTCACACTGATACAAGATATACAAGATACATGTTTCAATTGCGTTTAAAAACATGTGGCAATAGTATGATCTGAATGCACTCTGTTAGTCCGTATACGGGAAACTATTAGCTGCTCTAGAAAGAAATAAAACTGAACGGAAATTTTGTTGTGTTACACTTGGAACCAGGGCGACTTGAATATTGTTTATTCAATCAACCTTATTTATTATATGCTTACTACAATTAAATATTATATATTATGTTATATCCTGTATAATTTTTATTAACATTTGTATTGCAAGTTTAAGTTTACTTTTGTATTTAGTCATCTGAGAGGGAGATCCGATGAGCTGAAATACATGTTCGTCTCTTAGCTTAAGAATTAGTCTTTCAAATGATTTTGAGGCATATTTTGTCAAAAATAGGGATTTAATATAGTGAGAAAATAAATTCTCACAATATTTGTTCGTTTTTATTTATTTTTTACTTTTAGTGATGAAATGAGTTGGATTGTGGTGGAACAATAAAAGAATCTATAACTCCATTTCATCCGAATGAAGGCTGATGAAGTAGTCTCGCTGCTTTAAAAATTGAAACAACACTCCTTAAAACTTAGATAGAATATATCCCAGCTTGCAATTATAAAATATATTCTCTTACCATCCAAATAAAAATACAAAAGAAATACAGGAGTGCACCTCTTATTGGTAGCAGAGATGAATGAGTGGTAAAGCTTCAATAAGTGTTTCCGTAATCTATATTTAATTTTTAAATATATAAATTTTTATTCTATATTCAAACAAGTGAATTTAAAAAATAAATCACCACTTTTTAAATCATATTCTTGCAATGTCATCTGAATTTGAGTCATCTATCAATATTTCAAGTTTATAGCACATCAGGAAGTTTGTATAAAATCTGTTACTTAATTTCACACGGAACGACAGATATACAAGAAGGTGACTTAATAAAAAAACGTCGTAAAATAATTCTATTCTGTTCTATGCTAATAAGTAGTTATTCTATTACTTTTATTTAAAACGTGTTATTGCTTTACGCGTAAAACATTTTGGCATCCTATTTTCTCCTTTTGGTATATAAGAGTAAGTTTCTTGAGAAGAGGTGGTAGAATTGGAAAAGCCACGATGATTCACAAACTGGTAACGGTAATGTATAAGTGTCTTTTTGCCGCCCATGGACACATGCAACCGACTATAAACAAATAAGGCTACTGATACGTCACCTTTAAAGACTCAGATCGAATGCCTCACTGGATCTGACTCTTATACAAACGAAACATAGCAGTACATCCATTAAAACTTGATTGTGAATAAAGGTAAAACGTCTGCGATGACAATCCCCAATCTATCTCCTGCTCATCACTGCTCACGGCAAATACTTCCCACAATGAAAGAGAACATTATTAGGCAATGGACCACTAAGAACTTTAACACGCGAGCACACAGTCCATCTGATGATAAGTGGATTCTGCAGTCCATAGACATTTAAGAATCTAAATGGAGATGCCCCAGGAGTAAGATGAAATGCCTCGTTACGAATAAAAAGGAACACCGTTTTTCCACACTCAACATACAAAACACAGCATTTTTCTGATATTTCACGCTGATATTCTGTGAGAACATGATCCTATTGCGGTCGAGTCTACCTGATCGGGCTGCAACCATAATATATCTGCAGCATGGTTTTATCACGTAAAAATGACTGGTGAAATAAGAAAAACGTGGCATAAAGGAGGCAGTTTTCCTTTAAAAGGAATAAATAAAAACGTAATATTTATGTAGAAGCGCGGTGCATAATGGAATACAACACGAATATAAGATCTATTCCACATATCCAGATCGTATGCGTCCAATAAATCAGTCTAACCAAATAGAGTAAGCATACCAACCCTTTACGGAGCACTGATCCGAATGTAACACTAACGGAATAAAGCATGATCCTGACGTAAATTTATATTGATTTGATCTCTTAGGCAATAAGGCCTAGACTACTAGGCACTAAATATCCACGATTGCGTGAAAGGAAAAAATACACCAGCCTATGCTTCCGTTGACACAAGTGTCGGAAAAAGTCTAGACATGTATCGCATTACAACGAGGAACTCTTTAAAAGGACGTGATCTATTTTAATAGGAAAAAATCTTTTCACGCTTATTGCAAAATAGATCGCTCTGCAAACTGAGATAGAAAGAACAGTGCGCTATTAATTTAGCATTAGGTTTCAACCAAGATCAAGGATTGCTTATAAATACCAGCTCCTGATCTATATATGATTTTGCTCGCCATAGAAGGACAGCGTGAAAGATGGATCGATTATTACATACTATTAAACATATTTACTATTTAAAATTTTCAGCATTCTGTTTTTATTTCTGTTTGGAAATTAAAACAATATTCGCCTATTAGCTTTTGTATTCGGTACTAAGTGATAGTATATCGAAGAAAGTGAAACTCCGAATTCATAAATTGTTTATAAAAATGTTGGTTTTGAAGTCGGCTTTTAACTTCTCTTTGAAAATTTGGTTTGATGTTTTCCTTCACCGCCGTGCACGTGCCGGCAAGGATCGAATCCGAGTTGCTCGCGTACTTTGAAATTTACGCACGTGCTTAAACGAAACGACGACTCTTTTTCTAACTTAAAATCTGTTTAAGCAAATAAAATACTTCGCTTTCTAACACAAACTGCGTAATTATCGGCATATTTTTCAGTATTTAAATTAATTATGAGACCTCAAAAATTATTTTACATTCTTAAGCTCCCGGCTTAAGAATGTAAAATAATGTTTGTCTATTTTTATTTTGCTTCTTCTATATAAATACTTTTAATTTTATCCTCACAAAAATCACTATCGATTTGATTAACAAATACAAAGGTCACAAAATAAACGCAATGAACCTTGACAGACGTCTCCAGTCGTGCGCGCCGTAATAACCAATATAATTTAATTCAAGATTACAAGATTCCCCGCAATACGATTTCTGTCAAAGGCACACATAAAAAACGTTGTTAAGCACCGATAATGCGTAAATGAAGAGGAGAGAACGCTCGCAACTAATTATTATTGCAGAAATGAAAATATTTTGAGGGAGGTGACATACACTAATAATTTTATTTTTGGAGAAGGAAACAAAATTATATTGTTCCTTTTTTTATAAATTATTCAGCGTATATTTTTAATATAAATATTTAACATGGTAGAAGCATGCTGCAGCTTTATTATAGTTGTAGCACGAATGGGTTGACTCGATTTTGGAGGTTCACGCTTGCACAGAACACCAACGTAAAATAACAGCTTAATGCTGCTGTAATTTGTATGGTGAGTGTAAAAAACTGAAGACCCTTTTTACTGGAAATAAAGTATTACACCTTAGCCCTTAGGAGTGACAACGCATCTGCATTATGATTTTTAATGGCGGATTTTTTTTTATAGAAGAAGGGGCAAACGAGCATGCGGCTCACCTGATGTTAAGTGACTACCGCCGCCCATGATCAACCGCAACACCAGGAGAATTGCGGGTGCGTTGCCGGCCCTTTAGAAAGGAGTAAGCTCTTTTCTTGAAGGTCCCCAAGTCGTATCGGTCCGGAAAAATCGCCGGTGGTAAACTATTCCACAGAGAGGTTGTACGTGGAAGAAAACTCCTTGTGAAACGTACAGTGGTGGACCGCCAAGCATCCAGATGGTTTGGATGGTATCGGGACGTTTGCCGTGTAGTGCGTTTACGAAATTTGGCGGCTGAGATTAATCCGAACAATTCCTCACAGCACTCCCCGTGATAGATGCGATAAAATACGCAAAGAGATGCAACATCTCTTCGCAGCGCCAGTGAATCGAGCCGATCGGAAAGGACTCGGTCGTCGACGATTCGAGCCGCTCTGCGCTGGATGCGGTTAAGTGGAAGGAGCTGGTACTGGGGAGCCCCAGCCCAGAGATGGGAACAGTATTCCATGTGCGGCCGAACCTGCGCCTTGTAAAGTTGCAGGCGGTGTGCCGGCATGAACTACTGCCCCGCTCTGCTGAGCATGCCAAGCTTTTTAGAGGCCAATTTGGCCTTCCCTTCCAAGTGACCACGAAACTGCACGTCACTCGATATTTCGACGCCGAGGATTCATACTGGCTGAGGCAACAAGGGGAGTGCCTTGAAACTGAGGGGATACGACAAAGGGGTTCTTTTTAGCGGTTAACGCGCAAACTTGTATCTTTTGGGGGTTAAACTGGACCAGATTTAGTCGTCCCCAATCCGAGACTCTGTTCAGCAAAGACTCGACTTCAGACACAAGTTTTTCCCCGCACTCGGAGACGTTTTCCCGGGAAATAAGCATAACCGGGAGCATAACCTGGAAATAAACTATAAAAAAAAAAACAAAAATTTTTCCTTTTTACCCCTATCAAAAAGCGCCGATAGAAATTAATTTTTCTTACAAAAATACAAAAATCGAGACTGTAAATGAGCACACTCTACTCGGCATAGTTTTGGATAGTCACATCAACTGGAAATCTCACGTTCAGAAAATTCATAACAAATTGTCTAGTTTTGTATATGCCCTAAGTGAAATAAAAAAGACAACTGACCTCCAGACCGCGTTAATTACTTACAATGGCTATGCGCAGGCGTGGCTAAGGTGCGGCATTATCCTGTGGGGTAACAGTACAGATGCAACCACCATCTTCATCTTACAGAAAAAACTAATTCGCATTATGTGTAACATAGAAAGAACTGAAAATTGTCGTCCTCATTTTAAAAAACTTAAACTTCTTACCCTAATTTGTATTTATATATTGGAATTATGCAAATTTGTGCGAAAATACCCTAATTTCTACGTAAAAAGAGAAACTAAAATTACGGCTTATAGTTTAAGACACGGAAATAGATTATTGCTACCAACTTCTAAAATGAAGCTCTTTTCCTCAGGCCCTTACATAATGTCAATAACTGTCTATAATAAACTACCAAACTCATTAAAAAACGAAACAAATGATCATATTTTTATAAGACAATTAAAAGTGTTTCTAATCAATAAATGTTATTATACTTTATATGAATACCTGAATGACAAATGTAATAATGATAATGAAAACTATAAATAAATGAATGAATAACACGAATAATGATAGTATAATAATAAGGAATAATATAAATATAATGAATAATATAATAATTATAATGAATAATAAAACATTTTTGCGTCCTCCTCTGTTCTAATTTGCTATACCCGACAGGGTCCATATTGTGAAAATTGAATATTATTAATTTCTACATTATGGAATGCAAATAAATATATTGTATTGTATTGTAAATATTTGCTCGGCCGGTGTAAAGAGCATTACCAGTGCTGTCATCTGCATAGCAATGAATGTTCCGGGTATGCAACATATCATTGATATGCAGAAGAAACAGCGTTGGCGATAGCACGCAGCCCTGTGGAACACCAGCATTAATAGGCTTGCAATCGGAGCTTGCACCGTCTACAACGATCTTGATGCTCCGATCTGCAAGAAAGCTGGTGATCCAATCGCACAATTTCTCGGGAAGCCCATAGGAAGGGAGCTTCGAAAGAAGCGCGGATAGACGTAGATGCCTGTGGGCCATGGGATCTACTTATCATCAAGTGGACTGTGTGCTTGCTTTTCACCTCCCTTTTTAAAATATTCAAAAGGCTAAATCGTTAATCATAATACCCTAACTAGTCTTTTTCGGAATATAAATGTTCTCCAAAAGCTGCAACATTGACAGATAAACCCAATAATTGATTTTGAACCGACTTGAAATCCAAACCCAGGAGCACATGATCAGCAGTCAGGCTTCTACCCACCAACGAGGCAGTCTTATAATATAGATATAAGAAAAAAATTTATTCTAATAAACAATATTTTTAAATTTTAGTGATGTACTATTATATATAATAGGAACTTCTGACCTCAGAGCTATCCCGGCCTTGCGCGATATTGCATTAAATTATTGTTTCAATGACATTTATAATTCAGTTTTAACTTCACGTAATACGTCGGTTGATTATGATTTCATTGCTCCTTTAATCGACATTTTGGACGAGAACCTGCTCACGAAATCAGTTTAAATTCGGGTTAAGCACCGTGACGGCATCTCGATTGCATTTTAATGGTCCTGGTGCAGGCAAAATCAAAGCACTATCAATCATACGTGTAAAAATTCAAAAGTTCTCGGCTTTTAATGATCACTATATTATTTATTACAATTATGGTTGATTTATTTTATTTAAGGGCTGTCTATAAAAGCAAAAAGTGGTCCTAAAATTTTTTGCTTTCTTTTTTATTAATTTTTTCGATCTTTATTTCAAACATAACTAGTTTGTTTTTGAGATTTAGAACTAACACAGGCGTTTTATTCTGTCATATACTCGTAGTTCGAAGAAACGACAACCGATGAGGAAGACAGGATCTCGAATGGTAGTTTGTAGTATTAAGCGAAGATTTTCTTTAATATTTTACGTGTTGGAGCCATGCTGCAGCTATATTAGTGTTGCAGCACGAATGGGTTGGCTTGACCGTGAAGCAGCTCAAAAAGTCAAAGAATACTACCGTAAAATAGCAACTTAATGCTGCTATTTTTATTTATGTACCATCTTGAATTTATCTGACATTTAATAAACAAATTTAATTTTATGTTTCGTATGGTGGGGTTAGGTAACCAAAGACCCTTTTTACTGAAGAAGAGGTATTCCATCTTAGTCCTGAGGGATGACAAACTCATCCGCCTTCAGAATTTTAGTCGAGAATATATGTAGTTGTCTATGGGCCACAGCATTTACTTACAATCAGAGGGACTGTTTACCTCCGCTTGATAATATATGTGCAGTGAGAAAAAAAATCTTGATAAAACTTGTATCTAAGGTCTAAAATATTTCGAAGACTGATGATGGATTCTTTCTCAAAAAGAGGGGCAGTTATTCCTAATAATAAAATGCATATAGACTGCTTGTTTACTTGAATTCTATTAACGTCGCGCCATTAATAATGAGTATCGTGATATTCTTTGTTGTGCTTTGTTAGGTATCATCGTATTTGGTCGACATTATTTTAATTATAATTAATCATTAGGGTGTTTGTTTTGATCGAACTTAACCGACTTGAAGAATTTTAAAACTACTTTAGGTTAGCATAATTCTGTTCTGTTTCTGACAACGAAACAATCAACGACCCTTTTCCCGAATGTATCAATTATCATAAAATAGAAATACAGAATAAATACAATTATCTGTAAATAAAAGTAAAAACAAGTGGTAAAATTAAAAAATTTGTTTAACTGATTTCAATGTAATTAATAAAACCAGCCAAGAGCGTGTCGGGCCACGCTCAGTGTAGGGTTCCGTAGTTTCTCGTCCGTCACAATAAGTGTTCCCACTTATGAGTTTAAAGGTGGGTATCCATTATGTTCGCGCTCTAGCAGCGCTCCGCGCTCCTGCAACTGCTCCCGGTAGTGGGTACTGTTGTTTCCATCCAAGTTCAAAATGATTTTCCTAGAAAGTCCTTATAAAGTTCTACTTTTCAGATTTTTTTCATATTTTATACGTGGTAGATCCATGCTGCAGTTATATTAGTAGTATAGTTGTAGCACGAATGGGTCGGCTCGACCGGGGAAGGACCACGCTCTCACAGAATACCAGCGTGAAATAGTAGCTTAATGCTGCTGTATTTCGTATGGTGAGTGTAGAGAACCGGAGACCCTTTTTACTGGAAATGAGACATTCCATCTCAGTCCTCACGGGTGACAACGCATCTGCATTTTGATTTGTAATGGAAGATAGATGTAGATGTCTATGGGCCGCAGCAACCATTTACCATCAGGTGGACTGTGTGCTCGTTTGTCACCCTATTCTATAAAAAAAATCAAGTGACGTGCGGCGGTTACTTAATGGTAAAGCGTGTAGCTAGGCACTGAATTTATTAGTCGAAACAAAATCTATATTGAACAAAAATTATTCTACTCTCCTGTCACAAGCAATCCACTAACTTACTTAAAATAAGTTAATCAAAACAAGTATTGTTGTTGTCCAGAGATTATTGAGGTTTTTTTTTTCAAATAAAATCTAAAATTCATTAGCACTGTTCATACCTAATTGTTTACTTAGGATGTCAAACATAAATGCATACTAGTCGACAAACGCTGATCGTCTAATGAACGAAACATTTATGTATCAATACGAGACCAATCCTACGCACCGCAAACAGAATTAATGCCGGATAATAGCTAGAGCAAACTGGCACCACCTTCCGAAGGCAGCTACTTAAGAAGTTCTGGGACTACACACTAAAGACTAAAACAAACATGGTGTTCTGTCAACGTAAGAATTTAATTTATGTTGGCTCACATCACCCAAGTGATGTGTGTGTGTTTTTTTGACCCCATACAAATGGACCACACACGACGCGTGTCGATTAGGCGTTGATGAGATAAGGTTGGCGCGTCAGTTCATTTAGAAAGATAATGTTGTAGTGTAAATATTAATGCTTTATCGATATAGTAATAGATATTTCGTAGTATATATTTATTTTTTAGGATATATAAGGATAGGCATTGTTTCAAAATTTTTAAAGAAACATAACATGAGCTCCCACGTCTGTTACCCAGAGGGCTAGGCAGAGACTATAGACTTCCGTTTGGCATGATCTTGATACATCTTTCTCGCTTCTTTTGCACAGGTATCGAGCAGCCACAGAAATCGTAATATTATATTATTTATATTGTGTAGTCTGTATAGATTGTCGGTTAAGTATGCTTTTAATTGGCCTTTTGGGATTACTAGTATATATTACGATTTCTGTGGTTAGTACTAACTTGTTTGAAATGTATTTTTGTAATTTAAAATAGATACATTACATAAATGTAATTTGTCAAACTGAGTGTCAAATAAATTATAATTATTATTATTATTATAGTTTGACCCATTTTCAATATACTGACAGTTTAGTTATAAACGTCCGTCTAGTGTCTTGTCGACTCTGCTGCACTTAAATCCTAATCTAATAAATGGTCTTTTTTTTAAACTTATTTTATATATGTCGCAGACAACTTGCATAATTAGCCTTTTAGTTAATAGTCTAGCTTTATTTTAAACGAAAGGAATAAGATGACCGCTATTGCTGGGTAATGTCGCTAATCTGTGAATAATTATGCACTATGTGCTACATTATACATATGTACGCGACTTTAGACTTTAGTTGCCCAAGGGTCACCCCAGCAGCACCTTAATTGCTTTTATTATAAGATGTAGTGAAGCAGAAACATAAACAAATTTTTTAATAATATAGTTTATAAATAATACATATTGAAAGTTACTCTTTTGTTTAATTACCACTGGTTCGGAAAAAAACTCTGGGACGAACTAGGCAAGAAAACCAGCGGGACTTTTTCTCTAAATAACAGTTTACAATCATCTTTGTTACAAATTTAATCAACACAAAACAAATTAGAAATAGCTTAATAGCAATCACCGCTTTACCAGAGGTTATTATCATTCATAAATTACTTAATTGTATTATAGCAACCCTTTTTATAAAAAACTTAGTTTTTATACTTTGAGCAGGTCAAATTTTTAGTATTTGTAATTAATATGTTTTTATAAATTAGGTGCAATGTTTTATTAGACGCACCGTTTACTAAAAAGTGTTTATTAAAATTATTAAATGTCAACAATAATATTATGCTGCTTGTGTTACTTGTGGGAGAATGAGACAGAAATATACAGCCAATTAAGTGCATTACTGAACATAGGCCTCCCCCATAAGGGAGATAATTACCATAGCTCCCACGCTTGGCATGGTAAATGATAAAGGTATATCATCATTACAGCCCTTCACAAGTCCACTGCTGAACATAGGCCTCCCCCAAGTAACGCCACAAAGCACGGTCCTGAGCCACCTGCATCCATCGACTTCCTGCATGTCTTACCAGGTCGTCACTCCATCTAGTGGGGGGTCACCCTACACTACGCCTAACAGTACGAGGCTGCCACTCGAGAACCTTTCTTCCCCATCGGTTATCGGTTTTTCAAGCTATATGGCCGGCCCTTTGCCACTTCAGCTTACTAATCCGTTGGGCTATGTCGGTCACTCTGGTTCTACTGCCGATATCCTCATTTCTTAGTGTATCACGCAGAGAAACTCCGAGCATAGCCCTCTCCTTAGCTCGCTGAGCGACCTTGAGCGTCCTCATACGGCCAGCGGTGAAGGACCACGTCTCTGATCCGTAAGTCATCACTGGCAACAGGTATATAACACTGTAAAAGGTATATGTCTTATCATAATTGAGGGTTGATTCTAAGGGACTTCCGTTGTTCAGTTCTGTTGCGACAATAAGAATAACTGTTCATTCCTTTTTCTTTAAGGATATGCAAAGCGTTATAAATTCGGCTTTCACCAAAATCCCTTTTTCGTTTTGCGTAAAACGATTCCACGTTTAAACGTTGAAGCCAGAAAAAATCGTTCAAATTTATGCACGATATCAGCAATGTTTCACAATGCGCCCGCGCAAACCCAAAAACGTGCGCATTAAAATAAGAACATCACTTAAATAACTTACGGTCGCGCATCGACAATTTATTGTAAAGACTTTGAGATCTTATGAACGGTATAGTTCCTACAATAAAAATAACTGTATACATCTTAAAAACGCTACGGAACACCGCAAACTTAAATGTATTAAAAATTACGTTTTTAATATATTTTTATTGTTACCGACTTGAAAAAGGACGGGGTATTCAATTTGACTGTATATTTTTTTTACCTGTTACCTTATAACTTTTCTCTGGGTGAACCAATTTTGATGATTATTTTTATCTTTTTTATTTCTTCTCGTGTGGTCTCATATACCTGACTAGTAGTTTTTGAGTTATCTTTAATAATGCGTATTTAATTGACCTTGAATACATTGATGATGACATTTTAATTATATTGAGGTCGGTTGTACAGAATTTTTAATTTTGCCAGTTATTTTCACGAACATGTTTGCTAATTAGCAGCAAGCCTTTTTAAACATTAATTCAGATAAGCTTTATTTATTTTTAGAGCTTAAGTAACACCAATAAAAGGGTATTATATTTTTTGTTTACAAATTGAATAAAATAAAATGTGAGTTTGTCTATAATCATAACATAAAGCAATCAAAATTTAAGTGAAATATCCGTTTGTAATATCAAAAAACCGCCTTAAGTTAACCCCTTGGACGTAGAAGTAAAAGGGAAAATCTCTCGCCGGGCAAAGCGTTCAACTCACCGGAGTTGCCAATTTCGCAAGTGGTGGTTCGGGGCTACTCTATTTAATAAGCCGCTTTATTTCGGAACTTTGTTAGCGTGATTTAGGCTCCGATGTGTTTCGCTCGTGGCGCGACGACATTGCTGCCAAATCACCTCCTGCTCTCTGCCTTAGAAATCTGCGGTGAGTCGAGATGAAGACAAGTTGGACTGGCTTGCAGGAGCTAAAGACTGCAGAAGACGATTCTCGGTAGTGAATGTTAGTAGGGGTTCTTGAGGATAATGACGAAGGCTTGAAGTTGTAGTTTCAGAAGGTTGTTGGTTGCGTGGACAGATCACGTCGGTCAACGACCAATTTGGCCGTGGATAGAAAAGGGGAGATCTCGCGCCAGTAAGATGTTCTGCCAGGGAGCGGCCAACGCTCCGTGTGGTAGTAGTTCTGAGCTATTTAATATAATATGCTGCTTTACTTCGGAACTTTGATAGCGCGATTTACTTCGGCTTCGATGTGTTTCGCTCGTGTCGCTACTACAGCGCCGCTACTTTGCATGCCAGATATGACTAACAATTTGTAAAAATGTTGTATGTCTGTCGGTTCAGTTGTGTAATGTTCAGAATATCTGAAATGATTGTAATTAAAGTTCACAAACAGATGGAGGACAAAGTCAGGAGTCGTCTGGGCTATTGCACCCGTAAAACTTGGGGATATATAAAAAAATGAAAAATTTATAAAATAAATGATCTTTGATTATCTTAAATCTACTAAATGTCGCATTAGCCGAACCTACCAGGCAATGCCGCGGCTATTCGTTAGTAATATGCAAAATTTAAATATTATATGTATATTTAAGTTACTATATTATTAATAAATAATAAACACTGCTATTCATATAATTTAAAGTTAAAGATACATACTATATGTATTGGACGTGATGAGACGCATGATTTTACTTTTGGTGGACTTGGGACTTGGCGTTTTAGGGGTTTTAGGGCAAGAAAAATTTCACCGCGTTGCCCAATGCGTTTTGGCGAACCTCACATGTCTTTCAAATATTTTATTCATTTCTCAGACATGTAGGTTTCCTCACGATGTTTTCCTTCCCCACCGAGCACGCAGTAAATAATCACTTAAAATAATAATTAAATAACTGAAAAAATAATAGTTTAGTCACAATTTCAGTACAAAACTAAAATGGAAAATTGTCACTTTTTTATTGTCACCTTAGCGATTTTTTTTTTAAATTGTTTGAAATACGAATATTTCATTAAACTTTTGTTTTAATCATGGATGTCAATACTTCGTATACTTAAGACACTTACTACACGCGCGTTTTTGTTATCCTTCTATAGTGTTCAAAAAAATAATATAAATTAAAATTCTTTAGTTCGTGACATTTACTAAGTTTGTTAAATTACCTTTGTAATTTTTACATTCTTCTAAATTTTCGATATTGAAAAAAATTTGAAAATTATCTGACAATTGAAAAATTGGTCAGTTTTCTAAATGCCAGATAATATTCATTATCATTTCAATTTTTATTACTTAATCCTATTCATTTTATTCCTGTTTTGTTTTCTACTTTACCCTTATTAGTAAGAGGATGTTGTCCTTTCGTGCTATCATTAATACCATAAATGGACCATAAAATGGTTTCTCGCACAGCAGTGAGTCTGTTTATACAAGGTAATATTTTTGTCTCTAAATAGATCACTTCTCGTTTCTAGTTTTTCGTCTTTGTCATCTTGTATTTTACATTTTTTTTCTTGTAAGTCGCTCTGTCATTAATGCCTTCACGCTTATCATTACTTGTGTGATATACTCAGTACGTGGAAGGTTGGTAGCATACGTACGTGAATCCACGTCCTTATAAAAGAAAATTACCTTGAGCGTTGTTACTGAAAGGCTTTTATAACTTTTGATTTAAAAAAGAATTCGAAATCTTTATATATTTTAATTAAGGCTGAAAACTAAGCCGATACTCGAAACTAGATTAGACTAGCTAATGCCCGCAACTCCTCTGGGTCACGATAATATTTTATTTACAAACCTAGATGTAAAATATCAAGATTTTTTTTGATGGGACTGTCGTAAAATCAATTCTCAGTGAATATTGCAAAATAACTAACTATAACTTTAAATACATTTCAAATCAATCTGGTATATAGTTTTAGAGATTTTGTGATGAGTCCGTCAGTCAGTCAGTCATTGGTATTTCGCTTATACGAGTGAACGAGAATATTTAAATAAGTAGTGTACATTGAATGAGGTATTAAACGTCTTACTTATTGTGCACATTAGGCTTTTGTAGCATTGGACTTGTGATTATCATCGGATGATGATGATGATGATGATAATGTTGCAAATGATATCCTTTGAATCAAAGAAATAAGTAATGTGAATTTATTTTAAATGACCAAATATGTACCGCTATATTATCTTCAATCAAAATTTATGAAATTTTAATGTGACTGAATTGTGCCTAGTAGGTACCAACATCTTACATATAGTATTACTGCCGTCAAATTGCAGTGTTTGCGATGCTGTGCCGTCTGAAGACTATAAAGGGCCATGTGATTACAGGCTCCGGGACATTTCATCGTAGTCCTCAGAGATGTCAACGCATTTATAGCCTTCTCAGCTTGAAGTTGATTGTAGGGTCAATGCACTTCAGTAGCCACTTACCATCAGGTCGACAGTAAGCTTGTTGGTCACTTTGGTTTTATAAAAAAAAACAATCATTACAATATAATATAACTAGTGACTTGTTATCTTCCTTCCAGTAAATGCAATAAATATTAAATTTTCCCATGAAATATCCGAACGTTGAAATAATAATCTAAGAATTATTAGAATATATATCCCTGGCCTCGAACACAATCGCCATGACACTTGTTTAGATTTAAAGCGGGAATAGAATTATTGTAGGCAGCAGTACACACCTGTCAGCGGCTTTGAATGTAGTAACAAAAACAGGCCAAGCGAAGAGCCACGTACACGACTCGAGCGGAGACATCATCCAACAGGGTGAAGGTGCTGAGCACTGTGATAGGCGTGGCGGTTTTCATTAAGTAGCATGGAAAATTATATTTTATTTCAAATTATGTAAGTGAGCAAAAATTTTAATTATTAATATATAGTATAGTATAAGTTATGTTCCATTTTATATTATTTTTATTTTATTTTATAAGCTGGTCGTAAATCTTTTCATCGACTATATAATCAGCGCCGTCCGTGCTTCAGTTGCCTCTCTTTGTTGTCTACGTTGTTCGTTTAAAGTTCGAGTACGCCGTTAAGCCTATCCTTGAAATTTCTTGCAGCCCTCTTTTCCATAGGATGAAGGTGACAAACGAGCAGACAGTCGATTGCTGTGGCCCATAGACATCTACATCTATCCTCGATTACGAATCGAAATGAGGATGCGTTGTCACTGTGAGTGAGGACCAAGGGATAGCGCTTCGTTTCCACTAAAAAGGTTCTCCGGTTCTCTAAACTTACCATACGCAACACAGTAGCGTTAAGCTGTTATTTATGCTGGTATTCTGTGAGAGCGTGGTCCTTCCCCAGTCGAGTTGACCCATCTGTGCTACAACTATGCCAGTAGTATAGCTGCAGTATTTCTCTATCAAGTAAAAACCTCATATAAATAAATAGACATAGACACTCACACCTCTAGAAGGCAGAGACTACAGACTCTTATTTGGCACGATTCTGACACAAAACAAATATATATTATTATGTATCGTTCGTATATTGTTAGTCTCCATGATGTTTTATCGATCACTATAACCTCGCCCTAACCCCGTGAACACGTACAACCCGGGAGCGTTACAAATCATACGTAAGACAGCGTTTACCGCAGTAGGCACGCGGTGAGCGGACTGGATACATGCTCCTTTGATTTAGTCGGCAAATGTAGGTTGTGGGCGCGGTTTCCGCGTTTCATGGTACCCTGTGTTTGGGGAGTCAGTTTACATATAACTTTGTCCATATATCAGATTCGCTACTGAGATTGTGAATTCTTTCTTTCCTCCTTTTCTGATTGAGATAAGCACGTTCTGATGACACGTGAAATATTAAAACAAAGTTGTTATAGTTTTTTTTCTGTTTTGAATTTGTAAAGCCATTACTACTTGCATTCTCTATCTTAAGTTCGTGGTTGATTATAGGTATCACGAAAATTGCTTCATCATCATCGTCACCATCATTGTTGTTATCGTTAGTAGACTTTACACCTGCTCCATAAAAGGTCACAGAGGTTCATTGACTTTTTTATAGCAGAAGGGTGACAAACGAGCACACAGTCTACCTGATGGTAAGTGATTGCTGTGGCCCATAGACATCTACAGCTATCCTCGATTACGAATCAAAAAGCAAAGCGTTATCACCCGTGAGGACTAAGATGGAATACGTCCTTTCCAGTTAAAAGGGTCTCCGGTTATCTACACTCACCATACGAAACACAGCAGCGTTAAGCTCCTATTTTACACCGGCATTCTGTGACAGCGTGGTCCTTCTCCGGTCAGGTCGACCCATACGTGTAATATAGCAGCAGTAAGGCTCTACACATTTTTACATCTTTGACTACAGACCACCAGTGAAATCTAAGATGGACTATAACTCTTTTTTCATTTTCATATTACCATTACAACCTCTCAAAAGTCCACTGCTGAACAAAGACCTCCCCATAGATTACCTCCTATACCTATAGTTGTCATACGATTATTATTTTCTTTGTTTATTTTTGAAAAAAGTATTAAACTGGTTAAAAATAAAACAAAGATTTTTCGTAAAAGTAACTCTATAAACAAAAATTTTACAAGTCTATGATAACTTAGCTAAAGAACAAAACAATATAAACTAAAAAATTCTGACCACAACGCTCATAATACACGGGCAAGTCAAGTTTATTGCTATGTGCAAGAAAACACGGAGAAAACTAATTGTCCCAGAAACGAGACCTAACTAGATCGATTTTTCACCCTTGTAAACCCGTGTATTGTAAAATCCCATTAGAATCGTTAGAACCGTTTTAAAGAATTGAAATCAGTAGAAGAGTTACCGTAATAGCTCAATGGGACATCATCGTCATCATCATTACAGCCCTTCACAAGTCAACTGTTGAAAATAGGCCTCTCCCAAAGAACGCCACAAAATACTGTCCTCACCACATTGACTTCCTGCGTGTCTTACCAGGTCGTCACTCCGTCTAGTGCAAAAGCGCCCTCTACTTCACCTACCGGTACGAGGCTTCCACTCGAGAATATATTTGCCCCATCGGTTGGCACTGCCCATTTGCCACTTCAACTTACTAATCCCGTGGACTTTGGTCGGCCATTCTGGTTCTACTATGGAGAAAAACGCCAAGAACAGCCATTTCCATATGTCGCTGAGCAACCTTGAGCTTTCGCATACGGCCAGCAGTGAAAGACCACGTTCCATATCCATAAGTCATCACTGGCAACACGCACTGGTTGTTTAATATCGTTTTCAATTAGGTCCCTACATATGAAATTGGCGTTTTGTACGGCAGGCATATAAAGTCAATTTTTTTTGTAAAATCATCATCATCATCATTACAGCCCTTCACAAGTCCACTGCTGAACATAGGCCTACCCCAAGCAATGCTACAAAGCACGGTCCTGAGCCACCTGCGTTCATCGACTTCCTGCATGTCTTACCAGGTCGTCACTCCATCCAGTGGGGGGTCGCCCTACACTACGCCTACCGGTACGAGGCTGCCACTCGAGAACCTTTCTTCCCCATCGGTTATCGGTTTTTCGAGCTATAGTGCCGGCCCATTGCCACTTCAGCTTACTGATCCGTTGGGCTATGTCGGTCACTCTAGTTTTACTGTGGATATCCTCATTTCTGAGTCTATCACGCAGAGAAACTCCGAGCATAGCCCTCTCCATAGCTCGCTGAGTGACCTTGTGCGTCCTCATACGGCCAGCAGTGAAGGACCACGTCTCAGATTCGTAAGTCATCACTGGCAACACGCACTGGTTGTACACTTTAGTTTTCAGAGATTGATGTATACCTAGTCGGACTATTTGTCCTAGGTAAACGTACTCGTCAATAACTTCGAGCATAGTGCTTCCAACAACTACCGGCATAGGTGTGACATGGATATTAAACATGATCTTTGTCATCATCAATAATCAACTTGGCACTGCTGAAGGAACTGTAGCACCGCCCAAATTTTGACAGAATCAAAGGCTTTCTCATAGTCCACATACGCCAGGCAAAGAGGCAGATTGTACTCTTCGGTCTTCTGTACAATCTGCCGCGGGGTATGTATGTGGTCTACGGTACTGAAGCCTTTTCGGAAACCGGCTTGTTCGGGAGGCTGGAAGTCGTAAAGTCTGCGTGCGAGACGATTCGTAATGACTCTCGAAAACAGCACGTAGACGCGGTCGGAAGAGATATCGGTCTTTAGTTCTTCAAGAGGGCATTATTAACTTTCTTGAGGAACAAGACTTCTGCTCCACGCCTCCGGAGTAGTGCCACCATGGAGGACGGAATTGAAGAGCTTTTGAAGGACTTCAAGTACAGGTGTTCCACCCACTTTCAGTAGCTCCGCTGTAATTCCATCCTCGCCTGGGGCCCTGCCGTTTTTAAGGTGCTGGAGAGCCATTCTAATCTCGCTCAGACTGACGTTCGGAATATCATCGGTAAAGTGTCGGGTAAGACTTGCTCTTGGATCGTTACTCGCACTTGCGTAAGGCTTCAACGATGATGTGTACAGCTGTCCATGGAACCTCTCAATCTCACTCAAAATCTCAGGTGTCCCGGAAACAATGCTGTCACACTCAGTCTTCAGCTTTGACAGTTAGCTCTCTCTGGCAGACAGATCTCTGGCAAAGACTTTGGAGCCCTGGTTCCACTCGATCGCCTTCTTTAATACGAGCAGTATTAAAGTTGCGTAAGTCTCGCCGCATGCATTTGGAGATCTGTCTGTTCAGTTGCCTGTATGCTGTCAAATCTGTTGACGATTGCAGCCTCATCCCCCGTCTTACAGCCTTGAGATTAAGAGTGTGATCGGAGCGTTTTTGTGTTCTTCTGCGGCGGGTCTTGCAGAACTTAGCTCCGACCGCATGGACAGTTTCCACGAGCTTGTCATTCATATCGTCCACTGCATTGTCGAACCGTCGGGGCTTGACTTGGTCCACTTCCTCTGGGGCCGCTTCTGGAAGAAAGAGTTCATCATAAAGAGTTCCTCTTTCCCCCTAAAGGCAGCCAGCTGCTGGCCCCTATGGTTCCGTTGCCCTACTCCAAATTTCCCTAATTTCAGCTCACCGCCTTCTCTTGTGCCTAGTTTTGCGTTGAAGTCTCCCATCAACACCGTGTAGGGGGTTTTGGAGGAATCCATGGCTCTAGAAATATCCTCATACATTTCCTCCACCTCCTAATCGAGATGTGCCGAGATTAGTGCGTAGACCTGTATGGCCTTCAGCGAATACCGTTTGGTGATTCTGAGTATCAGGTACACGACCCTCGTCGACACACTCCCAATCTTTACAACGTTGTTGACGAGAGACTTGTGGACGATAAATCCGACACCTCCTTGGGACAGATGGTCACCCTCCCGGTGATAGAACAAGTTGCCGGACTCAAGGATTACCGTGTCCTCCCCCTCTCTTTGGACCTCAGATAATCTAATAGTATGCCAGCACAACTTGTCTACCTCTTCTTCCAGCTCCAGTATCTTCTCGTCAGTCCTCAGGGTGCGTGCGTTATACGTTGCCAGGTCGAGTCGTCGTAGGTAGCAACTGAACCTCCACTGGAGATTCTTAGTACCCCCGTTACCGTTACCATGGTCGCCACCGTAGCCAGGAATAGCGAGGCCGCCGGGGACTGGGAGCTGTTTGTTTGTGTCGTTGCTCATGGGGGGATATTTGACATAGTTGCCACGCTTGGCGAGCGGGTTGGCAACCGCAGTTTTTTATTATGTTATTGTTGTTATTAGGAAGATGCTGCTGCCCATCTCTTTTCTGTGTCCCTCTGTCGCCTCTTACGACATCCACGGGAAGATATGGGGTAGTGGATATTCTCAACCGCTACTACATGGCAAAATATATTTAATTAATCAAAGTATGCCGTTGTTATCTTTACACTTTTGCCATCCCATAGGTAGTTCATTGATCCCTTTACTAAAAAAAACCATTGGGAAGCGAGAAAATGCGAGAATCAATAAACTCTTTAAAGGCGGTTTGGGCTGCCGCATTGGAGTTGAATTTGTTTCCTTGTAAGTTGTCCGAATTCCGAAAGAATTCCGGAAGAATTGTTACTGTTGGAGCAAGTTCCGGGAAGTATGGTGGATGTCGCAGAAATTCCAATTGTAGCTCATCTAACTTAGTGTTTGTTTGTTGTGCAGTGTGTGGTCTTGCGTTTTCGTGAAGCAGCAGTGGCTAAAGCGATTGACCAATCTCGGTTGTTTAGCAGCTAGTTCTTCCTTCATGGTTTGCAGCTTCTGACGATAGATATCTGCCGTAATCCTTTGGTCAGATTTTAGAAAGCTGTAGTGAACGTAGTATGCTCGGGTTTGGATTTAATTTTATTAATTGTGGGATCCTAAGCAAATGGTAGCACCCAGCCATCTTCTCTATTGAAATTAGGATATTTTTTAATTCAATAGTCTCACGAATCACCCTTGGTAAGAATCGGTGTACTTTTGCGAGGATTTGTAGTCTATCAAATCTGATATATGATGGTTGAGACGATCCAAATCATAATTAATAGAATCAGGCGTTATATTAAAACATAAAAGTTACTTTGCAACCAACCGCTCAATAAAATAAAATGTGTTTTACCTAGTTTGAAGAGCACCTCCCGCCCTCCCTCAATTGCGTGCACTAATCCCATTACCACTAATCCCATTACCACTAATCCCAGCACCACTACTCCCAACACCACTACTACCAATACCAATACTCCCAACACCACTACTCCCAACAGTACTACTTCTAACACCACTACTCGAGGAAAGACACACCTTCTATATAATACTATCCAGATTCAGAGCATGTTGACATACTGCAGACTTCCCGAAGCGTCGATGCTTCACAAGATCCATAAAAACCCGCGTGAAAGAACATATCGCTGATGTTGCTCGTTTGAGTAGGTACCAGCGTCTTAGCTATTTCTGATGCCCAATAAGAATGTTGCCACTGCTGTTTACTCGTCTAAAAGTTAAAGGGAGTCAGTATATGTACAGTATAGTCTCCACTCCATACAGCGGTTTAAGTAATTTTATAACGATTTATTTTTCAAACACGCTAATATTCGAAGGAATAAAATCAAAATTGTTAAAGTATTTATTCTAATAAAAGTACAAGTTGCAGTCTCAGTAAGCGGTTAGCAAAATATATGGCATCTCTCCACTAGATAGATTGACGACCTGGTAGAACCTGCAGAGATCGATAGTATACCTTGGGGGAGGCCTATGTTAAGCGGTGGGGGGCTTATCAAGGATTACAATAAAATCCAATAAACAGTTTCCCACTAGAATAAAGTCATGCCCACTATGATGTATAGCGGGAACTAATTAATAAAGGAAATAAAGTTTCTCATAGATACCAGACTTAATTACTTTAAACGGTTGAGAATCGACTTTTTATTTCTCTATAAAACAATTCAGCGTTGAGCACAGCGACACAGATGTACAAAGAGACGCATCAGGACATTTCCCTAATTAATGACCTAGCAAACGACGCCGCGAGCTGATCAAACGAAAGCGGATGCAAAAAAGGAATAAATACATTTAATGGTCCACCATCCATTGAGAAAACTTTACTATTACGGAAATTTTTTCCTATCTATATATAATCTATGCGAAATGCATTAAATTATTTCTTTACTATCGACTATGGAATATCCGTACCATAAACGTGATATATATTTTAAAATTAATGTTTCATTATAATGAGCACATCACTTCCATTAATTATGTTTAATTGAAACCAAAACATTTTTAAATACATCGGTGATAGACATTGAGATAATATGAGGTACGAGTCTAAGTAAACTAAGAGATCATTAAATTAAATAATATAAGGTTGTATTAGTATAATAAGTTTGTCTATGCTGTACACCTTTTACCTTTAGAAGGCTTTGTTTCTATGTATAGAATCTTTTTATTGAAATTATAGTATCCCAGTGTGAAGAAATAAAATTTTCAGCTGGTGATGTATCACCACTCTGTACTATAATTAATTTATTGTATAGTTTAATTTTTTTAGAATAGGGTGACGAACGAGCACACAGTCCACCTGACGGTAAGTGGATGTTGTGTCCCATACACATCTACATTTATCCTCAATTAAGAATCAAAATGCAAATTCGTTGTCACCTGTGAAGACTAAGATGAAATGCTTCGTTTTCAGTAAAAAGAGACTCCGCTTATTTACACTTATCATACGAAACACATTGTGCATTGTGCTGCTATTTTACGTTGGTATTCTGTGGGAGTATGATCCTACCCCGGTTGAGCCCACCCGTTCGTGCTACAACATTAATATATTTAGTTGCAGCGTGGCTCTACCACGTTATAATGTAATTAATATAATAAAAAAATATTATTGAAATAGTCCGTTTACCATTATCATCACCATTATAGCCGTTCAAAAGTCCACTGCAGAAGATAGGACTCTCATTCACATTGTTTAAATAAGGGCATAGAGAGATATTTGCCACAGTCACCAGGATTTACAAGCATATTGGCAACCATAGTATTGTATTCTTATTCAGTTGTTATAAGGAAGATGATGCTGCGATTAAAATGAGGAAGATGATGCAGTGATGTAATTATATCATCTCGATGATTGGCAGTCAACTGACGTGCATTTTACGAGGAATTTTCTGCTATCTTTCTTATATTTCTGTGGATTCTACTTTTGCCAGTGGTTATCTGGAGTGAAATGACGTTGGAACATTCAAGAGAAAAGCCTATACCATTTTAGAAGACCGTCAATACTCATTCGATCCAACCACACTAAGAGATGGGCAGTAGATGAGTTACTTGGTTGAGCTGCATGCTCGTTTGCGTCCTTTTTCATATAAATAATACTAATATAATGTTGCATATAATGTTGCATATAACGTTGCTTTTATTATTAGCATTGTATATTATGTAAGCATGTTATCAAAACAAATATTTATGGCTTTATAAATTCGCACAAAATATTAAATTTTATAATAATACCAGCTTCACCTGGGTGTCATCTATTAATGTGATTGATCATCATTGATCTATTATTTCATAAATTTTTCCATTACAAAAATAGTCGAAATTTTTGGATAAACTATCTAGATCACTCCATTGCTTCCTATCTGTTCAAGGAGTTTCATCAAAATCAGTTAAGCCATTCCGAAAATTTACCCGGATAGTCAAAGATAGACAAGAATTTTGCAAATACCTATTCATGCATTTAATGCCATGTAAATAACCCCCTCAACTCGATAAAAGTCAATTATTTTGATATTAAAACTTAATGTTAAATAATTTTAATTGCGATACTAAAATCATCTCACGTCGTTAGCTCAACTGCGAAAGACTGCTTAAAGAACGGCTTCAAACTGCGAACTTCCGCTAAAGTACCTAATTACAAGAGAAGAAATGTTAACGTCGTTAAACTCTCGCAATGGGTGGTCAACTAGCTTGCGGTACACTGCTGCCATACAAGAGCCAGGCGACGGCGGCAAATAGGAGACAAATTAAACTTTAGGTTAGCAAAAGAATCAAAACGAGCTCTATGGGCGTTTACACCTCGCGAACAAAAATTCGATCGATTCATTACAGTTGAGTCTTATTTGAGTAAATATTGTCATTTCCAGAATTAACCACAAATAAATTGTTAAATAAAATGAATTGACGGACTTTATCGCATTCAATTTAACTTATTTTACTCATTTTTTTCCGACGTATCGAGTGCTTTATAGCACCCATGTTCACGGAGGGGACGTACTTTTAGCTTATCTCTGATATTTGTCTAAATATTAGAAATCTTTGTTATAACAAAATATTAAAAATGTATCTGTTATCGAGTGCTTTATAGCACCCATGTTCAC
This sequence comes from Parnassius smintheus behrii, assembly GCA_036936625.1. Lineage (NCBI taxonomy): Eukaryota > Metazoa > Arthropoda > Insecta > Lepidoptera > Papilionidae > Parnassius > Parnassius smintheus. The sequence goes on from JAUPFT010000018.1 coordinate 4,701,423, forward strand.
GGAGGGGTCGTACTTTTAGCTTATCTCTGGTATTCGTCCAAATATTAGAAATCGTTGTTTCGCCATAGATTAGTTTAATATTTATAAGTCTATGGGGGAGCTGTGGAATAATGAAATTACAGTAAAAAGAATGCCAAATATAAAGTATATACGAAAATTTAAAAAAAGGGATGTTGTCTTCTTACTAAGTCTAGTAAGTCTTTTGTGTAAGAATTTGTCTAGATAAAAATAAAAGCTTAATACAAAACATTTTTAAACAGGTTCATATTAATTTCGTTTATCAATTCTTACATAAATAATGATATAAATAAGTGCATCTGTATTTATTTATTGTTAACAATGAGTAAATTATTTATTCTTAATTTAAAAAAAAATTTAACTTTTATTCACAATTGTCAAAGACAATTCCATATCCTGACTTAAGTTAGGACAATACAAATATAAACAACCACTCCAACTAAACATTTTCAAATATGAACGAATATTTGTTCGTTCGCTTCGTGAAAATGACGTGGTATGAAACATTCGGCGCACGGAGTGATCTTTATGTCGTCCGCTCAGCGACAACTAGTGGATGTTCACGGGCTTTGTATTATGCGACGTGCGTATACTTCCACTTGAGTACTGCAAAATAAAAGCATCGAATGAAACAATTTTAAGTTGAATCAAATAAACATTTTTACTTTTGTTAAGTTAAATAAAAAAAATAAAAATCAATTAAACAAACCTTTTTATAATATTATAAAAAACACCAATATTGTACACGTAACGCACATATACCTTAGGGGGAATAGTCTTAAGGGGAATATAACCTCAAATGAAGAAATTACCTAAACTATCGGCGTCCTGAAGCTTGTTTCCTGCCGCCCGGTTCCAAGCTTCAGGAAGCCAATAGTTTAAGTAATTTCTTTTTACAGTGAAAATTATGTTAATTAAAAAAAACATAACCCCTGCCATAACTATAAAAGTTAGTTCAGTTAGTATGCAAAGTTTCATGATCTTATTTAAGGTATTTTATGAATAACAGCGGTTTATTGTTCAGTTTGGAGGTAACTTTGGATTTTTTTCTATCGAGAAAATTTTACGGAATCATGTTTTCGTCTAACATAGTACTTAACATTAATCCTCAACTTTACCTTATTTTAAAATTAATGCTGCAATATTTTCGGTATAACGGAGCTTGCTAAGCCATTTGAGGTTATACATTTCCCCTTAAATAATAATTTTATCTTAAATTTAATAATCTATTATTTTTAACGTATACATTAAAATATTTTAATGATATTTACAAAAAGATGTTACTAAAACCGGAACATTTGTTTTGTACTTAAAAATTAATAAAGAAGCATTTATGGGCCCCTAGTTCATCGTTAGCCCTCATTAAACCTTACCCGTATGGGTATTATACTAATCAAGTTACTTAATTTAGTTAAATATAAAAGCTTGAGGTAAAACATAAGATTTAGCACATTCAAGGGATGACATTTTAATATATTAGAGGTTTTTATAGGCGCCATAATATAAGCGGATTTTTTCACAGTTCACAGTTCTCTAAGGTGGTAGCACTTCTTTTCTTCCTAGGGGTTCGTTCGGGTCGGTCTCTCACCTATTTCTGAAGCCTAACTGTTGGCACAGCTGTACTTCAGTCTGAAAGGTATACGGAACTAGTATAATTACAGTATAGTCTTCACTCCACATAGTATTTTGAGAAATTTTATATGAATTTGTTTTTAGAACGCTAATTCTAGTGGGAATAACATCGAAACTATTAGCGTTTATTGTAAAGAATATAGAGTCAAACAAATAGCAAAATATGCCACAAAATAAATTGCGATTTTCATGGCCCTATATGGAAACTCATTATACTAAATATAACTAAAATTAAAATGAGTTTCTTGCGATGTTTGGACTGTATATATATATATATATATAGAGTAATAGGTGAATAGCATTGATAGAATTAGGAATGCGGATGCCGTGTTGATAGTGATACTATACGTTAATATTTACAAAAAGTTTCTTGAGAAGGAAATCAGTAAGTATATGTTGTGAAAGAACCACTTTAACGATTTTAAATACTGGTTTACATAATGATTTCTTATATTTACGCGAACACTAAACATTGGTATTAAAACTACTTTTACGGATTTTATCGCGTTTTATTTATTTTTAATACCCGACGTTTCGGGTGCTTTCTAGCACCCATGGTCACGGGGGACTGAGGTGACTGACGTCCCGATGTCAAAGTTAACCTGGAGTACCTTCAGCTTTTTAATTATTGTCTTTGGTCCGATCTACGCAGAATGAACTAACTGTGTTCTGAAGTCTTGCAGTGGTATGATTGGGTTTATTTTTAATTTTATTAATTATAGGATCCCAAGCAGGTGGTAGTACCCAGCCTCCTTATCTATTGAAATTAGGATGTTTTTTAATTTCAATAACCTCACGTATCATCCTTGGTAGGAATCGATGTTCTTTCGCGAGGATTTGTGTTCTATCAAATCTGTTGTAATGGTCACCCGAAACGTCGGGTATTAAAAATAAATAAAACGCGATAAAATCCATAAAAGTAGTTTTAATCTATTTTAAATACATTACGCGAATTATATAAATAAGTATAATTACGAATGAGCAATAATCTATACCGTGTAGTGGCAGTGTAAGAATATCCACTGCACCATATCGTCCCGTGGGTGGCGTAGGAGGCGACAGAGGGGAACAACCAGGAGATGAGCAGCAGCGTCTTCCTAATAATGAATTAAAATAAATAAAAACTGCGGTTGCCAACCCACGTGCCAAGCGTGGCAACTATGGCAAATATTCCCCCTTTTCAACAATATATGGGAGAGACCTACGTTCAGTAGTGAACTTTAATAGGCTGTAGCTGTAACGGTAATGATATATGTATGTATCTATAAACATACAAAAAAATAAAATTCATATTTGAATTCGAAAATATGACCATGTTTTCGAATATCGCAAAAAACTCAAGTGGCTTCCGATCCGTCTTCGCAGGAATACTCACATTCTTTTCTTTTATACTGTATTCTATTCAATCCCACTTCCTTTGCTTACCTTAAAGAGCGGTTTGAGTTTCTTGGTGACATTCACTGTCGCTCTCTTCGCTCTGATAAAAACCTCGCCATAAAAATTCCATCTTATAATACTTCCTTCTACTCTAAATCCTTTTCTATTAAAACTGTTAGGCTCTGGAACTCCCTACCGCTGCATATTAGAAGTGCGCAGTCTATTGTGAAGTTTAAAAAACTTGTCAAAGCTCACTTCTTACCTCATTAAATAGTCATTCCTCTAAAAGAAAATACTACCTACTCATTTTTCCTTACGTTAAGGCTTTATTTACACTTACTTGTTTATTCTTTTCTCTAGTGTTTGTATGTCTATATTTTTGTGTTTAAAGTGTGTTTGTTCATTATATTATATGTGTATTTATCGATTATGTAATTATATTTATGTCGTGTGTATTTTTCTACAACCTACATACACCCTTACATTTTCTCACAGGTCACTTAGTCCTCTGCAATTAATGCCTGGTAGAGATCGAAGCGATAAGACCGCCAATTGTAACTTTAAACAATTTATGTTTTATTTTTCTCTCATATTTATTTCTGATGTAAAATAAACTATATTTCATTCATTCAATCAATGGAATTGATAAATGTATATTGATACAACAATAATCATTAAAATACATATTTGGAATGGAATTTAAGACATAATATAGTCATTTTGTAAAAATTTCGCCTGGCTGTCGTAATTTGATTATCTGATCTGATCATTGATGATCAAACTGGTTAAAATTATTTTATATAAATGATAGACGGGATTATTAGACAGCTATAATAATATCTAAAGCAATTAAATATTATTTCTGTCATTTTTCCGTCATCATCATCATCATTACAGCCCTTCACAAGTCCACTGCTGAACATAGGCCTCCCCCAAGTAATGCCACAAAGCACGTTCCTGAGCCACCTGCTTCCATCGACTTCCTGCATATCTTACCAGGTCGTCACTCCATCTAGTGGGGGGTCGCCCTACACTACGCCTACCGGTACGAGGCTGCCACTCGAGAACCTTTCTTCCCCATCGGTTATCGGTTCTTCGAGCTATATGGCCGGCCCATTGCCACTTCAGCTTACTAATCCGTTGGGCTATGTCGGTCACTCTGGTTTTACTGCGGATATCCTCATTTCTGAGTCTATCACGCAGAGAAACTCCGAGCATAGCCCTCTCCATAGCTCGCTGAGCGACCTTGAGCGTCCTCATACGGCCAGCAGTGAAGGACCACGTCTCAGATCCGTAAGTCATCACTGGCAACACGCACCGGTTGTACAATCTAGTTTTTAGAGATTGAGGTATACCTGACGAGAAGATATGTCGTAATTTCCCGAACGCTGCCCAGCCGAGTTGAATCCGTCGATTGACCTCTCGGTCGAAGTTGGACTTACCTAGTCGGACTATTTGTCCTAGGTAAACGTACTCGTCAACAACTTCGAGCATAGTGCTCCCAACAACTACCGGCATAGGTGTGACATGGACATTAAACATGATCTTTGTTTTGTCCATGTTCATCTTAAGACCTATCCGTTGGGAGGCACTATTGAGGTCATTGAGCATAGTGCTTAAGTCCTCCAGCGATTCTGTCATAAGGACTATATCGTCGGCAAATCGAAGGTGAGTGATGTACTCGCCATTGATGTTAATACCGTATCCTTTCCAGTCCAGTAGCTTGAAAACGTCTTCCAAAGCAGCGGTGAAGAGTTTTGGGGATATAACGTCACCCTGTCTTACACCTCTCTGCAGTTGGATAGGTTTCGAGCTCTGGTTCTGTACTCGGATAGCCATCGTAGCCCTACTGTACAAATACTTCAGCACTTCGATATACCGACAGTCAACTTGGCACCGCTGAAGGGACTGCAGCACCGCCCAAATTTCGACGGAATCAAAGGCTTTCTCATAGTCCACATACGCCAGGCCAAGCGGCAAATTGTACTCTTCAGTCTTCTGTACAATCTGCCGCAGGGTATGTATGTGGTCTATGGTACTGAAGCCTTTTCGGAAACCGGCTTGTTCGGGAGGCTGGAAGTCGTCGAGTCTGCGTGCGAGACGATTCGTAATGACTCTCAAAAACAGCACGTAGACGCGGCTCAGAAGGGAAATCGGTCTGTAGTTCTTCAAGAGAGCGGTGTCGCCTTTCTTAAAGAACAAGACCACCGCACTTCTGCTCCACGCCTCTGGAGTAGTGCCACCATGGAGGACGGAATTGAAGAGCTTCTGAAGGACTTCAAGTACCGGTGTTCCACCCGCTTTCAGAAGCTCCGCTGTAATTCCATCCTCGCCTGGGGCCCTGCCGTTTTTAAGGTGCTGGAGAGCCATTCTAATCTCGCTTAGACTGACGTCCGGGATATCATCGGAATAGTGTCGGATAAGACTTGCTCTTGGATCGTTACTCACACTTACGTGTGGCTCCAACGATGTTGTGTACAGCTGCCCATAGAACCTCACAATCTCACTCAAAATCTCAGTTGTCCCGGAAACGATGCTGCCACACTCAGTCTTTAGCTTTCACAGTTGGCTCTTACGGGCAGACAGATCTCTGGCAAAGACTTTGGAGCCCTGGTTCCGCTCGATCGCTTCTTTAATACGAGCAGTATTAAAGTTGCGTAAGTCTCGCCGCATGCATTTGGAGATCTGTCTGTTCAGTTGCCTGTATGCTGTCAAGTCTGTTGACGATTGCAGCCTCATCTCCCGTCTAACAGCCATGAGATTAAGAGTGTGATCGGAGAGTTTTTGTGTTCTTCTGCGGCGGGTCTTGCAGAACTTAGCTCCGACCGCATGGACAGTTTCCACGAGCTTGTCATTCATATCGTCCACTGCATTGCAATCTTGTAGGCACTGAAAGCGGTTGTGTAACTCGAGCTGAAAGTTTTCGGGATTCTGGATTAGAGCACGAGGGGGACGGAGCGTTGACTTCATTAGACGAGACCTCTCCAACTTAACGTTTAGGTTTAGTGTGCCTCTAACCATTCGGTGATCGCTGCCAGTTTTCACCCTTGCGATCACTGAGACATCACTGAACAGTTGGCGTCTGGTCGTCATAATGAAGTCAATCTCATTTCTTGTCGAACCGTCGGGGCTCGACCAGGTCCACTTCCTGTGGGGCCGCTTCTGGAAGAAAGAGTTCATCATAAAGAGTCCCTCTATCTCCATAAAGTCGGCCAGCTGCTGGCCCCTTCGGTTCCGTTGCCCTACTCCAAATTTCCCTAACTTCAGCTCACCGCTTTCTCTTGTGCCTAGTTTTGCGTTGAAGTCTCCCATCAACACCGTGTAGTGGGTTTTGGAGGAATGCATGGCTTTGGAAATATCCTCATACATTTCCTCCACCTCCTCATCGGGATGTGCCGAGGTTGGTGCGTAAACCTGTATAACCTTCAGCGAATACCGTTTGGTGATTCTGAGTATCAGGTACGCGACCCTCGTCGACACACTCCCAATCTTTACAACGTTGTTGACGAGAGACTTGTGGACGATAAATCCGACACCTCCTTGGGACAGATGGTCGCCCTCCCGGTGATAGAACAAGTTGCCGGATTCGAGAATCACCGTGTCCTCCCCCTCTCTTCGGACCTCGGATAATCCTATAATACTCCAGTGCAACTTGTTTATCTCTTCTTCCAGCTCTAGGATCTTCTCGTCAGTCCTCAGTGTGCGTGGTTAAATGTTGCCAGGTCGAATCGTCGTAGGTGGCAACCGAACCTCCACCGGAGATTCTTAGCACCCCCTGCCCCGCCGTTACCATGGTCGCCACCGTAGCCAGGAATAGCGGGGCCGCCGGGGACTGGGGGCCGTCTATTTGTGTTATTGTTCATGGGGGGTATATTGCCATAGTTGCCACGCTTGGCGAGCGGGTTGGCAACCGCAGTTTTTTTTTGTGTAATTGTTGTTATCAGGAAGATGCTGTTGCCCATCTCCTGCCTGTTTCCCTCTGTCGCCTTTTACGACACCCACGGGAAAATATGGGGTAGTGGATATTCCTAACCGCCACTATACGGCATATAAACATCAGTCATTTTTCCGTAATCTCTTCTAAAAACGGCAAACCTGACGAAATTATGGATTTTCTTACGCAACCACCACATAGATTTTTTATGGCGTATGGTTATTCATAGTATCAATACTAATGTACCCATCTACTCAACATACAAGACAAAAATTGTAAAAAAGAATTAAAAAATATTTGTAGTTATTTTCTTAGATCTCTTCAAATGTCACCTAGAAGTCCACAAAGTTAAAACTAATTGGTTCTCTTATTAGCCTTAGCCTATCAAATGTCCACACAAGACGTGCTTTATGGTTAATTATAATAAACAAATTAATTATAATAAATAAACAAATAACTTAATATTTGCCATATTTGCCACACTTGTAAATCGCAGTTTTTATTATAAAGACGCCGCTGACAATTTACTGCTTTGTTTCCCTCTGTCGCACAGAATAACATGAAGTAGAAGAAAAAGGGGATAGGTGTTCTTACACCCCCACTACGCAGTTGCGTAGCTTAAATTATTGTTGACTAGAACGCACCTAGGAATAAATTTCTTTTATAAATATTTCTTCATGATTTAGAATATATGTGTATAATAAAACCAATTGTCTTTTTATTTAAATCTTTGTCATTATCAGCCTGCTGCCGTCCCCCGCTCGACATATGCCCTTCCCAAGGTGTGCCACTTCACCCGATATTCGGCTTCACGCATCCATTTGCTGCCAGCCGCCTTGCGCAGATCGTTCCACACTACGTTTTCTTAAACACAGTCGCCACACTATGAGATTCCTACTCCAACGGTAATCGCTTCTGCGACAGTTGTGACCAGTCCATTGCCACTTTAGCCTACAAATACGGAAAGCTTTATCGGTGACATTGGTTCTCCGGAGAACTTCCTCATAACGAATCTTATCCACGAACTTCGAGCTTTTTAGCACCCACTGGTGGACTTTGAGTTTATAGAGTATTGGTAGAGGAGTCGTTGGCAGTTCGGCACCTAATGTTATTTTCTTATTTTACTTATTTTAAATTCCATACATTTCCAGTGATTTTCGGCATCCATGACCACGAGGGAATTACGATAATTGACATCGTGATGTCATAGTTAATCTAAATTATCTTGATGTATTTATTAATTCTGGTCCCATTTTCTTAGAATAAGCTTGTGCCTTGCAATTTCTTATACCGGAGGTACACTTGGATTTAGATTTAACTTTATTAGGTTCAGCCATATTTAATGCTGATTTAAGGTATGTCATTAAACAGCACTTATAACTTCTTACTGCCAAGTATTTAGATATATTGTTTAAGATATCTACTAAAAGAAAAGTTTCTTTTTTTGTGTATGTTCCTATAACATTAAATAGATTACGATGAGAATTTAGTAAGTATTTGAGTTTCCGCCCGCGAAGTTTTCTGACAAAAAAACTAATATTCCAACTCAAATTAATCATATCAATGTATATATATATATATATATATATATATATATATATATATATATATATATATATATATATATATATATATATATATATATATATATATATATATATATATATAAAATGTATAAATATATCTAATAATAAAAAATGTAATTATTAATTTTAATATTTAATTTTAATATGATTAATTTGAGTTGGAATATTAGTTTTTTGTCAGAAAACTTCTTATATATATATATATATATATATATATATATATATATATATATATATAGATAGATAGGTTGTCACCTCTGAAGACTAAGATGAAATGCCTAGCAGCCTGTAATCATAAAAGTTCTCTATATCTTTCAGTACACATCAGTGAACACATTGCTGTTTAGCAGAAATAGTTAAATGGTAAAAACAGCCAAAAGACTCCTGGGCTGAATGGAAGTCTTACCACCAGGAACATGCCAATAAACTCAAAAACAGTAAACTAATATAAATTTCGGTCACGGCAGACGGCCGCAACGAAGACCAGCCATCGGCACAGGACAGGATTGTAGTGCCGAAAGTGGACGCGCAAGCCCAGATGCACAATCTATTTGCTCACTTTCATAGCCCGATGGGACGGTAAACCGACAGGACTGGAGAAGAATCAGGCGCAGGACCGACGACTTTACGTGCTTTCCGAGGCAAGGGATTGAGACACAGCCAACTTCCGGGCGGAACTGAGAATTTCTTGAAGGAGAAACTCAATAACTGATTTTTTTATTCAAACCCGGGACCTCATGAACAGTAGTTGCGTTTACAACCACTAAACCATTGAGGCCGATAGATATACTATTTATAGTATATATCAAAGGTCACTAAGGTATTTTTCCTAATAAAACATTTATGATTATATCAATATTCAACTCGTGCTATTTATTCTTTAAGGATTTCAACACACAAAAGTAAAATAAGGCCTCTCTTATTCATGTGTCACCTTGTTTTCCCCTGCGCATGACTGCTTTATTTGTCATGCACTTGTATGTAATAAAGTGTACTATATTTGCCACTTATCTTTGCGTGATGTGTTGAATATTCTGAATAACAATAAGTATGCAGTTGTTTTCTCCTCTTATAAGCTCATAAAACACGAAAACTGATGTTAATGATAGCCATCGATTTAATATACTGTTCCAGTTGTACCAGCTACTCAACCTACTATGGAGTGCCCTTTAGATAAGGACGTAAATGATTCTCTAAAAAAAAACATTTCCCGATTCTCTACCTGTCGCCAACTATCCAGTGAAACATATTTCAATTTTTTGCCGCGAAAATTATAAATTTAAATGAAACTCATTAAGTATTTTGTTTCATCAACATGCGCATATTCGAATTCGACGCTTGTTTTTACAAAGGTGTATCCATTGGAGGAGCATCCTTGGTATTAAAGACAAATTTAGGCAAATTGGGCGGTATGTCGGTGTATAATTCTTCGCTGTCTGAGCGAAACTCCGCTGACATATGTGCGACAATTTCATCAAACGGGGTCACGATATTTATGTTAAATTGTCAATAATTAATACCATTTAATTCCCACAGACCGTGCGATATATTATTACAATTATAATTCATAAAGTCGGTCGTTGTTGTAGGTAGTCATGATGATGGACCACCGTGAAGGATGTGTGTTTTATAGATGTGAAGTTTTATTAAAAAAACTGTACGATAAACTGTTGTAATGAGGGTTCATTAAATACGAAATCCATGTTGTATTACACCCACACGGGTATTTAAACTGAAAGTTAAATGTTTACCTATATCGGCTGCAAGAGTTAAATTTATGCAAAATATTATATGTATAAGACATCCATTATTTTTTTCATTTAATCCATTTTTTTAATTCATTTGATTTTACAAAGTCGAGGTTAAGATTTAGTATTTTGTGCTACACTTCTAACCTTACCATAACGTATATAAAAGCAGCATTATATAAAATTTTACTGCTCAACATAGGCCTCCCTCAGAGATTGCCTTATAGAGGAGACATCTTCGTAGTCTCCAGGCTTGTCAGGCAGTTTGACAGCAGCAATTTTCTATTATTTTCAGTTATTATAAGGAAGATGCTACTGCTCTTCTATTGTTTTCGTTTCAGTCTCTTACGACAAACACGGAACGATATGGGGTAGTTGATATTTTTACACCGCTACTATCGGTGGCTAAGAAGTTAATTATGATATTAATTTTGAAATTAACAAACATTTAATAAAACCACTTATACGGATTTTATCGCGTTTAATTAATTTATTTTTAATTCACGACATTTCGGGTGCTTTACAGTACCCATGTTCAATGAGGGGGGGAGGGGGGGGACTGAGATGTTTGACGTCCCAATGTCATAGTTAGCCCGGCTACCTTCAGTTTACGAATATAAATTTTTGGTCCAATCTGCGCAGAACGAGCTTACAGTATCTTAAAGTCTTGCGGTGGTATGCTTAGGTTTGGATTTAACTTTGTTAATTATAGGATCCCAAGCAGATGGCGGCACCCATCCATCTTCTCTATTGAAATTATGATGTTTTTTTAATTTCAATAACCTCGAGTATCATCCTTGATAGGAATCCCCGTTCTTTTGCGAGGGTTTGTGGTTTTAGGAATTAAAAATAAGTTTAAAATAAGTTAATTAAACGCAATAAAATCCGTAAAAGTGGTTTCATTCAATGTGTAATGTTCGCGTAATTTTAAGAAACCATTAAATTAACAAAGATATTTATCTATCCATCCACCAGCCATGGTGGACAAATTAATGATTAAACATTTTAAAAGAACTATCGTAATGAGGATAAACCTTATAGCTACGTACTTGACTACAAGATGTTTGCAGAATTTTGTATTCAGACTTTGGAGTATGAGTTATTACAACAGACAAACCTACGTGTTAGGGTGAATTTCGATAGTCAGTGGAGCTGGTCTGGATTTTCGTCTGGGTCTCTGAGTCTAGCGGAATAAAGGGCACTTACCTTCAACCCTCTTTATCTTGCCTTCGTATCCCATTAAGAAATACTAAGCTTACCGAATTCTAGCCATTCTTACCGAATCCCACTATCTGTTTCTTTTTTGAACTTCTTCCTGACTCCTTTTAAGGTATTGTGACAGCCCTTGAGTCAACTGCTGGATAAATACCTCTTTCGTTGTGGGGTGAATTTGCTTTAATCATCACACTTGTAAAGAGAATTGATGATCGCAGTGACAAACATCTCGCACAACTCAAACACTATTTCCCATTGCTAGTCCAGGAATTTTTTTAATGTCCAAATGAAGCGAGATGATACTGCGATCTATCGGGAACCATAAGCATTTCCGTAAGGCATAAGCCGTTTCCCATAGCTTACGACACCCTTGGGACGTAATTAGCTGATGGATTCTTTTGTGCAATATTGGCTCCATCAAAAAAGAATAAAATAGTAGGCCATAAAATGGCAAGTGAGAGTGATCAAAACAGGTGGCAAAAGAACAATCCAAACTTAAAATTTACCCAAGGTACGATATATTAGTGGAAAATTTCGTGAATCTCATTTCATTATTTCTTAAGAGTAGCGTAGTAGTAAAGCATTTGGCGCATCGTTACGGAACTGTGGGTTCGAATCCCGCACGGAACAAGTATTTTGGTCTACAAATAATTGTTGGTCTAGATAATTTTACCTGTGCAAGTTATATTTGTAAAACGAGGAAGCCCCACGATACAGGACAAAATCGCTGTGTGGGGATAACAATTTTTAGAACAATTAAAAATAATGAAAAGGTAATCTCATCAAACATGTCTGTAGGTTTATTCAATATCTTAAACACCTAAATCAAGTTAGAAGGTTTGATTAAGATTGACTGATAGCTAGGTGAGGCTGATAGGATCAACCACAAGGCCAATTGGTCCAGCCGTTTCTGATTATATATATATATATATATATATATATATATATATATATATATATATATATATATATATATATATATATACAATATACTCAATCAAGGATAGGTGTAGATGTCTATAGATCAAAGCGATTGAAGTAATATGTATAAAGTACTAGAAAAGACACCGCGATCAGCAGTGCAAGGCGCGTGGTCGAAAGCACTTTTAAGGCACAGACTATGTAATTTTGAGCCCGTGGGCTTTAACACGTGTTGCGAAAAACCAAATCTTGGCAGATGTACTTATTATTTCAATGACCAAAGCATTTGTTTAATATCAGCTCGACATTGTACACACGTTCTTACTTTGGTAAAATACACATTACTTACTTACTGTCATGAAGTTCTTAAACCCCTTTCAATTTTCAAAAGAACATTTTGCTCACCATTGGTATTGTAGCCGTGGAAGGAAAAGGGGAGGACTCCCGCCGGGCAAGGTGTTCTGCTCGTGGAGCGGCCAACGCTCCGTGTGATAGTTCGGAGATGTTCTATATATACTGTTTATGATTCGGAATTTTGATAGCGTTATTTAGGCTTCGGTGTGTTTCGCTTGCGGCGCGACGACAGCGCCGCCACATCACCCCCCTGCTCAGACCGGAGGTCGATAGTGCAGCCTCGTTGCCGACGAATGTGCAAGTGCCAGGAGATTGCTTTGTAGTTTGTAGAGTGCGGTGAGTCGAGAAGAAGGCAAGTAATCTGCGAGAGTGCCGTGAAGCATCGAGCAGTGAGGCTCAGAGCCGTGCCGAACACTGTAGCGCAGAGAGTAGCTTGAAGGAATAGGAAGCATTATTATTCCAGTGCTGCGATGAACCTTGTGAAGCTAGATGGCTTGCAGGATATGGACTGCAGACGATATCTGCTGGGTGGGGTATTCTATGATGATGAAGCTTGAAGTTTCCGAAGGTTGTTGGTTGCATGTTCAGATCACGTCGGGATCACCACTGTGGCCGAGCAAGGGGAGAATCTCCCGTCGCGAAACGTGTTCTGCCCGGGGAGCGGCCAGCACTCCGTGTGATAGTTCGGAGATGTTCTATATATACTGTTTATGATTCGGAATTTTGATAGCGTAATTTAGACTTCGGTGTGTTTAGCTTGCGGTGCGAAGACAGCGCCGCCAAAGTATTAATTCTGCATTATTTCCAGTATATTTTTGTTATTTATAAAAGTAAAACTTTAATAATCAGCTTTAAATATCGAGAGAGTAAGAATTTACGAACTTTCACTAAGTGTCCTAAGTCCTAAGTCCTTTTCTACCCAAGATTCCGTCTGGGTTGGTACCGCCCTCTTGCCTACTCCCCCCTCCCCCAAATAACAGTACTTGGGCTCCTCTATTCCAGTCTAAAGAGAGCCAGTGTTATTACAGACTGTAAGGCATTCCATTTCAACTCTCAGAGATTACAACGCATCTAAAGTATTCCTTGTTTGAAATTGGCTGAAGGTGTCCATGCACCACCCGTACCCACTTACCATCAGGTGGGCTATAAGTACGTATTCACTTTTATATAGCATTTAGTGACAAACGAGTACACAGTCCACCTGATGATACGTGGATGCTGTGGCTCATAGACATCCACATTTATCCTCAATTATGAATCAAAATGCAAATCAATGTATTTGCATTTTGATTCAACTCTGAGAGGACTAAGATGGAATGCCTCAATTCCAGTAAAAAAGGTCTCTGGTTCTCTACATTCACCATACGAAGCACAGCAGCACTAAGCTGGTATTATATGAGAGCGTGTCCTGCTCCGGTCGAGCCGACCCATTCGTGCTACAACTATAATATAGGTGCAGCGTGGCTCTACCACGTAAGAGTACTTTAGTTTTCAACTAAATAATTATTTTATTTATATAATTAAATAAACTATTAATCAAATTCGAAACGTTCTTTAATGCTGTAAAATATGCGTTTATATAATTGTGAAGTGTTTTTGGTTAAATTTTTGTATGACGTATAAAAATGATACTGAATACTAGCAACTGGGCTTTTGCATTTACCGTACCACATTTCGAAGATACGAAGATAAATTTACCGTATTCATATCTCCTTATACTTGACATAAAAATTGAAAAGGGAAATTGCAAATTTACATACGCTCTTCAGTGAACAAAAACATCATGGAAGCCTACATGCCCAAAATTATTTTGCCAAAGACCTTTAACCGGAACGAAGCACCGAGGCGTATTACTCAATACGAGTATACCTACTTTCTTCGAGTCCTTCAATTTAAAAATTGACAGCTCGTTTAAAAACAAACATTACTGAATGATGACAACGTAACGTACTTCAGTGGTTAAACTGCACTTATAATACCGTTTATGTCTGCAGTGGGAATAGTTCGTCTTAACCGCGAAGGAACAAACTTGGAAGAATAATCCCATACTCTCAGAGAACCGACGGCGTTCTTCATCAGAGGTGACAGCTTATATACATTTTGATTTTTAACCAAGCATAGATGGAAACAAATCAGGAAATGAGCATCAGCGTCTTCCTAATAACGATTAAAACTAAAAAACCGCGGTTGCCAACCCGCTCGTCAAGCTTGGCCACTATGGGAAATATTAGGCATTCCATTTGGGAGGCCTATGTTCATCGGTGGACTTTTATAGGCTGCAATAGATAAAAAGATTTTCAGAAGCATATTTCTATCGCTATATGTAAGTTACAGGTTTACCTGTAAGCTACAGGCTGGCTACAGATGATGATACTGATGGCAACGATGATGGTGAATAATTTAGCTAATAAATGTGACAAAGCAATTTAAAGTGCATTTTTATTCATATATTTTCATTGTTAATATTTACCCATCACTTACTATTAACTGTCACCCAGAACGGTGGACAGACAGACAAATTACTGAACTTACTAATGGAATTGTCTTTGGCATGATCCTGACACCCTTCTCATGTATGCGTATGATATGCATCATCATTTATATCGTACGCGTATATTATCGTCAGTTGAGGGTTCTCTTTTATTTATTTTTTATAGAGTAAGTGTGACAATCGACCACACAGTCCACCTATTAGTTTTAAAGAAATAATAGGTTTAGACTGTTTAAATCTTTTAATCTGTTCTTAATTTTTACACACAGCGAATTTTAATCTGACCAAAAAACGGAGTTGCCAGTTATATAAAAAACAACTCCCAAGGAGGCTATTAATACCATAGTGATTTATATAAATTTTCCCAAGTAATTTAAATAACAATATTTAAACAATAAAAAGGACAGAATTAAAACCTTAAATTAATATTTTTAACAGTCGGCCATCCTGAAATGGTGGCTGTCCCAGACACAAGAACAAAATAATATTTAAAAAAAATGTTATTGGAATCATAAGTGACCATCAATTGTCTATTATACTGGAACACATTCATATAATGAAATATTACACATTGCAAAAAAAAATTACAAAATTACAACTGGTAGCTTGATACTTTGTCGGCCATCCCGCACCACAGAATGTCCCCATTCTGTATAATGTTTAGATGTTGGAATTATGTGCCTTGAGTTGGTTCAGCATCCCTTTCTCGCGAGAAGTTCACCGCATCTGTACAGCAATTTGGTTCGACTGGGCACCGCTTGCATACATAGTATGCTTCGGCCTCACTCCAGCGAAATTAAGTAATCTCTAGGCACCGCTTGCACACACAAGGTACTTCGGCCTCTCTCTAGAGATTGTATATGAATGGGCACCGCTTGCACACACAGGGTGCTTCGGCATCACTCCAGTTCGTTTCAAGTCAACAAGTCTGGGCACCGCTTGCACGCACCAGGTGCTTCGGCCTCACTCCAGTTCATCAACAGCTAACAAGTCTGGGCACCGTTTGCATTCCCAAGATGCTTCGGCCTCACTCCAGGGAATTTCATTGTTTACTGGGCACCATGTGCACACACAAGGTGCTCTGGTCTCCCTCCAGTCTTCTAGGATATCAGCATTGCTTTACTGCCCGGGCACCATGTGTGCACCCTCGTTGGCATCATAGAGTTCAATCAGGACTGGATGTTGGAAAAGAATACTCAGGACAAGGAATTAAGGAAATTTGTATATTTGAATAGCACACTATATCAGAATCACAGGGCAGTAGTATAAATAATACATAAAAAAATTACACAATTTGTACGGGTGAATAATGAGATTAATTGTTAGTTACTATCGCAGTAATCACTTTCGGATTCTGAATCATTAAATGTCACCCAAGGCTTTAATTTGTCTACCGGAAAAACGTTACTATACTTTTTTTTTGAGTAACCCTCAACGCTACAAATCAAATAACGGTCATGGTCCAACACTGCTGTCACGCGATATGGGCCACTGAAGGCTGGGACAAGTTTCTGATTCTCTCCGGGTGTCCTGGTACTCTTTTGTGCCATTACTAAATCCCCGACCTTGTATACTGTGGCCTTACATCTTTTTTTATCAAACCGTTCCTTCATTGTCTCTTGTTGTTTAACTAACTTGTCACTTGCCTCATTCCTGATTTTCTGTATAGTTTCGGGCGAAATATCTTTAGATGAAATTATATCGTGCAGATGAGTCTCAGAAGCATTTATCGTATTTTTTCCGAAAATAATTTCTGTAGGACTTTTGCCAGTACTTTGGTTCACTGTGTTATTGAGACTCCATTGCACCTGATTAATATGAAGGTCCCAATTCCTATCATCCTCTCCATGACATAAAGCTGTGATCGACGCCAGGATTGTGCGGTTATACCGCTCAATTTGGCCATTAGCCCGAGGGGTAGCCACTGCGTTTAAGATGTGCTTAAGTCCTACTGATTCAACGAATGTTTTAAATTCATTGGAGGTAAAGCTAGTTCCCCGATCAGATATCAAGCTTTGCGGTACCCCGAATAGTCCGAATACGTCCTTAAGAACGTCGATCGACGTCTTGCTTTTTGTATTTTTGACCGCTTTTATTACCACAAACTTTGTGAAACTGTCAATTATACCGAGAATATACATATTACCTCGTTTGGTTTTTACAAAGGGACCCAAATGGTCAATATGTAAGCATTGAAAAGGGTTACAAGGTTTTGGTATGGAATGTAGAAATCCTTGTTTTTTACCGCCTGGCTGTCGGGCATGTGCGCATGGAATACAAGCACGTACATATTTTTTTACAAATTGAGTCAATTTAGGAAACCAGTAATCTCTTTTCACTTTTTCCAATGTTTTCTCGCAAGAAAAATGACCAGCTTCATCATGGCACTGTTGACAAATCTTCCACCGTGCATCTCTAGGTACCGCCCATCGTAATTGGCCTTCAACTCCTTGGAACATCTTGTGACAGTGTGACCTTGTTCACCACAGTTAAAACATGTTATCAGAATTTGTCTTCTCGCATTTAAATCCATAGTTTTCTTAATGTGACTGTGGTCTGTATTATCACGATTAATCGGAGTGTATCTCTTAACCGTGTCTACAACCTTACTCGATATATTTCTAAAGTACTTCAAGACTTCTTCAGGTTCTTGAAGGTTGGCTCCTTGCACATTCATTCTCACATTTGAATCAAATATTCCGTGAGTCAAGCAATCTACCGCATGCCTGCCTTTAAGTTCGCATCTGTTGACAAGCATAATTTTGTCGTAATAATACTCTTCCAATGTTTCGTTGCGTCTTGTTTTTCGTATTAACATTTCGGACAACAAGTCCCCATAGTTCTGCTCACACGGGAATGCAGCTAAAAGTTTATCTTGCCATTCTGGCCAGGTATATTTAATGCTTGTCAGTCCGTCATACCAACGTTTGGCTAAACCTTTCAGCTTAGGTAAAGCACAGAATATCGTTTGACGTTCTGACCACCCGTACACATGTGCTGACTCGTTTATTTTAGAAAGCCAATCTTTCATTGTCTGTGACTTAGCTTGTGGGTCGAATTCTGCTATTATGTGCTGAGCGTTATGTATGGCAGTACCAGGAGACCCAGCATTAATTTTATTGTTGAGAACACTAACTAATTGCTCTAGCAGCGTTGTATTCGGTGTTTCCTTTAAACTAAGTGACTCGCGTGAAACATGACGCCGTACTTTAGAATTATGGCTTTTGGATAAAATTGAAGAGTTTGATCTACTTCGCTTTAAAGTATTTCTCGAATGCCTATGAGTATATTCTGTTCCCGATCGTCCTGATTCTGACACCAAATTTCTACCTTTTGACGAGCTACTTAAGCTACCACGATCATGTGATTGTCGTTTATTATATGTCCGAGACATGTCTCGGTATCGATTCCTTGAAGATACTGGTGTCCGAAGACGGCTTCCACGATGACTATATTGCGACATATGAGAGCGATTATCACTCTCCACGGGAGAACGCGATGCCATCCTTCTCCTATATTTACTGCGAGAGTGTGAAACTTTGCGATTACTTCTACTTGATGACATTCGCTTATCCGTGATGTGAGTATTACTACTACTGCCTTTGGGTGGTAAAGGTGGTGTTGCATTTGGTGTTGTATTTTCATTAATGGGGTCACGCGAATAAGAACTCATTGTTAATAGCTTTAGGGCTTAAGGAAGTGGAATGGAATGAACTCAAATCTGAAATATTCAGAAATGTCTATGTAAATAAATATATCTATTAAAATAGCATATCAACTTCTTGAGTTTCGTATAATATACATATGACTTCATAGCATCTTAAGTCAAATAAATATAGAACACTAACTAAATTTGCTAGAAGAATTTTAATATACCTCTTGTAGTCTCAACCCTCAGAGGTAAAGAAATAAAAAATAATAATAAACAATCCTATAAAAGTAGTTATTAAACACATTGCATAGGTATTACCTAATAAGGTTTGCTTGACCAACCTCATCCATAGGGACATTTACTATCACAGGGTATGAAAGGCAATACTTAGTAATGTATATATATATTTGTATGGTTCAACCCTGAGCCTATGACTTGGCAGGCAAATATTGTTCACTGAGTCATATGTTCATCATTACATTATAAAATACTGATTGAACAGGTCACAATTATCACTCAATATGAGTAGATTAAAATACAAAGAAGAAAATAATAGACAACTTCCAACGATATAATATAAAGTTATTATCTTCA
This sequence comes from Parnassius smintheus behrii, assembly GCA_036936625.1. Classification (NCBI taxonomy): domain Eukaryota; kingdom Metazoa; phylum Arthropoda; class Insecta; order Lepidoptera; family Papilionidae; genus Parnassius; species Parnassius smintheus. The sequence goes on from JAUPFT010000018.1 coordinate 4,720,945, forward strand.
TATTCAAACCCTTCATTTTCTAATACACTTAAGTGATATGTATTTCAGCCATTTTGTTACCTTTTGGGAGAAATAACTATAAAATATTAAAGGAAATGTATTAAGGTTTATTCATAATAAAAATATATTCTAATAAAAATTGTTAAGAGGCAATTGTTTCACAATATTATTAAATAAATTAAGATGTACACTCTAAACCCACGTAGAAAAACTTACCTTTCCACTATAAGGTTTACTGGAAGAGAAATCTTATCAAATTAAGGTCATCTTTATGCATATTTAACATTACTTTCATGAAAATTTTGTTATATATTAGAACAGACTCATTAGTGGGTGCCTCGATGAATCTTCTATTAAAGTATGAGATGGCAAGTTAAATAAACATAAACAGCATAAAAGCATAAACAGTTAAATATTTTGTTTTTTTATATTATAAGAGTAAAAGTTTGTGGTGTTGATATTGGAATGAGATATTTAATGAAGTGTGCTTGTTACCATTTTGCATCAACATTAATGACCAAATCTCATTCTGAATTAAGATATTTATATCTTCACATATCTTATAGCATGTCCTAAGCATTAGTAAACTACATGGTTTTATATTTATTCCAGAAAATACATATTTTGCCAGTGTAATAAGCATGTGCATAAGTATATCACATAAATTATTAAATGCAGCTGGGGTGGTAACTAAGATTTTTTTTTTTTGAAACCAGGAATCTTTCCAATCCCCCAATAGTATGATAATGATGATACAATGAAGTATCTATGAATACCTAATCATACTAATTTATTAATTGCATTTTGAACTTTACAACATTCTCCATTTTGTTTGCTCCATTAAACTTATGAGCTAATTAGATATAATTCACTTACCCAATCCTCACTTATTTTACCTTTCAGTTCATTTAGTGTATAAAGCACATGGGCTAACTAATCCCACTTCTGAATTTTTAAAGAAATAATAGGTTTAGACTGTTTAAATCTTTTAATCTGTTCTTAATTTTTACACACAGCGAATTTTAATCTGACCAAAAAACGGAGTTGCCAGTTATATAAAAAACAACTCCCAAGGAGGCTATTAATACCATAGTGATTTATATAAATTTTCCCAAGTAATTTAAATAACAATATTTAAACAATAAAAAGGACAGAATTAAAACCTTAAATTAATATTTTTAACATTAGTAAGTGGATGGTGTGACCCTAGTCATCTACAATTATCCTAGATTAAGAATCAAAATGAATGCGCCGTGGTAGCTCAGATGGTTAGCGCTCGCTGTAAATTTCACAATACGCGAGCAAACCGGGTTCGATCCCCGCCGGCACCAATGAAATTGTTAATTGCAGTTTTAAGTATTGATTTACCACGTGCTCGGCGGTGAAGGAAAACATTGTGAGGAAACCTGCATGTCTGAGAAATAAGAAAAAAATATTTCGAATACATGTGAAGTTCGCCAACACGCACTGAGGCAGCGCGGCGGACATTTCCTTGTCCTAAAACCCTCTCAGAAATGAGAGGAGGCCTGAGCCCAGCTGTGGGACGTATATAGGCTGTAACTTTACTTTTTACTTTAAGAATCAAAATGCGGATGCGTTGTCACCCCTGAAGGCTAAGATGGATCATTTCGGTATAAGGGGTTTCTGGTTCTCTACACACAACATACGAAAAACAGCAGCATTAAGCTGCTTTTTTACTCTGGTATTCTGTGAGAGTATGGTTCTACCCCGACCGAGCTGACCCCTTCCTGTTATAAACATGACATAGTTGCAGCGTGGCTCTACCACATTTTGACCTGCTTTTCTATAATATATCACCAATTTGCTCCTGAAACTTAGATCTAGAGCTTTCTTTTCAACTCTGCTACTTACGTATGCAGCACATATTTGCTTTGTTTCTCTTTCCTTATTCGTTCGTTTTAATCCTATATTTGCTAGTTTCCAACAATTTACTTTCAACGATGTAAAGCTCTAATCCAATTCGATACTGTTGCTACCTTTTCTCAAAGTAATCTACCGTGCAGTGAACTCAAAAATCAATTAATACGCAAAACTTTTGTCCGTCTGCCACAATTTATCATTGTAACTTGTTCCGTGCGGTCGATTCAAGTAAAAAAGAATCAATGCGATCGTTCGGTAACGGAAGCATTCAGAGTTGTCGGTTATGAAAATATCGATATTTTCATATTTTACAAAATTTTTATATGGATAAGTTTTAGTTCCAATATCGGAACTACTTATGGAATATACGGAAACAACACATGAGGTTGCATGTTTTTATCTTATTAACTATATGACTTATTATCGCTAATATTGATTATTTATAACATTATTAGTAATATAATGAATTTGGTATAGACAGACACAAGATTTAAAATGGATGACCCAATCCGCAATTTAACAACATGCTGTAACTATCATAAGATGTTAGTAAAAATTAGTTCAACAATGCAACATCCTTTGACTGTGAATAAACACCCTCAAAACAACACGTACAAATTGTATCACAAACCCAAGTTTTTAGAAGTAGTACTGTAAAGTAGTAACTTTTTTAAAGACGTGAGAGGCTCTTTTTACTGGTAATACGATATTAGTTTTTCCCGTGGTACTAAGACATACCTACATCCTAATCATCGATTATGTAGAGTCAAGCATATTATTCACTTTGTGTCCCTATGACCTAAAGCGTAAGCACCTTGTTAATAAAAACAATAAATAAGCCAATAAATGAATACCTAGGCTACACTAAAAATATCGGGAATGGAACATTTCCACTGATCCTGTCATATTAAAATCTTTTTAATTGAAAACTCCTTGGTTTTAAAAATCGAATACCATTTATATATTTAAAAAAAGATTCTCGGTCTTGTCACAAGGTTTTGTCAAATTTGTTTAGTCTTTTTTATTATGACTTTCGAAGTAGTTTAACACAAAAACAGTGAGTTGACCAGATAATTTCTGCATTTGATGATGAAGCCCCATCCAAACCACCATTTATTTTGCTGAATTGCGGTTTGCTGAATTTCAACATGGACGTGTCGAGCTCAGTCATGATCCTCGTCAAGGTCGTCCAAAAACTGCAGTCACCCAAGAAAACGTTGATGCTGTGCGTAAGCTGATTGAGGAAGATCAACATGTGACATACCGCGAAATTCAGGCAACTTTAGACATTAGCATGAGTCAAATACAAATAATCTTGCATGAACAATTAGGTGTAAAAAAGTTGTTTTTCCGATGGACACCGCATTCGTTCTGTGAATAGCAAAAAGCGGCTCGCGTTACTTGGTACGTCAGAACTCTCGATAGATTCCACGCAGGATCCTCAAATGATGTATACGACATCGTATCAGATGACGAATCCTGGATATACGCGTACGAACCCGAAACAAAAAAACCAGTCACGAGTTTGGGTGTTCGAAAATGAGTTAAAGCCAACAAAAATTTTTTTCTTCACAGAGTGTTGCAAAAAAATGGTGGCCACGTTTGTCTCCAAAACCGGCCATGTTACGACTATTCCTCTTGAGGGACAAAGAACGGTTAATGCAGAATGGTAAGCTAGCATTTGTTTGCCACAGGTCGTTTCTGAACTCCGTAAAGAGAACTGCAACCGCCGCATCATCCTCCATCACGACAATGCGAGTTCTCACACCGCACACAGAACAAAAGAGTTTTTAGAGCAAGAAAACATAGAATTATTAGACCATCCATCGTACAGCCCCGACCTAAGCCCTAATGACTTCTATACTTTCCCTAAAATAAAGAATAAATTGCGTGGACAGAGATTTTCATCACCCAAAGAAGCTGTGGACGCCTACAAAACGGCCATTTTGGAGACCCCAACTTCCGAATGGAATGGTTGCTTCAATGATTGGTTCCATCGTATGGAAAAATGTGTCAAATTTCGCGGAGAATACTTCGAAAAGCAATAGATACATTTTTAAATAGTAATGTTGTGTCACTTCTCTGATTCCCGAAATTTTCAGTGCCGCCCTCGTATCTTGTGCATATTTTCAGTGTATTTTATAAAAAAATTATATATGTATCTACAGTAATGAATATTATTAGAAACTAATGATATACTTACTCTAGAATACTAATACAATCCGAATAAATGTATATTCAAATTTAATTTATTTGCGCTACTGACATGAGTCATTGAAAAATATGTTTTCTTAAGTGAAGTGCAGTAGCTTTCTCTTGCAGTTTTTGAAAGCTGCGATATGTACTCCAGTTTAAGTCATCGAAGCATTGTATGCAAAAGTATTTTGGTAAATGACATACTCTTGACCGAATTTCGACCAGTGTGACAATTTCCGAATAGTCACGGAATATATCAATTACGCAGTTATAAATGTACACGTAAATAAAGAATAGTGAAAATATTCCATTACCGATACTTTTAGTGCAGCCTATGTATTATAGATATATCACTTCATATAACAATCCTAATTAAATAATTATTAGTAATTAAAAATATTACGCATCCAGAATACCCTTAGAATCGGGACAGAATGCGAGTGGGATGGATTTACAACGTTTAGTCACCATAAAGTACACAAAGAAAATTTGGTAAAGGAGAAGAAAATTAATAGAAAGAACAAACTTTAAAGTGCAAAGAAATATAGAATTGGAATGATGTTGTATATTTTACATATGCAGAAAGGAAAATATTTGGTACCCTGATTTTAATTGTATGTTAGTCCTGCCCCTTTTTAAGATTACACAAATAAATCAAAGGGATAACTTCTAACGTTATACGTAAGATGCAACATAATAGTAACTACTGGTAACATATACAATTTTTCTTCAGAAACTACATAAGACACGTATGTTAAAGTAAAAACATTATTGTTAGTTTTACCCCATGTAGTTGGGGAAGTCTAACAGTTTTTTCTGTTTCAAATTTTCCTTCAGTATTACCGTTTTGAAAACTCTTATTAAACCATCTTTATAATCATATAAAAGTTTATTTCATCGTCATATCAAAAGTAGGGCAAAACAGTCTTTCATAAAAACCGTCGTACCCATCTTGACTATATAAGATAGATATCCTTAATACAGTCTAGAACAGAATTCTACATTGATAAAATTGTCTTACCCATTCATATGGAAAATTTCTTTATGTCGAAACCTCCCACTGAGTGTTAGCCATAAATTCTTCGCAGAGACACTACTTGCATAATTAACCTCGTTTTGTTGAGAAACAGGTGTTAATTGAAACAATTCCATGAATACATTTAGCTAAATCATACACTGCCTTCGTTCTTTGGGACACTTTCACAGCCCTTATTCAGGTTAAATAAATAACTTCTCGCTGAGATTGTTTGCTGTTTCACTTTCAAATACAATATTTGTCATAGGTTGACAAACTCAGTCTGTATTGTAATGCAAATATTGGAGGGATAAGACATAAGTAATTCTTATAGAAAGGTATTTTATAAAAAATACTGAATAATTTTTGATATTTTTGTAGTAGTTTTTGTTACACTTAGCTACTTAAGAATAGAGAATCTGCATCAAGTCCAGTCCTTTTTTAAATATTAATTTGATGCAATCTCCAGTCATAAATGTTTCCTGGTCCATTTGTATTGTGATTGTCTCCGTGTTCTTAACACAATTTTGCAATTCTATGCATTTTTTACAGAAATATATCAAGATAAAAGTAGTAATATACAGATCTCAAATTTCAAGTTTCAAAGTAGACTGTAAAATATTCCTTAACTGTTTAGAATTCTTTGCTTGCTTCTAATTTATGCTATGTAAGTCTTTAGTGATAACGTAATATTATATTATACGAATCAAACATTGATTTGTTAAATGTATTTTTAATTTTTTTCGTGTCAACAGATTCTCGCCGACCTACTTTCAAATGTCTTCAACTTATTAGTTTTTCAATTAAATATTCTGGAATACCTACCTTGTTTACAGCTGGGGCGGCATCAAATACTACTGAAATCAGTAAGTGGCGGAATATGAGTCACTGAGAGATGACTACATATTCGTGCCGTTGGCTGTGGAGATTATTGGTCCACGGGGTTCACTTGCAGTGAAGTTTCTAAAGGAAATGTATCCGTATGTTTATGTTTTTTTTTTCATATTGTGACGGCCCAATATTATTATTAATAATTAAATTCAATATAAAGGGGCGTCAAAAATAGTCTTAAAAGATATATATTAAGCAATTAAGTCAAATTAATAAACATAAAGTTAATATATTTCAGACATTATCCCAATAACATAGTAAATTAAAGGCAAAATTATTGTTTTTTCGTAATAAATAAATTTATTTAAAAACTTGAAAAAAATATTTAAAATAAGATAAATGATAGAAATACAAGTCAAAAAACATTATAAAATTAAGTTAAATAACGTTTATAAGATAATTAGAAAATTTGTTAAAAATTGTTTAAGTCATGGGAGGTGTTCATGTATAAAAGAAAATTTTCCTAAGTTATTGAAGGAGTTCACGTATAAAAGAAATTTCCTAAGTTGTTGAAGGAGTTCACGTATAAAAGAAAATTTTCCTAAGTTATTGAAGGTGTTCATGTATAGATGTCTTGTATGGATGAGCTGCCGGAGATACATTCCTGCAGTTCTACATATATATGGGGTGGTCGGGAGCCCGACTGCCTGAAGTACTGTAGCACAATGACTAGTCCTATATTAGGGACTTATGATATTAAACTCAATGATACAAAAGCAATACTATAGAAGGTCTCCATGATGAATTTGCATTACAATAGTAGGGTCGTGGGTTCGAACCCTATATATAAGAATGACTTATGAAAGTAAGGTCTATGATTCAAAAGCAATACTATAGAAGGTCTCTGTGATTAATATGCATTACAATAGTAGGATCGTGGGTTCGAATCCTATATATGAATGACTTATGAAAGTAAGGTCTATGATTCAAAAGCAATACTATAGAAGGTCTCTGTGATTAATATGCATCACACTAGTAGGGTCGTGGGTTCGAATCCTATATATGAATGATTTATGAAAGTAAGGTCTATGATTCAAAAGCAATACTATAGAAGGTCTCTATGATTAATATGCATTACAATAGTAGGGTCATGGGTTCGAATCCTATATATACATGACTTATGAAAGTAAGGTCTATGATACAAAAGCAATATTATAGGAGGTCTCCTTGATGCATAAGCATTGTATGGGGTGGTCGGGTGACTGACTGCTCCTAGTACTGTAGCAAAATGACTAGTCCTTATTAGGGACTTGAAAAGGAATATTATGGTGGCGTGTGTGCTGCTTCACGCGCAATTGGTCCGAGGTAAACTTGGACTCGCTAACCGATGTGTCCTAGACATATCATCTTAGTGCCGGTGGTAAGCGGGTTTGTTGTAGCAATACGGCTTTCCCGTGGACATCGCACACCCATACCGTTTGTGGGCGGCGTAGTAGCGCATAGCGATGCGTCGTCTATCTTTCGGATGGGGATGATGAGTGTGTTTGGTAGCACTTTTAAGTGTAACAGGCATACTCAACTTCATGTCTTAGTGCATTAGCGCTATGATACGTGAAGTTTTGTCCACTGGCGTCTTAGTAGCGTGCTACTATGATACGTTGGTGCAGTTTTATATAACAACAATCTTAGTGCCGGTGGTAAGCGGGTTTGTTGTAGCAAGACGGCTTTCCCGTGGACATCGCACACCCATACCGTTTGTGGGCGACGTCGTTGCGCATGGCGATGTGTCGCCTATCTTTCGGATGGGGATGATGAGTGTGTTTGGTAGCACTTTTAAGTGTAACAGGCATACTCAGCTTCATGTCTTAGTGCATTAGCGCTATGATACGTGGAGTTTTGGTCATTGACGTCTTAGTAGCGTGCTACTATGATACGTTGGTGATATTTTTATATAACAATAATACTAACTTTATTGCCAAAGTCGATAGGAGTCATGTGGGTGTGTTGTGAGGGTGCGCCGCCCGTATGATAGTTGCATTGATGCTTACTGCTACTTGCGGTATTGCGTCTTGTGATGGATCTGCGGGTGTGCTGCGCCTGATTCGACGCATTCCTGTTGTTCTGGTCGATGGAGGTATACAATTAACATCTTAGTGTCGGTGGTAAGCGGGTTTGTTGTAGCAATACGGCTTTCCCGTGGACATCGCACACCCATACCGTTTGTTGGCGGCGTCGTAGCGCATAGCGATGCGTCGTCTATCTTTCGGATGGGGATGATGAGTGTGTTTGGTAGCACTTTTAAGTGTAACAGGCATACTCAGCTTCATGTCTTAGTGCATTAGCGCTATGATACGTGGAGTTTTGTTCATTGGCGTCTTAGTAGCGTGCTACTATGATACGTTGGTGATATTTTTTATATAACAACAATAACAACTTCGTTACCAAAGTCGATAGGGATCATGTTGGGTGTGTTGTGAGGGGGCGCCATCCGTATGATAGTTGCATTGATGCTTACTGCTACTTGCGGTATTGCGTCTTGTGATGGATCTGCGGGTGTGCTGCGCCTGATTCGACGCTCTCTTGTGGTTCTGGTCGATGGAGGTATACGGGTGGTGATGTCTGCTGGGATGTATGGGGGACCTTGGAATGGTGTAAGCCCGACGATAGTCGTATTGATGCTTGTTGCGTTCTGCAGCATTGCGTCTCTGCGATGGTTGTTTGGTGGGACGCTATTCTCAATGGCGCTCTCTGCGTCTTGGTTTGACTCACACCTAAGTAGCTTTGCCCAAGTCGGGTCCCTTCATTGTGGGGCTGCAGACTGTCTGCCCTCCACGATGTTTTATATAACAACTTAATATTATATCTCTGTAACTTTCCCACCTTTGAATGATTGAAGGCAACTTGTTGGTGGGTGAGACAAACATGATCGAAAATGCATTTACTCAACGTCAGTGACACAAACCCTTTCTGATGGCGAATTATTACTCTTATCTTATAACTGCCTTTTGGCTATATCTGCCGTTGTATTGGTTGGTGGAGCATATGTGTCGACCTCATGCGGGTGGTAGCTGGCGGGAAGATCTGAGGAGACTCTCAAGGCTGCGGCCGAAAGCCGCACAACGTGGGACCCGATTCCCTTGAGGTGAGCAGTAGTCTCATGACACGCTCTGCGGCTAGTAGCCGTGCTGATCATGCAATTGGTGGTGATGCCATACACTTACATCACGTCTGCAGGAGCGGCGGTCTGGCAGGTGGTGGCGCTCACGGAGGGTTTACGGCCAGTGTGCCTATTTGCCTAAACCGTGTGACGTACATTCACTGTGGCTGGATTCGTTCATATTCTGTATGGCGTTTACACGCATTGACATGCGCGACTTCGGTCGATGTTTGTGCTTACGCACTAACAAGGGGCCAAGCCTCTTTTACTGGTTCTCCAGTTATTTTGCTGTGGACTACGGTCCAGTTCCCGAATTAGCGTTCCCTACGGAGGGAGTGCATCAAAATGGTTGGCACTCACCGTGCACGGCGTGTGTGGGGCCGTGTACCTCCCCTACATTTTTTTAATAAATGTAGGAGAGCGAAGCCCTTGTATCGGGTATTTTGTATAAATATATTGTGAGCCTTTTCCAAGCGGGAAGGGATAAATAATAATAAATTAATAATGTAAACCTGATACAAGTGGAATAGGGACGTTTTATGTTCTTAACCTTTTTCGAGCCCTGTCTTCGTGAACGGGGTTCACTTAGCTTATAAGGCACTACCAACAGCTTTCAATTGCTCTAGTGAATATTCATTCTTCCAAACGACACCTAAAAGAACTAAGTTACTAAACAAACACAACGTAAATAAGGGTCCTAACTAGGTCGATCACGCCAAAATATTAAAAACGGCCTATTAATAAACCTTTTGAAAGATCATTTAGGAAGATCAAAACATATTTCATTAATCCTGGTCTCATATATATAGTGTTATTTAAAAGGGGATGTTTTTAATATTATAAAATTTTTATATAGAAAGAGGGGGGGATCGTTACAATATGTTAATCATCATCATCATCATCATTACAACCCTTCACAAGCACTGCTGAACATAGGCCTCCCCCAAGGTATGCCACAAAGCACGGTCCTGAGCCACCTGCATCCACCGACTTCCTGCATGTCTTACCAGGTCATCACTCCATCTAGTGGGGGGTCACCCTACACTTCGCCTACCGGTACGAGGCTGCCACTCGAGAACCTTTTTCCCCAACGGTTGTCGGTTCTTCGAGCTATATGGCCGGCCCATTGCTACTTCAGCATACTAATCTGTTGGGCTGTGTCGGTCACTCTGGTTCTACTGCGGATATCCTCATTTCTAAGTTTATCACGCAGAGAAACTCCGAGCATAGCCCTCTCCATAGCTCGCTGAGCGACTTTGAGCGTCCTCATACGGCCAGCGGTGAAGAACCAGTCTCGGTTCCGTGGGTCATCACTGGCAACACGCACTGGTTATACAACTTAGTTTTCAGGTCTTGAGGTATACCTGACGAGAAGATGTGTCGTAATTTTCCGAACGCTGCCCAGCCGAGTTGAATCCGTCGATTGACCTCTCGGTCGAAGTTGGACTTACCTAGTCGGACTATTTGTTCCAGGTAAAAGTACTCATCAACAACTTCGAGCTTAATGTTCCCAACAACTACCGGCATATGTGTGACATGGACATTAAACATGATCTTTGATTTGTTCCTGTTCATCTTAAGACCTATCCGATGGGAGGCACTATTGAGGTCATTGAGCATAGTGCGTAAGTCCTTCAGTGATTCTGCCATAAGGACTATATCGTCGGCAAATCGAAGGTGAGTGATATACTTGCCATTGATGTTAATACCGTATCCTTTTTTCCAGTCCAGTAGGTTGAAAACGTCTTCCAATGCAGTGGTGAAGAGTTTCGGGGAAATAACGTCACCCTGTCTTACACTTCTCTGCAGTTGGATAGGTTTCGTACTCTGGTTCTGTACACGGATAGCCATCGTAGTCCTACTGTACAAACACTTCAGCATATGTTAATAATTATTGTTCATTATAATATTATTTACATAAATTTATATATTCTAGAATGTAAATCCAGCATGAATTACCTGGTATGCATTTTTAATTTATAGAATAAGGGTGATAAACGAGCTCTCAATCCACCTGTGACCCATAAATATCTAAATTTATCCTCGATTAAGAATCGAAATGAAGATGCATTGTCACCCCTGAGGACCAAGATGGTATGCTTCATGGCTGGAAACAGCAGCATAAATCTGCTTTTTTACGCTGGTATTGTGTGAGAAGCGTGGACCTACCCCGGTCGAGCCGACCCATTTGTGCTACAACCATAATAAAACTGTAGTAGCGTATAATAGTATATAAAATTTAACTGTAGGGTTGGGTACTATACTATACTGTTTTAAATATTTTAACATTGTTTTCATTTGAATTAAATTTTAATTTATGTCTGTAGTCGTTAAAAACAACGTCTTACGAAATAAATTCCACAATAAAACCTTATTTAAATATCTCCGACAGTAATAAGCAAAGATTTGGTATTGTAGTTATAAACAAATCGTGATTATAAGGAAAGTCGGCACTGGAATATTATGTTTATTAAGACTGTTATTACTAGCACTTCCCTCTTACAGAATACCGGCGCAAAACAGCAACTTAATACTTGCTGTGTTTCGTATCGTGTGTGTAGAAAACCGGAGATCCTTTTTTTGGAAACGAATCATTTCATCTTAGCCCTCAGGGGTGACAACGTATATGCATTTTAATTCTTAATCGATGAAAGATTCAAATATCTATCGGCCATTACAACATCCTTTACGTCTGGTAATTATTATATAAATGGATATCTTTTATGGAAAAATAGATATGCCGTAATTAGTATACTTGTTATGGGGATTGGAGGGTGCAGTACGGAATAGGTAATGCATATCACTCCCAGATCTATCACTTCCCCAACTCTATTAGTAAAATACTCATTAAAGGAGATCATAATTTCAAATGTGTGATAATTTAAGTAAGTTGTTGAATTTCCCCTATAATGAATAAAATTTTTAAGCTCCTTTAAAAAAGAGCAACCACAAAACACAAGAAATCCAATTATAGCTCAAATTTCACTCGTATACGTCATTATAACAAATTCAACACAGTCTATTGTGTAAAGAACCGACAAAACTCCTTAAAGTATAGTTTCTGATCATTGTAGATAAATGTATGGTGAACTATAGGCGGTAGCCAAGAATTTGCTGAAACAAACAACAAAGTGGTAGCCATATATTGGAACAAAGCCTATTTATTATCATGTTAATGGGAACGGCTAATTAATGAGGTGCGTGGAACTTGCTCGAGCGCACTGATCTTTCCCGGATAGCCTATTAGGTCTAGAAATCGAACACTGCACCTAGGCGCAACTCAGGCCAGGCGCGATCAGTTCTTCAGATAGTTCTGTAAAAGGTGCAAGATAGTAAAAAAAAAACTATCTATCTTTAAATATATAGTTTTTTTAACTAACAACAGTCATTATATTTTTGGTATCAAAAATAGCATCATACCAAACAATTAAATTGAATGCTCTATGCAGTTACGTTTGCACTATTTTGATAACTGTGTAATTTGCATAAGGGTTATTTTAGGTTGATTTGATGTTTTACTTAAAATTGGAATTTTATTTTTTGTCTTAAGTGTCTTGGTATTTTTCATTTCTTTTATTTCTTAGGTAAAAATATATAAATAGTCTTATTTTAGCAGAAGAAAGCTTTTATTTTAGCAGAAGAAATATTATTGAAGAAATTAAATAATGTTATTTACTCAATAATATAATACTTAAAAAACATAAACATAAACCCTCACGCCTGCCACCCAGAGGGTTAGGCAGAGACTACAGACTTCCATTTAGCACGATCCTGACATACCTCTCTCGCCTCTTCCACATCCATATACCTACGCATACATGCTCGTCAAAATAAAATTATTCTAATAATATAATATTAGAATAATTTTATTTTTATTTCGTAAATTTTCGTATAAATGGTTCATAAGAACGATCTATTTTTTAATTTATACGTTTTTTAAGTAAGTAAATTTAGATTACGTATATTAAGTGTAGATCTCTGAGATTTACGATTAAGTACAAGATATAGACATTGGCATTCAAGAACACATATTGCGATCATATCTCGCGATATTTATGTACATGCTTATCTGTATCTGTTCGGCTGCTCTTACGAATGTGATAAAATATAACACAGCTGGATCTGTCTATTTAATCGTTCATTTAAGAGCACACGAAATAAATAATAAGCTTAAGCTGTCTTGTTTATAACTGATCATATAGTTCCGTTAATCTAATATATAAAAATTAATGTTTGTTCGAATTTTATGCGCTGCCATACCGTTCATCAGATTGCGGTAAAACTTTGTAGACTTATAGATATTTGATTAAGATATTTTGCTTGCACTTGCACGAAGGTTGTAAGCATTATACAATTACCTTACAGTAGATGGCGCGTATCGTATCGACAAATTTATTTCAAAGTTATATTTGGGGTATAATAGTTTTCTCACCTGGTTTGGTTCTATAAATATATAATTGTAAATGAAAATGATAAATATACATAAATATCAATAAATACATAAATACATACATAAACACTCACGCCTGTCACCCAGAGGGGTAGGCAGAGACTACAGACTTCCATTTGGCACGATCCTGACACACCTCTCTTGCCTCCTTCACATCCATACACCTACGCATACATGCTCGTCGGTTAAGGGTACTCCTGATTTGGCCCGTTTTCAATAAATTGCCAATTTGGTCAATAAATTTTTGCCTAGGATGTCCCTTTCCGACTCTGCCATTCACTTCTGCACCATAAATTTTCTTTTTCACTCTTTCCTCATTCATTTTTTCCACATGACCAAACCAGCGAAGCATTCCTTTCTTAATCCTGGTCACCACATCGTCTTGCAAACTACACTCTTCTCTTATTACACAATTTCTTACCCTGTCATTCAGATTCAGCCCCAACATACTCCTTAACGACCGCATTTCTACTGCGTTTATTCTATTCACACAAAAACAATCGTCTGTCACTATGAAACTCACACATTCAAACAATAAACTAACAATTTCACACACAGGCAGACATTATAACAGAATCGCTTGATGACAGCGACAACTCGGGTACAGACTCAAATCAGTCGCTTGATCGATCTTCTTATTGTATGAGGGCGATAACCTGTGTTAGTAAACGAATCCGAAACAACAAGACTGTTATTATTGTAATTTTTAAATTAAAAAGAAGTAAAAAGCTATAAAGCTATAAATAATGCTGTAATTAAGCTACTGATATAAGCTATAAATAAGGTGATTAAATATTACTTCAATATCCTATGCCTTTAAACGAGCAATTCTTGTAACGGCTCAAACGATTTTCATCAAATTTAGTATCCAGGGTGTTTCGGGGGCAATAAATTGATCTAGCTGGGATTTATTTTTAGAAAATGTCTTTTTGTACGTGTTTTCAGGCAATGAAAAACTGGAACAATAAAATAAGTTTACCTTCTTATATTGTTGCAGTTCAGACACTGTGTAAATGATCGTAATAGCTCAAGTGGATATCGAAAAGCCTTGGTTCGCGTCCTGCCTTCGGTCCCATTTTTTTCCTTTTATTTCAATTTCCCTTCTTTTGTGACAAAATATTATATATACTATAATACTATAATAAAATATTATATATATTATATGGGCTCGAAACAATATAACTATTGTTTCGAGCCCTTTTTTTTAGTATTTTTTTTTAAAATATGAAAATTTTAATTAAAACTAATTGCACTCATGATTTTTTATTCAAATAACCAGTTCAGTTTTTTCTATTATGTCAATAAGATCAAAAAATATTATTCATCAGTGTGTAATTTGTATCAAAATGTAATTTCTAAAAAAAACGAGCAAAGCTCGGCCATCCGGGTACTTATGAATGATAACGTTATCTTTTTGTAAATTTGGCGGCAAAAATTAAACAATTCGCCATTTTCCACTCTTAGCTCTTTATGGTTAAATATTGCAAAGTCCATTTCTGTTGACGATGTCTTGTTTAGACGAGATTGACGACATTATATTATTATCGACGGTAGTGTTTGTTCTTGAGTGTAGACCACTACACCACTCTTGGTGAAGAATTCTGGCTTGTTTCTTGGTTGTGCCTGTGCAAGTACTAAGAGTTACAAAGCACTGAACAACCGGAGATAACATGCCTAAGTGACTCACCGGGATGTCGAAAAGCTCGACAGATTTTTTTTTTTTTTTTATAGAAGAGGGGGCAAACGAGCATGCGGCTCACCTGATGTTAAGTGACTACCGCCGCCCATGATCAACCGCAACACCAGAAGAATTGCGGGTGCGTTGCCGGCCCTTTAGAAAGGAGTAAGCTCTTTTCTTGAAGGTCCCCAGGTCGTATCGGTCCGGAAAAATCGCCGGTGATAAACTATTCCACAGAGAGGTTGTACGTGGAAGAAAACTCCTTGTGAAACGTACAGTGGTGGACCGCCAAGCATCCAGATGGTGTGGATGGTATCGGGACGTTTGCCGTGTCGTGCGTTCACGAAATTTGGCGGCTGGGATTAATCCGAACAATTACTCAGAGCACTCCCCGTGATAGATGCGATAAAATACGCAAAGAGATGCAACATCTCTTCGCAACGCCAGTGAATCGAGCCGATCGGAAAGCACTCGGTCGTCGACGATTCGAGCCGCTCTGCGCTGGATGCGGTCAAGTGGAAGGAGCTGGTACTGGGGAGCCCCAGCCCAGAGATGGGAACAGTATTCCATGTGCGGCCGAACCTGCGCCTTGTAAAGTTGCAGGCGGTGTGCCGGCATGAAATACTGTCCCGCTCTGCTGAGCACGCCAAGCTTTTTAGAGGCCAATTTGGCCTTCCCTTCCAAGTGACCACGAAACTGCACGTCACTCGATATGTCGACGCCGAGGATTCCGATACTGGCTGAGGCAACAAGGGGAGTGCCTTGAAACTGAGGGGATACGACAAAGGGGTTCTTTTTAGCGGTTAACGCGCAAACTTGTGTCTTCTGGGGGTTAAACTGGACTAGATTTAGTCGTCCCCAGTCTGAGACTCTGTTCAGCAAAGACTCGACTTCAGACACAAGTTTGTCCCGGCACTCGGAGACGTTTTCCCGAGAAATATTGGCTCGGCCGGTGTAAAGAGCATCACCAGTGCTGTCATCTGCATAGCAATGAATGTTACGGGTATGCAACATATCATTGATATGCAGAAGAAACAGCGTTGGCGATAGCACGCAGCCCTGTGGAACACCAGCATTAATAGGCTTGCAATCGGAGCTTGCACCGTCTACAACGACCTTGATGCTCCGATCTGCAAGAAAGCTGGTGATCCAATCGCACAATTTCTCGGGAAGCCCATAGGAAGGGAGCTTCGAAAGAAGCGCTTTGTGCCAAACCCGATCGAAGGCCTTCGCAATGTCCAAACTAACGGCCAATGCCTCCCCCTTGAACTCTACTGCCTCCGCCCATCTGTGAGTGAGGTAGACCAGAAGATCACCAGCTGACCGACCACGGCGAAAACCGTATTGGCGGTCACTAATCAGCTGGTGATCCTCAAGGTACCTCATGAGCTGGCAGTTTACAATGGATTCCATTGTTTTGGAGAACAAGGAGGTGATGGCGATTGGCCGGTAGTTGGACGGGTCTGAGCGGTCGCCAGATATCGATGGTGCCATCCTATAGGATGTATCTCCCATAGTTGTTGGTCTTAATAACCTGATGCTGTATTGCACATGCAAAACCCTCGGTTTCCCCGAAGAGGTCACCAAAGCGTAGCCAGTGGAGGGAGGCTACAGTGTCTATGAAAGGCTCATGAAATTTTGTAAAATCTCCCGTGGAGCTCCTTCTCCTTCCATACGGTCTCCCGGTCGGCAATGCTATGTACTGCCGGATTCTGCCATTGATCCTTGGCTAAGGATAGGGGGGTGAGTGTTTTATTACAAGAAATGACATCCCTATATAATGGATCATCCAATCTCGCCAGGAAGTAATTACGGAAGTTAAGGATAGTAGTTTTATGTTTACCGGTAGCAGTGACAGTATTAGCAAATCTTAGAAGGTAGGGAGGTACTCTTCAAAGTAGGTAATACGCGCCATTTTATTTTTCACGCATATTTTAGCGAATTATTTTTTTACATCTTTAATTTAAATCAAATTACATCGCTGTTTTGAGGTCTATGTTCAGCAGTAGACTTGTGATGGACTGTAACGATAATAATGATGGTGATAATACATCTGAGTGTTCATGCTTACATTACTATGTCATTTTCTACCCTTAATTTCTTGGGCTTCTCTTAATTGTTCTCTTTACACTTAAAAGCATTATACACCTGAATTATAACTAAAAAGGAAAAGCAGCATATTCGTTTTTTTTATAAGTTTAAATAACAATAGTCATCCTTAACATAATCATGACAGTCCTTTACAAGTTTACAACTGAACATAAGGATTGCCACAAAACACGGTCATGAGCTGCCTGCAACCATCAACTTCTTACATGTACTCTTTCTTATACTCGGTAGAGCCACGCTACAGCTATATTACAGTTGTAGTACCAATGGGTCGGCCCGACCGGGGAAGGACCACACCCTCACGTAATACCAGCGTAAAATATTGCTGCACCGCCTCCATAATGTCTATGTCTGTTTAGCCTAATGATTGACTGGGAGACAATGCCCTATGGCATTAAGTATGTCACGCCATATGGTACTACTTTGTGCATGAAAGCATAAATAAATAAATAAATATAGATGTTAATGGGCCTACAGCATCCACCTACCATCAAGTGGACTGTGTGCTCGTTTGTAACCCTTATTCTATAAAAAAATGTCTTACGAGGTCGTCGCACCATCTAGCGAGGGACATACGAGGCTGTCACTAGAGAATCCTCATTCCCGTCGGTTGTCAGTTCCTTAACCTATATGGCCAGCCCATTGCCTGATACTCATTCTTTCTGTTATTTCGTTTCCTATATGCGGATATCACTATGTCAAATACTGTCCATAAAGTAACCATGAATAACGATATGGTATATTTTTTTACGTTTTTTAAAGATTAGTCCATTTTGTAATCTCGTTATAAACAATTATTACATATCACTCCATAAAACCTTGAATAAACAGACAGTTGTTCACTTAACAGAAGTTTAAGGGTTCAACAAATGTAATTTACAATATGGCTCATTGGTATTTACGCCCGATTAACAAAATCGCCGACACAAAGTTTTATTGCTTCCATAAATTTTTCATATCGTTTCGAGATCGCTCCAGCCACGTTCTTGTTAAGATGACAATAATTGTTTCCACCGTAAACGCATACAATTCTAGATGTTATCCTTATTACTACTAATATAATAAAGTTCTGGTTAAGTGGATGTTACCGTATTCGACGATGCAACTTTTGTTAATAAAGAGAAGTTTGGTACTATTTTATTAAAGCACCGAGAATACTATAAATGTGTCGTTTACGTATTACTTTATTTGGATTTGTATATCTTCAAATAATATTTTTCCAATGTCAGGATTAAATATAAACCTATTAAATCATCATCATTGTCGTTGATGATTCCCTTTCTCTATTCCCAAATCATACACATAGCCACAAAACGGGGTCCTAATTAATTTCCATCACCTCCCTGTGTGATTAATCAGGTTCATCCAGCGGAGGGTCACCTCCGCGCTAGTTTAGTAGTGCACGCGAAAACTTTTCTTTCTCATCGGGTGTCAGTAACTAATTTCTTTATCTGGAACTACCGTTTATAATATCTCTAACACTACGAAATGTAAAAAAACAATAATATATATTTCCATAAGAATAACCTCCTTTTTCTGTTCAAGTTGCTTATTGTACGCCTCACAACGTTAGGGGGTGCGCTAAACTCGATGTGTGGCCATACCTCAAAATCGTTCATATACTTTTAGCTAAACATCAAGTTCATACTATTATTAAAGTTACAATAAATTCAGACATTAAATAATAAAATTACTTTATTTTATAATTGATTCATTCATTGAGTAATTGAAAAAATATATGGGCTGCCGTCCGTTGGTCTGTGCGTCGGTGAGTCTTCTCGCTTACTATTAAGCGAGAAGACTCACCGACGCACAGACCATTTCTATAAATGTAAGCAATAGATTTAGATATGTAGTATTAAATATGATTCCATATATTCAGAGGAGGATACCTATTCATTTTTGTTATTGAACTCAACACCGTTTAAAACTTATTAATGAAAGTCGATCAGATTCTCTGGTTATTTGTTTCCGTGTAAAAATTTACATCACTATTTTCATTGTTTTAATTTTAATTTTTAACGCAATAAACGTGTGAGGCGTGCACTTTTAGATTTTACAAATAGTTACCAAAATACGAATATAAAACTCACGTAAAAATAATACCCTATAAAAAGTACTGACTTTGCTCACTGCATGCTGCAAGTATCTCTCAATTTAGAGAGACTGTCCTCAAATTGTTTTGTTTAAAATATGCAGACTATGTAACTATGTTTACCTTCAATTTGAAGCACTATTTAACAAGAATCGAAAATTTAAGTTGCACATTTTCCTTTAATAGCACCGGGCTTGAAATCAGAATATTTGTGAAATATAAAATAAGAGGAAAGTGCCTTATACTCGTAAACGAGCCACCACCACTTATGTATTGATATACAGGAATGGTCATACATACATGATGTGGTCCGTAAATTATGCTTTATTTCCCTAACTATTGGCCCTTTAGTCTATCATATATTACATTTTGATTATATTTTAACGTTCAGAATTACGTGTACAAATAAAGTTTTATCATTAAGATAAAACCTTTAAGTTCATCACAAATCCGCCGCGCTTAACATTTGTGCCTTTTTGTTCGATCGAAAAATTTGAATTGCAAATTCCACCTGTGCCAATACTCTATCGGCACTAAGTATCTCGTATCGGGAACATCGCATTTTGTACTAATGGTGTAGACACAGTTTTAGTAAAGGCCTTTATTAATTCAAATGGAATGTGCCTTATACGATATTTAAAAGTGATTGAAAGAGGCAGGAATTAAGACTTACAATGTTAGATTTAAAATCAAATTATAAAATACATAATTTTGAGTCAAAATCACAGTGCATTTAATGTGCCTTTTAATATATTTATAACTTATTGAAAATTATGATTTATTATATTTACGCAAACACTACACATTGATTAGAACGCGATAAAATCTGTACAATTAGTTTTAATCATTATTGAAAATAAGTTCAAAATGTTTTAATTTTTCTTTAAATTTTTAATTTAAGTTGACGTTTGGTGGCAACATAAGAAATCATAACCTCCGATCGAGCTGGACTATTTCGTTCGATGGTATTAATGTTTATGATTCAACTGATTACCATAACTATGATACAACTAGAATTATTTTGTGTCCTCCAAGATGCCGCCGATATCTTTGTGTGAGGAGGTGCTTGATAATGTCCTCTGGATCGAATTTCGGTCACGGCGGCTGGATCTGCGCAGAATAGGACTGGCTTCAAATAAAAGCACGTAAGGCCATTGAAAAAAAAAATTAAAAAAAATTGTGCTTAAATGTAAATAATATTGACTTCATAAAATTAAAATAAAATGTTTTTTTTGTTTCAAGTCGATTACTGTAATTTAGGTTTGTGGTTGCTAGTGACTTATATACTCCTTGGTGGTAGCTCAGGGGCTCAGCACTTGCCGTAAATTTTACTGTAGGCGGTCGAAAACATGTTGTAAAAGCCGCCAAAATATAGAGCATACTAATTTATTACCGCTTAACTTAGGACAAAAATATTTTCTGTAACTCAAGAACTTAGTCCATATATGTATACATATATATTTTAAGTCCATAAATCGTGTCTCTTTTAATTAATTCGTCGTCTTAACGAAATATAAAAGATGCAATTCAAGAAAGATAATTGACGTTGAAATTAAAGTCAACTTCTATAAAATATTATACCTTGATCGCATAAGGGTGACGAACGAGCACACAGTCCATCTGATGGTAAGTGGATGCTGTGGCCCATAGAAATCTACATTTATCTTCAATTAAGAATAAAATATTAAGAATATAAAAATAGAAGAAATCAGAAATTAAGAATATGCAGATGCGTTGTCACCCCTGAGGACAGGAATGCTTTGTTTCCAGTAAAAAGGGTCTCCGGTTCTCTACTCTCACCATACGAAACAGCAGCTTTAAGCTGCTATTTTAGGCTGGTATTCTATGAGAGCGTAGTCCTACCCCGGTCGAGCCAACGAATTCGTGCTGCAACCACAATATAGCTGCAACATGGCTCTACCACGTAAAAATAACGTAATTCATGTAATAGGTAAAATATTCGTTTAAGAATTATAGTTCAATTCTACCACTTTTTTTAACAGAAATGAATTTGCAGTTCACTTGATGATAAGTGCCAACTTTAGCCCATGGACACCTGCAACCAACTTCAAACAACTTTTTTAAATATTAGGGCCATTCAACTTCAAATTAAAATTGTAAGGTAACATCATATAAAAAATTACAATATAATACAATACTCTTTATTATACATCAAGAAAAGATAAATATAACAAAAAATTACAAATAATGAGAGGAAAAACAAAAAACGGAATTATTGCTACATGGCAATCTCTTCAGACAACCCAGAAGAACAAATTCAATAAAAATAAGAAATAGATTTACGGGTAGGGTGCACTATACTTAAAAAAAAAAAACTACTCATGTACTACGAAGACATCTTTAGATCGATCAATGAACTAAGAGGACGAAGAGAGAATGGTTAAAGATACAATAGTGTTCCTTAACCCGTTTCTTGAACACATTTAAGGATTGAGCACGTTTTAACTGACTGGAGTAAGGAGTTTCAGAGTCTTTGACTGGGGTAAGGAGTTCCAGTCTTACTTCAAGCAAAGGAATTATCATAAAATGTCAAGGAGTGCACAGAACATTGGAGGGAAATATTTTCTTTGGACCGTAAGGAAAAATGATGACAAGAACCAAGAAATTTAATTGATATTTTAAATAAGACGCAGTAGAGTGCAGAGAGTATATGAGTATTCCAATGAAGACGGATTGGGAGCTACCTGAGCTTAGTGCGGTACTCCGAACTTAAATTGTAGTAGTGCGACTGCTGATCGACAGGCCGTCGTGACCGGTCTGTAGGACATTAATTCCGAACTTACCACATTATTTGGTAATTTACAATTTTCCGTGGTAATTGCATGTCATATTAATGATTTTTTTGTTGATAAATGTAATAGTTTGTACAGAAACTATTTAAAATATGGCTATTAAAGTACCGCTGAAAATTGAATTGAATTTGAGCTAAGAGCGCCTTTAACCGACGAGCATGTAAACGACGTGAAGATGGCGAGAGAGGTATGCCAAATGGAAGTCTGTAGTTTCTGCCTATACCTCCAAGTTACAGACGTAAAGAATTACGTTATATTTTTAAAACACTTTAAATTGTAATAGCTAAAATCATACATTATGTAAATCACGTACTCATAACAATATAATAATGTCATGATCAAAAAGTAAATATACCGTCATTTCTTTAAGGTAAAGCAATTTCAAAAAGTCACTATTATATTAAAAGAGACTACCGCATATCAACTTTCATCGAAAGTTACACCATCGACGAAATCGGCCAAAGGGACCGCTCCCTCAATTGATTTATTGACCTCCGCTCACATGCAATTGAGGTCCCTCGATATATCTCAAGATATCTGCGAACATCTTCTAAGAACAAGTGGTTTATATTCTATGTTTGGTAAATCAACCGTTATTTGCTTAAAACGAATGTCAGTTTAGTCTAACCTTTACTTAATGTAACTTAAATGCTTAGAGTATCGATGTTATTGCTAAATGTATTAACTATATTTGTCAATGTAAGACACTCATTAACATACTTTAACTTGCAATTGTTAAAGCCACTAAAGACTGATATAAAGAACTTATAGTTTAAGATAATCACGTTTTATACGAGTATGTTAATTGATTTATCAACAATATTAAAATTAATTTGCAACTATTTAAGGTAAATCCTATTGAAAACAGGAGAACTCGGTGTTCAGCAGTGTGTTTATTTGGTTTTTGTGCTGATGAGGTGAAAAAGGAGAAAAAAAAATGTATTCTATGTCCACGGACAGCAGTAGCTAGTTGACATCAGATGAACTGTAAGTTCGACCTTTATAAAAGAAAAGAAGCTCTGCAGCCCATAGACAAGTACAGAGGTCTAAATACAAAGAAGAATTTTAGATGTTTAATAGATGAAAGAACTCTATTCCTGCCTAGGAATCCGTCTTTTTATGGAATAAGGGTGACAAACTAGCACACAGTCCACCTGGTGGTAAGTGGATGCTGTGGCCCATAGACATCCACATCTATCCTCGATTACGAATCAGAATGCAGACATGTTATCACCCGTGAGGACTAAGATGGAATGCATCGTTTCCAGTAAAAAGGGTCTCCGGCTCTCTACACTCACCATACGAAACAAAGTAGTATTAAGCTGCTATTGTACGCTGGTATTCTTTTTTTTTAAATGTTACCCCTACACTAATATTTTCTCTTGTATCGTGGGGGCAGTTTACAAACATGAATTGCACAAGGACAAACAGCCAGACCCGGAACAACTATATGTGGGCCATACAAATACTTGTTCCGTGCGGGATTCGAATCCGCGACCCCCAGCGCAGCCACTCATTGCTAAGCCACTTCGCCAAGGAGTCATAAATAATTCTGTGAGAGCGTGGTCCTTCCCCGGTCAAGCCGACCCATTCGTGCTACAACTAAACTTCTAATATAACTGCAGCATGGCTTTAACATGTATACCGTCTCCGACTCCTTTTACCTATTTCTCTCTCCAAATAGTAGTTCTTGCATTTATGTCTGATGACTGAACGGTATAAAAAGTCAGTATAGTTACGGGATGTAAAACATTCCATCATAGTCCCCAGACGTAACCTTTTAGTTTGAAGTTGATTGCGTTAACCATTTACCACCAGATGGACTATAAGTTCACTGCCACTTCAGCTTTATATAGAAAAGGGATTACTACATCCCATAAGTACTTGCAAAAAAGTTTAAGCCAAAAGATTTCAGTTTTCAGAATAGGTGTCCTACCACCGAGTTATCCCTTACCATCAGGTGAATTAGGAGATTGTGTTACTTAAATGTTAAAAACACAAAAATATGTATGGACTTATTTCAGTACAGATTTATTGCGAAATTTAGGTATTTATAATGCGTTTTACGTTTCACTGACACAGTCGCTAAGCTCTTGGGTATGGCATTTTTTTAAGGATTAGGCAAAACAAATTTTTAGGATTACTCTACAACATCTTTTTTATATATCTATGGAATAAGGTGACAAACAAGCACACAATCATCTGATGGTAAGTGGATGCTGTGGACTATAGATGTCTATATTACTATATATACTATATATCTACATTTAACCTTGATTGAGAATCAAAATGCAGATGCGTTGTCACCTCTGAGGACTAAGATGGAATGCCTCGATTTCAGTAAAACAGGTAACCGGTTCTCTACACTCACCATACGAACCATAATGTACAAAATACACTAATTTTGCAACCATAATATAGCTGCAGCATGGCTCTAGCAGGTATATCAGCAAATTAGCAGGTAAATATTAAATTAAAATTTCCGGTCCACAGGTTCAACTACAAATAATTCAGGATCTGGATGTTCGTTCATGTGCAATTTATGTATCTATTTCTCCAAGATAAATGAGGAAATCCTACTGTGAAGTGTGGGGTAACATGTCATTTAAAATATTGAATGTTTTATTTTATCAAGTGTACAAAACATTTACTTTTCTTAGGTGTATTTAAATTTGATTATGTGCTATCTATATATGGCGCGGCAGATGTTACTCAGTATGTATTGTTAGTTTCTGCACCGTAATTATAAAATTTATTGTAAACCTCGATTACCTATTGGTTACAGATTTAATGATTACATTTTATGGTACACATCACACATGTCTTACTGTAAATTTGAGTCATTTTGGTTCATAAATATAGAGCTTATTAATAAATTAAATTGAGCGCCATCTATTCGATCCTAGCATTGCTGTTACCATTGTCTCGACAAAGAAATGTATTATATTGTTAAGATAACCAGTTAAATATGCACTACCGATTGTGATATAGTACCTGGGTGACAAAATTTTGCGTTAAGAAAAAAATATTTTCTCACGGTTGAAACATGCCTTAAATAACTTAAAAAATAAATACGGCATACGAGTGTATGTCCAAAAATTTCTTGGTGAGAGTGGGAGTATAGTATATGTATAGAGATACGTACTACTGTACTACGTATATTTTAGCAAAAATATAATTCCCATAACTACTAAATACTTCGCCGGATCATAGTGACTTACTAAACAACGGCTCACGGCTCACGGTATTTGATCGGTAAGTATTTCGCCATAAGATTTATTTAATCGTTCAATCTCATAAGCGCCTTTCTTTTCCAAATATGGCTCTGAAGATGCCCCAACGCACAGCAGCTATCGGTATGCGTTCGAAAGTACTAATTTAGGTCTGCGAACGTTGGTTCAGTGGCCAGTGTTTTACGTTTTTTTCTTCTTCTGCCAGGTGCGTTCTGAGTTTACTGTAAGCTTAAACCGAATTAATTGAATAATTACAATTCTACAAACAGTTTTATATTTTATGATAACTAGTAATTTCGCTAGCTTCGTCTGGATACGAAGTATTATTATAATTTTATTTACATTTCAGATAGTCAAAGAACATTCGTTTTACCGGTTTTTTGTTTTTTTTTTTTTCAAGAATGTTTTTCAAGTTTTCTGATAAAATATAGTCTATGTCACTCCTGGGATTGTTATTTATCCGATCATGAAGCTTTATTACAATTGATTCAGTCATCCCGAAGATTAGTCCGGATATACAGACAGACAGGTAAGAGTTTTAAAATTAGTTTTTCATGTTTTAATGACATGCATGTTATTTATGTTATTTTGACATTACAGAAGGACATTTTAATATTTACACTTTTATTTTTACCAATAAATACTACTACGTATGTAAAATATTTCCGTTAGCCTGTTACATCCTATATTTTTCCAGACAGTAAAAATAATCATTCTGTATATGTTTAGATAAAATAAAGGGCTACGTCTATAATTAATTTAAGCAACACCATGAACATTTATACGTTTTTGTTAATAAACTAATTACTTGTATTAAAAGTATTTCAAGTTTGTTATAGTTATTATGATAAACATCCCCACATTGCACAATTTTGGGGAAATCCTATGTTCAATATTGTACTTTTGTTACGCTGTTTTGTATGAATGAATAAAAGTACAATAGTAGTTTAGTCAGTTGAAATATAAGTTAGCAGCCAAGTACTAGCTTATAATATTAAAATAATACTATGATATGTTACTAAGCCAATTTCGATCCAAAGGTTAATTGACGAATTCAACCGGCCCGAGACCGTTCGGGAGATTACGACAAAATTTCTCTTCACGTATTTCTCAATAGTTGAAAAATACGATTATACTTTTTTATAGTATAAGGGTGATAAACCGACACAATGCACTTGATGGTAAGTAGTTACTGTGGTCCATAGACATCTACATCTATTCTCGGTTATGAATTAAAATACAGATGCGTTGTCACCCGTGATTACTAAAATGTATTGCCTCGTTTCTCTCTATATTCACCATAGAAAACGCTTCAGCATTAAGTTGCTATTTTTCGCCAGTATTCTGTAACAGCGTTGTCCTTCCCCAGTCGAACTAAAACCATGAGAATAGTCCGCAACTATTTTTTTTTTGTTTTACACGCACGAAGGAAAATTTATTCGATGTTAAACATCAATGCTTATGGAAGACTGTAATCTGGTAATATGTAATTTGTGTAACTGTAATTTGGCAGGCCTGTTGGTCTAGTGGTTAGTGACCCTGACTGCTATGCCGGAGGTCGTGGGTTCGATTCCCAACCAGGATAAATGTTTGTGTGATGAGCACGATCACTTGTTCTGTGTCTGGGTGTAATTGTATCTATAATATTTATGTATTTAGAAATATATAAGTATGTTTATCAGTTGTCTAGTACCCATAACACAAGCTCTGCTTAGCTTGGGACTAGATGGCGTTGTGTGATAGTTGTGGAATATTATTATTATTATTATACGTTAATGACAGCCACCATTAAAATACGAAATTTGAAAGAAAACAAACTTAGTAAAGTGTATGATTTTTGCCAAGAATGATGAATGTGGCTATGAAAGTCAAAATCATCCTAGTTTCAATAGAAAAAATTTGATGGAAGCCCCTATCAGCTTAGGATGCTATTATTATTAATTAATATAAACTTAAGCATACCCCTGTAAGACTTCAAGATATTTTGATCTTCAGGATATTGTTGCGCGCCTAAGTAGACGTCAGGTACCTGGTACTAGCGCCAGCTAGTGTCGGGGACCAGAGCGAGGAGGGCTTCCTAGAAAATGTCAATCATGACTTTCGACCAACAGCGCCATCTAGTATCGAACAGAAGAATTAAGCTTTCTAGAAGCCCCACATTCGAACTTTCTGCGTCTGGTCGGTCAGCGCCCGTATCTACCGGAATATTCTGGATGTTTCGGTGTAAAAAGTGTATTTAAACGCGCTGCAAGACATGATCGGACCCCCCCCAACAAGCTTTCGGCTGACCTGAACTGCCTCCTGGCGGCTCAGGCCGAGCCTACATAACACATCCCTTAATCCGCCTTAGTAAGGAACTCTTCTTAGCGGCTTTTCGCCGCTTGCGCCCTCCTTTCTGCCAAGGAGGGTCGCGTTCGTATACGGCTTAGAGATCTCTAGTTAGATCGTTAAGCCAATTCCTAAAAGGCGGTGTTTAGTGGGTAAAAGTCTCCACATAACCACGCAGCCGGCTGCGTGGTATGCTATGAGCATTCACCGCCTGCCTCCCCCGCTTTCCGGAGCGTTGCCCATATTTGCTTCGGGCGCAAAAAAAAGCGATTGGAGCAGTATTGAATTTGGCGAGACAAGCAAAGCTTCGGAGCGAAATAAAGTTAATCAGTGTGATTAATTATTAGTGTCTTTTAAGTTTTGACTAGTGTAAAGTGAATTAAAGTGTTAATTTTGGTAATTCAATAAGCAGTTTTTATTGTCTCGAACCCTAAGCTAACAATATCAAAAAGCTAACAATATCTAAAGGTCACATTAAACACTAGGACGTCAAACCACTTACTCCCTAGTTACTAGGGGTAATGCTTCAAAGCAATCAAAATGTGTTCTTTTATATGTGGAACATGCTAGAGCTATACTGTGGTTATAGCACCATTGGGTCGACCCGTTCAGGGAAGGAAAGAAGAACCTCTTTACTAGAAATGAGGCATTATACTATTCTAGTACCTTCTTAACCGAGGGTAGATGTAAATATCTATGTGGGTAGATGTAAACGTCTATGTATCACAGTATCCACTTACCATGAGGTGGACTATGAGTTCCTATCTTACCCTTATTCTAAAAAGAAACGCCAGGTTACAAAATGAGAAAACAAAACGCGATATACCATATTAGATTACTTATTTTATTAGTATAAACGAGACAACAGTACTACTACTGTCTTATTTACAGCCACAATGTGCTTAATCTTGCTACTCTTGTATACGCGATATAAATACTTTAAGTAATAGATTGACCAGTAAATCAAAGGAGCAACCCAACTGGAGCAAAACGCGGAACTACAAAGATGATTTTAAACCCGCAACAACGGCTTCCAAAAACAATCCGCCCGTTTCACGCAGCTCGCTTATTAACATGCGTATATTGGGACCAAAAAAACCAAGATGGCCCTATCGGAACGCAGCTCACGTAAGTGGTTTTTGAAGGAAAACCTATTAAATTTTATGAGTGTTTTCCATACTCGACCTGCTCCAATTTTTTGTTTGCTTCAGTATGTTTTATTCTTGGAATTGATGTAAAATTTTCTAGATGTGACAAACTAAAATAAATAAACAATAATTCATTTGTTTAAAAGGCGCTTTAAAAAATGGTAACATTTTAATTTTTTTATTATAGTTTGATTGATTTTCTCCTCAATTCTTAGTAGCTAGGCTAAACACCAATGCAAGGCAAAGAAATGACAACGATTATCGGACGAAAATAATAACATAATATCAAGGTATAACAAATATCAAGCATCAAGGTGTTCTGCTGGGAGTTTTTGACTTGTCAAAACGTTGTTCATAAATTTCGAAACCTGTCAATTGTCGGGATTTTTTTATTCAACATAGATTTTATATAAAATATAGTTATTAGAGTATTTTGTAATTAAGATTTACAATTGGTTCGGAAAATACCTCTGTGCTAGAAAGAACCAAGTAGAAACCTACCGAGACCTAGAAATTTTTTTACACGCCCAATGGTTAAAACAGTAAATAAAAAACTCGACTGCTTAAAAGAAGTACGCTGAATAGATAAGAAATGTTAACACAACTAAGAGGAATATATTGACACCAAATATGTTAAAATCTATCAAACAGCTTACGCTCCAGAGCGTGTCAAATAAATAGTAATAAATGTACACACACTTCGCTCGAAAAACATTATTCACCCTCCACCCCCGCCACTCTCTGGTACAGTTGGGTAAAAAACGACAGTATACAATTATGTTGTACACGTAATATTCTTTCCTTTTGCTTTTTTAATAAAACGTGTAGGTAACTAGGATTTTCTACTGTATCGTGGGGGCAGTTTACATATATAAATTTCACACAGACAAACATCCTGATCCGGAACAATCTTTTCTAATCTATATAAATACTCGTTACGTGCGGGATTCGAACCTACGGCCCTTAGTTCTGCAACACATTGCTAAGCCACTGCACCACGCCGGCAATATGGTATGCATTTAAAATATTTGAAATAGCTTAATATTATAATAATCCTTTTTTTTTTTGATTTGGGGATATAACAGTGTCACAACTTTACTTTTATTCCCAGAGGCTTACTGTAAGCACTTATGAATAGTCATTATTATACAATGCAGATTAACATGTGCCCAGTAAATCTACTAAAAGATCTGATGTAATCTCGGCTGAACTGTCAGAGACGCGGAAACAATCATATATTCAAGCACAGAAATATACAGTATGTTTTATTTGCACACATTTCCGGTTTTGTTTCGAACGATAATTGTTCGTGGCGTAGTAATTAGGTATTCAAATTTCTAGGCCGTGCCTTCATCATTACAGCAAAGTAATTTTTTTTATAGAATAATGTTGACCAACGAGCACGTAGTCCACCTGATTGTAAGTGGATGCTATGGCCTATTGACTTCTACATTTATCCTCGATTAATAATCAAAATGCAAATGCGTTATCACCTGTGAGGACTAAGATGGAATGCGTCGTTTCCAGGAAATTGGTTCTCCGGATCTCTACATTAATCGTACGAAACGTAGCAGCATTAAGTAGCTATTTTATGCTGGTATTCTGTGAGAGCGTAGTCCAACCCTGGTCAAGCAAACCCATTTGTGCTTTAACCGTAATATAGTTGCAGCGTGGCTCTTATCAAGTTTCAACAGTTTTGATAAACGGACACTTCTAGTGATAAATGTATCAAGGACACGCATGGGCGGTTCAAGTCACTGTTCCGAAATCTTGATCCTCGTAAAATTTTATGTGTCTTGGACAAAGCGAATTTTGTTAATTAACCGTTTCGCCCGCTCCAAGGTGTACCCTCTTGTGTGATAGATAATGTTTTCTCTTTTTTTTATCTGTGACTTGAATCTTAATTTCATTGCAAGTTATGTGGTGGTTACATATTTTTAAAAACGGTGCAAGATGTATTTGTGCGATCGCGAATTTTAAGTTGTGTCAATTTAAATGGCTCTTTGTATGTTGTGTAATTGGACATAAACATTTTGTCTTGATAAATGGGGTACTGAACCTTGTGTACGTAAAACAATGTAAAATACCTATTGCAATATTTTTTATGATATTACGGTGACCAACGAGCACACAGTCCACCTGATGGTAAGTAGATGCTGTGTCCCATAAACATCTACATTTATCTTCGATTAAGAATCAATATGCAGATGCGTTGTCACCCTTGAGGATTAAGATGGAATGTCTCGTTTCCAGTAAAAAGGTTCACCGGTTCTCTACACTTACCATACGAAACACAGCAGCATTGAGCTGCTACTCCAGCCGTTTCTGTGAGAGCGTGCTCCTACATCGGTCGAGCCGACCTATTCGTGCTACAACTGCAATATGACTGAAGCGTATCTCTACCACGTGCAAATATGTTGGCGATTTGCTCAAACAAAAAGTTTCTTCAGTCTTTTTTTTTTAAATTTGCGAGTCTCACTATAGGATAATTTCTAATCGCCCCAAAATTCCTTTTTTTTACCTTATTTAAATTCATCCTATCAATGAATATATTTATATGTAAATCCTACGTACTTATTAGTAAACGAATTGAAAAATAACTTTTACTAGATTTTATTTCAGTAGTGTTTTATAACAAGCCTATGAAGATTCTAGTCACGACACAAAAATATATTTTTTTATAAATATAAAATAAAATATTCTCCTATGGGTGTCTATATAAGAGGTCAGAAAGGACAGAAAAGGGAAGAATATCATAGTTTATACGAAGCACTGTATTATCTCGAATGTGACAAAAATCAGACCATT
This sequence comes from Parnassius smintheus behrii, assembly GCA_036936625.1. Taxonomy (NCBI): domain Eukaryota; kingdom Metazoa; phylum Arthropoda; class Insecta; order Lepidoptera; family Papilionidae; genus Parnassius; species Parnassius smintheus. Next base: position 4,752,687 of record JAUPFT010000018.1, read on the forward strand.
GACGGGGATCAGCATTGGGAAAACAATGGGAACGGTCCGTGTCCATAACTATCACGAGACGATAGGCAAATGGCTTAAACTAAAATGTATATGATAAAACATCTAAGGTTTTACGTGGTAGAACCACGCTGTGGTTAGGTGTTAGAACCACGCTGTAGTTAGGTGGTAGAAAGAACCACGCTGTAGTCAGGTGGTAGAGCCAGGCTGCAATTGGATCGCAGAGCAACGATGCAGTTATATTATGGCTGCAGCACGAATGAGTCGGCCCGACCAGAGTAAGACCGCGCTCCTAGAGAATACTAGTGTAAAACAACAGTGTTATGATGTGTTTCGTATGGTGAGTGTCGATAATCGGAGACCCACTACTTGAAGCGAGGAATTCTTCCTTAGGGATAACAACGTATTTTATTTTAATTAATCGACAGTAGATGACTCTGGGCACAATATCCACTTACCATCAGGTGGGTTATGTGCTCGCTTGTCACCCTTATTGTACAAAAAAAAACAAAGTTGATGTACTGTTTGGGTTGAAACAGACTGAAAAAACCTATTCATTATGCTCATTTAATGAGATATATGACTGATACGTGCAGATTCCGTGGAGTGCGCACAATAAATTCAATATTTACGAGCCGCACGATCGTGATGCTATGTCGAGCAATTGTATTGCAATGCTGCATTTCTGTTTCGGAAAGACATTTTTATACAGTAAGAGCGGTAGTTTCAGCTAAATTAATGGCGTGAGGTAACAACCTTTAATTATTTTAAATGCTTTATGTCAATGACGAATTAAATAAACTGTACTCAAAAGACAATTGATTGAATTTTATTTAAGATTATTAACTACTAGCGGCAAAAGGTTATTGTACAAAATATTAATTAAACCGCGTTACACTGGAATACAGTGGTTTTGTACGTGGTAGAGCCATGCTGCAGTTATATTAGTAGTATTGTTGTAGCACGAATGGGTCTGCTCGACCGGTGAAGGACCACAGAATTCGAGCGTAAAATATTAGCGTAAAATGCTGCTGTGTTTCGTATGGTGAGTGTAGAGAACCGGAGACCCTTTTACTGGAAACGAGGCATTCCATCTCAGTCCTCACTGGTGACAACGCATCTGCATTTTGATTTGTAATCGAGGATAGATGTAGATGTCTATGGGCCGGAGCAACCACTTACTATCAGGTTGACTGTGTGCTCGTTTGTCACGCTAGTTTGTGTTCGATGACAAAAAGGTTATTAAAATTGATACGAAAGGAATTCTAGCCAGATAAAGAACTACTGTCATCACTTATATTGTAGATTATGTTATTAGTACTGCTCTTTAGGAGCTGTGTTCATGATTCACTGCCTGGTAACGTTGTGGGAAATCTATTCCATCACATCTCGTGGAAGTCGAAAAACACTTTAGGAAATTCTAGAAAGAACTTTTTTCTTCTGATATTTCTATCGATAACTGTCTCGCATTTGTTTGATCTCAAATACCAAAGTCGACGACCAGGTGTATATCTTTAAGTCTGGTACTACTATCTAGTACATGCCTGTTAAGTTTAGCAGTAGAGGGCCATTACCTGAACTTAACTATTAAAGTCAGTTTCTTATATTTACGCGAACACTACACATTAAATGAAACTATTGTTTATGGATTTTTTCACCGCCGTAAAGCACCCAAAACCTCAGAAATTAAAAAGTTAAATTAAACGCGATAAAATACGGAAAATGTAGTTTCATTTAATATTAAAGTGGGTGAAAAAGTGGGTATATAGAATATCTCTGATAATGAAACGAATAAATAATAAATATAAGAAATAATTTGTATCCAACAATAAATATACAATACAATGATATATTTTAGACAACCTGATGGTAATTGGCCGTACTGCAGCCCATAGATTTGTCTTCAATTGAGAATCAAAATGCAGATACTTTGTCAGTTGAGCATTGTCTCGTATCTAGTAAAAATGTAATCTAGTAAAAATAATTATCTACAATCACCATACTCAACACAGCTGCATGAAGCTGCTATTTTACGCTGGTATTCTGTGAGAGCGTGGTCAAGCAAACCATTCGTGCTACAATCATAATTTAGCTGCAACGTGGTTTTTGAACGTGTATTTTATGTAACAAAGAATAATGCAATACGGCCAGCAATAATTACAGTGTTAGTGGATGACCTAAGCTTGTAAATTTTCTTTATAACAAAATATATAACACTATTTTTAAAATATTTTCAAAATATCTTGTCCTGACTTAATGCTACGTGACAGGAGAAGAAATGACACAGGTTAATCACTATACAAGTGATTGTAAACCGTAAAACAAATATTTTGTGTTTGCACAAATATTGGCATTAATTTAGCTGAGACCCTCCCTTTTCTTCTTTGATTTCTTTGCTATGAATAAAGCTCAAAGCCAACACAAATACACGATAAAACAGGATGCAGTTTGCTAATAGGCATGTCATTTACAATACTATAACATCGACAGGACTGGCTAAAGGTTATCTGAAGTTCGGATGAGCCTTTACTTTCACCAGCCTTTTTAACGCAATATTATTTCTTAAGCTTGCTGCATTCAATTTAAAACTTTATTTCTAACGATTTAAAAACTGCCTCTACTGTTTGATCGTTGATGAATGTAATGTAGGATTAGCGGTAAGAAAATTGCTAATCGTTCAGGTGATTTGTCAACTTTGAGTTCAGTGATGGATACAATCTATTGCCATTATTGCCGGGTTCCTAAGTTCTTCTATTCTTCTCGAACATTATTACTAATATCTATTTTTATTCTGATCTAGTCTACTTGCTTGCTTGTACACTAGATCAGAATAGAAATAGGTATTAGTAACAGAGAAGATATTTATTTAAGGCGGATAAAAAGAAATTTTTTAAATATATCATCTATAAAAATCAACATTATAACACTGATATTGTATCTTAGCCTTTTTTATTTAATATATCATAATATGGAAACATTATTGCTTTTTCTGTATTTAACAAGAAGAAGATTATCAATTTCATCATCATCATCATTACAGCCCTTCACAAGTCCACTGTTGAACGTAGGCCTCCCCCAAGTAACGCCACAAAGCACGGTCCTGAGCCACCTGCATCCATCGACTTCCTGCATGTCTTACCAGGTCGTCACTCCATCTAGTGGGGGGTCGCCCTACACTACGCCTACCGGTACGAGGCTGCCACTCGAGAACCTTTCTTCCCCATCGGTTATCGGTTCTTCGAGTTATATGGCCGGCCCATTGCCACTTCAGCTTACTAATCCGTTGGGCTATGTCGGTCACTCTGGTTTTACTGCGGATATCCTCATTTCTGAGTCTATCACGCAGAGAAACTCCGAGCATAGCCCTCTTCATAGCTCGCTGAGCGACCTTGAGCGTCCTCATAGGGCCAGCAGTGAAGGACCACATCTCAGATCCGTAAGTCATAGTGCTCCTAACAACTACCGGCATAGGTGTGACATGGACATTAAACATGATCTTTGTTTTGTCCATGTTCATCTTAAGACCTATCCGTTGGGAGACAATATTGAGGTCATTGAGCATAGCGCTAAGGTCCTCCAGCGATTCTGCCATAAGGACTATATCGTCGGCAAATCGAAGGTGGGTGATGTACTCGCCATTGATGTTAGTACCGTATCCTTTCCAGTCCAGTAGCTTGAAAAGTCTTCCAACGCAGCGGTGAAGAGTTTCGGGGATATAACGTCACCCTGTCTTACACCTCTCTGCAGTTGGATAGGTTTCGAACTCTGGTTCTATACTTGGATAGCCATCGTAGCCTTACCGTATAAACACTTCAGCACTTCGATATACCGACAGTCAACTTGACAACGCTGCAGGGACTGTAGCACCCCCAAATTTCGATGGAATCAAAGGCTTTCTCGTAGTCCACATACGCCAGGCAAAGTGGTAGATTGTACTCTTCGGTCTTCTGTACAATCTGCCGCAGGGTATGTATGTGGTCTATGGTACTGAAGCCTTTTCGGAAACCGGCTTGTTCGGGAGGCTGGAAGTCGTCGAATCTGCGTGCAAGACGATTCGTAATGACTCTTGAAAGCAGCACGTAGACGCGGCTCAGAAGGGAAATCGGTCTGTAGTTCTTCAAGAGAGCGTTGTCGCCTTTCTTAAGAACAAGAACACCGCACTTCTGCTCCACGCCTCCGGAGTAGTGCCACCATGGAGGACGGAATTGAAGAGACTTCAAGTACCGGTGTTCCACCCGCTTTCAGAAGCTCCGCTGTAATTCCATCCTCGCCTGGGGCCCTGCCGTTTTTAAGGTGCTGGAGAGCCATTCTAATCTCACTCAGACTGACATCCGGGATATCATCGGAATAGTTTCGGGTAAGACTTGCTCTTGGATCGTTACTCACACTTGCGTGTGGCTCCAACGATGATGTGTACAGCTGCCCATAGAACCTCTCAATCTTACTCAAAATCTCAGGTGTCCCGGAAACGATGCTGCCACACTCAGTCTTCAGCTTTGACAGTTGGCTCTTTCTGACGGACAGATCTCTGGCAAAGACTTTGGAGCCCTGGTTCCGCTCGATCGCTTATTTAATACGAGCAGTATTAAAGTTGCGTAAGTCTCGCCGCATCCATTTGGAGATCTGTCTGTTCAGTTGTCTGTATGCTGTCAAATCGACGATGAAGATTGAAGCCTCATCTTCCGTCTAACAGCCATGAGTTTAAGAGTGTGATCGGAGAGTTTTTGTGTTCTTCTGTGGCGGGTCTTGCAGAACTTAGCTCCGACCGCATGGACAGTTTCCACGAGCTTGTCATTCATATCGTCCACTGTTACCAATTTGACTGTTTTTAATTTTGTTTTCGCCAGATAAGTGCCGATTTGAATGACATTATATTATATAATTTAAGCTACAACTTAAAAGCCGTGAGTGAGCCGTGGTAGCTCAGATGGTTAGCGCTCGTTGTAAATTTCACAATACGCGAGCAAACCGGGTTTGATCCCCGCCGGCACCAATGAAATTGTTAATTGCAATTTTAAGTGCTGATTTACCACGTGCTCGGCAGTGAAGGAAAACTTCGTGAGGATACCTGCATGTCTGAGAAATAAGAAAAAAATATTTCGAAGACATGTGAAGTTCGTAAACACGCATTGAGGCAGCGCGGCGGACTATTCCTTGCCCTAAAACCCTCTCTGAAATGACAGGAGGCCTGAGCCCAGCTGTGGGACCTATACAGCCTGCAACTTTACTACTTTTATAACTTAAGCGTGTATAACCAACCAACACTAACTGTAAAAAAAATTAAATTAACTTTTATAACGTAACTATTTAGACAAAATTTTACCTGTGAACTTGAGGTTTTACATAAAAAATACAATCCTTTCCAGTTCCAACTCAAAGGAGTACCTAATTTTTTTTCTTCTAAATGTCACATTATTAAATAATAGCAACTAAATTTCGATGCACTATGAAGAGTATCAAAGAATTAATGGTCCAGCTTTAGAAACTTTTAAATCTTAAAATAAAATAAAAAAAACTTGAAAATTGTAGATGTCTGTACATTTTATATTTTTGTAACAAAATTGATTGAGAGGAACTATAGTCAACCAAACCTAAGAAATACCTTTTGACGTTTCACATTAATCATTCCGCAATAACTTTGCACAAGCGTACTCACAGGATTTAAAATAACCTTTTACGTAAATCCGGAGAATTATGAAGTTATCTATATTTCATTACAACGTGTATAGTTTTTTATCACTAATTTAAATTGGAATTTTTCAAACAAACCAAAATATTAAAAAATAACCAGTATTAACTTTTTTTACTTGACGTCGTTTCAACGACATGTCGCTATATATATTACCGTAGTGTTTGGATGATTAAAATTCATTGTTATGCGAATAATCGGCAAAATAATTTAATAATCGGTAAAAATATTCTAATAATCGAATCATTAATTCCTTAAATGTATTATTTGTTTAATTTAATCCTTATTTTTGAAATTCCTTAAATTACATGAATCATGAATAAAACAAGTTTATTTTTTCACTTAGTCAAAGTAAATTTTTGTAGGCAAAAAACTCATATACAAGGCCGTGCTAAAATAACCACTATATAATTTCAATATCCTGCCATTTCGGTACCAGTTACTCGACTCCACAGAATCAGTAATTCATTTTTGAGGCGATGTATACCCTTTTAAAACAGAATGCAAGAAAGTATACAAAATTTATCATAAGTACACATGGTTCAAACACTTTATTAAACTAAGTTTGTATAATAAGTTTTTTTAATATTAAGGAATTTATTCATGATAATAACCTCTGGGAAGGTAATCGCAACCAAGCTATTTCTAGTTTTTTTTTTTAGTTGTTAATTATAACACGCATGATTGTAAGCTCTTATTTAAAAAAAAAAACTAGTCCCGTTGGGTTTCTTGCTGGTTCATCCCAGGGTAGAGGTATTTTTGCGAACCAGTCGTAAATGAAAAAAGTGATTTTCAATATGTATTATTCATAATCTATATTGAATAAAAAAGTTTCTGTTTCTGTTTCGAGAGCTTACTGTTAGTAATTTTGTGACTTTGTGTTTGTCTTCTTATTTTGTGAATCGGCTTTAACTTTTTGGACTGTTACTTCTATAATAACTTTTTGTACGTGGTAGAGCCACGCTACATGTATATTGTAGTTGTAACACGAATGAGTCGGTTCAACCAGGGCAGGATCACGCTCTCACAGAATACCAGCGTAAAATAGCAGAGTAATGATGATGTGTTTCATATGGTGAGTGTAAAGAACCGGAGACCCTTTTTACTGGAATCGAGGCATTCCATCTTAATCCTAAGGTTTAGGAGGATATATCTATATTCTATCTAGGATATTGAGGATATATCTATATGTCTATGGGTCAGAGCATCCACTTACCATCAGTTGGACAGTGTGCGAGTTTGTCACCCAATGCTCAAAAAAAAATTCGTTGAAGCATGTGCCCATGTCACAAAGGATGATTGAGCAAAAGTGTTAGAAAAAACAAAAAAAAAATCATCCCTACTAGTTGTACTGAAAGTGATTGAATAAATTTATTTTGCATTTAGTTTCAATCTTAAATTTTAATAACTATGCCTCTAGGAATAACCAGTTACAACAAATACGAAGAAACTGATAAATCTTGTGTTTTAAATTATTTGTTTTTAATTTATTCTGGTATTATTCGAAGCAAACTGTAAATGATTACCAACTCTAAATAATCGATATCGATTTTTTTCAGTACCGATTATTTTACGTTCCCATTTTTTGGTTGGCATGCTTGGTGCAATAAGTCTGACAGCTGTCAAAATATATTTCTTAGATTTGGTTGACCATAAAAATAAGTAACTGAGTACATTTCCATCATTTTTAGAATTGTCTGTATGTCTGTCTGTTTTTTTGTTAACGTGTCATGTATAAAGTACTCATTTATATCAAAATATCCGTAGAAAAATTGGGAAGCATATCTTTGTTTTACATTTAGTCTTTGTTTTAATGAAATCGGTTCATGAAATATAGGTACGAATTTGTTCAATAGTAACGTTAAGTGATCAAGGACATTTTTGTAATTAAATGATGTGAAATTGTGTTCTACAATGATATAATTGTATCTAAACGCAGTAAACAAAAATAATAAAGAATAACGTAGTAAATATTTATAAAAATATGTATAAATCCTAATACAAAATATATAAATCCTAATGGTGTTGTGCAAATTATTTATTAAATTTTAAGGTGTGTTTATAATTTTTTTCTCCGCCGAGTACCTAAAACGTGTTAAATCAAATTTTGAGAGCTATTAAAATTTTTTATGGTTTCGGCAAGGATCGTATCAATCATGTAGAAGCTTGCCAGTAAACATATAATACCTCCATTTTGCACTTCCAAAAGTTTTAAAATTTACATCGTCGTGAAATTGAGAAATTACGATACCCGATTTTGAGTTTTTTTTTTATATTGTTCCTACCCGTTCTTTCCTAAATACCATATAATTTTTATTTTACTGTAACAATAAATTAACTACTATAATTTTATATAGATGGCGCTATAAGTATTTTAAGCACCATAAGTTTTTATTAAAAACGAGATATGAAGGACACATTATATGTAAATAATTACTTTGCTTGCTGCCTCTGCTTCAACGCAATGTATGTATTGGACCAGCAAATATGTTTCTTCCTGTAATGATTTCTGATATTTACGCGAACACTACACATTGAATAAAACCCTTATTTACGGATTCTATCGCGTTTAATTAAACTTTAATTTATTTTACCCGTGGTCTAATTTACTTTAATTTATTTTAGGATTGACATTTAGGCCATATGATTGACTCCACTCACGAATTATATTTAAGTCATTGTTTAATGTAGCGATTGCATTCGGCAAATTCTCAAGAGTTAACTGGGTGTAAATCTGGACATCATCCGCATACATGTGGTAGAGAGAAGAAATTTTATGAGTAATTGAATTAATGAAAATGGAAAAGAGTAAAGGTGACAACACGCCACCCTGCGGCACGCCTGCAGTAATATCACACCAAGATGCGTGAGTTTCATCAACATGAATACACTGTCGACGGCCACAGAGATAACTGTAAAACCGTCAATTACCGTCAATTACTGATGGAGATATGTTAAGGGAATACAACTGACTCAACAGTATATCGTAATCAATAGTATTGAACGCAATACTGAAATCTAGCAAGGTCATGACTGTGAGTTGTTTATTATCCATACCCCACCGTATGTCATCAGTAACTTTAATTAAGGCAGTAGCCGTACTATGACCGGGACGGAAACTGGATTGAAAAGAATTCAACAAATTGTGCTTATTAAGGAAAAGTGTCAGCTGTTGGCAAATAAGTTTTTCAAGGACTATAGAATAGAAAGGTAAAATCGAAATGCGGCGGAAATCGGTTAGGTTGACGGGATTAGATTTCTTCGGAAGGGGTATAACATAAGCACTCTTCCAGGCTTGAGGGAATTTAGAGGAAGATGCACATACGTTAAATAAATGAGTGATAATGGGAATGATAACATCAAGGAGAGGAACGATCACATTACGGCTAATGCTGTCGCTACTGACAGCATTTGAGGAGATGGATAATATGATTTTCTTAACATCACATACAGTAAATTGACTAAAAACGAACGGAGAATAATTAGGAGTCGGACTTACAGAATGAGAACGAAGTGTTTGCAGTTTATGGTCACTATCAAAAGAGTTAGAAGGATTAGAAAAATGTTGATTTAATAGTTCAACATCAACACTGGGAGGTGAAGTATTAAGAGAGGTTCTACCAACTCCAACTGTTTTAAGAAACTTCCACACCCTAGATGAGTCGCCGTTCTCGACTGATGAATGAATATGGCGTCGTTGTACATCTCTACAAAATGTGTTGCAGCGATTCCGGATTTTAGTGTATTTTCTAAGGTTTTCCTCTGTTTGTTCCGTTTAAGCTTTGACAATGCCGCATTTTTCTTCAAAATTAGCCTTTTCAGATCATCAGAGAGCCATGTTTGCTTAGTTAATAGGTACTTAAAATTAGATAAAATTCTTATTTTATATCAGAAGTTCTTTTTTATTTCGTTTGCTAATAGCATTTGTAAAATTTAATTTATATTTTACATAGTTAAAAAGAACAGAATAAAATTTAATTTCCCGTAAAGCTAGTTTTGCCATTTACCGACAGATGTTACTGTTTACTGTGTGTCTACTATAATATACTCTTTAAATACTTAGTCATAAATCATAAACACTCACGCCTGTCACACAGAGGGGTAGGCAGAGACTACAGACTTCCATTTGGCACGATCCTGGCACACCTCTCTCGCCTCCTTCACATCCACACACCTCCGCATACATGCTTGTCGGTTAAGGGTACTCCTAATTTGGCCCGTTTTCAATAAATCGCCAATTTGGTCGATAAATTTTCGCCTAGGACGTACCTTTCCGACTCCGCTATTCACTTCTGCAACATAAATTTTCTTTGTCACTCTTTCCTCATTCATTCTTTCCACATGACCAAACCACCGAAGCATTCCAACTCACAACATCATCTTGCAAACCACACTCTTCTCTTATTACACAATTTCTTACCTTGTCATTAAGATTCAGCCCTAACATACTCCTTAACGACCGCATTTCTACTGCGTTCATTCTACTCTCGTGCTTCTTCTGCCACACCCAACTTTCACTACCATACGTTAAAGTAGGGACCAACACAGCATTGTGAATTGCCATACGTGCCTTTTTCGACACATTTTGACTCTTCACAATAGAGTGTAGGGCCCCATTTACTCTATTTCCCGCATTCACTCGTCGTTCTTATATCCTTATCATATCTCCCATCCCTGCTAAATACGCAGCCCAAATATACAAACTCATCTACTTGCTCGATCAATTCCCCTTCTATTCTTATTTCACAAATCGTTAGATACTTAGTTACTTTTAAATACTTAGTCATAGATACTAAACTGCACTGAGTGACTACCTAAACAGCTTGAAGTAGAAACATAAAATTTGGACCGTACCTTTTATGACGTAGAAATCCGCTATAAAATCATTTCGGAAAATTCGATTCCTGAGAGTGTAAAATAAGGGTTACAGTTTATTATTTTATTACAAAAATATTTTACATGGCGATTGACTTGATACTTACTGGGAGTACTGTATTTAAAAAATAAATAAATGCGTATTTTTAGATTTCAAAATAACCCGTTACCGTAGAGGGCGCAGGGACAGAGGGTATGCAATTTTGTATGGAAATAAAATATTTTGGTCTTTCTTAAAACTACTTCTTACCGGGGTAGATAATGTTCGATTTGAAGGGAGAAAAAATATTTAATGTTTTAAAGTAATTAAATAATAAAATTTGCCTCTTACGGTTTAAAAACAAGGGTTCAAACTTTGAATGAAAAATATTGTATTAAATCTACAGCTCAAACCGCTGGATGACAATAACTTCCCTTTATTAAGTAGGCATCCACTCAGAAAGAAGTCTTGAAAAGTTAAAATCCTTAGATAGTAAAATAAGGTTTATATTGGTATAGGTAAAAATTATTAAATGATTATTTTAACTTTAAAATTGGTACGAATACTTTAGGTTTAAAATAATGCAATTATTTTTTTTTCATTTTCCTAATGTCTCGCCTTAAAGTGTTAAAACCAGGATACATGGTTTGCGCGGAAAAAATGGTTTTCGATTGCATGTGGTGGGGAAATCCGTAAAAAGAAATTATAATAATTATGAATAATACTTATTATAGAACTTTACAAAAATCAACCCTTATTGACCATTATATACAAAATATTAAAAATTTTCCGTTTATCAATGTGTCCGAGTTAGTAATCCGACAAAAATATAGGGAGATCAGATACAGATAAAACGACTTTACATGCTTTCTGAGGCATAGGGATGAAACACTGCTAAACCCTTGACTCCGGCCTGCTACTGAGAATGTTTTGATAGAAACCCAACTGATTTTATGCCCGATGATACCTATTACCATCAAAGGTCAAAAAACTTTCCTGGGTTGAGTTTAGTTTTATTTTTTAAATGTTTGCAGGATGAGACAGGCCTGTTGGTCTAGTGGTTGTTGGCCTGTTGGTCTGACTGCTATGCCGGAGGTCGTGGGTTCGATTCCCACCCAGGACAAATGTTTGTGTGATGAGCACGATCATTTGTTCTGTGTCTGGGTGTAATTTATCTATAATATTTATGTATTTAGAAATATATAAGTATGTTTATCAGTGTCTAGTAACCATAACACAAGCTCTGCTTAGCTTGGGACTAGATGGCGTTGTGTGATAGTTGTGGAATATTATTATTATTATTACATATTACTACTTACTTTTAGGTAGCATTAGATTTTAGTTTTCATTTCAAAATTTTTATTCTTAATTAGTAATTAGTGATGGTGCCTGATTATTTAGGGCAATATCTTATTTGTTGTATGGAATCCAAGTATTGGCTAGAGAAATTTGGGAGCAAATTAGGGATTACATTATTACGGTGAATTTGTTGATTATTTACAAAATAAAACAACAGCGTACAGTTCACCCTATTCGTTTCTTCGTTCGTTTGTAGGTCTGTTTATTTGTTCGTTCGTTTGTTTGTCTGATTAACCAACTAATTGAATATTTTATTCAGATTAGTGTCTTTCTAAGGTTTCACGACAGTTTTATTAACAAATAAATGATGATCACTTAGAGTAGCAAGTACTGATTCCACGTGCACGAAGTCGCAGGCACAGCTAGTTATAGAATAAAATATGTAAAAGTTCGTATTGATTTCTGCGTTAAAAGATCAGTTCTCCAAAAATTCCCAATTTCTATAATTGCAGTAATGGAGACTATGTACTCCTCGCTCTAAGTTAAATGTAAGCCCATTATATTAAATATTAGCGATGCATTTGAAATGTAGGTAGACTTTAAATTTCCTAACAAATCTATTGTATTTTATATTGACTTCACACCTCGTCCTGAAGGAAACGCGTCCAAATACAAGCGTACAATTAATCTTCAAGTCTTGTTAAGGCAAAAACCACTTCTACAAATTGAAGAGCGCCATAAATACCGCATACTTCACAGAGCGCGGATTTGCTTTCGTATATATTAAATTTAAAGATTTCACAGTAGCTTAACTGTTAATGGTAAAGGTTGACCCTGGAACTTCTGAAGCTGAGCTTTTTTACCAGTCGAAACGGAGAAAAATAAATACAAGTATCAAGGCGTCACTAAACGTAAGAAAAGAAATATCCTATCTCTAATTCAAAAATGAAGAAGTCATCAGTACAACCCGGCAGCTGTATGGAAAGAAATTTATTAATAAGTGTATAATATAAATAGTAATATAAATTTCTCAGTCAGCTTAAAAAGGTGCGAAAAGTCTGGCTGTGTGATTGTGATTCCATCTACTAACTGTGACGATTATGGCAAATCCTTTCTATAACGAAAGGGAAAAAGAGGAAGATTAAATTTGACTTTTTGCTTATTTAAAAGATCGGTTCGATCGAAAGATTTCTGGTGGAATATGTGCTCGCTTGTGCACTTATTCTAAAAAAAAGATCATGGTTAGTCACAAAATTCGTATTTTTTTGTATAGTTTAAGGGTGACAAACGAAAACACATCCTGATGAACCTGATGATACGTGGTTGCTGTGGCCCATAGACATCTACATCTATCCTCGACTATGAATTGAAATGTAGATATGTTGTCTCCTGTGAAGACTTAAATGGAATACCTTGATTCCAGTAAAAAGGGTTTCCGGTTCTTTACACTCACCATAGAAATCGCTGTAGCGTTAAGCTGGTATTTTACGATAGTATTCTCTGCGAGCGTGTTCCATTCCCGGGCTAGCCAACCGACAGCAGGGCTCCGCCGCGTGAAATATCTTTCATTACCTTACCCACCTATCGAACCTACCGCTGAATATAGGTATTTCCTAGAACTTACAAGGACACGTTTCGCGAGAGATTTGCAAATATTTTTTTGCTGTGGAATTTTGGCTTGACATATTTGGTTGCAACGCGTATAATTGCTATAAGTATAGGTCAGCAACCACGATATAGAATGAGAAGCTATTAAGATATGCAGAAGGTCGATGGACGCACTTGGCTTTAGATCGTGTTTTATGGCATTCTTTCAAGGCGATCTATGTTCAGCAACGAACTTCTGAAGGGCTGTCATGATGAATGATGATGGTGGCATTCGTATAAATAAATAAAAACTGGCCACCCAATGGATTCCTAGAATTCAGAAGCTTAATTTAAAAAAAAGTCAATAACACAAACACAGAAATTTTAATTTTTCTCATCTATATGGATTTTATATACCCACACCACCTTGCACTGCTTGAATTAAGCAACGTTAAGTGTCGATTCAATTCGAATGAGTTGCATGGAAAATTAATTCCATCAGTCACTTAGCCCGGCGTGGCAGAAGGAGTTCCGGCGTGCCTGATATGGTTTTATTAATTGTTTTAGATCGTAAATAAGTTACTGGTCTCTACATATCAATCATAAAGGAAAAATTTCTACTAATAGGATTTTACTTCTTATACTTCTGACCGATATTTCTTATAAGATTTGTAGTAGATTTGTAGTAATACTTATATAACGATGTTTTAAATATAATAATAAAAAATCGATTTTAATCTTAGTTTACATTTTAATATTAAAAATAATATTTTAATGGAGGGTTCTTTCTCACTCAAAAATTAAGTATATTAAGTATATTTTGGGACAATACCACGGGGAGTAGGACTGTATGATAATTGAAATTTTTAGTTTTCTTTTTATATTTATTATAGCTATTAATATTGTTTACATTTCAATTTTATGTAAATAAATAAAAAGTGTTTCTTTCTTATAGCTAATTAATATTGTATACATTTAAATTTTATATAAATAAATAAAAAGTGTTTCTTTATTATAGCTATTAATATTGTATACACATAAATTTTACATATTAAAATAAAAAATATAATATTTAAAAGTTTCAAATGAATGGATTTCAGATATACGAACAATATCATCGCGAGGAATGCTGCGATTCCAAGTAATTTTAAAGATGTAGAAGTCTAATATGCATATGCACTGGAGCACCGCGGCGCCACTTATTTATTTATATATTCCTTATAGTACACTAAAATACAAAAATGAGTCGAGTACTACTTACTCGTAAAGTGTATGTACAACAGGCGCTATTATCACCCCGAAAGTGATCTCTTCCTGACAATCTTTGCGTAGAGGACTGATTCAAACAGTGGTTAAAGTAGAGGGACAAATCCTACAAACAAAATATGTAAAACATATATAGATACATAGATATAATATAATTAAGTATTTAAATGTTAAAAGTACGAAAAGGTAAAATCATTATTCTAATGGCGTTCTATAATATAAAGTTACGTTAAGTCACATTAAAGCTCATGTTAAGTCAAAATATAAACCAGTATTATACTTAACAAACCTTATTATATGCACATGTGACGTCGAGGTCCAAGCATCAGTTATGGCCATCGAATGGTCACTCAACATTTGCTTAAATTTTTATACTCGCGCATACACTAGTATAAAATACTGATATCATTACATATATTTTTTTAAATAAAACGACAAACTACCTAATGGTAAGTGGACGCTACTGCAGTCCATGGATATTTGCAGAAAGCTTTAAAGAAAAAAGCTACACGTGCATTGTCGTATCGTACGTGGTAGAGCCACGCTGCAGCCATATTATGGTTGTAGCAGGAATTGTTCGGCTCGACCGGGAAAGGACCGCGCTCTCACAGAATACCAGGGTAAAATAACATCTTAATACTGCTGTGTTTCGTGTGGTGAGTGTAGAGATCCAGGGACCCTTTTTTACTGGAAACGAGGCATTCCATCTTAGTCCTCACGGGTGATAACACATCTGCGTTTTGATTCTTAATCGAGGATAAATGTAGATGTCTATTGGCCACAGCATCTTACCACCGTGGTTTGAAACTTCCGATGGCTACTTAGAAGACAAACTTATTTATTATTCATTTTCCAATCTTTCACTACAGTCCATCAAAAGTCTGCCGCTGGTCCGAGGACTCCCACATAGATTACTTCATAACGAGTGTATTTTCCATATCTGCCACGTTTGGCAGATGCCTTGGCAATCCCAGTATATTATTAACTTCTTCGATGCTGCAGTCTTCTGTTTCAATTTCCTATGTCGCCTTTTACGACATCCACGTGATGATATTATGGCTATTATAAAAAATTATACCAGAATCTTGCCAACTTCACTAGCTCTTCAACAATTCTCACAGAAAACTAGCTTCAGCTAGCTGCTGTGTTTCTTAAGGTGAGTGTAGGGAACCATAGATCTTTTTGACTGGATATGAGACATTCAATCTTAGTCCTCAAGCGTGACAACACCTTTACATTTTGATTCTTAATCAATTATAAATTTAGGTATCTATTGTGCCAAATTATTCACATATATAGGTGGAATATGTGCTCGTGTGTCACCTTTATTCTAAAAATAAAATAAGTTGTGTGCGCAGTTGTAGAATGTTAACAGGTTATGAAGTTCAAATTTCTCAGATGTAAACCATCGCAATTGCTCGGTGACTATATTCCTACGGCGGCCTGATACTTATCTTCAATAGGCGATGTCTCGGGCAAACGTATGCAGTGTCCCATTGGGTATAGATCGGAATACCAGCGTCTATTCGGCGACAAGAAATACGGACCGGGTTACAAGTGATAGGTTTATGTTTTAGTAGATTGGCAGCGTTTAAGGAACGTGTCTGGATGCTATCGGCAAATGATGAATCTCAAAGTTGCTTGGTCAAATGCCTCTTGTTTCGTTAAGGAGGAAAACGTTTTAGGCATTGGTTATCTAGGGCAAACGCTAGAATGCTCTTAATTTGTGTATTTATCTATAACGAGCTGATTTTATACTTGAAATTCATTTAATTTCGGTTTATAGAACATGTTTTTAAAATTTTAAGAACCTGGACCATTTTAATGTAGATTTGCTATAAAAGTTTGTCACTCACCTCAAAGTAAGGATAAGTTTTAGTATCGCGGCCGCAAAGAGGCCAAACACACGCTTTTAATTTAACAGTAAACAAGGCTTATCGAGCCACCCGAGGCTATCCTTTGAAATTTACTACTGAAATTATTAATTTAAATTTAACATTCTGAATTAACCTCGAGCTCGATGAAGAAGATAAACGCCGAGAAGAAACCAGTATGTCTGAAAAAGTTAAAATAAATTTTGAGTACATGAATTTCGCAAATTCCAACAGTACTTGTGCTAAAAGATGTTTTATTCTATAAAACTTTGCTTGATACTTTTATAAAAAGAAAATGAAAAAAATCATTTGCGATATTACACACAAGAAGTAAAATTAAAAATTTTGTGCAACCGACTTCAATATAATTGAAATTAAAACATCATCAATGTATTCGAAGTCAATTAAATACACATTAAAGCTAACTGAAAACTAATGGTCAGATCTTGATTAAATTTGTTGTTAAAATTGGAATAAATATGGACCACAAGTGAAGCAGCAGCTTCCAGATAAAAGAAGAATCATAAAAATCAGTTCACCCAGACAAAAGTCATGAGCTAACACACGTAATAAACATACAGTCGTATTAATGAATGAATGAATGAATATACTTTAATTGCACACCACAAACAAATATACAGATAACAAAACAAAAAGCAGATTATAATATTATGTAAGTACAATTTGGCGGCCTTATCGCTACATAGCGATATATTTCAGGCAACCAAACGTGTAAGAATTAGAACAGTGAAAACTAGGTAGGTGGTGCAATGTAAATACACATAACATAATATTAATACACGCGATTTATAGAGAGTACATGCAATAAAATAACATACAAATAACTAATACATGAAATTATATAAATTGCTAAAATATAATAAAAATAAAGTAAAACACACACACACACACACACACACACACACACACACACACACACACACATATATATATATATATATATATATATATATATATATATATATATATATATATATATATATATATATATATATATATATATATATATATATATATATATATATATATATATATATATATATATAATTCCTCAAACAATAATATAAAGCATATAAATACAATAGATACATAGTCACTTAATTTATTCTAACGGTGTTCGAACGAGTGAGACAAGAATTGCTCTTTAAGTAGTCGTCGTATTGAATATCTCCTCCTTTTTGAAGTCGATAAAAATGCTTTTATGTTTATATTTTGTGAAATAGCACAATATGCCATAGCTTCTGAAGTTGGTGCTACACGTAGTGTATACTCGTGGGAGAATTACAGCTCTAATTTCAGAACCTATGTGGAAATCATTTAAGCCTTTTTAACCGACTTCAAAAAAGGAGGTACTCAATTCGACTGTATGTGTTTTATGTGTGCTATCTCAGAACTTTTTTCTAGGTGAACCTATTTTGATGATATTTTTTTTTATTTGAAAGCTGATGCTTTTCATGTGGTCCCATATAAATTTGATTAATTTAATTTGTTTTAATTATTAAAATGTTTGTGTAAATTGTGTTTAATTGATTTCGACTACTACATTCATGATCTTCTCATATTATTTATATTGAAGTCGGATGGACAAACTTTTTAATTTTACCACTCGATAGATTTTGAAGTCAGTTTTTACTTTTTTAAGCTTATTGGTCACCCTTTTGAGTAGACTAAGGAAGAGTTTCAAAGTAACATTAATAAATAAATAAAATAAACTTTATTTATACTATAATACAAAATTGACTTAATAATAGTAATAATAGTATAGTATAGTTAATATGTATTTTACGTTAAATTATGTATGTATATACATTTTTTCATAAAAAATTTTTAGTCTTTATTAATATGCTGCGCCCACACAGGGTGTCACATGTTCTGTAAATATATTGTTCCAACTTTATACTTTGTGATATGCAATAAAATTACGAATTATGAATTATATATATATATATATATATATATATATGTATATATGTATATATATATATATATATATATATATATATATATATATATATATATATATATATGACTTAGTTAATATTAGTAGTAGTCGCCTCTGCGGCGCAGACCTCACTCGCATCCATAGGGGTCCACAACTCAGATTAAAAATGTCTCTACACCTTTTACTTGGTCTCCTTTTTTTATTTTCCTGTCTCTTGGTTTCCATTCTGTCAAAAGTTTGGTCCATCTGTTATCATTCATTAGTATAAATATAAAGAAAAGAACTCTACGAATTAGCGATATTTCCATGCCTGATATATGGCTGCCAGACGTGGTCACTGAGAAACGAAGACGAAGAAAAAATTGCTATATCTCAACGTAAAATGGAAAAAGTCGAAAAATGTCTAATAAGGTTAACAACGTCCACATCAGGAAAAAAATAATAGATGTAAGAAAAGGAACAAGACTACTGAAATGGCACTGGGGAGGACACATCTGTCATCTAGTTACATTAAATTCTTCATCCACTATTTATCCTCTCTTACGATTTTAATTTCTCTTATAATTATACTTAATTACTTAATTGCGTGCTCCCTTAAATATAATTTTATTTAATTAAAAATTGATTTATAAACAAGGAATTTATGCCCGAACATACATAAAAAAGTATTTAATGTATATACAAATACCAAATGTGAGAACCTCCTTCCTTTTTTGAAGCTTCTTCAAAATGAACCCATATTGAATTAAAGGCCTATAGGCCTTTTAGGAGGCATATTTGCCATAGCTCGACTATACAACGGGCAAGCAGGTTATCAGATAGATCCTGTTACCCATCTCCTATTTAACTTCGCTCTGTAGTCTCTAGCGAAACCCACGTGATACAATATCGTTAAACAAATTCCCTTATGCTATCACAACATGGTAGTAATATATATATATATATATATATATATATATATATATATATATATATATATATATATATATATATATATATTTATCGATAACATTCGATCAATTGGCTTTTAAAGAGCAAAGATGCTCAAAACTTCCAAATAAAAAACGAAGCTAATTTTCTGGTCACTTAAGGAGTCATAACTATAAAGAATTATCGTTTTCACCATTCAAAAGTATCGGAATTGTGGTATAAAGAGTCAATAACAATTACGGATGTCTTGAACATATAAGTGTTACAGTAAAATTTGTAAATCGAATCATTATCGTAAAATAAACAGCTGAGAGTCGTAAAAGTGTTTGGTTGTCTCGATATTTTGAGATAGTGTAGATATAATATCACATTCATTTTTTTATGAAGAATTTGTAAAAATTCTTACAAAGCTTCACTAGTGTTATAAAAGAAAATAGATAATTTTTTAAACTTGAATAGAAGATACAAAATAGCATATGCTTTATCTGTAATTAATGCAGTCCACCCGGTGGTAAGTACAGGCTGTGGCCCATAGGCACCTACATATATCTTTAATTAAGAATCGAAATACAAATGCGTTGTCACCTTTGAGGACTAAAACGAAATACCTCATTTCCGGTGATAAGAGCCATGTTGCAGCTATATAAGTAGTATAGATGTAGCAAGAATGGGTCGGCTTGACCGAGAACGACCACGCTTTCACAGAATACCAGTGACAAATAGTAGCTTAATGCTGCTGTATTTCGTATGTTGAGTGTAGAGAACCGGAGACCCTTTTTACTGGAAAAGAGGCATTCCATCTTAGTCTTCAAGGCCGACAACGCATCTGCGTTTTGATTCACAAACGAGGATAGATGTAGATATCTATGGACCACAGCAACCACTTACTATAAGGTGGACTGTGTGCTCGCTTGTCACACTTTTCCTATAAAAAACATGTTCATAACATAAAAGTGAGACATGATCCTTTTCTGTCGGCCGTATGATGAATCTCAGTCACTTAGAGAGTTATGGATAGATATAGTTACGAGCTTAGGGTTCGTGACCATAAAAACTATTGATTGAATTACCAAAATTGACACTTACCGAACACCAATTAAAACTTAAAACACACTTACTTAATCACACTTAGCACTTGGTTTGCAATAATATCGCTTCGAAATATTCACTAGTATTGCCAATTAAATACTGACCCGGTCGCGGCCTTTTCTACTGAAACATCTAGAATGTTTGAGTAGAATGTCAAAAGTTCTAGCATCGAATTTTTAGAAAGCTTAGTTCTTTCTTAGTTCTGTTCTTTCGTAGATGCAGCTACCGAAGTATGTGGTGTTAGTAAAAGAAAGAATGAAAGGAAAAATAATACGGTATGGTGGGATGATGAGATACGTACGGAAGTTGAAGCAAAGAAGAGAGCATGGCTAGATTTACTAGCAACTAAGGCTGGTAATTCTAGCGGTACGAATGATGATTTTGAAAGAAAAAAGGCAGTCTTTAGACATCTAAATAAAAGAGTAAAAGAAGTAGTTGAAAGGAAAAAGCAAGAAAGAACAGATAAAAACGATAGAAGAATATCGGATAACTTCCAGGCAAATATTAAAATGTTCTGGAAACTCGTAAGAACTGCCAGGGGATGTTCAAAACAGCCTAAAATGAATGCTATAAGAGATGAGAATGGCTACATTCTGAATGATGAAGTTTTGAGTTTAAAGAGATGGAAGGAATATTTTGAAAGCATGTTTATGAGTGAGGAGACAACACATGAACTGAATGAAATAGGAACTCCGAAAGAAGAGGAAGGAGGTAGCGAGATAAGTATAGATGAAATAATGAAAGCAATGAAAAGCATGAAAGCAGGTAAGGCTGCCGGATATGATAGAGTTTCACTCGAAATGCTGAGGGCTGGAGAGGAAGTGGTGGCAGGCCTGCTGCACACCTTGTTTAATTTATGCTGGGAAATGAAACGGGTACCGGGAGACTGGTGCAAAGCCGTGATAGTCCCAGTATATAAGGGAAAAGGGTCGCAGCAGGACTGTAAAAACTACCGCGGTATCAGCCTTCTTAGCATCGTGGGAAAACTGTATGCCAAGGTACTAATTGAAAGGGTCATGAAAGAAACCGATGGAAAAATTTGGGATGTACAGATCAAGTCTTCTCCATGCGCATGATCGCGGAGAAGTTTTTGGCCAAAAACCAAAAGGTTTTTTGTGCGTTAATGGACTTGGAGAAGGCCTATGACAGAGTGGATAGGAATGTGCTATGGCAAACACTGAACTCATTTGGGTTGAGCGCTGGCTTGATACAGGCATTGGAATCTCTTTATAGGGACTCTAGTGCTTGTGTTAGGATCAACGGGGTCTACTCGGACTGGTTTGGCATCCATAAAGGTGTCAGACAGGGCTGTGTGGCTTCCCCGTGGTTGTTCAACCTATTTATGGACAGTTGTTTGCAAAATTTTAAAGTTGAAGAATGCGGATTAAGAATGGGTGAGTTAACCATCAAATGTACATCAAACCTTTTGTACGCCGATGATCAAGTTATTCTTGCGTCGTCGGCGGCTGAGTTGCAAATGATGGTTACATTAATGGACAGATCATTAAAAGAAAGGGGAATGAAAGTGAACGCAAGTAAGACGAAAATTATGGTTTTTGAAAGAGATGAAAGTAAAACGATATGTGAAATAAGAATAGAAGGGGAGTTGATCGAGCAAGTAGATGAGTTTGTATATTTGGGGTGCGTATTTAGCAGGGATGGGAGATATGATAAGGATATAGAACGACGAGTGAACGCAGGAAACAGAGTAAATGGGGCCCTGCACTCTATTGTGAAGAGTCAAAATGTGTCAAAAAAGGCACGTATGGCAATTCACAATGCTGTGTTGGTCCCTACTTTAACGTATGGTAGTGAAAGTTGGGTATGGCAGAAGAAGCACGAGAGTAGAATAAATGCAGTAGAAATGCGGTCGTTAAGGAGTATGTTAGGGCTGAATCTGAATGACAGGGTGAAAAATTGTGTGATAAGAGAAGAGTGTGGTTTGCAAGATGATGTTGTGACCAGGATTAAGAAAGGAATGCTTCGGTGGTTTGGTCATGTGGAAAGAATGGATGAGGAAAGAGTGACAAAGAAAATTTATGTTGCAGAGGTGAATGGCAGAGTCGGAAAGGGACGTCCTAGGCGAAAATTTATCGACCAAATTGGCGATTTATTGAAAACGGGCCAAATTAGGAGTACCCTTAACCGACGAGCATGCATGCGTAGGTGTATGGATGTGAAGGAGGCGAGAGAGGTGTGTCAGGATCGTGCCAAATGGAAGTCTGTAGTCTCTGCCTACCCTTCTGGGTGACAGGCGTGAGTGTTTATGTTTATGTTCTTAGTTCTGCTACTCGACAGATGGCGCTAGTGCCATATACCAGACATCAACTATGGCGCACAACACTGCGTCCTTCTAAGACATGTTCGTCCCGAGCATTATCGGCTCCATAATAACGCACCGGTCGATCCACATGGACGATCTGTTCGCACGACAATATGCTCGGAGTACATCTATGTGATAAAATGCATAACGATGATATAAGCAGCGAAACAGTACAGCGCATCGGACCAGTAAGCTTAAGTAGTACATAATACTCCAACAATATAGGTGGAGGAATGTAGCTGGAGTATCTGTGAGAAAAAAAATCGTTCTAGAGGGCCAGCTTCCAGCTTTTTAGCGAAGAGCGGAATGTAGGTTTGCCCTCCACTAGATGGAGTGACGACCTGGCATGACATTAGAAAGTCGATGGATGCTTGTGGCTCAGTAATGCGCTTTGTGGCATTAAGGACTGTGTCTTTTGCCTAAGTTCGACAGCGGACTTGTGAAGGGATATAACGATGATGATTATAATAACAATACTAGGAATTGAACGCTCATCGGAAAGAACAGAATTGAAAACTATATGTTAACAACTGGGTACACCAACTTTAGTGAATATTCAATTGCTGTCGCCCAAAGTTTGGTTTTCTTTTTTGTTTTTATTTTTTATGAAAAAGTATAATCCTAACGGTAGAGAACGGGAAACATCATCATAATTTATCAAAAACTAAAAAAGCAAAAATGTTTGTTATTGCAAGACTAGGGTATGAACGTAATGAACATAAAGCTCTCGACTTATGTAGGCAGCCGGCTCAATCCACGCCCAATATATTACCAATAAATGTAATGACGATCCAATTTCGGGTCGTAAGCGTATTAATAATCTCATTATAGTGTGAAACTCAATTTTGCGAACGTCGTGTACGTTGATAATAAAATCATTTTTAAATGGTTCCAATTTACATTATCTCACAGTTTTAATTGCGCACTTCTGTTAAGAGAAACCTTGTTGAACATTGCACCGCTTTAGCAGATACATAAACTTAACGTCTCTGACATTTTGTTAACGATTAAACCGTTTTGGTAGTAGACATGATTTTCAACATCTTGTTAGACATGATTCTGAATTGCCTTCACAATGTTTTAGTAATGTAAATTATTTCAACTTTAAAAACTTACTTACGTATATGTATTTTATTTACCAGTTTTTGTATATATTTTTTAATATTTAATGATTTGCATATTTATAGCCCGATGTTTATTGACTTATATTATAATATTTGATTGCCAAAAAACGTATTCGACGTTAATTGAAAACGTCACCACTTATGGGTGGGTGTGGACCATTGGAGGCCTCATTTCTAATTCTAATTAATACTGACGATGTATTGCATATGTATGTGTAGATATATGTATCCTGTGAAGTAAACAGCTTCCATATAATCGTAAGGTATAAAACGGAACAAAAAGGAACAAAACTCACTATTGCAATTAACGTAATATAAAAATAAGTAAAATAGCAGCTTCTTCAACTCCCAAAAAAGACCGCAAGTACCATTGTGAAAAATATATAATAGTCTAGCAATATGCGCCAGTTTTGCACGGGTGATTTCTGGATCTAGACAACAGCGCCACCTACCGGGTCCAATAGTGAATATAAACTATCCAGGGACCCACGCAAAAAGACAAACAAATTTCATCAAAATGAAGAATTATAATAAATAAAGAAGATAATATTTCTAGAATGAGAACTGCCTTTGAATTTGTATTGAATTTAATACCTATATGTTTTCCAGCGCATGTTGTCAGCTAGATAGTTTGTAGCATTTAAAGTAATATTATATCTATATAGTATGTAAATTATAAAAACGTTGGTAATTGTATTTTAATTTATTTAAAAAAATATAAGTAAGGGTGCCACCGAGCATATAATCCGAGACACTATCAATCCGCGATTAAGAATCCAAATGCACGTGCGTCGTTACATTTAAGGGCTGAAATGAAATGCCTGACAGCCTGATTTAGCCCTTCAAAGCTAACCATAAAAAAGGAACTACGAGTGTTATCGCTAGATAAACTAAACATACAGTTGCATTTCCTCAATCGAACCGCAAATAATTCAAAATTACAACATCATTTCCAATAAAATATTTCTTTCTTAGAAAACTTTTTACAATGGCATAAATTGGAATTATACACAAATTATTTTACATATGTATGCTTTATAACAGTATTATACTTTAAAAACCGTTTAAGGAATATAGATTACTTAAATTATCTTAATGTACAGTACAATACGTAATGATTTCGCCATTAAAGTTGTGTTAAGTGTGCCTACATCTCATTAAAATGGATCCTAAACCATAGAATAACAAATCTTTGTCTGAGTACTATCTACAACCATTCAGAGCATCCACACTAAAGGAAACACAGAGGACAATGTTGATTAAACGAATACCTAAGTAAGGAGTTGGACCAGTAATAATTGCTGGCTCCCATTTAGACGTTCTATAAACCTTTGAATAGAACAATTTGTCGGTGCACCCTTTAGGAGTTGCTTTAAAAGAGTCGACATTTCCAAAGGTCCGTTTGGATCGTTCTGATACCTCGTTAGCTATCTTGGATTGCCGCTAAATAATTGTAGCAGAATTGTTTTCAATTTTCATTTGATCTGAATTCAGCATAATGGTTAAGTCAGTAAAGTTCAACTTTTAACGCTTAGAGATGCAAATCACGAAAGAACTAGTCAATGAGATTTCTGTCTTAACTGTTGGAAATAGAATTTAATCTAAAACAGGAGTTTCATTTTTATTGTTAGTAACCGATTGGGAAGTTTGAATCTTAAAGTATAATTTTTAGAGTGGTTTGTGTAATGACAACGGTATGAGAAAGAGTTTTTAATGTAAGTCGTAAGTACGGAAGCGGGAGCAATTTAACTGTCCATAGTCTTTATTTACTGGCATTGAGTGATATATTTACGGACAAATGTGATAGTTTAAACAGCGATTCTGTTGTATTTGAATTATCTCTCGAGAAGTTTCACATTCATTGCTGGAACAAGACACATGTTTTGTGTTTAAGACACTCATTCCATTATAAAACGGAACGTTTGATTACATTAAAGTACATTAACTTTTAATACCCTTTCGTGTTGGATGTGACAATATTTTTAATCAATTTTATAAAAGTAAAACAGTTTTAATTCGATTATTTATTTTATATTTTATACGAGCTTGTACCCGGCGTGTTACTATCACAGAATAAATATTGTTTTAAAAATGGAGGAGTCATACGGTTTAATTAGGAATGATATATATATAACTTTCAAATAAATTTATCGGTAGAATACGCGCGCCCATATAGCAACTATTCCTGGAGTGTGTAAACGTTGTTCCAGTACATCTTTAGTTTGTGTTATTGTTTCGTACACTCAAAAGGTAAAATAATAAATCCTATGCAATAGTAAAAACATGTAACGTAAAACAAAAAATATCAACTTAAAATTTTCTGAAGTAAGGCCTTCTATTCTTTGATACAATTTTTCTTAGCACTTAGAAGCTATTTAATAATGTGGCAATGATTTTGTTCTTTATTGATTTTTAAAATCAGTTTGACTAATTTTAAAAGTTTAATTATTATTTACTGAGCATATGACTGTACGAGTATAAAGCCTTGAACCGAATATCTTAGAGTCTAATAAATCGTAATCAATACCAAGGCCTTTAATGATACCAATTAAATAATCGTTAAAAAATCGATTGTGAGAATCGATACATGAATCTAAGTTCACTTAATATATTACCGTATTGCGTGCAGTAAGCTCAAGTGATTTATCGCGTTAACAGTATTAGCTTCTCAATAGAAAAATTATGGCATCAGGATGGTATGCACTCACGTATCTCATTTCAACAATGTTTTGAACGAAGCCTTCAGATTACGATGATATATGACTGCATTAATAATAATAATTCGTTTAAATTTTTCTTATATGTTAATTTAATGCTCAAGCGTAGTTGGTCTAAGCTATTTTTGCTATTTTTGTTGTCAGTCTTACTGTTGAATAAATTTAAGTTATACCTAACATACCTTAACTTCTACTCACTGAATCGTCATTAATCAAACGAAGAGATTTCTGACTGAAAACTGCTTATCAATTTGCTAAATCAGCGCCCTGTGTTCACAAGTGAATCATTGACTTATTTGCTCCTGATATGTGTTTTTTGTTTTAAATACAAATAAGAGAGAGATACAATTGGATGCTCTGGTCCATAGACATATAAGTCTATCATCTATATTGAATTATAAGATGCATTATTCCGCCTTAAGGACTAAGTTGTAATGTCTCACTACTATTTAAAAGAAGTCTCCGGTCCGCTACCATCACTATACAAAATACAGTACTTTTTTATAGGATAGGGTGACAAACGAGCACACAGTCCACCTGATGGTAAGTGGTTGCTGGGGCCCATAGACATCTACATCTATCCTGGATTATAAATCAATATGCAGATGCGTTGTCACCCGTGAGGACTAAGATGGAATGCCTCGTTTCCAGTAAAAAGGGTCTCCGGTTCTCTACACTCACCATACGAAACACAGCAGCATTATGCTACTATTTCACGCCGGTATTCTGTGAGAGTTTGGTCCTTCCCCGGTCGAGCCGACCCATTCGTGCTACAACTATACTACTATTATAACTGCAGCATAACTCTACCACGTATATAAAAGAATTAAGTATTCCCTGAGAGGTGTCCTTGACCGGTTGAGCAACCTTATTCATTCTACAGTCATAATAGAGATTAAGACTATCTTTAATACCCGAACACGAGTAAAAAAATGAAAGCAGAACACTATTACTGAGATATTTAATATATTAAATACTAAAGTATATGATATTTAAATAAAACCAGCTTTTACGGATTTTACCAATGTACGGATAGTACCAATGTCATTGAGACTTCGAACACTTCACTCTCCCCCGTAACCATAGGTGCTGTAAAGTTCTCGAAATGTCGGGAATATAAAAATAAGTTAATATTCGAGATTAAACCCGTAAAAGCTACTGAAATGTGTATTTTTCGCGTAAATATAAGAAATTATGATAATGATGATAATCTTTAATGGTGACGAAAATATAAAATTCTTTAATTTTACAAGCAAATCTAATGGCGTAACCGTGACGATATAATTTTTTTATTAATATATGTTCGATATTAGTGTTAATTCTGCATTTTATTAACGGTACTATTTCTCACAAATTCTCTACTAATATAGGCCTTTCGACCTTGCGAGCCTGTAGTAATTCAAGATTATATCATTACTTTCTTTGAGAAATACCCCCGACGAAAAATAATGACACAAATAGCTTCCAAATTTGTCACTAAAACATGGTGTATCTAAGAATTAAGAGCAAAGCCACGACTTCAGAAGCTATTACACGGACATTGTTTTAACTTTTTAATTTGGTTCTACTTTATGAAGTAACTATTTTACTGTTTTAAGTAGCCTAAGAAATTCAAGTTAAAAGTAATAACATGAATGAAGTTTAAATAAGTACATTAAAATCTTTACTCTCTATTTATTTATGGTACTGTGGCCGTGGAAGGAAAAGGGGAGATCTCCCGCCGGGCAAAGTATTCTGCCCGGGGAGCGGCCAACGCTCCATGTGATAGTTCGGAGATGTTATATATATGCTGTTTATGATTCGGAATGTTGATAGCGTGATTTAAGCTTCGGTGTGTTTCGCTTGCGGCGCGACGACGAGAACGATGTGCCGGAGCAAGTACCAGAAGTCTGCCTTATAAATCTGCGGTGAGTTGAGATGAAGACAAGTTGGACTGGCTTGCAGGAACCGAAGACTGCAGAAGACGATTCTCAATAGTGAATGGTGGGAGTTCTTGAGGATAATAACGAAGGCTTGAAGTTGTAGTTTCCGAAGGTTGTTGGTTGCGTGTTCAGATCACGTCAGATGGTCACCACTGTGGCCGTAAAAGGAAAAGGGGAGATCTCCCGCCGGGCAAGGTGTTCTGCTCGGGGAGCGGCCGACACTCCATGTGATAGTTCGGAGATGTTCTATATATGCTGTTTATGATTCGGAATGTTGATAGCGTAATTTAAGCTTAGGTGTGTTTCGCTTGCGGCGCGACGACAGCGCCGCCACAGTACTATACATATTTAATAAGAAAATAATCATTTAAATTGGTTAAGTTGTACCTTTAAATAATTTACGTCTTTTTCTCTTATATGTATTTCAGGTGTACAATAAAGTATATTTTATTCATTCATTTCATTCATTCAGTCTTTTTCAAGAAATCGGTGAACATACATAAAACATATACGCGTCGAATGTAAATTTGAATCAGAACAGATAACACAAAAGAACTATTATTATTTCATTTCAGGTGTATATAACACTAAATAATTTAATTATTACGACGTTTTGAGCATTTCAGAGTATCCAGTGTGAGCAGGGACTGAAGCGTTAGTCTGAAAATACATCATTATCATCTTCAGTTTTAATTATTAATTTTAGTCCAAACTTTGCAAAAAGAACCCACAATAATTTGAAGCATTGCGTTGATACCAATGCGTTGGTTTGTTTACGATTCTATGAAATCCCATTAAATGTGAGTCTATTTTGTCAATCACACATCCACAGTCGTTGTTCTGCTGTAAAACCCAAAAAAATTAATGAAACAGTAGAAATTAAAAGAATATCCCGATTTTAATGGTGATGAGGGCTGAGTACTATTATAAACTTTGGTTCCTGTAAGAAAATAAGGTTAAATCTCACACAACCATATAGTACGCGTCACGTAAAAAGAACGCTGGCGGTCAAGCTGCGCATAGGCGATTTATCGGTCTACTTGGTGGTATGAGGTAGGGCGCGGGGCGGGTGATCCACGCGCCACATGTTTACCGATGCGCTATTGGTTCATCAGTTGAGCTTTGCTTCCCGCGTAGTATCCACGTTACGTTCCTTTTAAAAATACCATCGCGCACAAAATTTTAAGTTACGAAATGGTTTTACATAGAGAAGTGAGAAAAATGATTTATGACGTATACTGTTTTATGAAGAGGGAAGCTGATAATAATGTAGTTAATAATTTAAAACAATGTATGAAACGGACCGCAGAGGCAACAAAATGTTCCGAGTCGACAGTGAGACGAATAGTAAAGGGTTCAAAAGATTCGGAATTTCTTACTGTTTTCCGAACTCCCGGCAAAAATAAAAGAAAAAAAAAACAAAACCAATAACAGACATTGACAGTTTTGACCAGGGTGTTATAAAAAGAATTATCCATAATTTTCACGTTACTGAAAAAGAATTGCCTACCATAGGCAAGTTGCAAAGGAAGTTACAGGATGACATACATTTCCAAGGATCTGCAGCAAGTCTCAGGCGATTATTGAAAAACTTGGGTTTTAAAATGGAAAAAAAAACGGAAACCAATAGAAAAATCTTAATTGAGCAGTCACAAATTCGATTTCAAAGAATTGAATATCTGAGAAAGATTAAAAAATATAGAGAGGAAGTAAGACCTATCATTTACACTGACGAATCATACGTCGATAGTTCCCATGCGTCTCACCATGCTTGGACAGACGGTTCCACCAAGGGCATTAAAAAACCTGTATCTAAAGGTAGCCGCTTAGTCATAGTGCATGCGGGTGGCGATGCAGGTTTTGTGCCGAATGCTTTACTGACGCTTAAAGCCGGTACAAAAAGCGGCGACTACCATGACAATATGAATTCTGAAAATTACGAGCGGTGGCTCCGTACTCAACTGATACCAAATTTACCGCCTAATTCAGTCGTGGTAGTCGATAATGAATCGTACCACAATAAACAACTCGATGCTGCACCAACGTCCAATTCAAAGAAAGCAGACATGCAAACCTGACTTCGTCAAAAAGGTATTGAATTTGAAGAGACCATGCTAAAGCCGGAGTTGTACAACTTAATAAAAAAATGCAAAGATAAATTTAAGAAATTTAATATCGATGCTATTTTGAACGAAGCAGGACATTCTGTACTTCGTTTGCCCCCATATCACCCGGACCTGAATCCTATTGAAATGGCCTGGTCCCAAATAAAAAGTTATGTTGCCTGTAAAAATGTAACTTGGAACCTGACACGTATAACTGAGTTGATTCATGAAAAAGTAAATTTAATGGGAGCAACAGAATGGGGGAAGCTATGCACGAAGGTAAAAGAAATAGAGGCTGATTACTGTAAAAGCGATCATGTGGTGGACATGATGACAGAAACATTTGCTATCCACATAGGGGATCATGATTCCGACTCAGATGAGGATGGAAGCTCGAGTGACGACAGCGACGACGATGAAATGGCCACGATGACTTAATGAAAGGAGTTTCAACATTACTTTAATTTTATTTCGATTAAACATTCTATAATACATAATTCAAACATGTTTTTAATTAATTTTATTAGTATTTTATCTAATATATTTTTCAATGTTATAACTAATAAGAATAACAAATATATAGGTACGAAGCCACGACCCGCGAGTGAAAGCCTGGTTAAAAAATAAATTAATAGGCACATAACTTTCGTGCGAGACTGTACCCATGCGCAAACACACTCCCACCACTTTCTTTCAGCGTTCTTTGTTCTTTCTTACGTGACGCGTGCTATACCACGAAAATACCTAAAGGTACTGTGAACTTATACCAAATATTCGGGTTAATCTTCATATAGTTTGAGCAGCACCTCAGACCACAGCAGTGCACGCAATTAAAGGGGAGTTCGAGAGGTACTCTTTAAACTAGGTAAGACATATCGTTTTCTGTTATTGTGACATCTTAGCTAATTAATTTTTACATATTTAATAAAGTTTATTTCAATATAATACATATGTTCGAAACGCAAAATAAAAAATAATAAATTTAATAACTAAATTTATTGTTATAGTAATAACGAATTTAATAATTTGATAATAAGTTTGAGTTGATATTCGTCTAAAATTATATGACGTGGTGTAAAAGCTTTCTGTAACCGTTTATATTACTAATCTTAATTCTCTTGATATATATATATATATATATATATATATATATATATATATATATATATATATATATATATATATATATATATATATATATATATATATATAACTCGTTAAAGTAAAAATAAGGGCAGTTACGATTCAAGTCCTGTAGGAAGTAGGTAAGTAGTTTTCAATTACAAGTACGTGAATTATGAATTAAACGATCAAACATGGGCTTTAGGTCTCATACTGGGATATTATATATTTTTAATTGGATAAGTTTTTGCAGTTACGCGTTATTTAAGCTGAAGCGAGAGAATCGTAAACTGAATGGAATCTCATTCATCTTTGAGAATGACTGTGTGGTCTAAGTTATAAAATACGGCAGTATTTCTTTTACGGCAGTGATATCTATTACTTAAATATTTTTTTACTACATCTATCATCTCATCTACTACAGACTTAAAATACTTTCTTTTATAGGATAGGGTGACAAACGAGTACATAGTCCACCTGATGTTAAGTAGTTGCTGTGCTCAATTACGAATCAAAATGCAGGTGCGTTGTCACCCGTGTGCACTAAGATGAAAACGAGGCATTTCATTCCATTCATTCCAGTAAAAAGGGCTCCGGTTCTCTACGATGAGTCCGTACGAAACACAGCAGCGTCAAGCTGCTTACGCTGGTATTCTGTGAGAGCGTGGCCCTTCCCCGATCGAGCCGACCCATTCGTGCTACAACTATACTACTAATATAACTGCAGCCTGGCTCTACCACGGCTGTAATGAATTACGGTCGAAATTCAAACTTTGAGCAACCACTAGTGATGATAAAGTGTTGTGCTATTGATAAGTGCAGTCTCATTTGTCTGCGCTTCACCGTGATAACGAGCGAGATTCCGGAAAAATAAAAACTATATATCCATTTAATTGGATTTTAGGATCAAAGCCCTAGGTTTACCACTATTAACCGTATCGTCTCTACGTTTACAAGTTTGGTGTATTCTAGTGAATTACCTACATGAAAAAAACTTAATACAGGTTGTCACTGTATCAAGTTTCTAGAATGTGGGCTTTTCAAGTTAATCTAAGCCAATCACGGTTGAAAACTCTAACACTCAACAGTGGATTAAAAAAACTGATAAAGAACATGGCGAAGATATAGATCGATGTGGTAGACTGCAGAGATTTAAGAGCATAGTAAGAGAACTACCTAATACATACACGGCACACTAGCGAAATGAAAACACAGCATTCGTTCAGTACGGCATATCAAAAATACCTACGTAGCTAAACATAGGCCTCCCCCATAAATTGCCTCTTAGGAGGGAATCGCCACCGTTGCCACTTGGTGGGTGGGTTGGTAACCTTGTTATTAGAAAGAAGCAGCTGCCAATCTACCTATTTCAATTCCCTTTGTCGCCTCTTACCCAAGATTGGATGTAAGAGCTTTTAAGAATGCGCCGGATAGTGGTATATAGAGTTGGGGACCTCTTACTCCGAAACTACAAAGCATTACTGTACTCTGTTTTGACAAAAACTTGTTACAACCAAGGAGTTTTTGTCCTCTTACAAAACCATGTTTAGATCTAAATTTTACTGGATAGTTAAATCACTGTTGGTAACCTTGTTCTGGTAAGCGAAATGTTAAGCAGAATACGCCACTTGATGGAGTGACGATCTGGTGAAACATGCCGGTAGATTACAATTTTAAATTACGTGCCATTTCGAATCAATTTAACTCGCTACCATTTTATGACCTAGACTTGGTGATTAAGTAATGTAGATTAGTACGTCTAAAGTGTCAAACGTGTCTGTGTAAGCCGATACAAAGTGATGTTTTTTTTATCTTTGTCATAAAATTCTATGAGAATATATCATTTTGTATCCCGATTTGTTGCCTCCAAGTTGCCAATAGATTTTAAACGGCCGTTTGTCTCGTAACTAGTCGGATAGAGTTTTTGCAGTAAGTGATGTGGAATGTTTCATATTTTCATGTTTCTTTCGGTTTAATATATCGCATTTTTTTTAAAATTCTCCGCATTTGTTATAAAACAAGTCTTGTGTGTATATAAATGGAAAAACATTTTTATATATTTTAAAATTAGCTTAACGGATTGGTAAGCTGAAGTGGCAATTGGCCAGCCATGTAGCTTGGAAAACCAGCAAACGATAGGGTGGAAAGGTTCTCGAGTAGCAGCCACTTACCAGTAAGCGAAATTTAAAGTGGCCCCCCATCTAGTGAAGACCTGTAAGAAATCGACGGACGCAGGTGATTCAGGACAGTGCTATGTATCATTCGTTGCAGGAGGCATATGTTCAGCAGCAGACTTGTGATAAGCCGTAATGTATCATCATTACATAACAAGTCCAGGCGACGACACACAAATAAGTCATTCTGCGTCATTCTTTAATCGGAATTTAACCGTATCACTCCACCCCCCTCTTATGTATGTTGAGGGAAAGGATCCAGAGACCCTATTCTACTAGAAGCGAGGCATTCCATCTTAGTATTTAGGGGTGACAATGCGTCTGCGTTTTGATTCTTATTCGATGATAAATGTAGATGTCTATGGGCCACAGCATGCACTTACCATCAGCACTTACCGTCATTCAACACGATGAAATTGATATATTTGTAGACAGTATGACACGCTTGCTAACTTTTTTTTATAAAATTATCGATGATAAGACAATTAATAATTCGATAATTTAATTTACTTGACTATGAACTATTTATTACTTTATATTTAACATGTAATTTTAACTATGGCCGTATATTGTAATTAGCTTTTATTGACATTGTATTATAAATTGATATGACGAAATATTTAATAGCGTGTAATTGTATGATTGCGACCTTTCTCTTGTTTAAACATTGTACAATTGTTAATATGTTATTGTTCATTGCTCTTTTAAATTTTTAACACGGGCTTCTAAAAGCTCGAAGATTTCGTATCACATATATTTTAAAATTATTTAATTTATGATTATTAATTTTTAATTTATAAATGATAACTATTAATGTTTAATGTTGTAATTGGATTCTATTTTTTAAAATATACATACCGGCACAATTAGCGGAACAGAAAAAAAGTGAGACTATGAGATAATAACGCATATATTTGACGAAAAAGTAATTAGACACAAAATAACAAATTGATTAACATGTTTTAACAACGACTTTGAAAAGTCTTCGTTATTTTTTATTGAAAAATAAAGAAATTTGAAATAAGTGAAATTTTTAGATGATTATGAACCACCACAAAAAATATAAAAGTAAGCATTAAATAATTTAACAATAAAATTAAAGCAAAATTAATAACGAGTGTTTCCCCCTCTTGCTCTGATTACGGTTTCCATTCGTCTGGGCATGCTACAGATTATGTTATCGATGATTTCTTGAGGCAACCGCTCCCACTCCTCAAGTAATGCGTTTCCAAGTTCATTCAGATTGTTCGGGGGTGGCATCCTGGATTTAACCCTTCTTTTTAGCAAGTCCCAGACATGCTCTATCGAATTCATATCGGGGGAATTTGCTGGCCACTGCATCACCGGTATACCTACGTGGCTCAGATATGCCTATACCGATTGTGCACTATGAGCACGAGCATTATCTTGCATTAGAATAAAGTCGTCACCAATAAATGGGGCAAATGGTATAACATGTTCTTCTAAAATATCTCTGATGTATCGATCTGCTGTCATGGTCCCTCCTGTGACTATCACTAACTCCGTGCGAGCTCCCAAACATATTCCTCCCCAAACCATAATCGAGCCGCCACCATAAGCCACTGTGTGTTCAAAATTAGACTGCATGTGGCGATCTCCTTTGCGTCTCCATATTCGCTGTCTCCCATCGATCTGTTTTAAAAGACTATGCACTCATCGGTAAAGAGAACCTGCTGCCATTCGTTCAAATCCCAATGACCATGTTCTCGCGCATAGCTTAATCGGTTAACGCGGTGACGTCTCTCAAGTTTTGGGCCTTTGGCAGGTATATACGACCCTAAACCAACTTCTTCAAATCTCCTGCGAACTGTACGCTCACTTACTCGTACTCCTCGAACGTCTTCCAGTTCATTTCGTTAATCGCGTATTCCTACGAACTCCAAGTTGTAAAAAACTGTCATCTCGCCTCAATGTCCATCTTTTTCCACCTTGACACCTCCTCCTCACAAGAGAATAAGACGATCTGTACCGCTGAATGCTGCGATGAATCGTTGATACTGGTCGACGAAGCCTTGAGGCAATCGATCTGTAGGTATGGCCATTTCTTCTCATTTCATCAGCCCTAATGCTTTCCAGTGATGTTAAGTCAGGCATAATAAAGAGATTTTAATAAACAAAATTGCCTATAGAATAACAAATTTATAAAAAACCATTAAGTGCAATTTTTCAAAAAAATTATAATTACGTAGTTATTACTCGAACAAGTTGACAAAACGTATTGTTCGGGAAAATAAAACAAATGAATGAAAAAAGTGTATGTCATCTAGTTTTCTATTTTCAAATTTGATAATAAATTAAAAAAATATCATAACTGGCCAGTTCCTCAAGTAAAAGATCTCAAGAATTAACCGGAGCTTTATCTCAAGAATTGACTGGTCCTCCGTACCACCTATCGAATTCGATGGAATTGTAATCTCTTACTTTGACAGTGTCAAAAATCTTGGTATTTATTTCGATAACTCTTTAAATTGGATACGCCAACTGAATGAGGTAAGTAAGAAAACTTTTGTCGCTCTTAGTTCACTGCGTCGCCTTTGATCATTTCTTCCCATTCCTACAAAAATCATGCTCGCACAGTCTCTTCTCCTTCCGATTCTCGACTACGCTGACGCAAGCTATGTAGACATAACCGAGGACCAGCTAAATAAGCTTGAGAGACTTCAAAACACTAGTATTCGGTTCTTATTTGGATTGCGCAAATTTGACCATATTTCCCAATTTCGCTCACGTCTCAAGTGGTTACTTACCTATCCGACTTCGCCGGAATATGCATATTCTTTCTATTCTGTACTGTGTATTATTTCACCCTTCTACACCTCCTTATCTAAAGGAGAAGTTTAGTTTTGTAGGGCTTCCAGGAGAACCTCTACGCTCTTCTAGAAAATTCATTTTAAAGGTTTCAACCCACAATACTTCCTTTTTTAATAAATCTTTTACTGTCCTGTCTATCAAGCTCTGGAATGCCCTACCGTTGCGTATACGTGAAGCACAAACGATTGTTATATTTAAGCGACTACTTAAAGAGCATTACTTGTGTCAATCGTTTGAACACCGTTAGAATAAATTAAGTGATTATGTATCTATTGTATTTATCTGCTTGATATTATTGTTTAAGGAGTTTTTTTATGTATATATATATATATATATATATATATATATATATATATATATATATATATATATATATAAGATTTTAAAATCCTGCTTTTTTGTGTTCAATTGTGCCGATGTGCATATTTTTGCATGTAAAATTTAACCTTGTGTTGGATTCTCTGTAAGCCATAAGAGTTTTTGAATTAAATAAATAAAATAAATAAATAAGAATGCAAACACGTTGTCACCCCTGAACACTAAAGTGGAATGTCTCGATTCCAGTAAAAGTTTCCAGGTCTTCAGTTCTCGATACCTACCATACGATACACACCATAGTTAAGCTGCTATTTCACGTTGGTCTTCTGTGAGAGCGCGGTCCTTCCCCAGTCGAGACAAACCATTCATGATACAATCAAAACAGCTACAGCGTGGTTCCACCGTGTATAAAATTTTAACGACTATATAATATTAACACGTTTGTACATAAATTATCTCAATAAAATGAAATTAGAAACGGTTAGCAAATATTTCATAATGCATTTTGATATCTAAAAGGGATTTGCAGTCGTATAACGCAATGCGGGGTCAGAGATCGGTTATTATATATGCAATAAAACCTATTTGGGTCCAATTAAAAGAGAATGAATAGGCACCTCCCATAGGGATATCAATAAAACCGCGGACCAATTTGCGTATACACATAGCCTCGGGGATTGTTACAAAGACTAAGCTGTCAATAGATGGGATGCTTTTCTTTCATTTCTTATGCTACTACTGGACATGGACCTCTTCTTTTAATGCTATTTCCCTCTTTATCAGTCCACAAAAGTCTACTTTTAGAGAACCTCTAGTCATTTACCTTACTTGTTCCTTGTTGTTTGGCAGGTGGATTAGGTAGAACTAGACGGTTCGCACCCAAGACGCGGTTGCCCTTCACCGGTGTTACATCTAATTAAAATAAGTTGGTTATAGCGCCATCTATCGGCGAAAAAAATGGGATGATGGAATCTCTTACATCGCCACCACGTGGAAAATTTTTCTTGTTAATATATAAGTAAACGTTAATTCCTCTATTTATTGAGAGAATTTTTGCATCTTGTCAGATCTTAGAAGCTTTTAATGTTTCCTTAAAAATTTATTTGTTAGTTCCTTGAAAACAGAAATAAACGTCTTTTCTGCCTACTACTATACTGGCCTAATTCATCTTCCAACAGTAAGATAGACAACATGTTGTACATATTACTATTATACAGTAATATGTACAGGCCCATATCTATCAAACTCCGAGGCAGAAAGGAAAAAAAAATCACCCAGTACTCCGTTACCATTTCCGATACCATAACAGTATATTAAAGTCCACTGCTTTACTACGTGGTAGAGCCATGCTGCAGTTATATTAATAGTATAGTTGTAGCACGAATGGGTCGGCTCGACCGGGGAAGGACCACGCTCTCACAGAATACCAGCGTGAAATAGTAGCTTAATGCTGCTGTATTTCGTATGGTGAGTGTAGAGAACCGGAGACCTTTTTTGCTGGAAACGAGGCATTCCATCTTAGTCCTCACGGGTGACAACGCATCTGCATTTTGATTCGTAATCGAGGATAGATGTAGATGTCTATGGGCCACAGCAACCACTTACCATCAGGTGGACTGTGTGCTAGTTTGTCACCCTATCCTATAAATAAAAAAAAATAAAAAAACTTAGGCCTTCCCCATGGACTACCCCATAAGGGGAATATTTGCCTTAGCAGCCATGCTTGGCAACCGGCTCGACAACCGCAGTTTTTTCTAGTCGTTATTCGAAAGAACTTGTGGCCATCTGTTGATTTGTTTCTCTCCGTCTTCCTTTACGATACATACGGAATTACGTACTCGTATATGGGGTTTGGATATTTTTACTTGTATCTAAGTAATTAAATAAAAATATTTACAACTATTATGTTTGTATCGTATAATGGTAATACACTTGAATAAAACTAATCTTACGGAATTTATCGCGTTCCGTTTAACTTAATATAGGTTTTCTATTTCCACGGTGACGGAGGGGAACTAAGGTGTTTGACGTCCTGATTTCATAGTTAGCCCGGCTGCCTTCAGATTTTTTACGCAAAACGAGCTGACAGTATCTTGAAGTCTTGCAGTTTATTGTGCAGTGTGCTTATTGTAAAGCATACGAAACGGTTGGTAACCTTGTTCTGGTAAGCGAAATGTTAAGCAGAATACGCCACTAGATGGAGTGACGATCTGGTGAAACATGCAGGTAGATTACAATTTTAAATTACGTGCCATTTTGAATCAATTTAACTCGCTACTAGTTTATGACCTAGACATGGTGATTAAGTAATGTAGATTAGTACGTCTAAAGTGTCAAACGTGTCTGTGTACGCCGATACAAAGTGGTGTTTTTTATCTTTGTCATAAAATTCTATGAGAATATATCATTTTGTATCCCGATTTGTTGCCTCCAAGTTGCCAATAGATTTTAAACGACCGTTTGTCTCGTAACTAGTCGGATAGAGTTTTTGCAGTAAGTGGTGTGGAATGTTTCATATTTTCATGCTTCTTTCATTTTAATTTGTCGCATTTTTTTTTCAAATTCTCCGCATTTGTTATAAAACAACGCTTATGTGTATATAAATGGCAAAACATTTTTAAATATTTTAAAATTAGCTTACGGATTGGTAAGCTGAAGTGACAATTGACCAGCCATGTAGCTCGGAAAACCAGCAAACGATAGTGTGGAAAGGTTCTCGAGTAGCAGCCACTTACCAGTAAGCGAAATTTAAAGTAGCCCCCCACCTAGTGAAGACCTGTAGGAAGTCGACGGACACAGGTGACTCAGGACAGTGCTATGTATCATTCGTTGCAGGAGGCATATGTTCAGCAGTAGACTTGTGATGAGCTGTAATGTATCATCATTACATAACAAGTCCGGGCGACGACACACAAATAAGTTATTCTGCGTCATTCTTTAATCGGAATTTAGGCGTATCACTCCACTCCCCTCTTTCGTATGGTGAGTGAAAAGATCCAGAGACCCTATTCTACTAGAAGCGAGGCATTCCATCTTAGTATTTAGGGGTGACAACGCATCTGCGTTTTGATTCTTATTCGATGGCAAATGTAGATGTCTATGGGCCACAGCATGCACTTACCATCAGGTGGTCTGTGTGCTCGTTTGACACCCTTATTATAACAGCATATTAGTATAACAGACAATACTACTCTTTCAACAGGTCATATGTACGTTTACGTTTCATATGTACACTACGCTCGCGGTTGTATTATTTACGTCTACCTAGCTCTGGCTATCTCGAAGGGCTATGATGATATCTACACGAGGTGGTAGGACATGTTTTCCATCTAGGTGTCCTTCTGGGTAGGTACCGCCTTTTTACTATTTCTGCCGTTGCCGTTTTCTGGTTTAATGTGTATAGAGAGCTAGTATAATGACGGGTGACTGCCTCGTTGGTTTAGTGGTTTTAGTACTGCTGGTCATGAGGTTGGCGGTGTCTCACCCCCGTGCCTCGGAAAGCCGTTAGTCCTGCGCCTGATCTCTCTCCGGTCGTGTCGGTTTACCGTCCCATCGGATTATGAGAGTGAGGGAATACAGAGTGCAGCACTATATCCCTGTCCTGCGTGACGGCTAGTCTCCGTTAAGGCTGGCTGCTCTGACCGAAATTCGTTCAGGAGGGCTTTATTTTATCATAATTATGGGCTGTGAGGCATCTTAATCCTTATAGGTGGCAATGCATCAATGTGCTACATTTTTTAAATTTGGGTGCAGCTGTCTATGGATTTCTATAACCACTTACAATCAAGTTTGTAACTGCAGTTTTTTTGAATAAAATAATCTTAATTAAAACAACGTTCAAAATTAAAAGCACAAACATTTTAGGTTAATGTTTCTGCGCAATATAGGGGGCGTATTCACTCAACACGATGAAATTGACATATTTGTAGACAGTATGACACGTCTGCTAACTTTTTTTTATAAAATTATCGATGATAAGACAATTAATAATTCGAAAATTTAATTTACTTGACTATGTACTATTTATTACTTTGTATTTAATATGTTATTTTAACTATGGGTATATATTGTAATTAGCTTTTATTGACATTGTATTATAAATTGATATGACGAAATATTTAATAGCGTGTAATTGTATGATTGCGACAATTGTACAATTGTTAATATTTTATTGTTTATTACTCTTTTAAATTCTTAACACGGGCTGCTAAAAGCTCAAAGATTTCATATCACTTATATTTTATAATTATTTAATTTATGATTATTAATTTTTAATTTATAAATGATAACTATTAATTTTTAATGTTGTAATTGGATGCTATTTTTTAAAATATTTTTGCATGTAAAATTTAACCTTGTGTTGAATTCTCTGTAAGCCATAAGAGTTTTTGAATTAAAGAAATAAAATAAATAAATAAAAATGCAAACACGTTGTTACCCGTGAACACTAAAGTGGAATGTCTTGATTCCAGTAAAAGTTTCCAAGTCTTCAGTTCTCGATACATATCATACGATACACACCATTGTTAAGCTGCTATTTCACGTTGCTCTACTGTAAGAGCGCGGTCCTTCCCCAGTTGAGACAAACCATTCATGATACAATCAAAACAGCTACAGCGTGGTTTCACCGTGTATAAAATGTTAACGACTATATAATATTAACACATTTGTACATAAATTATCTCAATAAAATGAAATTAGAAACGGTTAGCAAATATTTCATAATGCATTTTGATATCTAAAAGGGATTTGCAGTCGTATAACGCAATGCGGGGTCAGAGATCGGTTATTATATATGCAATAAAACCTATTTGGGTCCAATTAAAAGAGAATGAATAGGTACCTCCCATGGGGATATCAATAAAACCGCGGACCAATTTGCGTATACACATAGCCTCGGGGATTGTTACAAAGACTAAGCTGTCAATAGATGGGATGCTTTTCTTTCATTTCTTATGCTACTACTGGAAATGGACCTCTTCTTTTAATGCTATTTCCCTCTTCATCTGTCCACAAAAGTC
The DNA here is from genome assembly GCA_036936625.1 of Parnassius smintheus behrii. Classification (NCBI taxonomy): domain Eukaryota; kingdom Metazoa; phylum Arthropoda; class Insecta; order Lepidoptera; family Papilionidae; genus Parnassius; species Parnassius smintheus. Next base: position 4,794,894 of record JAUPFT010000018.1, read on the forward strand.
TACTTTTGTAGAACCTCTAGTCATTTACGTTACTTGTTACTTGTTGTTTGGCAGGTGGATTAGGTAGAACTAGACGGTTCGCACCCAAGACGCGGTTGCCCTTCACCGGTGTTACATCTAATTAAAATAAGTAGCTATGGTGCCATCTATCAGCGAAAAAATGGACTGATGGAATCTGTTACATCGCCACCACATGGTCAATTTTTCTTTTTTATATAAGTAAACGTTAATTCCTCTATTTATCGAGAGAATTTTTGCATCTTGTCAGGTCCTAATGCGTGGTAAGAGGCTTTTAATGTTTCCTTAAAAACTTATTTGTTAGTTCCTTGAAAATAAAAATAAACGTTTTTTGTGCTTGCTACTACTGGCCTAATTCATCTTCCAACAGTAAAATAGACAACATGTTGTACATATTACTATCATACAGTAATATGTACAGGCCCATATCTATCAAACTCCGAGACAGAAAGGAAAAAAAATCACCCAGTACTCCGTTACCGCAACAGGATATTAAAGTCCACTGCTGAACTTAGGCCTTCCCCATGGACTACCCCAAAAGGGGAATATTTGCCTTAGCTACCATGCTTGGCAACCGGCTCGACAACCGCAGTTTTTTCTAGTCGTTATTCGAAAGAACTTGTGGCCATCTGTTGATTTGTTTCTCTCCGTCTTCCTTTACGATACATACGGGAATACGTACTCGTATATGGGTTCTTGGATATTTTTACTTGTATCTAAGTAATTAAATAAAAATATTTACAACTATTATATTTGTATCGTATAATGGTAATACACTTGAATAAAACTAATCCTACGGAATTTATCGCGTTCCGTTTAACTTAATATAGGTTTTCTATTTCCACGGTGACGGTGGGGAACTTAGGTGTTTGACGTCCTGATTTCATAGTTAGCCCGGCTGCCTTCAGATTTTTTACGCAAAACGAGCTCACAGTATCTTGAAGTCTTGCAGTGTGTTGTGCAGTGTGCTTATTGTAAAACATACGAAACGTTGGGAATTAAAAATAAGTTAAATTAAATGCGATTAAATCCGTAAAATTTGTATCATTCGATGTAAAGTATTCGTTTAAATAAAAGAAATCATCTTGATAATAAACAGTTTGTAAGCAATGAAAAACGTAATTAGTTCTCTGAGAGGCTCACATTCTACCTACACCAAATCTTATTTGCATGAATGCAAGATAAGTTACTTCTCACACTGTCCAGTAATTTATAGAGGAAGCAATGTCTACTTCTATTATGGTCGGCGCTTTATCAAATAGAGCGTATTTCGTGTGAATTCTTCGTTTAACTTAACGCTCAGGACAAAATAATTAATTAATACGAAAAATGCCCTCTGGGTAAACAATAACATATAATTAATTATGATATAAATTAACTGTTTAAAATAATATATTCCTTTCGATGTAGGTGATTTTTATGTACTTAGGATAATCTTGACATTCGTTTTTTTAACCTAAAACATAAAATTTTGTATGTCAATAAAATTAATTTAAGTCTGCATAAACATACCAATTATTTTAAAGTTTGGCCACATTTAAAATGCAAAAGGAAATAATATTTTATTTATTAGCCCCAATATTATTATATTATATTATGATAAACACTCACGCCTGTCACCCAGAGGGGTAGGCAGAGACTACGGACTTCCATTTGGCACGATCCTGACATACCTCTTTCGCCTCTTTTACATCCATATATCTACGCATACATGCTCGTCGGTTAAGGGTACTTCTAACGTGGCCCATTTTCAAAATATCGCCAATTTGGTCGATAAACTTTTTCCTAGGGCGTACCTTCCCGACTCGGCCGTTCACATCTGCCATATAAATTTGCTTTGTCACTCTTTCCTCATTCATTCTTTCCACATGACCAAACCACCGAAGCATTCCTTTCTTAATCCTGGTCACAACATCATCTTGCATACCACATTTATCTCTTATCACGCAATTTCTCACCCTGTCATTCAGATTCAACCCTAGCATATTCCTTAAAGACCGCATTTCTACAGCATTTATTCTACTTTCGTGCTTCTTCTGCCACACCCAGCTTTCACTACCATACATTAAAGTAGGGACTAACACAGCATTATGAATTACCATACGTGCCTGTTTTGACACATTCTGGTTCTTCATAATAGAGTGTAGTGCCCCATTCACTCTATTCCCTGCATTTACACGTCGTTCTATATCCCTATCATATCTACCATCCCTGCTAAATACACATCCCAAATACACAAACTCATACACTTGCTCAATTAACTCTCCTTCTATTCTTATTTTACATACCGTTTTGCTTTCTTCTCTTTCAAAAACCATCACTTTCGTCTTACATGCGTTCACTTTCATTCCCCTTTCTTTTAATTCCCAGTTCATTAATGTAACCATCATTTGCAACTCAGCCGCCGATGACAATATTATATTACATTAATATTTATACATATTTTATATTATTATATTAATATTTAAGTTCATATTGTTTTAAAGTTGACTCCTAACATAGATAAATGATTAAGAAATTAAACCCACAACCTATACTTAGAATCGTGTATCCAGAGCTGCATAATTAACTCGAGCCTTTTAATAAATAATATCGAGTAAAACCGGGTGCGTTCACAGTATTGGCCGCGACATCGCATGTCGTCACGTACGAGACCCTTATATTTATTTCAATATCGGATTTCAATTTATTACACAGCCGGTTCATGTTAGCACTTACTATCTTTGAAAATTATTGTACTAAACCTTCTCTTGTGAGAGTGGGAATGAACGAATAAATTTACGGACTGATATACATGCAGCCCACGTAATCCTTTTCTTATTAAATATTTGTTTTATTATATGATTTATCACTAGCTTTCTTTGATAATTTCGCTGATATTCATCATACCTGGAGCCTCAGAACATAAAAGAAAGTTATTCGTACACCTAAATCCTTTCTCAACTTCTTGATTCGCGCTCTCACTCACAGCTTTCTTCTTTATTTCTTTATCACACGATAAAAGTGCTGCTGGACGCAAACCTGCACTTAGAACTATTTAGCTTTCGAATGAATTTAGATGCATATTATGTGTATGTGAATGTGTTCTTATGATTGAGCATGGTTTTAGCGCTTTGCATTTGAAATTAGTTGGAAGTTCCAGGGATGGTCTGCAGGTTCAAGAAATTTTTTTTACATGCAAAATGCTACGCATTAACCGTCTCGCCTGAGCAAGGACGAATTACTTCAGACTCACAACGACCTGAATATCATAGTGTTCCACCTTCATGGCCTGTAGGTAGGACTATGAAAACGGTTTCGCGTACATACATCCACGACAAACCTAGCCGACCCTTGACTATCAAAAGACCCGAGTTTCTTTCTGGTTCTGCACTAATAAGGTCTTGCTATTGTTTTTCGAATCGATATAGATTACGACGTTTATAAAAGTTTACTTAAGTTTGAATTGAATATGACTTTAACTTTCACCCCTCACTTTGAAGGTGTTTAGTATACACACAATTATTAGAAATATGAAATCGTAAAACAATATTTACTTGCCGTTATAACTAGCTCAATGCTTAGACAATTATAAATATGTCGTAAGAATAGAACCGTGTGAGTGCGCGAGAGTTATTTGAAGATGAGCGAACTCAGTTTGCGCGCAAACAGTTAACCGGTTAACTTAACCGGTCATTGTTGACCCACACGTGACAAATGTTAATGTTTGGTTGGCACGGAAACTTCTAACGGTTTTTAAGCTACGGTATGAAATTTCCTATTGGATACGAGAGCGTGGATTTATCAAAAATTAAACTTTGATCTTAATTTTTAAGAAACCCATGCTTTAATAAAATCACGCAGAATGATTTATTAAATTTATGCGAACACTACACATTGAATAAAACTAAATTTACGGATTCTATCGCGTTTAATTAATTACTTTTACTTATTTTTAATTCCCGACGTTTCGGGTGCTTTACAGCACCCATGGTCACGGTGGGGACTGAGATGTTTCATAGATATTTCGTCCTTGTTACGTCGTAGTGTGGTGCCGAAACCAAACCTTCCTAAAGACGAATTTACAACTTTGATTAACTTACGGAACAGACCAGAGCTAACGATTATCCGCGCGGGTAAAGGAAATGCTACGGTAATAATGGATACGTGCGAGTATAGTTTTAAAATACTACAGCTTTTATCGGACGAAAGTACATACAAAAAGGTCAAAACAGACCCCACAACTGACACACTTAAAGCAATTAGCGATTTAGTAAAGAAATACTCCGAAAAATTAAATCTCGACGTGAATTCGTTAGTACCAATATATACCAAACCACCGAGGTTGTATGGGTTACCAAAGATATACAAAGCAAACGCTCCACTACATCCTATAGTGAGCCAGATCGATTCACCAACTTATAAGCTGGCACAACACCTGGCAAAAATACTGTCACCACTGAGAGGACATACCAGAGCACACACAAAGGATTCATACCATTTTGTTAGTGAGATAAAAGACCTACATCTCGCTGACCATGAAACTATTGTCAGTTTTGATGTTCAGTCACTATTCACATGCCTACCTATTGAAGACTGCACCTCAATTGTAACTAGGAAGCTAGGAGATAACAACATTCATGCTGCATATTCAGTATTACTCAAACATTGCCTCACATCTGGCTGTCTATTGTGGAAGGAAGAGTTCTACAAGCAAGTAGATGGTGTGGCGAAGGGCTCACCTGTATCTCCCATAGTCGCCGATATATTCATGGAGGACTTCGAGGAGAAAGCCCTTCTTACCGCTTCTGTAAATCCAAGATTCTACAAGTGGTACGTAGATGACACTTTCACAATTTTACCATCTGACAAAGTAACTGCATTTTTAGACCACCAGAGGCAAATAATTCCTGAACTTTCCTAGATGTTACAGTCATTCGAAAACCTGATAACACTATTGGTCACACTGTGTATAGAAAAAAGACCCATACCAACCAATATTTAAATGGTGAATCTCACCATCATCCTTCACAGTTAGCTACCGTGGGTAAATCTTTGTTTCAGAGAGCACGAGGGATCTGTGACAGAAAATATTCGGCTGCCGAGCTTCAGCATCTCAAGCAAGTGTTGCAAGACAACAAGCTTCGGGTCCCACGCCTACGTCACAGTGACCGAGTGAAGCCGGCCACAGTCGAGCGTGTGCCTGCCGTACTACCATATGTCAGAGGAGTCACAGACAAGGTTGGTTGCATCTTGAAGCGAGCTTCCATTAAAACATGCTACAAGCCGCCGAAGAAGATTAGTCAATTTTTACCATGCGTCAAGTGTAATATCCCTCTACAAGATGCAGGAGTGTACAAGTTAGATTGAAGCATCGACGCTCCGGGAAGTCTGTGAACATGTTCAAGATCGTCCCCACCATTACATCAGATTTGATAAACCACAAATCCTCACAAAAGAACACCGATACTTACCAAGGATGATACGCGAGGATATTGAAATTAAAAAACATCCTAATTTCAATAAAGAAGATGGTTGGGTGCTGCCATCTGCTTGGGATCCTATAATTAACAAAATTAAATCCAAGCCCAAGCATACCACTGCAAGACTACAAGATACTGTAAGCTCGTTTTGCATAAAATGGACCAAAAATTAATATTCAAAAACTGACGGTAGCCGGGCTAACAATGACATTGGGACGTCAAACATCTCAGTCCCCCCCCCCGTGACATATTTCATAACATTAATTATATTATAATTATAATTTATGTCGCTTAGCAGAAATATTCTCATATTTTTATTTTGGTTTTAAGTATAAAATAAGTAATCAAATTTCATTAATATTAAATTAAGTAATGGTCTCGTGGGCCGGCAATTGCCGTATTACTATAAAATGACCGCGCCAAGCTCTACTGGGACCGGGCCATCATCACAGACAGGACTATTCTTGCGAATAAACCTGTTATTGTGCTGATGGACCGGGCACAGTCAAGGATATTTTTGGTCGACATTACCATTCCGTATAACGAGAACCTCGTGAAAGACGAAACCGATAAGCGAACTAAATATCTGGGCCTGGCTCACGAGATAACCGATATTATACCTGTGGTCATTTCTGCAAACGGGTTAATCCCAGTCAGCTTCTCGGGTCATCTGAGGTGACTGGGACTCCGTGACGGACTGCTCCGGTCTCAAATGCAGAAGGCGGTGCTCCTCGATACCCCCTAACTTTAGGCCGTTAGGTCTCCCCTGCCAAGGGCTTCCATCTGGCTGGTTTTTTTATTTATTTATGTATTTTTCATGTATTTATTTTATTTTATTGATATTTATGTATCTATATTTACCATTTTCACTTACAATTATATATTTACAGAACCAACAACAAAACTATAGAGATACCCCAAAAAATAATAATAAAATCCTTTATTTCGACCAACAACAGTCATATTAATTTTTTAGTAAAACATTTGTTATTAAAATGATTGTTAGTAAAACAAACCTTAACCTAATGTTAGTATAAAAAGAAATAGAAATTAATATTAAAATGTTAGTAGCAAAATTGAGACCGAAGGTTAGGTTACTAATATAGTATAAGTACCATTACCTATCTTATATTACTAACTTAACTAAACCCAGCCTCACATAACTAATACCAGGTGGAGTTCTCCTGATGTTGGTGTGTGCACCGTTCCAAGTCCTCCAGAGAGCGCTATCCTGGTTCACAGCCAATGTGCCTAGAAGGGCGTTGGAGCTCCTCAATAGCCTGCTCGTCATGGATACGGCACGCTTGCGCATGATCGCGTAGAAGTCGTCTACACGAGCATCCGCAAACATAGCCGACGAACTGCAATGTCGAGACTTCCTGAACATAACCCTCAGCACATTAGTGATGACCGCTTACCGTCAGTTACGAAGATTGCGAACTAGCTTCCACTCAGCCACAACATCCATTTACCACCAGTTGAACTGTATCTGTATGTGAAGAACAAGTTGTCCTACTTTTATAAAAAATACAAGTTATAAAAGATTTTTTTTCTATTTGGATTAACAACAGTTTAGCTTCTAAAGCTTACAAATTTTTGGTACCAAATGAAGACAATTATAGTCAACCTCGATTTACATACTGATATGCCATGCTGCAGTAATATTACGGTTGTAGCAAGAAGAGGGCAGCTAGGCCGAGTAGGGGTAAGATATATCAGCATGAAATAGCAGTTTCATGCTGCTGTGCTGATTCTAGAGAACCGGAGACCGGTTTTACTGCAAACAAGCCATTCCATATTAGTCTTCAGAGATAGTAACGCATTTTTCATTCGCATTAACATGCATTAACTACATTTTGATTCTTAATCTGTGGTAGATCTATCTATAGACCATAGCGTTCACTTATCATCAAGTAGACCGTGTACTCGTTTGTCACCGTTTGTTCTCTTAAAAAATCTAAAAGGGAATAAATTGAACGTGAATTTCAAAATAAATTAGTTAAGCGATCTTAGCATGTAAAAGAATACTTAAGCAACATTCTTAAACTTTAACAAAAAAAAATCTCGTAATGCTTAAGGTGTGACCAGTTGACACGTGATAAATAACTCACTAATTTAATTGCAGAGAGATGAATGAAAAATTCGTAATTTTTTTCGTAAATGGTAGTCAATCAAAATATATAGTTCTTTGCATTTTCTTGTAATTATAGGAAAATTGTTAAAAATTGCTTGTTAACAAGTTGTTTTTATGTGGTAATTTTTGATAATGTAGCGATTAAAATCGTTATATGGAAACCTGATTTTTTAATTTAAAGCCCTTGGTGAACCACCTATGCATATAAAAAATAAAAATTTGACCCGCTAGCCAAACGTGGCAACTATGGCAAATATACCACCTTAGCTTTTAGGAGGCTTATGTTCAGCAATGGACTTTTGATAGGCTGTAATGCCAATGGTGCTTCACCACGATCTCACGTGATGGTGAACGGTGATGCGGATTCGTGTGATAAATGCATATTGCATTTGTCACACGAATCTGCAATTCAATAGAAACAAAATTATGTTATCATTGTACTTGAAATTAAGGGCTGATTACTTTATGTACGCTACAGCTATATTATGGTTGTAGCACGAATGAGTCAGCTCGCCCGGGGAAGGACCACGCTCTCACAAAATACCAGCGTAAAATAGCATTTCAATACTGCTTTCGTATATCGTATTTCGTATTCGTATATTTCATATGGTGAATGTAGAGATCCGGAAACCTTTTTCTGCTGGAAACGAGGCCTTCCATCTTAGTACTCAGGGCTGGCAACACATCTGCATTTTGATTCTTGATTGAAGATAAATGTATCAGGTCACAACATCTGGTGTGTGCTCGTTTGTCACCCTTGATCTACAAAAAAATCATCAAAATCAGCCTGCGGCAGTCCACTGCTAAACATACGCATCTCTTAAAGCACACAACTTAGCCCGATCTTCGTTTTCACATTAGTACATTCAAACAATAATTTAATTTTTTTTCGAGTTTGCATAATGAAGACGAAGAATTCCGTTTGGTTTGAACCATGCATTTAGACCAAATGGTCTAAATGCTACCTATTATGTGGATACAGGCCGAACGTCTGCTTGTCTGATGGTGTAAGTGACAGAGATGAATTAAATCCCCTGTGTTGGTTTAGGTCATAGGTCCCATTTTTAAAACATGCCAACTCACTAAGACCGCTTATTGGTGCAGCATAGCATACTTACTTACTTACTACTTAGCCCACCAGTAATATATACCGCTCAGAACAAATCATTTTTTTAGCATAGATATAATTTTTCCGGGTCCAGATGTTTGTCCTGGTTCCATTGACATAAATAAACTGTCTCCACGATAGAGGCGAAATTCCTAACGTAGGTATAACTTTAAAAATAAAATTACAAAAGACAAAAACAAGAAAAACTGTGTTACTCGCCCAGTATGTAGTAAAAGGAAACTAACGGGAAGTTTTGTTTTTAATTTTATAGGTGATGGAATAACTTTTATCACAAATTTCCATTTAAAGCTATTTTTGGGTAAACATGCTACGAGTAGCTCGCTATTCTTTCTATTCGCGACGCTATGTGTAGGAATTTCGTCAAATTATTTCAGCTAAGCTTAAACTTTGCGCTTGTGCTCGTGACTGACAATTTTGGCTTTGACGAGATTCAGGTTATCATTGAATTCAGCACGCCTTTGCATTGAATGGCATGTTGTAGTACCGGAATATATTTGCCATGCACTACCGAACTCTTAACTTGAAGCTAATATTTGTATTTAGATAATCTGAACACGAAGCTATGTCATTAATATAATAACCTTATTCTCTTTTCTTTCCTTTTTTTATAGAATAGGGTGACAAACTAGCACACAGTCCACCTGATGGTAAGTCGTTGCTGCGGCCCATAGACATGTACATCCATCCTCGATTACAAATCAAAATGCAGATGCGTTGTCACCCGTGAGGACTAAGATGAAATGCCTCGTTTCTCTCTCTCTCTCTCTCTCTTTGTGTCATTAAAATAGTAACCTAAATAATGTTTACGACTCCGTTGGCTTGCTTTTGGGCCTACAACAGTCACACTGTTCTGGTGACTAGCTAATTTTACAGACACCAAAATATTCAACTTCTGTATGTGTGTCCCTATTTTTTATAGAAGTTTGGAAAACTGAGCATGCGACTTAGTTGATGGATAACTACCGTGGCCCGTGAACAACTACAACAACCGGCGAACTTCAAGTTCATTTTCAGCCTTTAGTATTGGAGTACTTACTACTTGAAGAGTTTAATAGCGATATGCGATGGTGAAATTTGGTTGCTGGATTCAGCCTGAACAATTCTTCCGAGCACTCGACAAGATAGGTGCGATAGAATATGTAACTTTAAATAGAAAAAACAGAATTTACAAGCTGCTTAGTTTGTCCCTGAAGCTGTGTGAAAGCAGTTGGACGTATATTCGGTAGCGTAATTTTAAATGAAACGAACTCCAAATTTTTCGACGTAAGAAATTAAAACGTCATTTGTCAAGCATTATTTAACGTATTTTAAAACATTTATTTAAAAACAAGTACCACACATTACTTTCTTTTGTTGATTTTTACTAATTTCTAACAGTATTCCGAAGTTCTTATCATGGTTATAACTTGGTCAAAAAAGAAATTACTAGTAGAATTCCAGTTGTTTAAACTTTTATCTCGCTCTTGTAAGTATTAGCAGGTCTCTACCACTTATGCTTCCCGCCTCATGTAACTAAATAACTTGAACGAATAATTCGTTCAAGTTAAATAACTACACTCGTGCCTCTGATTACATGCCCAGTCAGAGCTAGCGCGTTTTAGGCGAGCAACGTACTAGTGAATTTCAATGGTTTTTAAAACTGTTGCATAAATATTTTTGTTTAGCGTTCGGTATGTTTATGTTTATATTAACTAAGATTATTAACAAATATTAATTTTACCACTTCATGTTAATGTTATCCCCCCCAGTATTACCTTAAAATTATACGTCAGATTTAAAAGTTTTCCACTCCTAAATTGAATAACAGTTATTTTAAAGACGGTAAAAATATATAAGACATTATAAAAATATGAAACATTTATAAAACAGTTGTAAATTTAATAAATAATCAAAAGGTACTAAATACGTACCGAATTTTTTTCTATTTGTTGAAAGCCCTGGGTAACCACGAAAAATCGTCCGTGAAGTAGGAAGAAAAAAAAGATGCAAAGCTGTATTACGAAAACTAGCGCACATCGGTAAAGTTTAATTTAAACTGTGTACGCGATTTATCTAATTAATAATCATTATGTGGGCTACTAAAACGCCGGCAGGTAGTTAACATAAAAGGAGTGCATTTTCTGTACATAGTAGGTACTATTATTTATTTAGTGGTATATAAAGAGATAAAATTAAATCAAAGCCAAATTGGCCTCTAAAGACTTGGCGTGCTTTGTAGAGCGAAATAGTATTACATACCGGCACACCGCTCGCAACTTGGCGCAACACGGCGCAAGTTCAGCCTCACATAAAATACGGTTCTCATCTCTAGACCGGGGCAACCCAGTGCCAGCTTCTTCCATGTGATCGCATCCAGCGCTCCAAAATCGTCGGAGACCAAGCTCTTTCTGATCGGCTTGATTCGTTGTCACTACGGAGAGATATTGCATCTCTTTACGTATTTTATCGCATCCACAACATTACAAGAAGTTTTCTTCCTTACTTAATTTCCTTGTGGAATCGACTACCACCAGCGATTTTACTGAACCGATAGACTTTTTAAAAAGCCGGCAATGCATCCGCAATTCCCCTGGTGTTGCAGTTGTTCATGGGTAGCGGTAGTCGCTTACCTATCATCAAGTGAGCCGCATTCTGTTTGCCCCGTCTCTTAGAAAAAAATATAAAATATTTTTTTAAGTATTAGTAAAGAAGTACGATTCATCAAAAGGAGAATGTAAATAATGAATAAATACTCGCAATGAAAGTAAGAGTGTAAATAACTCAAAAATTTATCAATACACAAAACAATTTCATTGATAATCTAAAAAAGATTTTAAAAAGTTTTCTTATATCTAGGCAGAGATACTCCGTCAGGTGGACGATCATTACAGATTCGAAAGGGTCAATTACCCTTACGGGCTTCGTATCGAAACTCCACTTAGTGTAATAAAAGCTTGCACGTACGAAATTGTGAGTTGAAAATAATAAATTTTACGAAAACCCTACCGTGCCATGGTTATGACACTTAATTGAAAATTTGGTTATCGAGATCTCCCACATAAATACTTTCGTAGAAAAACCCGAGTTTGATAGGGTTGACTGTTAACAATAATAAACAAATTCAAGTTTTTTGATAAATTTTATTTAAAAAATTAGTAGTGGCTATACATTTATAATAATATTTTTACCTGTGATTTGTATTCCAGTCCCAGCAATTTGAAGAAACCACTTATCATTGATAAATTTCAATTAAATTATTAAAAGAATTTCTGAACATATTATTGATATAATATATCAATGTACACTAGTAAACGTGGAGCTTAAGAATATATACAGGAACGTGTTATGAGATTTAATAAACCAAAAACACTTACAAAAAATGATTAACTCCGCTGATAATTCATGAGACTATTCAAATGAATAATAAAATACCCTAATATCAATAGAGAAGATGTCTGGATACTACCATCGGTGCGGATTTTGGAAAGAAATAAAATCAAATTCAAGTACCACTAAAAGTCTTCAAGATATTTTTAAATAGATTAAACTAAAAGATAATGGTTAAAATATGAAAGTACCCCGGAATAACTACGATATCAGGATATCATACTTCATAAGAATATGTGATGGGAATTGATATTGATTAAATAAATAAATAATTACTTGATTTATAGTAGAGAACCAAAACGTTATGTCTATAACCTATAACGTTAGTTGTCACTTAGTTTATATTTTGTTAAAAGAAAGAAATCCCTGTTTGTTAAAAATAAAGAAGTGATAACTGTGTGGAAGTGGAATCACGACACGTGGTGTTAGTGAGCAGCATGCTCATTATAAGTGATTAACCATATATCAAATGCAGGTGGTTGAGAACCGTGCCCTGTGGCATTCTCGAGAGAGGACTGTATTCATCATCAGACTTGTGCTGGGCCGAATAAATAAATTGCATAAATGAACATAATGAGTAAAAAAATGTACTTCTTAATCTTAATCTTATTATCAACATCTCTCTTATAATTTCATCTAAGCTTCGCACCAGTCCCTCTTCTACTTTCCGTAGGTCGCTTAGAATTTTGGGTGATTTAAGTTGTCCGTAACAAATAAAACAATATTTTTCTTAAGTTGAATTCATATTTTATTATAAATATAGACTAGATTAATTTATTTTGATGTCGTGAAAGTCGTGATAGACCTCTTCCACCATGCACGTGAATAAGTTTAAGAAAATGTTGCGTAATATCGCTTGCGTGCATTTTAACGCAGAAATACAGATGCGCTGTCATCTTTGAAGACTAAGACAGGATGCTTCACAGCCAGGATACTGAAAAAGTGGAACACAGAAGTGTAAGTAGGATAATATTATAGAGTGGTTCTTCCCTGGACTCTTTTTCTGACTAGGGTAGATTAGCCTGCCTGCTAAGGGTAGAACGATTAAAATAATAAGCAAAAACACAAATTTAACATAAACTATAAGTTTCACTTATGAGATATCAGAGATGGTGTAATTCGTGTTTTTTTAATATTATAATACCACAATTTGCGCTATGTTGGTAGTTTAAGAGTACCCATTACCTCACTTGGTCTGGTAGTTGACGTGTCCGTGTAGAAGCAATAATTTTATTTTTTTCAATTTCCAGAAATGTGGTTTCCGATGGATAGCGATATACTATCGCGTTAACAACAGACGTAAAATATTTAGACCGGTGACAGCTAAGCAATGTGAAAAGTGTGAGACTGCTAGCGTGATGATTAAGTATTCCTTACAAACAGAGAGGCATATGTCCAGCTGTGATTTAACGAGCTGGTGATGATAATAATGATGTTAATACTCCAAAAATTAGTGTAAATCTAAACTGGGTAGAGTCGTGCTACAGCTATATTAGTAGAATAATTGTAGCAGGAATGGTTCGGCTTAACTTAACGCTGCTGTCTTTCGTATGGTGGGTGAGGGCATTCCATCTTAGTCCTCACGGGTGACACCGCATCTGCATTTTGATTCGTAGTTGAGGATAGATGTAGATGTCTATTGGCCACAGCAACTACTTACCTTCAGGTGGACTGTGTGATCGTTTGTTACCCTTATCCTATAAAAAGGGAACTAAGATTAATTACTTCCTGCTTACAGTACCAGAGTTAGGTTACGCAAAAGCTTTGCTTTGAAATACATGGGCTTTCCCCATAATTTACTCAAAGAAAGATGACATTGCCTGCCTGCTAAGCTAGGCAACTAGCCTAGATTGACAGAAAAGATGGAAACTGCATTTTTATTCATTTATACGATAACAACTTATCAGTAAAATGTGGCTGCTCATCTTCTGTTTCATTTTTTCCCTGTCGCCTGTCATGGCACCCATGGGATGATATGGGATGTGCCACCACTACACAACAAAACACTAACAAAAGTTAAAGTATTGTATAAGTAAAAGATTGAAGTCTGAAATATTGAAAAACTTAAGCACTTAATATTACTTATTGTATCATAACTACAGAAGTAACCCTAGCGCGCAATATTTCGTCTAAGTAATAAGTGTCGTGTATCTGGTTATATTCCTCTGAGTAAACAAGAAAATTGATTCTGAAAGAGTGAGTTATGACTGATATGAGCTTCATAATTTTACGGAAACATATAATGAGACCGCGGAATGAACGTATTGAAGCCGCTGCGCTGACTGAACCAATTAAAATAAATGGTTGCATCATTTCTTGCTAGTTTTTAATTTTTAACCTAAAATCAGTGGTCACTCCGAAATTTCAGATTTATAGGACGATAATAATTACTTTATCATGTAGTAGGGGCGTAAAAGAATCCATAATTCTGTTCCGTCGTGGGTGGTCTCCGCAACCTTCCATTCATGGTAATATAAATGTAAAATAAAATTACAACCTATTCACTTCCCTGGGCAAAAGTAGCACGTCATTTTTGATAGTGTTAAATAAATGGAGCAGTTAATCCACCACGCTGCTCTAGTTCATGTCGGCGGACTGCACATATCTTCTAAATATAATATAATAGTATGCAGAAATTCTGTAGACATCAATAAAGTTTTCATTGCGCAAAAAAATGTCTACCTGCAATATGTAATATGGCCCCTCATAAGCCGTGCAAATCAATATTTAGAGATTTGAAAGTGCTAACACTTCCGTACATTCAATGCACACAAAACCCTAACGAGTTCACTGGAAGGACTTTATGGTAAACTCACTGTTGACCACTCTATTCTTAATATAATTGCAGTCTACAGACCACCAAAAACGAATAGGTCGTTATTCGTTGATGAAATGGAGCAGATAATTATGAAGATCCCAGCGAGCGAGGATATTATCATATTAGGTGACGTCAACATAAACCTGTTAGGAGTGAGTGAAAATCAACTGGTGTCAAAATATAAGGACTGCCTATGTGGACTAGGCCTACAGTGCGTAATACCGGTTACGGAGGTGACGCGAGAGGCTATCGTAGCGGGTGTAAGAGAAGCGTCGTGTATCGATCATGTTTGGGTGCGAGCAAGACAGCTGCGGGACTGCTACTCGTTCATCATTGAGTGCTCCATGTCGGATCATCATGTGGTGGGAATCTCGGTGCCGTGTAAACATGTGACGCAACACTGCACCGACAGCGCGGACTCGGACACTCGGTTTGTAATTAATAATAGCCTAGTAGCTAAGCAGATCACTGAGTATGATTGGTCTCAACTGTTGTTCATTGATTGTCCGTTAAAGTTGTATTGTAAGCTGCAAAATGCTTTCAATGATATTTATGAAAATAGTAAGACTGTAATGCCAAATATTAAAAAACGGGACACACAACCGTGGATAAGCAGAGATTTAAATAAAATGATAGTGCGTAGGGATAAGTTATTTAGGGATTGGAAAGAAACACCAAACAATAATACGAAAAGACTCGAATATACACGTTTTAGAAATAAGGTAAATAAATTAATATTTAAAGCAAAAAATAGGTTTCGGCAGGAAGAAATCAAGAATTGTAATGGAGACCCAAAAAAAAATCTGGGACAAAATTAATAGCTGGACAGGTAGGAAGAAAGCAAATATAGATGATATAGTTAAAAGATATTTTGGAGATAAAAACACAATGTACAATATATGTAGTCAATTTGCAGATACATTTACGAACGAAATTATTGCTGTTAAACATAATTGTAGTATTAAATTATTAGATAGAAGTAAATATGTTAAAGAAAGTGATGTAACGTTTCGCTTTAAACCAGCTACCAGTGACACAGTGAGTAAAATTATCGATCAGCTGAGCTGTAGTAAGGCGCCAGGCACTGACTGCATTCGAGTTATGGACCTAAAAATAATCAAGGATAGAATCTCGTCGGTCTTATCACACTTTGTCAACCTGTGTTTATCGAAAGGGGAATATCCTAGCACACTCAAAAAAGCTTTAATCAGGCCCATCTACAAGCAGGGAGCGCACTCAGAGTATGCTAACTATAGACCGATTGCTATCTTATCGGTCATTAATAAAATAGTTGAGAAGATGGTAGTCGGCCAGGTCAGCGAATTCCTGGAGCAAAATAGCATATTAGCGGATGCACAGCACGGTTTTAGGCATGGTCGTAGCACCACAACAGCACTATCACAGTTTTCCGAAGATATAAACAGTAGTCTGCACCAGGGCCATCAGGTCCTGGCGCTGTTCATAGACTTTAAAAAAGCCTTCGATACCTTGGATCATGAGATGCTGTTACAGGCCATGGATGAGTGTGGAATCAGGGGTCCAACAAATAGGTGGTTTCGGAGTTATCTGAGTGACAGAACATTACAAACCTGCATTTCTGGTGTTGCTGGTAAAGAAGCAGCGGTACAGCTTGGTGTTCCAACTGGTTCAGTCTATGGTCCCGTTGGCTACGTTATGCATGTCAACAGCGTCAGTAATGTGGTTAAAAAATCTCGAGTATATATGTACGCGGATGACATATGCCTTATATATTCCTCTAAGAATATACAAGAGGTCAGGGCTGTGCTGCAGGGTGACTTCGATAATGTTACTCGTTGGACTCATGACAATGGTATCATACTTAACCTTAATAAGACGAAAGTGATGCATGTGTACTCACCGTACAACTTAGTGGCAAAAAATGTCAAGAGCGTGGATATAGGTATTGTGGGCCACACATATGAATTTATGCACGATAAAAATTTAAATTGTATTTGTCAAAAGCTGGAGTATGTAAGTAGATTTAAGTATCTAGGTCTGTGGGTGGACTATAATATGAATTGGAAAACACAGGTTGACGCAGTGTGTACAAAGCTCAGGGCAGTGTTAAGTAAGTTTCATATCCTGAATGCAGCGTTGAATAAGAAATCGTTGCGTGTCATTTATTTTGCTCTCGCCGAGTCATTACTAACTTATGGATTAAATACGTATGGCCGTACATTTAAAACCTATCTTAACAGTATAAAATCGTTGCAAATCCGTTTTTTAAAATACCTTGTCAAACCACAAACAAAAATTGCATGTAAAGACAATTATGAAAAACTTTTTGTTGCATGTAAAATGCTTCCTGTACATGAGAAGGTCAAGTACCTGCTGGTTCTTGAACAGTTCTATAACGACCAATTTAAAGAACAAGTGCAAAATAGGTATAATACTAGAAGCGTTAGAGAGCGTAAACTCGTGCGACCACCAGTAAAAAACTACTATGGGAAAAGAACCAACAAATATTTGACCCCCACACTTTTTAATGACCTCGATTGGCTGAGAGAGGATAATACTAGAATAAGTAAACAAACATTAAAAAATAAATTGAAATCTGTTTTCCTTAACGAAGTTGTTGAGAGATGTGAAAAAGTTAGTAAATCCTAATATTAGTAGTAGTTTCTATAGGCCAAATGTTAGTAATTACTAATTAGTAATTCTTAATAAAAGCAGTTGTTTTTTTTTTTTTTTTATATAATAGGCTAAATTTTAGTAAATATTTCTTAATAATAGTTTAATACCGGTTTAAAAAAAATTAAAACTTGCTTTATTTACACTTTTATTTTCATTAGTTTATAGTTACGTATTTGAACCAAATGTATTAAGACAAGCGCTAATCCCGCCGACAAACTGTTACGCAGTTTGGTGGGTGTGAACAATGTATAAAAGTTTTGGTCCACAATAAATGATTTATTATTATTATTATTATTATTACATATACATCCTTGAAACAGCAAATTTTGTTAAAAATAACCCCGAGCTGTTTATAACTGTTGGAGATATTATCAAATCTAAACCTTTGAGGCATCCAGATAAATTAGTCATTGATAAAATACCAAAAACAGTTATCATAAGTATTGCTATGCAATGTGCATAAAAGTATTTAACGCTATAGCCAATAACATATAACTACAACCAGGGAAGAGTTTCGGTAACGAGTTGAAAAAGTGGTTATTTAATAAATCTTTTTATTCGGTGAGTGAGTTGTTAGAAAAACAATATCTTTAAATTTTGGAACATTTTTAATAATAATATTTTAATACTTAATATATAATTTGACATGAAAATATAAATATTAATGATATGATAGTGCAAATAATAGTAAATGTTTTTGTTTTATTATGTCACTTTCTAGTTTATATTTATGTTTTTAGCCCCTGAAATGTCCAAGCTCACCAAGCTATGCAGGCTAATCAAGTCTTTCTAGCAAATCTTTCCTACATTTTTTTTATAGGATAGGGTGACAAACGAGCACACAGTCCACCTGATGGTAAGTGGTTGCTGCGACCCATAGACATCTACATCTATCCTCGATTACAAATCAAAATGCAGATACGTTGTCACCCGTGAGGACTAAGATGGAATGCCTCGTTTCCAGTAAAAAGGGTCTCCGGTTCTCTACACTCACCATACGAAATACAGCAATACTACTAATATAACTGCAGTATGGCTCTACCACGTATAAAGGCGGAGACCAATGTCTAGCAATGGATTCAAACGGTTTGATAAACATTTAGGACTCTAAAGAAATTATTATTTATTATTGAGAACTTTTAAAAAGCACACTGCAGGAATGCATTTCTTTCGGAGGGGGGGGCCATGTCCAGCATGTCCATTGCTGGGCTATGTCCAGCAATGGACTTGTAAAGGGCCGTAATAATGATGATAATGTCGATCATCCGATTGCTAGAGATTTCCGTAATCGACTAGTTATTTATTCAGCTTCAGCATATTACAAGATATTTCGCTGTCTGCAGAATAAAATTATATTTTTAGAACGGTTTTTAATTTATTCGCTTTTTACGACACCCCAAAGACCGGGGATAAGCATTTAACAAAGAAAACGAAAGGTTTTATTAGTCGATGTTTCTCCTTGAAAGGTTACCACAAAATGCGTCACACCGTTTGAAAACCACCGCGTAAATTAATTTTAAATGTACATATTCAAGGGATACAATAAATATGAGACGCCACTCTGAACTTTCTATTCCTATTGGCATTCAACCTAAAGGAACCATTAAAGGCTACGCACCTCACCTGTGAATAATGCTGAATAATATCACAGTTCTAAACGCCAAGTATAACAGAACCAAAGTCAAGTCCAAACAAATGATAAGCACTGTCAAGGATAAATTATAGGTGACATTTACCAGGCCTTACTTATGAAATAAAACGCATGCAATACATTTATGATTCAAAATGTGTTATTGATAGTCTTATTTTAATCATTCGTTACTGCCTATTAAAGTCCACTGCAGAACATATGCCTCCTCCATCGATTCCCTAATAGGGGTATGTAGCTGTACCAATTATCCCCCATATTTAGCACATTTACACCACATTTAGCAGGCGGGTTTGCATCCACAGTTTATTTTAGGCCGTTATCAGGAATATACTATTAACGATCTCATGTTTTAGTCCTGTCTGTCGCCTCTTATGACACTTAAGCTATTCCATGTGTTACAGCATTTTCTTACGTCGCCTCTAGTCGCAGCTTTAAGCTTTGTCTAAATATTTGTTATTATGACGTTCTGAAAAAATCTGACCAACTCAAGATTTTAAGGTAAGCTAAATTTCCCATCGATTCGGAATATTATTATTGATTGAATTGATTTCATAATTATGATTAAATGGATTTCACTTTTTAGTTAATGATCGCAGATATTTTTTGACACCGCTTCTGGAATCTTATTCGTAATTCATCTAAAAACTTACTATACATTTTTATAAATCGGATTTTAATTTTGTTATAGTCAATTGGATAAAAAAAGTATAGTGAAATTAGATGTGTAGGTAATTAGAATTTTGTAATACGAGTATACTGTAGCAGATGATTCAGTTGAATGCGATAATATCAATAAACAAAAAGACTTTAAATAATTTATAATTATAACTTATTTCTCGTATAAACTGAAATATACATGCATAAGTCTCAGGAAAAAATATCTAGATATATTTTGTTTGATTTACGGGATTTCTTGCAGATTTCAACGTGAAATATATTTATATTTTGTGCAAAATTTTGTTTTCTTGAAATATAGATCAACATTTTAATGAAAAAATTGACATGATTGATATTTTATCAAGCCTACCTGAGAACAATTTTTGTAACAAAATATGATTGCATTTGCATTTCCCGAAAATTCCTCAATTTATTACACTAGTAAATTTACATCATTTTTTATTCCGTAGTCGGTCCTTTTTTATTATGTGCGAGCAGCTATGCAGGTCTCAGAGAGCCATGGTAGCTCAGATGGTTAGCGCTCGCTGTAAATTTCACAGTACGCGAGCAAACCGGGTTCGATCCCCGCCTGCACAAATGAAATTGTTAATTGCAATTTTAAGTGCTAATTTACAACGTGCTCGGCGGTGAAGGAAAACATCGTGTGGAAACCTGCATGTCTGAGAAATAAGAAAAAAAATTCGATGACATGTGAAGTTCTCCAACACGCATTGGGGCAGCGTGGCGGACACTTCCTTACCCTAAAACCCTCTCAGAAACGAGGGGTGGCCTGTGCACAAGAGTGGGACGTATATAGGCTGTAACTTTACTTTACTTTTAACTATGCAGGTCTAGAGAGAGACCAGTATCACTGCGACCTAAAAGATCTATTGTGATTACTGCTACGGCCATAGTTCACTGCTAATAAACTCTACGTCTTCAATGAATAGACGGAGTTGCTTAGCTGTGAGGTTTTTCACCTATTCTGGGCGGAGTACATAGTTTCCCAGATAAATGTTGCGTTTGCGCATTAAGGGTGCTGTTAGGATGTGTGTGCAGAGGCATTTTTTTCGTTACGGAACAAAACCTGCACATCCTTGAGTTGTTTAGTCCCAGGATGGACAAGAACTTTTTAAAACAACAGCGCCCCGTCAGGGCTCTTGCCAGAATGCGCAATTTATTTTTACTTAATTCTGTGGCTTCTGAAGCAAATTTACGATCAAAAGGTTAAAATTTTAGAATATTTTAAGCCTGGTGTGTCAAACCAGATCTTAAGTGATTTATTGTGATGAAGAGTTTCAAGGGTATATCGGGCTAGGTATTTTGAGATTCCACAAAATGGCTCGGGTCCAAATTGTGTACTCTTTACGCCCTCCTTGTCAGCAAGTTGTAAAGTAAGAGCCTACAATATTCGCGTGACCCGGAACCCATCTTAAAACAACCTTGTTGTTACATCCCAGGGTGTTTAGACAGTTCACGTAGTCTCTAACTAGCTTCGAGTTCCCAAGTTTAACCTCAGCGCTAGTAGTGCTCCTTGATTATCGGAGTTTATGTAGATTATATGGTTGACTAATTTTGTTGCAGGATGTTGGTGACGCTAAAGGAGATTCTTTCAGACCGATAAACAGTTCTATTACAGGAAAATTGAGTTCACGATTAGTTAGGAAAATATTCCGTCACCCCCGGCAGAGCCCCGCATGCCGAGGAAAGGGCTAAAATACTACTCGAATCACCTTGGTATCGGGTAGGCACCGTTTGCGACTGGATTACCCCCAGCCACGTATCTATCGGCACTATAGGCTTAACAAAGTGGATTGAGTAGGAATAGGAAAAAGAGAGAAGACAAGAAGAGAAAAAGGGGATCGTCTGAGTGTTTCCGTTTCATATTGAACCGGACCAAATAATAGGCGGCAACCACGTGAAGGAGGAACTTCTCAGACTTGCCCCGAGCCATTCGCCAAACTATTCGCTAGCAGGAGAGCAGAATAGGTGTTAATCTTGTCCTACTAATAACTGGAATAAGCAATAATTAGGAGTAGGTTAACCCCCTAGGTTAGAGGTAGGTTTTTATTTTTAAAAAGACTATTGGGCTGTCTGTTCACTACTACAGTACGTGTGTTACAAACTTCACATTATGTCCTCGAAAAGCTATGTCCACGAGATTCAGAATTCCTCACGTTTTATTACCACAGACCTCGTTTTAAATTAGTACCTTAAATTATAACTAAAGTTTTAATGTCAAATATTTAAGCAGCTTCAGTCCTAAAACCCTTTTGTTTTCCAGATGTGCGAGTAACAAGCTACTCTAGCCACTAATCTACCGTTATAACAGGATATTTCAATGCATTGAAAATCATTAGGAATGATATCATGCACTATGTTAGCTGAATATAAATAAAAGCATTCCTTGCCTGTTCCCCGTCAAACTTCATTTTTCACTTACTCACGCAGCCCACGTTATACTTCAATCAGTCGAAACTACAATGAATGTGTTGACTACGAGACTAGGTAAGTAATTTTAGTGCTAAGCAAAGCGGTATAAAAAGTACAATATAAAATAAAATAGTGTAAACAATACGTAAAGCAAGATGTCTCATACTCATAAAAGATATAGACACAATATAGATAAAGCAATGCAACCTTATACCAACTGTTTTATGGAATCAAATATTGATATATTATTATTTAGTAATAAAAACGTTAGCTACATTAATGTGATATGATATCCGAAATTATGCCATAATAAGTAAGTAGATATAATGGACCTTTAGAAATTGTATTAAAAATACATCCTAACTAGTTTCAAAGCGGGAAGGATTGTTTAAGCAAGATTGATTAAGCATGCAGAATACCGTATCTGATGCGAATATATAAAAGATTACAATAAAACTTAGTATTTAATACTTCCAATATACATAATATAAACGGTAGTTCTAGGAAAATTGAGAAAACACAAATTATTGAAATAAATGCCCCAAAAATAAATATCATGATATAAAATAAGTCACCTTATTTTATATCATGATAGTCAATTAAATATTCAGATTAGACTGTTTCTTAGTCATCACTACAAACACAGGTTTACACCAGAAGTTCAATCCGTCGCCGACGCACTCATTAAACAAAGCCACACAAATCAGGTTGGCCAAAAGGACCGATAATTTCACAAGACTTATGATGTCGTCGCTCCAATTATAATGAAAACAATCATATCATTAAGGAACCTCGGGCGCTCCATAAAATCGTAAGGGCCCCTAACAATTGGCAGACGGATATTTAGTGATGGCATGGAAAATTTAATGTGCAATTTTTTAACAAACCAGATTTTTAACGCAAGTGTAATAAAATTAAAGATGATGATAAAATATAAAGTGATAAAAAGAGAGTCTAAAGTACTATCCTAATCTTGAAATTAGAATCTTCAGTAGGTGGCAATATAATCATCAATTATTTATAGGAATTA
Organism: Parnassius smintheus behrii; assembly: GCA_036936625.1. NCBI lineage: Eukaryota > Metazoa > Arthropoda > Insecta > Lepidoptera > Papilionidae > Parnassius > Parnassius smintheus. The sequence goes on from JAUPFT010000018.1 coordinate 4,818,247, forward strand.
TGGAAAACTCAGGCTAGCAAAGTAGAGTAGACGATGTACTACTATCATCTAACAATCTGCAAAATATGACGTACTGATCTAGTTTTACAATACATTGAAATGATCTAAGGTATGCAATGAACTGTACCGAGTAGAACAGGAAGGAAATAAATGAATAAAGAACGTAAATGTAAATTATATAGCTGCAGTAATATATTTTTTTATTAAATACATCCAGTATTCTCTTTCCACGGACGATAGATTATCGCATAATTGTTCAACTAGAAGATGTAACTCTTCACTCCTGACTGTCCACTGTAATGAACAACGTATTGTGAATTTAAAAGCGGTACACGGGCAGATTTAGACTGATAGAGCTGGCTCTCGTTAAATGTTTCTGAGTTACAGCGGGCTATACAGGCATACCAACACGCGTGCTCAGCGCGGGCCAAGCTACGATTTATAAGTTACTCTACTGTGATCGAAGATGTCAGCTTTGATTGAGGTCGCCGCATTGTTGCTGCGAGGAATTAAATGTAGGACTAAACATAGATCTTTAATTTTTGCACAGAAATCTCAATAGATGTTATAATTCTAAGATTACAAATATCCTAATTTTAGAAAAAGACGTTAATGTTTTAAGAAGGAGTATTATTTAATTCATTAAGAAACATTAAAATAATGTCAGACTACATACGTCCCAGCCACAGGCCACTCTTGGACCACCTGATGGAATCCTAAAAATAGATCCATCAAGATGCAGATCCATTGTAAGCCCTGAGGACTGCCTCACCTATTAGTAAAATGTGTTTTCGTTTATCTTTCCGTGTTGTGCCGATCCATTCATGCTGCAGTCATTGTTTGCTGCAATGGCTCACTACTACCATATTTAGTCCCAGTAATTTAAATTAAAGTAAATTATGGAAATTCAAATGCACAATTAAGTTGAAGTGAGCAGCTCTTTCTAAGACCGTTTGTAGAAATTGGATCTTTCTGAGGCCTTATTATATTAAAAGCCCTGCTGAGTTTAAGCTGGATCTTCTCAGCACAGAGTTTTTATCCAAATCATTGGTAAAAGTGTACTACGAAATTAAACAAAAATTACATTCTACTCTAATATATTCTGTTTTTTATCTTCTGTAATGCTCTATTTCGTTCTATCATACGCTATTTTACTCTATTATATTTCGTTACTTTCTAATCTGGATTACAGTTTTTGACAAGCCTGATCGGCGAACTCTTGACTCTGCTTCTAGTCACCGTTTCTTCTTTTTTAATTTCCGTTTTTGAATTTACATATGTATCGGTGGTAGTAAACACGAATTAAATATACCGTCATCTATTGGAAATCACAGAATATTCTTATAATATGACTTCAATAGCACATTATGTGGTTAGGTTCTGACTGTTTCGCTCGTCTAGTGGCTGAAAGGCGACTGCTGATCATGAGGTCCCGGGTTCAAATCCCAGGTCAAGCTAAAAAAATCAGTTATTGAAGTTTGCTGTCAAGAAATTCTCATTAGCTTCCCGGAGCTTAAGTTAGCGATGTCTCTCCTCGCCTTGCCTCTGAAAGCACGTAAAGCCATTCGTCTTACGCCTGATCTCTCTCCAGTCATGACAATTTACCATCCCATTAGACTCTGAGAGTGGGGCAATAAAGAGTGCACCTACTGTTTGCACGCATAGTCGTGCACTACAATTTTATCCTACGCTTCGTTTAGACTGGCCACCGTGACCGAATTTCGGTATGGAGAACATTACAATACTTTTGGGGTATTTATAAAGTATTCTCATCTGGTTGGGCTGAATAAATATATAAAAGGAAATGATAAATATACATAAATATATTATATTTTATAATAACATAAATGAATAAAAGCCAGTCCAGAGGTAGACCTAATCAGGAGATACCTTTAGGTTGAGGCTTAGGGGAAAGGGAAAGAAACCGTTGGATGATGTGGGTGGTATCAAGGAGCACCGCCTTCTGCATTTGAGTCAGGAGCGATCCGTCACGGAGTCCTCAGATGACTAAAGAGGCAGATCTGTATTAGCCCGTTCGCAGAGACGACTAGAGGAATAATTTCGGTTGACAGACCACCCTACCACATGTCGGTCACCTCGTGAGCCAGGTTTAGATATATTGTTTTTTTAACTGCTTCGGCTTTCAGAAGGTTCTCGTTATACGAAATGGTAAGGTTGACCAAAAATGGTAATTTTCGAGCACGACTTCCAGCAAGTACTTGTAATAATGCAATTTCCGATCCAAGAGACCGTATTTTAGAGCGAAATCCTGGTGTGGAATCCTGGCTTCTAGGTTGAGTTTGTGCAAATATTCCGTAAGCGTCGAATAACTGGAAATGACATTCCTAAGTAACTCACCGAGGTGTTGACAAGTTCAACGGGTGTCGACGGTACCTTCCCTTAGGAAATATTTCTGATTGTTGTTGGTCTTTATGAGTTGATCCTATATCGCACAGACAAAACACTCGGTTTCCCCAAAGTCACCGAAACGTAGCTAATGGAGGGAGGCAACTAAATCTATAAAAGGCTCATATAGAGCCTTGTAGAACCTCGCGTGATGCTCTATTTCTTTTCATACGGTATCCCGGTTGGAAATGCTCTATGCTGCTGGGTTTTTCGATTGCTCGTTGGCTAAAGCTAAAGTAAGGATAGAGGTCCTTTACGTATATCACCAAAAATGACGTTTTCATAGAATTAATCGTCTAATCTCGTCAGGAAGTAATTAAGGAGGCTGCATACATATCCACGCCCACCATGCTTTCGCGGCATGTACTGGCTCATTACCGAAGATCTGGGATGGTGCATTCTATGGGACGTCATGGTACTGCGGACTTTTCTATGCAAAGCTTTAAGTTCCGTTTGAGTTCACCCGAGTATGCAAAAGGTAAACATGAGAACAGGCATGATCCAACCATTATATGCGTGTCTTATTTACGCCGGACAACAGGCTGTTAAGCACTTCGGTCAAGCGTACATAAAACAGATCGCAAACTGATTGTTTCATGTCCGCCTCACCAATACATCAATACAATATTTTGTGACATACCCAGGTATCGGTATGGCAGCCTCGGAAAGTGTCCTCATATTGATGGGCATAGATAAATCCATGCCCTTAGACTTAACTAGCTTACCCCTCCCAACATGGACGTCCCCAGCTCCATCCTAATAGAATTGCTAAAATCACAAGTGATATTCAGCAATTCCTCGAGGTGGGAGCGACTAGTAACGAATAATTTGGGATCATCCATAAAGAAGAGGTGCATTACTTTTGTACCTCCTTCCCGAGACTGAAAACCTCTCCCGGAATCCTGTAGTACTAAGTGGTAATAAGTAGTGTAGTGCTAAAAAGTACAAGTAGTAGTAGTAATAGTAGTAAGTAGTGTAGTGCTAAGAGGGTTCAGAGAGAGGTAGAACGAGATTGGACTTAAACCAACCACCGCAGCCGTCATTCGCTCGCATAGATGACAAAGGATCCTACTCCACTGCCCATTACACTTCCCAAGAAAGTTTTTAACTGTACAATCAACCTTGTGCAGCTCAAGGACCATCTTCAGAAATGTATGAGGCACCGAGTCGAATGCCTTTTAGTGGTCTATCCAGGCGATGAAAATTTTCCGACGTTTGCGTTTAACTACCTTGCCAATGACTGCGTCAATAAGGAGTGGTTCATTGGTTCCACGATCGCTGCCACAACATCCATTTTAAGCGCGTGACATCACCTGATTTGCGTCCAGGTGATGAGTGATTCTCGCGCTGAAAATAGATGTTAGTGTCTTGTATATGGTGGGTAGAAACGCGATTGGTCGGTTTTTGCTCGCGTCTGGGAAATCCTGGTCTTTAGGGACCAAATGAGTGATCTCAGTAGTGAAAAGACTCGGTATCGACTTCTGGTCGAGAGCCTCTTAAAACTGTCGAGTGAGCACAGCGTGACATACCACGAACCTCTTCAGCCAGTAAAGATGCAGCCCGTCGAGTCCCAGATTTTTCCAGTTCATGGTCCTACGGATGGCGTCAGCTACATCGTCCGGCGTTGTGATGACGAGGTTCACGGGCGTAACATTCGCACACTGACTTGCCACAACTTTAGTCCAAGGGCCCAGGCTGTGGTTTACGTGCTCCGACCACAGGTCCCGTCATTATCATTATTATGCGGTATTTATGGAGTATTCTCATCTGGTTGGGATGTGTATATACATAAGTGGAAATAATAAATATACATATAGTGAAATAAATATTTAAACAATACGTAAATAGTTAAAGAGCCAACCAGGTGGAAGCCCTCTGCAGGGGAGACCAAACGGCGGAGGGTTAGTGGGAATGGGAAAGAAATCGTCGGTCGATGACGGTGGTATCGAGGAGTACCGCTTTCTGCATTTGAGCTTGAAGCGACCCGTTGTAAAGGCCCAGCCGCCTCAGATGACCCGAGTGCCTAACTGGGATTAGGCCATTCGCAGAAGCAACTACAGGTATAATTTCAGTCGGTAGGCCACTCCACATGTCGGTCACCACGTGAGCCAGGTCCAGATGTTTTTTTCGCTTATCTGTTTCGGTTTTCATGAGGTTCTCGTCATAAGGAATGGTAAAGTCGAAAGTATTATTATTGTTGTAATTATGTGTTTAGGTGATACGGTTTCTCATCATGGAGTCCTGGGTTCGAACCTTGAGTTGGGTCAAAATTAGTTATTGAGTTTTTCTGTCAAAAACTCTCGGGAACAGTCCAGATATTAACCACGCAACTTTCATTATTTTGGAGTCGGGGAAGATGTTAAGATTTATTGGATATAAAGAATCTCAGGCTATGAATTTGAAAGTACATCATTTTGTAAAACTGTAATGTAATGTACATAATAATATATGTACATAATTTTGTACTAATATATACGTACAGCAAAAAACCTAGGTATGCATACATAAACTAGATCATAAACACGCTCAATAATGATAAAAGACTATAATAATAAATATTAAGAATTCCTAAGTCATAACTATTATATCTCGTGAAGAAAATTACAAAGATAACATTAAGAGTGTCTAAAAAAAACTTAAAATTGTCGTAAATTCCAAAACCAATTGACTGAATAACTGCTCATATACAGCCATTAATAGATCAAGAACGATAAATTCAAGGAAATATAGATCTTATGTTTAATGCAATAAGGTTAATGAGAATCTTGAAGGATATGACTTCAACTGCAACATCAATCAAAATATGTAACAACATACACTCTAATTACCGCAATTGTAATGTCGTTATTGATACCTTTACATTCGCATTTTAAATCATTACGTATTGTGGAAACTATTAAGGAATAGCTTTACGAATCGATCGTGACCAATTGAAAGATTGATTTCTCACTGCACTTGTGAATAAATTGGCAATAACGAGCTTGATTTGCTGAGAAGAGAATTATTTTAAGTTATATCAGGAATTTATACACCTCAAACCTTAGGTTGTAGTTGATAATATCAAGAGATAATACACCGTCGAAGATTAAGGTTTCTACATTACACATCATGTCTTCATAATATTATTTACTGTTGTACGGGGTTATTTTTCGGAGTACCCAAATTTTAAACTTAATTTCAAATATATAAATAATGATATACCTTTACTGCATTTTTTGAAAATACGAGTGAATAAGGCTTGTAAATTTATTTGAAATTATCGAAAATGAATGTGATTTATAGGCAACAATGTTTTGGTCCACCGATTTTGCGTAGACAGAGAAACCTATAGACTAATGATTAGCGTGGCCTCTAGTGAGAAAGGACGATAGCGTAGTTTTAGATTATGCAATAATCTTTATGACTTTTAAACATATTTATATAAAAATTTTAATTGTTCTAAGAACTGAACAAGATTCACTAATCTTCAGCTCACAAAATACTTTTTTCGCAATTAAACCACCTTGTAAACTCCTTAGATCGCTACGAACTGTCAAAGTTGTTTTGCAAAGTGTAGTTTGCTAAACAAAAAAAGCCGCCCCGTGGCGATTTCTTTGGTTTCTTTGTTTTTCTCCGTAGAATGAACAAACAATCACACCGCTCTGTCATTTCTATGCAAAACGTATACATACATCTATCTTTTTAGTATGCGAATGCGAAAGAAGGCGTCAATTTGTCTATAGGTTACTCTGTCTACAGATTTTTGCCTACCCTACAAATGTGTGTATAAAATCATTTAGAAAATGCAATACCGTGAATTTTGAATTTACAAGATAAAAAGGACTGAATATTTGAGATTTTTTTCTTCGGACCTTCTCTGTAAATTTGGTCGGTTGTTGCAAAACGGTTGTTGCAAACCCTGTGATGACCAAGTGATTATTTGAACCATCTGGTATTCGAATTCGTTGTATTCTTTTAGTTTACGACACATTATAGCTATTTCGCCCGTTAAGCACAGAATCATCATCATCACCGTCGTCTTTACACCCCGTCAGAAGTCCACAGCTGAACATAAAGGAACTGCCCTAAGGAATACCACAAAGCCCAGTCCACAACTACCTGCATTCATCGACTTCCTACATCATTTACATCCATCTAGTGACTTGTGTTACGGAGAGGGCTATGCTTGGAGTTACTCTGCATAAAAGATTTTATAAAGAGGTGATCTACAATAGAATCAGAATAGTGCATAGGCTGGTCATATAGCTCATAGAAGCTATAACCAATGGAGCAGGGAGTACCGTTAAACAAAATGTGTAGGGCAGTTTCCTATTAGATGAAGTGAGTACAGAAAACAGGAATAAAATAGCACGTTATTGCTGTTGTGTTGTGTCTGATGAGTGACGGGAACAGACTTCTTTTTCTGTTTTTATTTTGGTGGCAGCAACGCTTCTGAACGCTAGGTGAATACCTAATCGAGAACAGATGTAGATACTAATGGTATATAGCATCGTGTAAGGGAGAATGTGCCAACTTTCTCTTCATACTTCAACGTCACCAGTATCTGTTGTTCTCTATTAACTAACGCAGAAGAGTCTAGTGATGGGCCGATGGGAGAAAATATATGCTTACCAAACCCGCATACATAATGGCCTCCAGACCTGATTTCGGTCACGGCTGCTCGTCTCAATGGAGACTAGTAATCTGCGCAGAACAGGATTATAGTGCCGATTATAGTGCCCGAGTGTATTCGCAAGCACAGGTGCACTATACCCCCTCACACTTATAATACGACACGACCGGAGAGAGATGATGCAGGACCAATAGATTTAAGTGCTCTCCGAGTCATGAAGATGAAACAATACCAAGTTCCTGACTTCAAACTGCTACTGAAAATTTCTTAAGAATAAATAATGTCCTACAGACCGAATTTCGGTCACGGCGGCCTGCCTCAACGGAGACTAGCCATTGGTGCAGGACAGGATTATAGTGCCCAAGTGTATGCGCAAGCACAGGTGCACTCTCTATTCTCACACTCTCATAACCCGATGGGACGGTAAACCGAGACGACCGGAGAGAGATTACGTGCAGGATCAACAGCTTTAAGTGCTTTTCGAGGCACCGCCAACTTCCTATCTCTGGGCAGCTACTGAGAATTCCTTGACGGAAAAACTCAATATTTGATTTTTGGCCCAACACGGGATTTGAACCCAGGACCTCACGATCAGTAGTCGCACTACTACTACCACTAGATCAACGAGGCAGTCAAAACTCGAGACAGAAAAACTCAATAACAATATGAGTTGTGAGTAGGATTTGCTTTAATTGTCAGGCTTTGCGTTTGACGATCGCAATATCAGACATCTGGTACCTTTTATGTTGCTGTCAGTCTTGGTATTTTACGTCTAGTGTAAGTATATTATAATATATACATCTATTATAATAATAAAATAGATATTCCTTACAATTAACGTAGTTATCTCTTACGACACCCGCGAGACGAATGAGGAGATGAATTTTTTACGCTCCTCCAACAAGAGAAAAGTAATGAATGTCAGATGATATATTATTAGCAATACAATCATTTGACTTAAAACATGTGAGGAATAAAATCACGGATTTTACCGTGTTTAATTATAACTGTTTTAATTCCCGACGTTTTGGCCACTTTACAGCACCCATGGTCACTGAGGCGGCTGGGGTGTTTGATATCCTGATATCAAAGTTAACGAAGGCTACCTTCAACTTTTAATTATTAAATTTTGGTACGATCTGCGCAGAATGAGCTAAATCAGTCCAATTAATTCTATTCTACGTCAAGTATTCGCGTAAAAACAAGGAATCATGACGAGGAATATAACTTAATCCCTACAAGGACTTGCGCTAATAGCTCAAGGACCGGCTGCTGTTTATAACCTCGTAGTACGTACGCATCCAAATTTAATCCCTCCCGGCACCATATATACCATTACGATTACTGTCTAACTAAACTTTGCTGTTGAAGATGGGCCTCCCCCATAGATCGCCTCATTTACTATAGTTGCTACTTTTGGCAACTACAGTTTTTTATTCTGCTGTTTTCAGGAAGATGCTGCTGCTTATCTCCAGGTTTAGTATCCCTCAGTCACCTCTTACGACACTTATGGGACTAGAAAAGAAATTCTTACACAGCCACTACATGGTTACACGGTCCCGTTACCAATGTAATGATGATTTCCATTTTAAGTGCTAACTTACCACACACTCGGTGTTAACCATAATAATAGAAGAAACCTTTACATAAGTTGAAGATTAAAATATTCCGACAACATGTTTGTATTCGCGATCCATCCTAAAACAGCGTGCGGTCTTTTTCCTGCGCCATAACACCGACGTGAATGCCAGATCTTTGATTAATTGACAGGTGAAACATAGCGTATTCTAAAATTTAACCAGCTGTGTAATTTTTTTATATCTATTCGTGTCGAAAGTTATGTCCTCAAGGATTAACATCGATTTTTTAACATTCATTATATGTTGTTAATTAAAAATATTTTCGCGATCCTGATCTCATTAGCCACACGTGCCATATATTTTCCGCATATAGTCTTAAGATGTGGACGGATGGGACATTAAATCAACTGTTTAACCTTTTAGGGCTAATGAAACAAAAGCGTTCTTCGAATGATCCTTTTTTATATGAAACAAAATAACTTACACTCAATGAGTATTATCGTGCACTCGATACGTACATAAAAGCCAATAAATATTGAAAAACTTATTCATATTTGCCACCAGATAAAACTTTTCAAGGGAAAAGTAACGTTAAAGCTATAATAATAGAGAGGCACGAAAGTAAAATTTCGGTAAAGCAACTTGGTTGAATGAGCAGTCAAGATCGTTCATTTGTTGGCTGCGTATATATTATATGCATCGATCCGTTACGTGTGTCCAAATTTATTTGAGGAATCAAGATCTCGAGATTTTAAGGACATTTTCTTGTATCCATTATACTGCTTTTTCAGTCCATTTCTCGAGAAACTATGTACAACGTGGTTCTTCACTGCTGACTGTATCAGTATGCTCAAAGTCGCTCAGCGAGCTATGGAGAGAACTATGCTCGGGGTTCCTATGTGTGATAAACTTAGAAATGGGGATATCCACAATAGAACCAGAGTGATCGACATAGTCCAACGGATTAGTAAGCAGTAGTGGCAATGGGGCGGCCGTATAGATCGAAGAACGAACAACCGATGAGGAAAAAAGGTTCTGGAGTGGCAGCCCCGTACAAGTAGGCAAAGTGTAGGGTGAGCCTCCACTAGATGGAGTGACAACCTGGTAAGACATGCTGGAAATCGGGAGATGCAGATGGCTAAGGACCGTACTTTGTGGCATTCCTTGGGGGAGGCCTATGTTCAGCTGTGGGCTTGCTTAGGGCTGTAGTGATGATGATGATGATGATGAACTGCTTCCACGATACGGGAGAAAACCCTAGTGTGCTTCTTCAGAGAAGAAGAAGAAAATTTTACTGAAAACTTGACACCCAAAAAAAACTATTGACGTGGATACGTCTTTAATTTGGCTTTCATAGAGGTAGAACAATTCAGAACTGATGATGATGAACTGATGATGATGAACTGATGATATTACAAAATCAGGGGATTCAATTTGGTGTTGCAGCAAAGTATCTTTAATCTACTTTCAAAATTTAGTTACGTCACTCGATATCTAAAGAATCAAACAATTCGTTACGTTGGGTAAGGAGTCTGACGCATCGCGCGTGGCGGGTTGGGAGCGCTGCCAATTTGAGCTCGATTCTTTATGTACACGAATTCACGAAAAACACACGGCCGGATCCACGACATAGCCACATGCTGATTTATTTTTCTACAAAATAATAGCCTAGCTTATCCTGAATCAGATTGGATCACAAGATTTAAAATTGAATCCCGTATGCACAAAGTTGTAAAATAACGCATCAGATAGAAGTGCCCCACATAACAGTTGAATGAGCTAATGTACTCAACAAACGCCCAATACAATCCCGAACGCCATTAACACCTTTTTGCGTCAATCACCAAGCAGCCTTACGCCCGGGATCACCTACTTTTACGTCAATCTTTAATCCTCGCTATCTGGTAACTGAGCACAGAAGAGATCTAAGATGTTATCGGTCCTTCAATAGAATTCCGCACCTTAACCCATTTGCGTCTGCATCTCGATAGTTAAGGCATCACACACCTCACTGTATTAAGGGATCTTATTTATTTTTTGAAAATATTATGCTAAAGCTCAAGTCTCTGTATTCCCTCGTCTCGTACTTAATAAAATTATTTTTAAAAACAAAAAATATTTAAGATCTTCTCCTTACAATCATTGACAATTATTTAGAAAAAAACTAAGCACACAGTGCAAGAGCGAAAGCCCTAACTTGGCAAAAAAACAAAGCCAAGTCCCTTTTGAGACTATGCATTTTTGTTTGCCGTATCCTACAAGCTAATTTTTTAAGTCTTATACCACAGTCTATATTATACTGTGCCTATACTGCCTATACAATAGAATAACAATAGATATACCACCAATTGTCTATAGAATACACAGATTTTTTTATTATTAAAATCGTAAAATATATGCATATATTAAATTACGAGTATATATACAGATACGTGAGTAGATTCCTCAAAACGAATTCAGACTTCGATAGTTGGTAAAAACTATGTCAGTACGTTTTGTCACTTCATTTCATTATTGATTGTTGTTACCCTAAGAACCTGTTGGAATTTTCTATTCCGATGTACCCCGGCAAAAGAAAGAAAGATGTTGGCATGTGCAGGCAATTTAACTCTAAAATACATATTTTATTTTGTTACATAAAATGTGTATTTATTTTAGTTTATATTCTTTTCTTTTTTCTTTCGATTGCTACACCTACGTCAAATTTAATCACTCCGTGGGTTGACCGGTTGAGAATGCTTTTAAGCTTTAAGTCTGCCCTTATTATTTTAAAATAAAATATTTAACTAAGAAAAAATCAACAACGAACTAACAAGTAAACAAACTATATATTATTTTTACACACATACACAAACACAAATACATAAACGTATAATGATTATACCTTAAGGAAGAGTCCTAGCTGACAATATAAACCAGACGTGTGCCCGAATGGCAACCATACTAATTGTTTTAAAGGCAATAATTGCCTTTTCTAGCCGTAATCGGACTGTTAAGGTATTTTGGTGCGTCTTGCAGAAATCCTTTCTTGGAAAACACAAAAAGACTTTGACATTTGAAACACAGCACGGGAAAATCCATTTATATATTGTGTTAAGAATTGGTCCATGACTTAATGAAAGATTTACGAGGAATCTTTGACAAATAAATAATTTATGCGGAGCTAAGTTCTTATTAATGAACTCTATTCACTATTTGATAAGACTTTAAAATGATAGAAATTTAAAAGCAAAGGTGATGGCGTGGGCTAATGTTTATGGTGTCCGTATACGGAAGGGTCACCATCACTGACCTCCTACAAAACGTTTGTGCCGATTTGAAGCGCCACTATTGAGTATACAGGGAATTAAATGTGACATAATTTGCGATTGGCCGTTATTTTGCTAAAAACTTATATGATTAATTTAAAGTTTTAAACTAAAAAGTGTTTTGTAGTTCGGCTATGGTTTATGTTGGTAATATAATAAAAAGTACTTTAAGTAACAATTATAATGTAAAATTCGTTATTAGAATAGAAGTGAAGTAACATTCCACATGTAAGGCGTTTCGCAGTTTATATTAAAAAAAAAAATATTTGATAATATAGGCTCTTAAAAATCGGTCACTTATCTTATTATATGCAATTCCTAACATATTTGGCTTGAAATTACGTATTTTGATAAATGGATTGACGACAAAATTATATCTTAATATACATAAACTGGCTTGCCAGGCAGACGTTGTTTTGCCCTTTTCGGCGACCTTTGTCATGTCCTAATAAAAATCCTTAAATTCACTCATGGGCAAAAACAAACTATCCTATCTCTCAAGTTGGAACGAACTGAATACGTTGTGCAAATTTTATTAAAATCGGTAAAAAGAGTAGTTTGGGAGTACTCACGTAATTTATATAATATATTAAGATTACGTGTCACGTTGTTTGTCTGCGATGGACTCCCAAACTACTTAACCGATTTTAATAAAATTTGCACACCGTGTTCAGTTTGGTCCAACTCGAGAAATAGGATAGTTTTTTTGTCCATGAGTGACCTACAATTTTTTGCGAATTTAAGGATTTTTAGTAAAATAAAGATTCGTCGAAAAGGGCAGAACAACGTCTGCCGGCAAGCTGGTTATTTCCATTTTGTAGTAACTAACTCCAATTTTAACGACTGATTGGACCTTTTTAAACTTCTCGAATGAAATATACATACACAATGGTGAAAATCGAACAAAACATGCTCTATAGTTACGAAGAAAAACGTAGATAGATTAACACAGCGTCGAATAAAACTTGTATTTAAGGCACATTTATTTATTGTATGGCATTATATTAAAACGGAGGTAACATCGAAACTCGATGATACATACATACAATGTTAGGTCTGGGAATATAATTTTATTCGATATATTTTGTCACACTGTCCTATCTTTATTATTAGTTACGTGGACGGTCACTTCTGTTACCAGCGCCAAAATGGTGAAAATCAAAACGCCTCATTATGTCCGGTCCAGCATACTTATTTAATAGAGGTCAGTGGTCACTATACATGGATAACAAGAGTTGCCAAGATATTTCATAATCATTTGCCTGTAGTATTTTCGAAGCTATTACCTTTAGAAACACAGCAGATGGCAAATAAAACTGAAATATTACGACCGTGTAGTGACGATGTAAGAATATCCAAATCCACCAGTCACACACCTACGGAAAGATATGTGGTAAGAATGGAATGAAATAACTTTGATTTTGAAATAATGGAAGAACTGTATATAAAAAGTGAAAATTACTTGTGGGTTCATATTAAAAAAATGCCTTAAGGGCCTATACTACTTCAGCTCAAATTCTCATTTCACCCCCACTTCCCCGCGACCGACTTGTCTATAATCACTAATACTGTACCTTAGATAGGTCGTTAGATACTTATTTCATTAGGTTTATCATATTTATGCCTATTTTTTTACGCCAACCCGGACGCTTCTTTTTTTTATTACGGCTATTTCCCATTTTAATTTTGCGTCGTCCTGTTGCGTAATGTGTATTTTGATCGTAAGCGACACTACTTTTCTGTTCGAAAGCCGAAGCGAGACTGATCGGGTGGCAGGGAACAAGGTTCAGGACGCTGATAGTTTAGGTAATTTCTTTTTACAGTGGAAATAATTGTAATTTAAAAAAAAACACAAGCGATGCTTTATAGTTAGTTCAGTTAGTATGCAAAGTTTCATGATCTAATTTAACGTATTTTGTGAATACCAGCGGTTTATTGTTCAGTTTGGAGGAACTTTGGCTTTTTTCCTTTTAAAAAAAATTTACGGTATCGTGTTTCCGTCTAACATAGTACATAACATTAATCCTCAACTTATCCATATATTTATTTCAAAATAAATGCTGCAATATTTTCGGGATAACGAAGGCCCTTAAATATAGGATTAATTTATCGAACACCGCATACTAATATAAAATATTTCATTGGTACTTATACAATGAAGGTAGGAAAATAAAAGAAGGTATTGTTATTCGGAGATTTTAATATTGATATATTGAATTCGGAACAATGTACAGTTGAGTACATCAACTCAATTAATGAGACTGGTTACACCATTATAAATAATATAATGACTTCCGAATATAATACGCGAGGAACTGCGTACTCGAGCACAATAATTGACCACGTCTGTACCAACCTCTTAAATCTCATAGTCTCTATGGACATAATTGACTCACAATATCAGATCATAAACAAATATATATCGAATCATGAAAACATAAAACACCAGCAAGACAGAAAGTACAATATCAATATCTAGATTAAGATATGTCACAACTACAACAACTATCTGGTAATTGTAAAATAAAATTACAAAATATAAAATTCAGAATCCCCCACTGCTAGATTGGATTAACAAGGAAATAATAAAAAGCATCTATAAACATAAAACATTTTGGTATAAACATAAAAATGATTCTATAAATACGCAACTGGAAATGAAATTGAAATCTGAAAGAGTAAAGGTTGGTAGAATGGTAAGAGAAGAGAAAAGAAAATACTACTGCAGTCCTTTGTAAAATTGAAAAAAAATACCCTTAAAAATGTGGACTACAATGAATAGTATGACTACAAATAAAACATTAAAGAGTTGCGCTCTCCTTAAGCTTATTATCGACTCAAATATAAATAACTAACGGATTCGAGTAATGCTCATTCCATTTGGTAAGAAGCTGAGATTAATCACATTTTCGATGAGGGCATTATTTTTGTGCTGAACCAGGATACAACTTTTCTGAGCGCCTGCGATAATCAAACAGAATGGTATGTCTCGACGCGTACTTCAAGCTGGCGATCGTTGAGTTTGTGGAGTATCCATTTTTCAAGCTTTCAAGGGCGAAAAGTGGATTGCGGAAACCCGTCTCGCTACGCTGAATGTATGTGGAGGAATGAATGATAAGATGGATGAAGAATGCGAAATAATGAATGACAGAGGAATAGATGTGTTATGTGTGAATGAGACGAAACGAAAGGGAAAGGATGCCACTGCACATGGCACGTATACCGCGTATTGGTCTGGTGTGGGCGAGACCGAACGGGCATGCCAGGGAGTCGGTTTCATCCTTTCAGAAAGAATGGGTCAATATGTGAAAGAGTATGAATGTGTAAGCCCGAGACTGCTATGGATACGAATGAAAGTGGGCTTAAAGAAGCTGTTCCTGCTAGGGGTGTACGCCCCAGACATGTCTAAGCCCACTTATATCCGAGAGCAGTTTTGGGACATGGTAAGGATGGTGTTGACAAAATGTAAGGAAAATGAAAATATTATTATGTTAGGAGACTTTAATGGAAGGGTTGGGGTGAAGAGGTCTGGTTATGAAAGGATATTGGAAACGTTTGGTGATGAAAGTATAAATGAGAATGGTGAAGACCTCCTCACCATATGTGCGGAAAAGAATCTTTTTGTGACGAATACTTTTTTTCGTCATAAGAAGATTCACATGTATACATGGGAAAGAGGTGATGATAGAAGCATGATAGATTTCGTAATTGTGGATGAAAGAATGAGGAGCGCAGTCGTAGATACAAGGGTTTACCGGGGGTCCAACGTAGGGACGGATCATTACTTGGTCTTATGTCGAATTAATGGTATTTTCAAGCGTTGGCGGCATCGGACATCTGTGTCTACCGCTGCGTTACAGCATATAAGAATAGAGAAGTTACAAGATGAAGATGTGATAGAGAAGTATAAATGTAGACTGAGAGAAAATATTAGATGTTTGAATGAGTTGTGTATGAATGATTTAGACTTGAATACTGTGTGGGATAATATTAAGAAAGGTTTGGTGGATACCGCCACCAAAGTATGTGGTGTAAGTAAGAGAACAAATGAAACGAAAAGTAATACGTTATGGTGGTATGATGAGGTACGGGTGGAAGTTGAATCAAAGAAGAAAGCATGGTTGGATTTACCAGCAACCAAAGCTGGTAATTCTTCTGGTATGAATGATGAGATTGAAAGAAAAAAGGCAGAATTTAGACGTCTAAATAAGAGAGTAAAAGAAGTTGTTGAAAGGAAAAAGAAAGAAAGAACGGATAAGAATGATAGAAGGATATCTGATAATTTCCAGGCTAACATAAAAATGTTCTGGAAACTCGTAAAAACTGCCAGGGGAAATACAAAACAGCCTATAATAAATGCTATAAGAGACGAGAATGGATATATTCTGAATGATGAAGTTTCGAATTTAAACAGATGGTAGGAATACTTTGAAAGCGTGTTTATGAGTGAAGAGTCGTCTGAATTAAATGAACTAGAAATTCCGAAAGAAGTGGAAAGGGGTATGGAGATAAGTGTAGATGAAATAATGAAAGCAATGAAAAGCATGAAAGCAGGTAAGGCAGCTGGATATGATAGAGTATCACTCGAGATGCTAAGGGCTGGAGAGGGAGTGGTGGCAGGCCTGCCGTACACCTTGTTTAATTTATGTTGGGAATTAAAACGGGTACCGGATGACTGGTGTAAAAGAGTTATAGTACCAATATATAAGGGAAAAGGGTCACAGAAGGACTGCAAAAACTACCGCGGTATCAGCTTGCTTAGTATTGTGGGTAAACTGTATGCTAAGGTGTTAATTGAAAGAGTTATGAAAGAAACTGATGGAAAAATTTGGGATGTGCAAGCGGGTTTTAGAAAGGGAATGGGGTGCATAGATCAAGTCTTTTCCGTGCGCATGATTGCGGAGAAGTTTTTGGCCAAAAACCGGAAAGTTTTTTGTGCGTTCATGGACTTGGAAAGGACTTATGACAGAGTGGACAGGAATGTGTTATGGCAAACACTGAACTCATTTAGGTTGAGCGCTGGTTTGATACGGGCATTAAGGTCTCTTTATAGGGACTCTAGTGCTTGTGTCAGGATCAATGGGGTCTACTCGGACTGGTTTGGCATCCAAAAAGGTGTCAAACAGGGCTGTGTAGCTTCCCCTTGGCTGTTCAACCTATTTATGGACCGG
The DNA here is from genome assembly GCA_036936625.1 of Parnassius smintheus behrii. NCBI lineage: Eukaryota > Metazoa > Arthropoda > Insecta > Lepidoptera > Papilionidae > Parnassius > Parnassius smintheus. The sequence goes on from JAUPFT010000018.1 coordinate 4,835,324, forward strand.
TGTTTGCAAACTTTGAAAGATGAAGAATGTGGGTTAAGAATGGGCGAGTTAACCGTCAAATGCCTTTTGTATGCCGATGATCAAGTCATATTTGCGTCATCGGCGGCTGAGTTACAAATGATGGTTACATTAATGAACTGGGAGTTAAAAGAAAGGGGAATGAAAGTGAACGCAAGTGAGACGAAAGTGATGGTTTTTGAAAGAGAAGAAAGCAAAACGGTATGTGAAATAAGAATAGAAGGAGAGTTAATTGAGCAAGTGGATGAGTTTGTGTATTTGGGATGTGTATTTAGTAGGGATGGTAGATATGATAGGGATATAGAACGACGAGTAAATGCAGGGAATAGAGTGAATGGGGCACTACACTCTATTATGAAGAACCAGAATGTGTCAAAACCGGCACGTATGGTAATTCATGATGCTGTGTTAGTACCTACTTTAATGTATGGTAGTGAAAGCTGGGTGTGGCTGAAGAAGCACGAAAGTAGAATAAATGCTGTAGAAATGCGGTCTTTAAGGAATATGCTGAATGACAGGGTGAGAAATTGCGTGATAAGAGATAAATGGGGTATGCAAGATGATATTGTGCCCAGGATTAAGAAAGGAATGCTTCGGTGGTTTGGTCACGTAGAAAGAATGAATGAGGAAAGAGTGACAAAGCAAATTTATATGGCAGATGTGAACGGCCGAGTCGGGAAGGGACGCCCTAGGAAAAAGTTTATCGACCAAATTGGCGATATTTTGAAAATGGGCCACGTTAGAAGTACCCCTAACCGACGAGCATGTATGCGTAGGTGTATAGATGTGAAGAAAGCGAGAAAGGTGTGTCAGGATCGTGCCAAATGGACGTCTGTAGTCTCTGCCTACCCCCCCCCCCCCCCCGGGTGACAGGCGTGAGTGTTTATGTATGTATATGTATTTTTCAAGCTTTATTACCTTGGTATTTGACGCAAATGGACCTATATTGTTTTGATGCTAACGTCGAAAGCTGCAGCTAAATCAGCCATAGATTGGAGGTGGTCGGAGGCCCAAACCTCCCTTCTCTCACCACCACCACCAACGTAACATGGTAGCGGAATTCAAAAATAGAAGATTAACATAGGAGAGTATCAGCATCCCTGGTAATGGAGAATTCCTCATTGAGCATCCATGATCAAACTATCCTTCTCTTCCTGGGCGTGGTGCTCAGGCTGCCTCGCGTATTCATGGGGGGGGGGTTGAAATCCCACTTACTACTAACACTGCACGAGGCAAACAGAAACACAAAACCATGGCGCCGCTGCGGCGCTAGCTGTGTACTTCTGCAGTATCTGGGGACTTCACTCAAACCTTAACGCCATCTACTACCATCTAAAGACGGCGAAACCGGCCCTGCTCTTTTTAACAAAGATGCAGGTGACCTATCCAGCTGATACTTCGTACCTGTTCTATCCGAGATACAAATTAAAACACTTCATTGTGCCTCGGGTTGGTGTGTTCGTATACGTCAGAGAGGATATCTGTTCTCGACGCCTCGGAAATCTTGAAGGAATCTGTCCATTCTTTGGCTGCGCGTAGACATCGACGAACATCTGCTCGTTTACGGGTGCCTCTATAGATCACATAGTGTTAATTCCGAAACAGACCGACTAATCGACCACATCCAAATGGCTTCAGATTCTTTGCAACAACAGATCCGATCCGCAGAGATCGTTATACTCGGCAACTTCACCCATCACGCCGAATGGCTTGGTTCACGTTTAACCTATAACGCAGGGAGATCTGTTTATGACTTTGTCGTAGCATATGGTCTGACACAACTTGTTATTTCACTTACGAGAAGACCATAACTCGGAATCATCGCTTGGAAGATCATACACCTTCCCTGGTGGACCTACTGCAGATTTCTCATACGGGCGTGTATCAGGTTTCCGTCTACGCCCGTTTCGGCTCTTCGGATCATTGTCGGATCTGGAGTGTGGTGCGACTCACGCTCCCTTCGCGGTTGCGTTCTGCAGGTTTCCGCCCTGTTTGGAATTAAGAGTCGGCGAATTGGAACGGAATGCGGTCTTTATTTCCATCCTACCCATGAGGTTAGGTTTGCTTCTTACCGGATAATCCCAGCGCTGTTGCTGACTGTGTCACTCATATGGTGCCACAGGGAATGGAACTATTTATTAATCATCTATGGTACCCATAGAAGGCAGATCTCATCATTGGTTTGGTTGCTCCTGTATGAGTGCATTACGCAATAAGCAGGAGTGTTATGAGGCCTGGCCTGGCCTGATAACACTTCTGGCTTGGCCTGTTATCGGTGGTTCGAAATGTAAACACCAGCAAGCTTAAAAAGAAGTATAATTCCACCTCGAAACCCTTCAAATGAGTCATTGCTAAGGCAAAGTATGACCATATTGGTAGAATTGGCAAGAAATTAGTTCGCCTTCTTTCTGGAGCCTGTTTGCTGCCTGCCCGAACGCTGTTTCCTCTGCATATAAATGATATGTAACATTCATTGCTATGCAGACGACAGCACTGGTGATGCTTTATACACCGGCTGTGTCAATATTTCTCGTCGAGAAAACGTCACTGAGTACCGGAACAAACTTGTTACTGAAATTGAGACATTGTTGAACACGGTATGGGGTTGGGTGCAACTAAATGTACCCCAGTTTAGTTCCGAAAAGACACAAGTTTGCGCGTTTATCGTTTAAAAGAACCCCCTTGTTGTCTCAGCCAGTATAGGAATCCTCGGCTTCGACAAATCGAGTGACGTGCAGTTATGGAAGAGAAGGCCAAATTATCTGGTTAAAGCTTGACGTGCTCAGCAGAGCGAGAGAGTATTTCATGCCGGCACGTCACCTGTAAATATACAAGGCGTAGGTTCGGCCTCACATGGAAAACTGTTCCCATCTCTGGGCTGGGGCTCCCGAGTGCCAGCTCCTTTCATTTGATCGCACCCAGCGCAGAGCGGTTAGAATCGTCGGCGACTGAACTCTTTTCGATTCTAACTAGCACTGCGAAGAGATGTTGCATCTCTTTGCGTATTATATCGCATTTATCACGGGGAGTGCTCTAGGCATTGTTCGGACTAATTCCAGCTGCACAATTTCACCATCGCACATCGCGAAAAACTCGCGATACTATTTGTAACATCTGAATGTCTGGCGGTCCACCACTGTACGATTTACAAGAAGTTTTCTTCCTCGCACAACTTCCTTGTGAATCGAAAGATCGTTGATGTAGAGTGCGTGCCACTTGTGCCACGTGGCTGCCACGTTGGTACTGTTACGAGCTTGAGGTTCGGGACAATAAAAATTGCCGATAAATTACCTAAATTAACACTTTAATTTACTTTATACAAATTAAAGTTAAAAACACTAATAATTAAACACACTAATTCACTTAATTCCGCTCCGAAGCTTCGCTTGTGTCGCCGAGTTCAACTCTGCCCCGATCGCATCTTGCAGCGCCTATTTATTTAAATTAGCAAAGAAGCGTCCCGAATATTCAAGTAAATGCGCGCAAAGGGACGAGTGTGCGAGTATAGATTTTCTAGAAACTTAGTTCTTCGGATGGCGCTGTTGGTTGAGAGATTTGTGATGTCATTCTCTGCAAAGCTCCCCTCGCTCTCGTTCCTGACACTAGATGGCGCTAGTTGTGTCGTCGACTTGAGCGCGTAACAGTACTAATATTCCATAATTACTTGAGTTTTTATCGTATCCATGATTACGAAATAGAATCAAATTCGATGAAAACATAAAAGCTAATCAATAATCAAGTAACTAATTTAAAAAAAGGATTACATTTTAAAAAAAAGAAATATAGAAATCTTAGCCGAACAAAATTTATTTTTATTTGAAATGGCCATACTGCAAAACGGCAATTCCATAGGTAAAAACCTATTAATAAATATTTAATAATAACAGTAACATGGTGAATAGTTATATAATTGGCGACTATATTTAAATTAAAAGCTAAGTCATGAGGCTGTAAAAACTTTCCTTTTAAAAATACTTCAAAACATACTATTACATATATGTTCATATTTTATTATTTTTTAGTTTTTAGAATAAGGGTGCCAAGTGAGCACACAATCCACCTGATGGTAAGTGCATACTGTGGCCCATATTCATCTATATATTTTATTAAAATGCACATGCGTGGACAACTCTGAAGGCTTTGATAGAATGCCTTGTAACCTTTAAAAAAGGTCTTCGGTTCTCTACACTTTCCATATAAAACTCAGCAACGTTGAGCTGCTGTTATATTCTGATATGCTGTGAGAGCGTGGTCCTTCCCCGTTCGAGCCAACCCATTCGTGCTTCAACCATAATATAACTGCAGTATGGCTCTACCACGTTAATGTTAAGTCTGTTAAATTCAATGATGGACACAAGACACTTCTTGGAAGGCCTCGCCATATTTTGCCTCTTAACGACGATATCATCATAGTTGCCACGTTTGGCAGGCGTCTTGACAACCGCAATTGTTGTTTTTTTTTTTAGTTGATATCACGCAGATGCAGCTGCCCACCTCCTGTTTGAGTTTCCCAATGTCCCTTCTTACGACACCGAATGAATGAAATGGGGTAGTAGACTAGAGGACTAAATGTCAGAATGCAAATATGCGTTATCACCCGTCGAAAGAGTCGTGATAAGTCCATTAGTAACAAAGCCACTTACTTCTTTTCTGATAACCAACTGTACAATTACAAGAAATAATTCTTATCAATTTATAATCAATTTGTTTATTTATTCTTTATAGCAATCTCTATTGAAAGAAAAAACAAAGGGTGGAATTAATGTATTTAGATATTTCCTATTAGTATTCTTTTCAAAAGCTAAGTTAAGTTAGTAAAACGGTTTTTAATTACTAGTTTTCGCCAGGACATTGTACCGGACGGTTAGCTTTGTTACTCTACGCTCTAGTTCACAGGGGTCTAGCAAACATGATTCCACACTTAGACAGTGCTTAGAAACAGTTCTAAGTAATACAGGTGCAAATCAGACATGAAAATAGACTAAAACTCACTACCGGCTATTCAAATTCGAGGTAGTCCTAACGTTTGTTACTCCGGATTTTAAGATTATATTGAAATTTTCGTTGAAAGTAAAGTGGTGGAAAGAACTACCTTATGCTTAAATCAATAATGATATCTAAGAAATACAAAAAATCTTTAAAGGTAATGTAAAGCCTGCCAACATGCATTAGATAAACGCGGTGTACGAGTATTTATTTGCGCTGAAACCCTCTCAGAAATGAAAAGAGGCCTGTGCCCAGGAGTCGGACGTATATAGGATCTAATTTTACTTTTACCGCCTAATTATAATCTTACCCTTTCAACGAAAGGATAAAGAAATTTTAAACAGTCGTTTATACACAAGAAAAACGCATAAAGAGGAATATTAAAGCAAATTATAACAGTACTGGATGTATGTATGCAATTTCTACTTTAATTTCGATTTGTTACGATGTGAATTTTTCAGAACATCAGCTATGTGTTGCATTTTGTTATTTAATACATCCGTAATTAGGTCCCGATATAATTTTTCTCGCGCATAAATTCACCGCCACTTGTCTCGCTGACAGCTGTCATTAAATGCGTCCGCCATTACGGTATCGGAACGCGGCGAATTTCACTTAACTTCTTTGTAATTTTGATGCGATTTCGGAACGTGACGTCGACACCTTACGGTCAGTGTGAATTCTGAAAAAAACATTAAGTATACAGCGTTTCACGTAAAAAAATTCTACTCAAGTACTTAATTTATTCCTTGCATTAATCTTGAAAGGTTGTCTTGTCGCAACCTTCAGTGAATGCAAAATGAAGTGATAGTTATAAGTTGGAATTACGGCAAATGGATATGCAGGAAGTGCGATGAAATCAAATACTCAGGCCCAAATTAAATGCTGAATCACTTTTCCACTTTCTTGGACACTTCTTGGACAATTTTATTCTATTATTTATTGTACATCCTCGAGAATGACAACATTTTTTTAATTTAAAATATGTACTTATATTAATTCTTTATAAGTTTATATTATATATTTTGTACAAGACTAAAGTTAAATATTTTATAAGAAACTGTCACTTTAGTGTTTTTAAATAAGTAATACGTTACGGGAAGAGATTATACTAAGTAATAAAGTGACATTAATCAAATAATTAATATATTGATATGATAAAACTATATTACATTAGATAAGTGGTTAAATGAAAAATTTTGTACGACCGACTTCAATATATTATATAAAATGAGAACATCATCAATGTAGTCGAAGTCAATTAAATACGCATTATTAAGGACATCTTAACCACATGAATTGAAGCACAAGCTTTCCAATAAAAAAAATATTATCAAAATCGGTTCACATAGAAAAAGTTCTGAGGTTAACACACAAAAAATATATCGAATTGAGAACCTCCTCCTTTTTTGGAATTCGGTTAATAAAATAAGATCTATGTTCAACAGTTGACTTGTGAAGAACTGTAACGACGAATATGAAGATGATGATGGAGGTCTATGTTCAACAGTGGACTTTTATCGGCTGTAATGGATCATGGATGGCATGTTGTCACATCATTTACCTAACTTTACCCATTTTTTTATAGAATTAATGTGACGAACGAGCGCACAGTCCACTTGATGGTAACCGGATGCTGTGGCTCATAGACATCTACATTTATCCTCAATTAAATAAAATACAGATGCATTGTCACCCCTGAAAATTGAGATGGAATGCCTCATTTCCAGAAAAAAGGATCTCCGGTTCTCTACACTTACCATACGAAACACAGCGGAAATAAACTGCCATTTTACGCTGGTATTCTGTGAGACCCTGGTCGAGCCGATCCATTCGTGTTACAACCATAATACACATAACTGCAGCGTAACTCTACCACATTCAACCCCCAACATTGTAATAAGCTTCAATATATGATCGTGGACCAGAGCGTTTAAACAGCATCTTATAATTTTATGGGAATTACATGATCGATACAGTTTCTTAGCCGTGTGGCGAATCTGAAATCAGTTAAAAAAAAGGGTTTATTCCTTTACTGTCTCACACATTCGTCTCTCTTTGCATTATTAAACAAATCTCATTTCGTCAGGTAGGTCATTATTGCAACGGTTGAAGTTTCTGCTATCTCTATAAGTTCTACAGCTTTAATTAACGGATATACTCATAATTTTGATATACTCTCAAATGATATTTATTTATATATATATATATATATATATATATATATATATATATATATATATATATATATATATATATATACAATTTTATACGTGGTAGAGCCATGTTGCAGTTATATTAGTAGTATAGTTGTAGCACGAATGGGTCGGCTCGACCGGGCAAGGACCACGCTCTCACAGAATACCAGCGTGAAATAGTAGCTTAATGCTGCTGTATTTCGTATGGTGAGTGTAGAGAACCGGAGACCCTTTTTACTGGAAACGAGGCATTCCATCTTAGTCCTCACGGGTGACAACACATCTGCATTTTGATTCGTAATCGAGGATAGATGTAAATATCTATGGGCCACAGCAACCACTTACCATCAGGTGGACTGTGTGCTCGTTTGTCACCCTATCCTATAAAAAAAAATGAGAGGATATCAAAATTGTAAGTGTATCAATGCGTAAACACGCACTATGTTAAGTATTAACTACATAGGCTATTTCTCTAAAGTTTCAAGCAACATATAATCGTTTCTTTTTAATATTTTTATTAATTACTTAATTAATAAATTAGAATGACTTTATCTCATTACACATCTCAAGCCCGAAATAAAGGTAGGACTTTATTGTCGACTGGTAAAGGCCGCGCTCCTTGCTCACATTAAATCGACCTTATTATTTTATCTTATACTGTAATAATACATAAATCAAAGTGCAAAACCTCTCTCTAAATCCGTCTGTTGTTAGTCTGTGATAAAAATATAAGTATATTACCAAAATATCTCGAGAATGACAATAAAAAGACTTTTTTTTACAAATTCAGTCATGAGTTGGTTGATATTAAAAACACTGTCGTAATCCTTTTTTAATAAAATTATTACTGTTAAACTGTCAGTTTTAAATATTAATAAAAATTGATGAACTGTTTGAGATTAATATCTGTTAATCTACCATTAATATAATAATAATTATAAAAATGCAAGTAGAGATAAAATATTTTATGCTATAGTATATTTTTATTTTAGCTAAAATTTGACGTTTAAGTTTTAAATCAAGGAAAACAAGTTTAAACATATCAATAAGTCAGAATATTTGCAAAAGTGAAGATAATGTTCGATATAGTATTAGTGGTGCTAAATGAAATAAACCTAAATTATTGTTGTACAGTGGAACGGTTATTAAAGTTCATTATGGTTGATATCAAGTTGTGACGATGGAAATTTCGAGTCCGATAAATCTTTGTAGTTTGATCGTAAGATTTAAGAGCATTGACTACATATATACACATTAAACAATACCGTTTTAACGTTATCGTCATTACGATTACTAAGCCTGTAACTTTAACTACCCTAGTTAAAAGTACTTACCATTGTCACTTTACTGGGTCATCTAATAAAAGAGCGCTGTACAAGAGGCTTCGCAATTCCTTTCTAGATCAAATAGAGTACTCGGTTGTAAGAGCAAAGAACTTAGGGGCCTGGTACTCTGACCTCAATGTCATCATCAATTAATTGATCAGTGGATGTCGATGTCCACTTTACGAGCACAAGGTCCACTACATCATATCTATTATTAACTTCTATGCTTAAATACAGGACTTTGCAGTCAGTCGAGAAATTATGTTTATTATTATATTTATTTTGGGGTATTTATAGAGTCGTAAAGAGTATTCAACTGGTTGAACCGAACCAATATTTAAAAAGAAATGATAATTACACATAAATATATATGTATATATATTTAATTTACCAACATAAATAAATAAAAGCTCATCCAGATGGAAGCCCTCGGCAGGGGGGACCAAACGGCCGAGGGTTAGAGGAAAAGGGAAAGAAACCGGCGGACAATGAGAGCGGTATCGAAGAGCACCGCTTTCCCCATTTGAGCCCGGAGCGGTCCATCACGGAGTCCCACACATCAGGTGACTCAAGAGGCTGACCGCGATTAACCCATTCGCAGAAATGACCAAATAATTTTGGTCCGCAGACCACCCCACATGTCGGTCATCTCGTGAGCCAAGTCCAGATATTTTGTCTGTTACGGCTTTTACTAGGTTCTTGTCATAAGGAATGGTAATGTCGAACAAAAATATCCTTCACTGTGCCCGGTCTATTAGCACAATATCAGGCTAATTCAATAGAATAGTTATTTCTGTGATGGTCCAGTCCCAATAGAGCCTAGCGCGGACATTTTCGAGCACAGCTTCCGACAAGTACGTGTAATAAGGCATTTCCGGTCCACGAGAAAATATTTCAGATCGAGTTTCTGATGTTGAATTCTTGCAACTAGGTTATGCTTGTGCATGATGACATGCCTAAGTGACTCACCGCGATGGCGATAAGCTCGACAGATGTCGACGGTGCCATCCTTTAGGATGTATCTCTGATAGTTGTTGGTCTTAATAATCTGATCTTGTATCGCACAGACAAAACCTTCGGTTTCCCCAATTAGGTCACCAAAACGTAGCCAGTGGAGGGAGAACTGTGTCTACAAAAAGCTCATGTAGAGCCTTGTAGAACTTCCCGTGGAGCTCCTTCTCCTCCCATACGGTCTCCCAATCGGAAATGCTCTGTACTGCCGGGTCTTGCCATTGCTCGTTGGTTAGGGATAGAGGAGCAAGCTCTTTATCACGAGAAATGACGTTCCTATATATTATTATTATTATATCATATCGCTATTATGGGAAAAACTAGAAAAATATTATCACTTCTTATGAATCTTATGACTAGATGTTGGTATAAGCATCTCGTTTGCGCCAGATGTACATAATCAGACTGGCGACAGGCAGTAGCATCGTAGAGGGAGATTTCTAGACTGTGATCTTCAATCCACCAACCAAGCGTGAAGTTTAAGTCAATTCTCCCTGCAACGATAAAAGTCTATGTCCAGCAGTAACTTTTACGGGCTTATGAAGAACAAGCGGCTGTTTCCGCTGGCCTAGGACCTGTGACTATCAGAGAGTAAAATCTCCGGCATATAAATAAACTACGATAAAAAATTTGTTCATAGTTTACTATTAAATCAAGAATTCAAAGTCTTCCATACACTACCATATATTAGTTACTATAATTCTTATCACCCACAAACGGACCCAATTTATGATATCGCCCGATCTATGCAACTCGTCGGCAGCCAGCACAGAGTATCGCATTTCCATCTAAGAATGTACATAACTGTTAATAATATTTAATAGCAACTTGAACTCGGGCTAATGCCTTCCGGTGTCCGTATCGTTAATCTTTCGAACTGTTTGATCAGCTTGTATAAGTGTATAACGTTAACCAGTGCGATATGCGTTCTCGTCGGGAAACTTAAATATAAAGTTAGCACGTTTCCTGTAGCCGATGATAATAAATTCATTATTTACTTGTGTTCTACAAATGTACCTGGCAAAATATTACATCAATTCGTTTAATCAAGGATTTAAGTGATTTTGAACTGCTTTGTTTATAGTATGGTGAGTGTAGAGAACCGGATCCCCTTTTTTCTAGAAACGAGGCATTACTCTAAGTCTTAGTTTTCTAAGGTAGCAATGCATCTGCGTTTATTAGGTCAAGTCAAAAAAAAAATAAACGAGCTTATAGTCCATCGGATGGTAAGTCGCTACTGAAACAAAAAAAAAGTGTTGCCACATCTAAAGACTATAAATTTTTACACCGTCAAAATCTAAACGCTACTATGAATGTTTAATTATTTGGTAGTATTAGAGTAAGTGGGTATCACTTTATATCCCATGTATTATTAACCTACCAAGATAACTAACGCGCATAAAAGCATAAATTGTACTAATATTAGACAGTACCTTTTCTGTTGACAGAAGTCCGCAATTTCCGTCATTAACAACTTTCATAAGAGTTAAAAATACATGCATACTTTTTTTGTTGGTTAAACAGTGGAAGGCTTATTCGAATTGATTATATTAAAGCATCAACATCGTATAGTTTTTTTTCGCGTTGCAAGTCTATATGAAATTATACTTATAAAAGCAGAAATTGCACTAATATAAGGCAGTACCTGTTCTGTCGAAAGATATGTTGAATCTTTTTTTATCTATCCGCATAAACGTTTTACATTCTCTCATCTTTATTTTTAGTTATGAATCTACTACTTAATATGACGCCGTGGATGATGCAAGAGATGACAGTGGGAAGATAAACAGGAGATAGGCATTATTCCAAAAGCATTTTTCCGACAACAACTCAAAATCATAAAGTTACGGTTCCCAACTCGCTTGTCAGGTGTGGTAATACCAAATGACAAATACTTATACGTAATAGAGCCATGCTGCTACATTATAGTAGTAGGATGAATGGGTTGGTTCGCCTGGGGAAGGATCAGATTCTCATGGAATACCAGAGTGAAATAACAACTTTATGCTGCTGTTTTTCGTATAGTGAGTATAGAGAACCGAAGACCCTTTTTAGTGGAAACAAGGCATTCCGTCTAGTCCTCAACATTGACAACGCATCTACATTTGATATATTATTAATCGAAGATATGTAGATGCCTATTATGGACCACAGCATCGACTTACGATAATTGTACCGTGTGCTTGTTTGTTACCCTTATTATATTAATGTTTTTTTTATAGCATTGGGTGACAAACGAGCACACAAGCCACCTGATTGTAAGTGGATGCTGTGGCCATCCACATTTATCCTCAATTAAAAATAAAAATGCAAATGCGTTGTTACCACCGTTTACTAAGATTGAATTGCCTTAATACCAGTAAATATATTCCTCATAAGAGGCAACCTATGAAGGAGAACTAGGTTCAGCTACTGACTGACTTGAATAGAAAGTTATAAACGAATAGAATACTTTTCCTATTCTTTTAACACTTTTTTGTTTTTTTTTTTAAACACACAGAGATATCAATATATTATATTATGAATATGTAAGTACATATTTATCTATGATAGAATGCATGCGAGGTGCAGTGCGCGTGCGCCGTCGCGGGGACACCATACCGTGAATCTCGCTCGGACCATACTTGGACTATAAGGCTGCGTTATACTATTTTTATTAAATTTTTACATATTTCTTGTTTTTTTTTTTTGTATTATAAAAGTCTATTTAATTTAATTATTCAATCTATTTTACCGGCCTTAAGTCTTTAAAATGTTATTGCTGAAATGAACCACAAATTTTGCAAATTAAATTGCCGCTATCGCAACGATTGGCGACCATCGCCGGTCTAATTATTGTTATCCATCTATCTATATCTATCTTTGTCAATATCATAAAAAACCTCACATATTTCTCTATTATTAATTTAGGTATTTTTATTGAATTTATATTAAAACCATTAACCAAACACAAAACTGATATTAAAAGTCGAAATAAATCAATATGATCAACATGTTGCCATATGATATTAGTATAAGGCGATCCATTACCCAATTTCATCCCGTACGTAAGAGATGAATACAGGAGAGTCAGAAAAAGCTCAAGCCTTCAAGAAGTGGTGGTAAACGATCTGGTAATTCATTAATAAATTTAATTTGCCACTGGTTTCGAAAATAATTTGTCCGAAAATATTTTTTTTGTAACAAAAACAATTTGAAATCAAGTATTATGTAACATAATTAACTATGTATACAGATCATATTAGAAATAGTTTGGTAGCGACCACATCATTCACAGGAACTATTATCATTCATAAATTTCTTAATATTATAATAACACTTTTTATACAACATTTGTTTACTAGTTTTTGAACTCAGCAGTTTTACAAAGGAGATGAACGTAATTGGGTGCTTGACATCGTTCCGAACAATTATACCAAAATACGACAGGGCACACTGAAATGATCGGGAATAGAATATTTTGGATTGAGTTACAATAAAACCTTTTCTAGAATTTGAATACTGCCCTCTTAGAATCTTAATGACATTCAAACAATCTAAAAAATGTTTTAAAACAAAAACTATGTTGGTTTAAATTTGACACGTTGTTAAGAGAAATGGAGCTAACGCGTGAACATTTCCGTGCCATAATTTGTCACAATTTTTGTCGCGGCTTATTTCAAGATAAATGTCTTAGTGAACAGCGATGTTGAAGCACCGAGTCAAACAACAATATACCGCTGGTATGCCGGATTCCGACGCGGTCGTGTGTCGCTCAGCACTGTTTTTTCTGCAGGTCGACCAAGAACAGCGGTCACGCCTGAAAACATCGCAGCTGTGCGAACTATTATATTAGATGACCGTCATGTGACATACGAGCAGATTTTTGCTGTTATCAGTATCAAAATGACTGCAATTCAGTCAATATTACATAATAAGCTGTTTGCTCTTCTTAATTTTTACCAATGATATCGATACGTGTTTTAAAAGTTCCAAGATTATTCTTTACGCCGACGATATGAAAATCTTATGTCCTATTACGATTTGGAATGCTGTTCTAGCCTTCAAAAGGATCTCTATAATTTAGAAGTGTATTGTTTTAACAATAAACTTGATCTAAATGTATCTAAATGTTTTATCTGCTCATTTACTCGTAAACCTAATCCTATAATATATAATTATAAATTACACCATACTGCTCTAAATAGACCCAGCACTATCAAAGATCTAGGTGTTACTTTTGACTCAAAATTGCTGTTTGATAATCACGTTGATAATATTGTTACAAAGGCTAACAAAGCGCTAGGTTTTATATTAAGATTATCGGCAGATTTTAAAAGCACAAAAACTTTCAAAATTCTTTATTATGCTTTTGTACGCAGCCACTTGGAATATGCCTCTGAAATTTGGAATCCTAAATATAATGTATATGTTGATAGGATAGAGCGCATACAAAAAAGATTTTTGCGTTTTCTTCAATTTAAATCAAAAAAGTTTATACCTAACTATACTCCTCGATGTAAAAAATTTCATATCTTACCTTCATATGAGCGAAGAAATATTGCAGATCTCTCTTTCCTTTCTAAAATTGTTAATTGTGTTGTTGATTGCCCTGAATTACTGGGTAAAATAGGTTTACGTACCTCATCATCTAACTTGCGGAAACCTACACTTTTATCGGTACCATACGTGAAAAGTAATTATAGACAAAACTCTTTTATTATTCGATCATGCAAATCTTTTAATGCTACAGCACATATTCACAACGTGGATATTGACTTGTTTCATTCCAGCGTTCCCCAACTTAGGCGATCACTTTCTAACGATTCCTTTTCTTCTCGATAGTGTACTGTTACATGCCATATTATACTTGTACATATCTGTTTTGACACAATCTTGTTTATTATAAAGTAGTATATAAGTGAAAACTTGTAAATGGCCTCCATTTTTGTTATAATTATATTATTTTTGTAAATTAGCTGTAAGTTTTCCAAATAAATAATAAAAAAAAATGTGTAAGAAAGTTACTAGTTTCCCGCTGGGTTCCCCACAATTTGTCCGAAGAGCAAAAGGCGGTTCGTGTAGATTGGTGTCGGAATATTCTGTAACGCTTCAACAAAGGGAAGTCAAATGCCGTTTATAATATCGTCTTGGGTGACGAATCATGGATTTATTCATATGAACCTGAAAGAAAACATCAGTCCGCAGTTTGGATCTTCGAAGACGGGGTCAAACCAACGAAAGTGGTTCGCTCCCGCAGCGTGTCAAACAAAATGGTTGCTACGTTTGTCTCGAAAAAGGGGCATGTTGCTACAATTCCATTACAGGAACGCAGAACGGTTACCGCTGAGTGATATATCACGGTTTGTATGCCAGAAATGATAGCCGAACTCCGAAACAATAACTCGAAACGTCGCATCATCTTACATCAAGATAATGCGAGCTCCCATACGGCTTGGAAGACAATTTTTTTGAAGCAGTAAAACGTTGAGATGATGAGCCATCCTCTGTACAGCCGTGACCTGAGCCCAAACGATTTCTTTACATTCCCTAGAACGAAAGATTCATTACGCGGTCAACGGTTTGAAGACCCCGAAGCAGCTGTGGAAGCGTACAAATCAGCCATTTTGTCAACATCAACTTCAGGCTGGAATTACTGTTTTAATGATTAGTTTGCACGAATGGTAAAGTAAATTAAGTTGAATGGAGAATATTTCGAAAAACAATAAAATACAATTTAGCTATACCGTGCATGTGGCTTTTCCTATTCCCGATCATTTCAGTGAGTCCCGTATGTAGGTAATAAAAATATAAATTATAAGCGTAATTAAATTGTTTTTTTTTTTATATTTCTGTAGTCCTTGGGACAATCATAAAAACGTTATTATACTGAAAAACGAAAGCTAATGCTTTTACTATAGCAAGAGCGAAAGTTTTTAACCTTTTTAATTAAAAATGTTGGCTTGGACGCTTGTGATTTAAGCCATGTCTATATTTCATTCAGGATCTTCGTTTTTATGGATTTTTTTCTTCACAATCTACTGATGCGTCACCGTGCGAAGTTTTTGGGTGATTTGACGACAACTTAAAGAATGAACAGTCAATGACGACAGCCACTCAAGTTCATAAGATGCCTAAGCGATCAAAATAACTGACATAAGCCTCAATGTCTACATCGAAGAAATTGTTTCTTCGTTTTCTCTAACAGTTCACGTTCTCAGACACGTAATACACAAAATTGCATTATTTTCATCAAAATCCATTTCAAGCCATTATTTAAACGATAAAACAGGAGCAACAATCCATCGATGGTCATGTTACTACCAAAACCACCACATTTTATGTATGTGCTAATATTTTTCTGTATTTTGTTTATGGCAATAGATAATGAACACTATTTTTATAAAAAAATAGCCTTCATTACTCAAAAAATGATAATGTTGAAAAATGAGGCGAATCTGTGGAGATTAATATTGAATAAATGAAACATATTTAGAAAAACGATTGAATAGGCTATATTGTTAAAATTAAAGAAAAAGACGTGTGGCACTCGGGGACTGCCGCGGTAAAGCTATTTCATAGCATTTTGTATCAACTTATGCAATTATAATTATTTATTTATTTTATTTATTCAGTATTTCTTTTTCTTTGATATTAATTCAAGTTACACTTTTTGAGCATGGTGACCGATAAGAAAACATTTTTTTTTCTTTTATTAAATAAATAAATAATAAATGCACTTTGTTCATTCATATTCAAAACACTTTATACACAAATTTACAAGTACAGTTATTCACTGTTGTACATAAATACCTATACACCTATATACTTTCTCATAAACAGCTGCTTATGTATTCGTCCGATTTCGGAGCAGCTCGTCTCGATTCGTCCGAGCTTCGTAGAGTCGTGCAATATGTCTAGTTGCACGCACACAAACACCGTGTTGAAGAATGCCGAAAAGATACGACGTTTGACAATGCACGGCCTTCAAGCGCCGCGCAAGTGATTCTCGTCCCACCTGTCCGCGCAGTAACTTTTTTTTACGACCGCGCGACACTGTCGCAACAAAAACCATTACTACTGAAAACTGATATAGGTACCTACCTAACATTCAAATAAAAATATTCTCAAAAAGCTCAACGAATTCAGAATTTAATTTTATTAAAAGAAAATTGGTCAAATAAAAAATAAAGGATGAAAATAAAGCATATGGGAATATAAAAATAAATCGTATTTATTTTTTATTTCGAGTTTTACAAGAAAATTATAATATTTACTGGAGACAATTATTTTATTATTATAATAGTACATGATATTCCCTGTAAAATGACACCAATATGAATATTATCTTATATCTATATCTACAAATAAATAAAATTCAAAAGTCTGGTTGTAATGTTAAAACAACAGCTTTTTATTAAATGCATATGAAAGTACTAGTAACAAAAACACAATTTTTAAAATTTTTATCTGTCTGTCGGTCTGTCTGTCTGTCTGTCTGTTTGTTCCAGCTAATCTCCGAAACAGCTGGATCTATTTTGACGGGACTTTCACTGGCAGATAGCTGATGATATAAGGAATAACTTGAACTACTTTTGTTTTAGAAAAAGAATTAGAGTTCCGCGCAAAAAAATTAAAACCTATGAAATCCATATTCCACGCGGGCGAGATCGCGGGGAACAACTAGTACTCAATATAGATAAATTTATACTTGTTTTTATTTATTTATTATTTTAATAAATAAATAAAAATAAGTATTAATAATTTCTAGACACATCTCAAGAGATATTTCGTTAATAAATTGCTATCAATACTGAAGCATTCTTTTATATTTAGCATCCATTTAACACAAAAAACTGATAAAAATACTTTTTAAACAACATATAATCAATAAACGATAATCGCGTATAGTGAATTTCGAGGTAAATTATTATATATAAACGTTTTTGAATCGTCGTAATGATACATATTTCCTAAAGAAAATATCTTCACAATTAATTTGATGTAAAATAACATGAGAAATAACGTATAAAAACGGAGAAATTATCAAATTTTTGATAGAGTTCCTAACCAGTACACAAACAAAAATGGCGAATAGTCATTTTCACATTTTTTAGAAATAACGTATAAAAACAGAAAAATTATCAAATTTTTGATCGAGTTCCTAACCAGTACACAAACAAAAATGGCGAAATGTCATTTTCACATTTTTTTTCTATATAGTTATTTGTTACAGAGTACACAGATAAAATTCACTCTCATAGATGACAAATTTCACTTCGGTTCATTTTCGCACGCTTTCTCGAGAGCGACGCGTCGGGACTTGTTTACGCATTTACTTCAAATACCCCGCCCGCACCCCGCAGGAAACATATACCTACGAAAAAAAACGTAACAAAATTCTGCCAGATAAGGCTTGATAATATCTTTGGTGTTTTTGCACCATAACCTGACTCTGGTAAATTTTAAATATGACTAGATAGATAAGAACAGTTGGTTTAATATGATTGTTGAAAACAAATACCATTTAATTGTAATGAAAAATACTTGAGGTTAATGAATGTTGAATCAAAAACATTAATTTTTTATTTAATTTACGGACTCCTATCCAGATGTTTACTAGGAGAATACAAAGTTTATTTCATTTTTGTAATATGGCTAATTATTAATTAGGCAGGGATTTCTAAGATTAATAACTAATTAACTAAGATTGAGGTTAAGAACTAAGATTAGAAAGAAGATTAATGGTAAGATAGGAACTGATTAAATATAAGGTTTACATTTACAATGTTCCGAAATAAATCAATAAATAATTGACCATGAGTGAGTAAAAATAATATATTTTATTTTACAGTATCTAATGTTGTTATATAAGGTGCTTCTGAAATATATGCCACGGTTGTTTGTATGGAGACTTGGCCAATCAGCTGACCGATTTCCATACAAAGTGCAATTTTTTTGAGAATTGACTATGGGTTCCTTGGGGAAAGTGGTACAGTATCATGAGTAGAACCACCAGTTGCAGCCATGGCATATTGTAGTTTAGAAGCACCTTATATTTCAGTTAAAATAAGTGCGAGTAGGTATTATTTTTCTTGTACCGAATTTCGGCCCATCTCTAATATATATATATATATATATATATATATATATATATATATATATATATATATATATATATATATATATATATATATATATATATATATATATATATATATTGAGAATCTAAATTGAGAATTTAAACTATACGCGTGTGTGTGTTTGTGTGTATATAAAGAGGGCTACTTTTAATATCGCTCATTTTAATATAATAATAATAATAATAATAATAAATTTTATTGCCTCTAAAACACACAGTTACATTCACGTTAAAACAAAAGAATAATATTTATTTGAGACAAAAGGAGACGGCTCAGCTTTGTCTGTAACGAGATACAGATCTCATACAGAGCTGTTTTTCAGCCGCTCCCTCCTCCCTGAGGTGTTGTGCGGGAGTCCAAAGTAGCAGGTTCCCCATTTACTTGACTTATACTTATAAGCTATGTACAAAGTAATTAAATATTATATCAATACAAAATATTTTTTTTTTAATTAAAAAAATATTATATAAATATTAAATCGCAAATACAAAAAAAAGATTAAAAACATTAAAGACAAAATAAAACATTTAAAAATATGCATAAAACAACCATTACGAAATGAACTGACAACAGATTCAAAAACAACATGAGAAATAGAAAATATAAAATAAAGTTTCCTTTCTTTGAACTTATATGAGTGTATGTGTGTTTGTGTGTGTGTGTGTGTGTTTGTGCGTGCGTGTGTGTGTGTGTGTGTGTGTGTGTGTGTGTGTGTGTGTGTGTGTGTGTGTGTGTGTGTCCTTATTAATTTTTAACAAAAAAGTCCCGTAGATGTAAAAACTTAACATAGGGATGTTTCAAATTCTCTGCAGCGAGTTGTCTTTTTAACAGAGCCAATTTATACTTGGCTTTGAAACAATCTATTGACATTTTCTTTCTCATGGGTGGAGGGAGGTCATTCCAAATTCTCGCCGCAGTGAATTTGAAACAACTTCTATATCTTGCTGTTTTGTGTGCGGGTGTGTGGAGGAGCATTTGTGTGTGAGAACGAATACTTCGACAGGAAATATCTTTGATCCAGGTGAGTTTTTCGAATAGGTATTCTGGCTTTTTGTTCCAAATTACCTTTTGGACTATCGAAGCATAGTGTAATTCTCTCCTAGCGCCCATATTGAGTATGCCTTTTTCATTTAAGCATGGGGTTATAAATTGTCTTCTTGGTACATTACAACAGTATCGAACACATGCATTTTGTACTCTCTGTATTGCTCTTTCGGTATTAGCTGACAATTTAGGGCCAAAGACTGAGCTGCAGTAGCTCAATTGTGATAACACCAATGAGTCACACAAGAGAAAGCGTAGGTCCTCTTTAATATACGGTCTTATTTTGTATAAAGTTTTAAGTTTAAAGTACGAATTTCTTATCTTGTTATTGATGTGTTCTACAAATTTCTGCTCTCCGTCTAGTATAAGCCCTAAATTACGAGCGGATCTTACTTGTGTCAAGGTTTCATCTTCTATTTTAATCGTTTCCTCGCTGTCTAAAATAGTTTTTATTTGGTTTTTTGTGCCCAAAACTAGTACTTGTGATTTAGTTGCGTTTAATACTAGAGAATTTTTTTGGGACCAGGTTTGGATATTATGGAGATCCTCATTTATTCTGTTTATTGCCTCTTTAACATCCCTGGGGTCAAAAGAATAATACAGCTGGGTGTCGTCTGCGTATAAATGGTATTTACAATGTTTTATTTGCTTAGGTAGGTCTGCTGTGTACAGAGAGAACAAAATAGGACTGAGTAAGGAGCCTTGGGGTACTCCTCTTACAATTTTCCGTAGAGTGGAGAATTTCTTGCCACCATTGCATCCATCTGTTACCACAATTTGTTCTCTGTTGGATAGGAATGACTGAAACCATCTACATGTGTCTTTAGAAAAGCCATAGTGCTCTAATTTACTTAAGAGGATTTCAGGTTGTAGACAGTCAAATGCCCGCGTGTAATCCAACAGCACCATAATACTGCTCAATCCCATATCTGAGGCCTCTGTTAGATCGTCAGTGACATTTAAGAGGGCAGTTTCCGTGCCATGCCCTTTTCTGAACCCTGATTGAAACTTTGGTAGGGGGTTATTCGTTTCTAAGTAATTTAGCATTTGAAAAAGTATAATCTTTTCCAAGACTTTAGACAACACCGGGAGGATCGAGATAGGGCGCAGATCTTTTAGTTCACTTGCTGTGTTCTTTTTAGGAATGGGCTTGAATAGAGCTCTTTTCCATTGCGTTGGGAATGTACTGGATTCGATCGACTTGTTTACTATAAATGTAATAATAGGGAGAGTTACAGGTAAAGTTAATTTGAGCATTTCAATATTTAAGTTATCGTGCCCTGCGGCTTTTGTTTTTATTTTATTGATAATCTTACTGATTTCTATTTCATTTGTCGGGTTAAGGTCGAATAGGGTATCGTGTGAGCATTCGTTACATACTTTATAACCTTGTTTGAGTTCTGGTTTGTCACATGGCGGCAAGTCTAGAAAATAGTCATTAATAATATTCGGGTCATTGAGATGGTGTGGAATTGTATTTAAATGAGTAGTTTTAATTTGTGCAGCATTTTTTATATTACGCCACAGTGACCTCGGATCTTTTAAGTTGTTGTTTATATAATGGTTAAAGTAAGCTTTTCTTTCGCGTTTACGGGTTGCTGTGACTAAATTTTTAAGGGTTCGGTAGTATTCATTTGAACAATCTTTTTTATCCTTCTGGGCTTTTTCTAACGCATCGTCACGTAAACTCATCATGAATAGCAACATATCTGTAATCCATGGCTTTGGTTTGTCCCTTATCGTCAGCGTACGGGTAGGTGCATGAGCATCAAATAATTGACTCATATATGCGTTGAAAGTTTGAACCATTTCGTCTACGTTCTCTAGATTATAGATAGAGTCCCAGGATATAAGTGTCAGATCTCTTGCGAAAGCTTCGGAATTAATATTTCTTAGTAATCTCTGTTGTTTTACCTGTTTATAAAATTTTGGTTTTCTTATGTCCAAATCTAACAGCACCAATGCATGATCACTAAGACAACGATTGTGTATAAGTTTAATATTTTTGCATCTTGAGGGAGTGTTAGTCATGACGAGATCTAAAATAGTTTCAGTCTGATCAGTGACTCTCGTTGGTTCTTTGACGAGTTGTTCTAGGTTATGTTGATAGCAGAATTGCATTATATCTTTTGCTCTATTGCAATGTTTGTTAGTCATATCTACGTTAAAATCACCAAGTATGCAAGTGTAATCGCATTGTGCCATTGAATTCAGGGAGTCACTCAGAGCGTCCAGTGTTTCTGTAACACCCACACTGTTAGGTCTGTAGGCCGTGCCAAGGGCCATTGAAGCTCCCGGGAGTTGAATTTCTAGCCACATCTGCTCTAGAGACGACGCTGGGTGTTGCCGTACTTTAGTATTTATTCCCTGCTTAATATAGAAGCCTACACCTCCTCCCTTTTTTTGTTGCCTACCTCTATGCACAAACTTATAATTTGGTATTATAGGCGCAAATTCATCTTCTCCATCTTTTAACCACGTTTCATTTATAGCTAATATATCAGGAGTGTGATTACGGACAGCCACAAGAAATTCATCCTGCCCAGTATTCAGAGATCTGGCGTTTAATAGACCTATTCTTAGATATTTATTTTTAATACTAACCATTTAGGATATAATAACTTGATATTATAATAAATATTTAAAGTAATATAAAACTTGTGATGAATAAGTGGGTTGTGTACGGTGTGTCAGAAAGTGTAGTTGTATGTGTAGAAATAGTCTCAATTACAGATTTCGGGAAGTAAATTTAAAAGAAACGATTAAATACATTCCTTGCACGATACCAAAACACATAAAAAACAGTTGGTGTGTTGGTGTGTACGGGATGGAAAGATATCAGCTGTCATTATACTTAAAAACCTTTGATAAGTCCATTTCATTTCTAATTCGAATCCGCGGTTTCCCTTGTTCCTTGCGCACAAATATCTTTCCCTCCCGTACCCATACATATTTGAATTGTACTTCGCGGGCAAGGGAGCGTGCTTTTTGAAGAAGTTGACGGTTAAATCTTGTCAAGCGTTCATTAAGATATAACAGTTTGGTGGGTCCAGGTAATTCGAGGCCATCGCTGTTGAGATTACGTCTGAAGCGCGCAGCTTGAAGCAGGCCGTTCCGTGTACCACAGCGTGCAAGGCGCACGGCTATAGGTCTTGGGCGCGGTGTTGTGCTGTCCTGTTTCGCTGGACGAAGTGGGCCCACGCGTTCTGCTGATACGACGTCTTTATCGTCCAACTCCATACCAATTTTCTTAGCAACCGTCAGAATAATGTGGGTGCAGTTTTCATTGGGTGTTTCTGGACAGCCAGCTATTTCTAGGTCATTAGAGAGTAAGGTTTGGTCTCTTTCCGCAATATCAGCCTGCAACTGCATTACGATGCCCTCAATTGGATGGGTTTGGGCAGGCTTGGTTTCCGACTTACTCTCCAATATCGAAACTCTAGCCTCCAGTTGCTCAATCCGACTGTTTTGGTCTTTGATGGCATTTGTAAGACTACCGATAGCTTTTTGTACTCTGTCCATTTCATCGTGCAATAAATTTTTTATGTAGATTTTTAAGTCATTCAGAATATCCGCGTAAGAGTTGATGGTGATGTTCTCAACGCCTTGTACTGCTGGGTTGCTCGTCTCACTGAGTGGGGGTGGATTTAACACCTTGGATCGCACCGTTACATTAGGATTGCCACTCTTGAGGACATGCGACACATGTAGGGTTGTTCCTCCCTCTATGGTTGCCGTGGTGCCTCGTACAGGGGTGTTAGAATTTCCTCTTTTCGGTAGTTTGCTTAGACATTCCGGGCATTTCCAAATGTTCTTTTTTTCGCTCCATTTGACGAAAGTTCTTTGGGCTGATGTTTGCACAATCCAGATCGTATTTCCCCTTGCATTGCATACATTGTAGAGAGTCTTTATTCGTTATGGAGTTTTTGCAGCCGGCACAATTTTGAGAGTTTGACATTTTAACAGTTTTTATTTATCCCCTTTATTGAACTATAATTCTGCTCTCTATACAGTTCGTATTAATTGTTCCCTTCAAATTCTCTCCCAGAATCTTAGGAAAATTTTATTGAAATTTCATTACGAAAAAATAAGAATAAAAAACAAAAATACAATCCAGATAATACAAAAAAAAAAGAAACTCCACTGAGATTTGAAACCTAGATCGACGGGGTTCAGTCCGCACAGTTGCACACTAGGCTACGGAAGCTTACAAGTTATAAGTGAAAAATGTGATTGCTTCTTCTAAGTACGTAAATCGTCATTAGTTAGCAATAACAACATGAGTCATCAGCGCTCGTAGCCAATCGCTCGACACTCGATTCACTTTAACCAACGGACACTTGATTTTTATTTAAATTTGTAAGCGAATGCACACATTTGATTTAGCACTTTTCGTTGTGTTTTTTCACCGTCAGTTTATGGGAGTGAACTTTAACTTTGTATTAACACTAACTTTAATAAGAAAAACGCCATACGAACTATTTAATTGGATTTTTGTTTAAAGAGACACAGACTGTACGTGTTAACAGATCCGCGGTAGGCGGGGAACCTCTCTAATCTATAGGGGAAATCTCTAATATCAAAAATTTAGGTTATCTTTATAGCAGTATTATATTTTCAATTCAAAATTAGTACTGCATTTGTGATAATAGTAAAATGTATGTATATAGAGTACTCACTCATTTTTTTTCACTATTATTTCGTGACTTTCTTCATTAATAATAAATGCACTTTGTGCATTCATATTCAAAACACTTCATACACAAACACCGTGTCGAAGACCAAAAAGATACGACGTTAGACAATGCACGGCCTTCAAGCCACACCTCCGTGCCCGTCGGAGTGGGGAGCGTGAGGTTTTTTCGTTACTGCGGAATAAATTTCTGGATTCAGTCCCCGCGCTCAAGGCCCGCGATAGAAGCTGTGCAATAGCTTAATAAAAACATTTGAATATTATCTAACACGACTGAATAGGTCACATGATCATTGATCATTGTCTGTTCCGAAGGAGACGTAACTTGGTTACTTCAAGTTTCAACTTGTCACAATGCGCATTCAGCATTGTGGCTGTGTTTGTAATTTCGTGTTTACTTTCCTGGATTTAGATATATTGACCCTCGGCTTTTCTATTTGATTATAGGACAATAAATACTTTGGTTATGAGAGGAATAGAATAGATAATTTAAAGCCTCCGGCTGTTTTTCTAGATGTAATTTTATATTTAATTGCAGAAAATAATTAAACAATGTAAATAGGTTGAGTGCATTCTTTTGTGACCTTTTCAATTTATTTAAACAACTTATCACGAGAACGAGTGATTTCACTACATAACCTACAAATCGTAAAACATAAATCAAAATAAAACACCAGGTTTTGCAAAAATATGACTTATTGATATACTTATCAAATATTTAAATTCTCATCAAGATAAGACGGATTTTAACTTTGTTCGTGCCGGGCCCAAACTTGTATGGAATCAAGTTCATATATTTTCTATGATTTTGCTGTTAAAGAAACATTACCCCAAGTAGTGTCGAGTAACTGGTACTACTCGTACTACGAGCTTGTATGCACTCGTAACTTGTGTCTGTTTCTAGTAATTACAGAACGGGTATCACTTATTTCTTTAATACTACTTATATTTTTGTGTACATACATTTTTGTAAAGGTATTGAAAGGCCAAAGGTAATATATGAGTTTAAGTCTTTCAGACACTTTATGTTTTCAATCGCAAATTGCTGTTATGACCAAAACAAAATTAATTTTAGTGTTAGTTATGTTTCCCCATAGCAAAACACCATACGGATCTTATGGTATAGAAATAGCTAAGAATACACTTTTACAACGTCTATATAACTGTAAACTGTGTAACGATGTGCTGTTTCAATGCTTGTGAGATTTTCTAATATTTTACAACATACTCTGGAGAAATAAGTCACTAGTTGCTAGCATAGATATGTAGGCCTTATGAAGCTTCGCGTCTGGAGTAATTCCAATAAAATGATGCTATCAGCAACGTCCAACTCTTTCTTTCTTTCGTAAAACGTTTGGTGATGAAAGTATAAATGAGAATGGTGAAGACCTCCTCACCGTGTGTGCGGAAAAGAATCTTTTTGTGACGAATACTTTTTTTCGTCATAAGAAGATTCACATGTATACATGGAAAAGAGGTGATGATAGAAGCATGATAGATTTCGTAATTGTGGATGAAAGAATGAGGAGCGCAGTCGTAGATACAAGGGTTTACCGGGGGTCCAACGTAGGGACGGATCATTACTTGGCCTTATGTCGAATTAATGGTCTTCTCAAGCGTTGGCGGCATCGGACATCTGTGTCTACCACTGCGTTACAGCGTATAAGAATAGAGAAGTTACAAGATGAAGATGTGAAATAGAAGTATAAATGTAGACTAAGAGAAAATATTAGATGTTTGAATGATTTGTGTATGAATGATTTAGACTTGAATACTGTGTGGGATAATATTAAGAAAGGTTTGGTGGATACCGCCACCAAAGTATGTGGTGTATGTAAGAGAACAAATGAAACGAAAAGTAATACGTTATGGTGGGATGATGAGATACGGGTGGAAGTTGAATCAAAGAAGAAAGCATGGTTGGATTTACCAGCAACCAAAGCTGGTAATTCTTCTGGTATGAATGATGAGATTGAAAGAAAAAAGGCAGAATTTAGACGTCTAAATAAGAGAGTAAAAGAAGTTGTTGAAAGGAAAAAGAAAGAAAGAACGGATAAGAATGATAGAAGGATATCTGATAATTTCCAGGCTAACATAAAAATGTTCTGGAAACTCGTAAGAACTGCCAGGGGAAATACAAAACAGCCTATAATAAATGCTATAAGAGACGAGAATGGATGTATTCTGAATGATGAAGTTTCGAATTTAAACAGATGGAAGGAATACTTTGAAAGCGTGTTTATGAGTGAAGAGTCGTCTGAATTAAATGAACTAGAAATTCCGAAAGAAGTGGAAAGGGGTATGGAGATAAGTGTAGATGAAATAATGAAAGCAATGAAAAGCATGAAAGCAGGTAAGGCAGCTGGATATGATAGAGTATCACTCGAGATGCTAAGGGCTGGAGAGGGAGTGGTGGCAGGCCTGCCGTACACCTTGTTTAATTTATGTTGAGAATTAAAACGGGTACCGGATGACTGGTGTAAAAGAGTTATAGTACCAATATATAAGGGAAAAGGGTCACAGAAGGACTGCAAAAACTACCGCGGTATCAGCTTGCTTAGTATTGTGGGTAAACTGTATGCTAAGGTGTTAATTGAAAGAGTTATGAAAGAAACTGATGGAAAAATTTGGGATGTGCAAGCGGGTTTTAGAAAGGGAATGGGGTGCACAGATCAAGTCTTTTCCGTGCGCATGATTGCGGAGAAGTTTTTGGCCAAAAACCGGAAAGTTTTTTGTGCGTTCATGGACTTGGAAAGGACTTATGACAGAGTGGACAGGAATGTGTTATGGCAAACACTGAACTCATTTAGGTTGAGCGCTGGTTTGATACGGGCATTAAGGTCTCTTTATAGGGACTCTAGTGCTTGTGTCAGGATCAATGGGGTCCACTCGGACTGGTTTGGCATCCAAAAAGGTGTCAAACAGGGCTGTGTAGCTTCCCCTTGGCTGTTCAACCTATTTATGGACCGATGTTTGCAAACTTTGAAAGATGAAGAATGTGGGTTAAGAATGGGCGAGTTAACCGTCAAATGCCTTTTGTATGCCGATGATCAAGTCATATTTGCGTAATCGGCGGCTGAGTTGCAAATGATGGTTACATTAATGAACTGGGAGTTAAAGGAAAGGGGAATGAAAGTGAACGCAAGTAAGACGAAAGTGATGGTTTTTGAAAGAGAAGAAAGCAAAACGGTATGTGAAATTAGAATAGAAGGAGAGTTAATTGAGCAAGTGGATGAGTTTGTGTATTTGGGATGTGTATTTAGCAGGGATGGTAGATATGATAGGGATATAGAACGACGAGTAAATGCAGGGAATAGAGTGAATGGGGCACTACACTCTATTATGAAGAACCAGAATGTGTCAAAACAGGCACGTATGGAAATTCATGATGCTGTGTTAGTACCTACTTTAATGTATGGTAGTGAAAGCTGGGTGTGGCTGAAGAAGCACGTAAGTAGAATAAATGCTGTAGAAATGCGGTCTTTAAGGAATATGCTGAATGACAGGGTGAGAAATTGCGTGATAAGAGATAAATGTGGTATGCAAGATGATATTGTGACCAGGATTAAGAAAGGAATGCTTCGGTGGTTTGGTCATGTGGAAAGAATGAATGAGGAAAGAGTGACAAAGCAAATTTATATGGCAGATGTGAACGGCCGAGTCAGGAAGGGACGTCCTAGGAAAAAGTTTATCGACCAAATTGGCGATATTTTGAAAATGGGCCACGTTAGACGTACCCTTAACCGACGAGCATGTATGCGTAGATATATGGATGTAAAAGAGGCGAAAGAGGTATGTCAGGATCGTGCCAAATGGAAGTCCGTAGTCTCTGCCTACCCCTCTGGGTGACAGGCGTGAGTGTTTATGTCTTTCCCTTCCATATTATAAAAATCATAATATAAGCCAAAAATAAAATAACAAGCACGGGTAGGGGAGCACCAATAAATTGGCGAAATATCATCATAGTGATAACAGCCAACTCCACGTACAACTGAAGAGTCTCATACCAACTTTATACTGTTACGGGATAACAAATAAGATGAAGGAAAGGACGAAAAACTAAATGATCAATAACTGTATTAAAATATAATAAGTATTATGACAAAAATTTAAGCAAATTATTATGTTAACTTTGGTCTCCCAATACATTTACACTCGTATGTTCACAAAAATATTAGTACTTTAAAAAAAGTGTTATTTATTCTATAAATATTTGGAAGTCTGTTCCACAAGATATATAGAACAAAGGTTATTATAATGTATAGAAATTTATAGATGACAATAACCTCTGGGAATAATTCTAATAAAATATCATTAGTATAGTTAATTGTATAACGTGCATGATTGTAAACTGTGCTTTTAAAAAAATTGAGAGATACTCTCTAAATCAATGTTAAATTAAACATAATAACTTTCAATAAACTTAAAATAACACGCACACGCACACTTACACGCAGACGCACACACACACACACACACACACACACACACACACACACACACACACACACACACACACACACACACACACACACAAACACACACACACACACACACACACACACACACACACAAACACACACACACACACACACACACACACACACGCACGGTCACACACACACGCACGGTCACACACACACACACACACACACACACACACACACGCGCGCGCGCGCGCGCACACGCACACGCACACGCACACGCACACGCACACGCCCACGCACGCACACACACACACACACACACACACACACACACACACACACACAAGCAGATGTAAGATGGTTGAGTTTTCTTTTTGAAACCGAAATCCTAATCCAGAGGCCACACAGTGCTTAAAAGATTTTGAGCTGGGCTCAAATTTTCGTCCCTGAATACTTATAGATAACCGAAGATTAGATTATAGGACTGTTTAATATTTATAGATTATGTCGAACTACTTTACCACTCACCTGGTAAATTTAGGATAGTGTTCCACTGACCCATGAATTTACCTAGAAACTTTCAAATCTTGTCAGCTATTTTATATATTTCTAAAAATCTCTTTAGCCATGAAAGTGTCCACCCAAAAGGGGACATATTTTTGCGATTACGAAAAATAGCTGCTTCAATGAGAAAAATTTCTTTAAAATCACGTGACTCTTTCAGACATCCGTTCTGTACAAATGAAACAATGTTATTATTTTTCAAATGCTTACGAGGGCGGCACTGAAAATTTCGAGAATCAAGGACGTGACACAACATTACTATTTAAAAATGTATTTATTGCTTTTCGAAGTATTCTCCGCGAAATTTGACACATTCTTCCATACGATGGAACCAATCATTGAAGCAACCATTCCATTCGGAAGTTGGGGTCTCCAAAACGGCCGTTTTGTATAGGCGTCCACAGCTTCTTCGGGTGATGAAAGTCTCTGTCGATGCAATTTATTCTTTATTTTAGGGAAAGTATAGAAATCACTAGGGCTTAAGTCGGGGTTGTACGGCGGATGGTCTAATAATTCTATGTTTTCTTGCTCTAAAAACTCTTTTGTTCTGTGTGCGGTGTGAGAACTCGCAGTGTCGTGATGGAGGATGATGCGACGGTTGTAGTTCTCTTTACGGAGTTCAGAAACGACCTGTGGCAAACAAATGCTAGCATACCATTCTACATTAACGGTTCTTTGTCCCTCAAGAGGAATAGTCGTAACATGGCCGGTTTTGGAGACAAACGTGGCCACCATTTTTTTTGCAACACTCCGTGAACGAACAATTTTTATTGGCCTTAACTCATTTTCGAACACCCAAACTCGTGACTGGTTTTTTGTTTCGGGTTCGTACGCGTATATCCAGGATTCGTCACCTGATACGATGTTGTATACAGCATTTGAGGATCCTGCGTGGAATCTTTCGCGAGTTCTGACGCACCAAATAACGCGAGCCGCCTTTTGCTCTTCACAGAGCGAATGCGGTATCCATTGGGAAAACAACTTTTTTACAACTAATTGTTCATGCAAGATTATTTGTATTTGACTTATGCCAATGTCTAAAGTTGCCTGAATTTCGCGGTATGTCACTTGTTGATCTTCCTCAATCAACTTACGCACAGCATCAACGTTTTCTTGGGTGACTGCAGTTTTTGGACGACCTTGACGGGGATCATCACAGAGCTTGACACGTCCACGTTGAAATTCAGCAAACCAGCGATAAATTGTATTTT
Source organism: Parnassius smintheus behrii (assembly GCA_036936625.1). Lineage (NCBI taxonomy): Eukaryota > Metazoa > Arthropoda > Insecta > Lepidoptera > Papilionidae > Parnassius > Parnassius smintheus. The sequence goes on from JAUPFT010000018.1 coordinate 4,865,923, forward strand.
TGGAAAGGGCTTCATCACCAAATGCAGAAATCTTCCGGTCAACACACTGCTTTTGTGTTAAACTACTTCGAAAGTCATAATAAATCATCGCTCTTGAAATTTCTCGAGTCAATTTCGAGCCATTTTCTCAACGACTAAACAAGTTTGACAAAACCTTGTGACAAGACCGAGAATCTTTTTTTTAATAAATAAATGGTATTTGATTTTTAAAACCAAGGAGTTTTCAATTAAAAAGATTTTAATATGACAGGAACAGTGGAAATATTCCATTCCCGATACTTTTAGTGCAGCCTAGTATATATCTTGTTATTTAAAATTGTAGTTATTTATTTGCATACAGTTGAAAGGAATATTATTGGTAGATAGTTTTTAGGTTCTTCGGTGTTTCCATTTTTATATATTAAGTGGGTTATACCAATTGTAAGAAAACTCGTGAGCTCACAGTCTTCAATGGCTTCTTGAATATGTGCATCCAAATGCGCGTGGCTACTTGTTATCCATTGTAATGGAATCAACCAAAAGTTGTGTATGCCATCTGGTCCAAGGGATTTCCGATTGTGCAATCTACCCATAATTATGTGTCTTTAGCAGTAATTGAGATGGATCCTATGCTAGCCAGATTAGAATACGCACGTTCGGTTGTACAAATCCGTTCATATTCATCATGAGAAACTTCACTATACCACATCTTTTTCCAAAAACTTAGACATTAATTTAAGTTTGGGCAGTCATCAGTACTTCTTTGACTCGTAGTTAACTTTTATTTAGCGTTTGCTGCAACAAACTGACATTTGTCCCAGCAAACACCATCCTGACGGTGCGCACAATTCTTGGCCTGTTATTGCCTGAGTTGAAGCATATCAATCTGCAAATGCGGCCCCTAGCCTTTGCGCTACATTCCTTCAATTTTTAATCTCCAGTCTAGGATGGCGCTACTTTGTGTGGCACGTCCAGGGGTGGGGTGCTTGGCGGCAATAATATGACATACTGGCAGTGCGAGTCCGTCACGCAAAGGTCTCGGCTGGCTTCCAAATAGATCACCAGCATTTGTTTTAGAGCCCTCACAACACCCCAATTCCGTTTGCTTAGGGTTATGTGGCGAAATCACGGTTGAATTTCGAGAGGCATACTGTGGGTTCCCACAATCGCCTCCTCCAAAGTCCTGGGCGATTGTTCCATCATCGTCTGAATAAACCACAACTGGGGATTCCCGGTGGCATCCACGTGTGTGGTCTGCTCTGTAACTTGTGGCGCCGCATCCTCCGTAATGTTTTCATCTGATGAGGGAACAGCCTCACATCGTAGTCGTTCGAGTTCGGCGCCATCAAATATATTTGAGCGCACGATATACCGAACTCGGTCTGCCATATTTTGCTCGGTGACGGTTATAGATGGCTCCAGCTCAGTAAAAAGTCGATGCATCTTAGCCCGGTACGCAAAACCTCCACCTTCTCCCACTTTCACTCTAAAATACGCCCGCAATGCGTTGCTATTCATCTGCATTGTCCAACGTAAGTGGCATACTTCATCAGTGCTGGGTGCCGATTGCTGGGCCCGCCACTGGTGAAGTGTGCTGCCGACGTACCAGACGCTGCCGACATCAAGCCAGCTGGTGGGGATGATGGATACGAGGGGCTGCTGGGTGGTCACGCAGGACCTCACGCTTGGCTGGTGGTTCGCATGCTGTCGCATCCAGTGCCAGCTCCAGATGCGTCCTGGTGACCTCCAGCGACCCCTTGCGCGTTCTCCTGTGTTCAAACATTTATTTATTGGGCGTTAGCTAACGGGAGACGCCCAGATCCGGCACCGTTTCATGGTGAGGCCATGTGCATAAGAGGGCATTTGCACTTACACCTCTGGCCAAGGTGCTGACTGACTGCGCTGCTGACGACGTAGCAATTTTGTCACATAACCATTACGTCAGCGGGCGATGGGATCTTCACTTCCCTGTGACTCCATTTTAGTTATTATTATTTTTAATGACAATAATCTTTATTAAAAAATGAAAATAAATATTTATTCGGTGTGTTCACACCCTGATAGTATTTTACTTGAAAGGCTAAATGATTTATTGGTATTTTATGATATGAACGCAATCAATATTAACCTGTGCAATCTATCGGCGTACTGCTACGCTTACGAATAGGCAATGCCTGGTTTTTGTGACAGGCGTTGCAAACATTCCAACAATTTCTTACAAGAACTTATACGGCGACAATATTATGGATCAGTTATTAATTACGTTTTTTCTCAGGCTTAGGTTAGTTATAGCATAGACTCATAGGTAAAGAGCCTACACAGCAGCGACCCCGATACATTGCAACGGCACGAGGCGCAACTCAGCAGAACGTGGGCATTGACGTCAACGGATGCAATCGGAGCTCTGCAATATTACTTTACCTTATTTTAATGTAATAATTAAAAGTCAATCTAGATCTAGCATCGATCTGATTCACTTCTTTTTAGTTGTAATAATTATATTGTAATTTTTATATTATAATAAAGTATTTTATATTAGTTTCGGTTTTTTTTTGGGTCCTTCGGCTGCAGTTAACGTAATTGGCGCAGTCGGTAGGATACTCAAAAGTTAGTTAGACTATCGTAGCTTTCAAGCTTTGACCGAGTATCCGAATCTACTACGGACCAACTGCAAGCCAAGAGGATACATTAAGACATCGATCCCGAGAAAACCGAGATGAAATCTATGTAAGTACACCAGAATTTTATCTAGTGTTGCTTCCTCTTTCCTAGTGTAAATCTTTCCCGTCAAAATTTTCCATCCAAGAAAATCATCCCACTGCGAATCTACATCGCGTAGGCAGCCACGTAGACAAAGTTTAGACTATAATAGAGATTTAGGTTGTTATTTAGAGTTAGATATAATTACCGAGGAACCAAAAATGGCCCACGACCCTGACACTATTTTCAAGGTTTTACGCCCAGTGCCAGAGTTCGACGGTAACCCTAATGTACTGACTAGATTTATAAATTTATGTGACCAAATATGTGCGGCATACCTAAGTAATGAGCCTGGCAGTGAACTATCAAACTTATGTCTGCTTAACGGGATGTTAAATAAGATAACTGGACCCGCCGCGATCACTTTAAATTCAAATGGTATTCCTGAAAGCTGGCATGGCATACGCACAGCCAATAATCAATAACTTTTCTGACCAACGAGACGAAACGGCACTCTACAATGACCTCTCGTTAGCTACTCAGGGAAACAGCTCACCCCAAGAATTTTATGCACGATGTCAGACATTATTCAGCACTATCATGACGTATGTTACGCTTCATGAAACCTTGCCTACTACAATAGAAGCCAAACGTGTACTGTATAAAAATTTAACAAAGCAAGCTTTCGTACGCGGTTTAAAGGAGCCACTTGGCTCACGAATACGTTGCATGCGTCCTGATACAGTTCAAAAAGCCTTGGAGTTTGTACAGGAGGAACTGAATGTCATCTACCTACAACAACGCGGTGAATCTTTCGCTGAGAGGAAACCTCAAGCAACTAAGCCTCTCCAACCTAGTCATATGACCTTACCTTTGCAAAAACCGTTCAGTTTTCCTGCACCGATGCCAATGCCCAATTTACAGCGACCTCAACACGTACCACAGCAACATGCCTTTAGGTCTAAGCCACCACAGTTTAACATGCCTACGCGAACTCAACAAATGTTCCGTGCTTTGCCACCTAATTACACACCCCATAGTAATATGTTTAGATTACCAAACAGGAATCAACCCCATGACTCAGGTCCGAAGCCTATGAGTGGCGTTAGCCATTACGTACCTAAACCAATGCCTCCAACAGGTCTGACTGGTCACGATTGGCGTAGATACGGTAACCCACCGCCTTCAAATTATTTCAAAAGTAGGGAAATGAATTTTAACGAATGTGCGGATTACAATAGTTACTATTATCCCGAATACCAATACGACTATTACAACTATGATGATAATTATGACTATAGCAATACTGTGACCTATGACTATGACGATACACAGCATTACCATTACCAAGACGCGACTGAGATAGATGAACACGATAACGTAGACTGTCAACCTTCTACAAGCAGTACAACTCAGGATTTTCAAAAGGCTCGTTCTTCAAAAAAGCCAAAATAGAAGTTAACTTACATACGCAGAGACAGCTTCCATACTGTACGAATTGCAAATGGACTATCTTTATAGTAAATTAGATAAAGTTTTAATACAACTAAATAGCTTAGAGCCTAGTCGCACTAAGAGAGGTCTAGTAGACGGCTTAGGCTCGGTAATCAAAAGCGTAACCGGTAATTTAGATTATTTAGATGCCGCGAAATATAATAATGCCATAAAAGTTTTAAAGGATAACCAAAATAGGATCGAATCGGAATTCAATAGTCACATTAGCATTAGTAAGGAGTGGATGTTTCAACACAATAGTGTAATATCCCAGATAATTGAAAATCAAAACAAAATTAACACAACACTTATCCAGTTATTAGATAGAGCCGCTTATAGAGATAGTAGCCTCATCAAATATGCTAAGTTTGCCCAACTCCTAACAATTTTGGCCGAAAATATCGATGATGTGCCCAATGAGCTTAATAGGATAGAAAATATATTAGCATTTAGTCGTGCATCGAGCACCCACCATTCTACCTTAAGTGTTAAAATAATTAAGTCCATGTTAGTAAGATTAAGGCAAATTTATGATAAGGAACATATATTAAATTTAGAGACTAGAGAATATTACGATATCATTAAGTCAGGTTATTATTTCACGGAGAATCAAATAGTAATTGTTCTGAAATTCCCCGTTATTTCCAAAGACACCTTCGACCTATTCCGCTTATCCATTGTACCTAACAAAAACCACCAATCTATTATTCCACCCTATCCTCTAATAGCAACCAATAGAGAAAAATTCGTGTACATGGAGACAGAATGTCCGAAGTTGAGTAATCGGTACCTATGCGAAAAGGAAACAAACACCCAAATTCGAACACAATCCGACTGTATCCAGAACCTCATCATCAATCAGTCTATAGCAAAATCCTGTAAGATAACCGACATCGCACTATCAAAAGAAGCCATGGAACGTCTTGACGACAAGCACTATACCATCTCCTTCCCTCAACCAACTAAGGTCCACACAGTATGCGGGCGTGAAGACATTACTACATTACAGGGCAGCTACTTAGCCACAATACCAATCAATTGCTTCCTGCGAACACAAGAATTCACCATCACTAATATTAATGATCAAGTAGAAGGCCATCCCCTGAAACTAATGAAAATACCAATGGATATAAGCGCAAAAGATACCCCAGCAGTACCACGAATCAGCCTTAATACTATCAACCTGAAAGGACTCCACGCAGCCCAGGACCAACTCATGATGCAACCACCACTTCATCTGCGAGAGATGCACCCCCTAACCTTATATCATACTACTATTCCCTTTTACGCCGTGTTATCAAGCCTTGTAGTATTCGCTACCGTAATCTCAGTTCGTTACTACTACAAGACTAGGAAGCAAGAACAGACCCAGGATAACACCCAACATAGCTATGAAAACCCCGAAGGAACAAAAGTCGAAAAGACATTACCAGCAACTTTTTCTGTCAAAGTTCTAAAATAGTTGCTGATCTGAGGGTGGAGGAGTTATAGCATAGACTCATAGGTAAAGAGCCTACACAGCAGCGACCCCGATACATTGCAGCGGCACGAGGCGCAACTCAGCAGAACGTGGGCATTGACGTCAACGGATGCAATCGGAGCTCTGCAATATTACTTTACCTTATTTTAATGTAATAATTAAAAGTCAATCTAGATCTAGCATCGATCTGATTCACTTCTTTTTTAGTTGTAATAATTATATTGTAATTTTTATATTATAATAAAGTATTTTATATTAGTTTCGGTTTTTTTTTGGGTCCTTCGGCTGCAGTTAACGTAATTGGTTTAACTGATTATACGTATTTGTTTTGTATGTATTTGAAACCAAACACTATCCGACGATGTAAATTTTTTTTAATATTGCTGGCTCTGGTTAACGAAAAAAGAACATCGGAGCACTGGGTACATTTCAGATTATGCTGCAACCATGCTCAAATTCTTGACAACCTGCCTTATATATTTCTTCTTCCTTTCATCTTAAATCCGTAAAATTTCAATTCTGGACGCACATATGCACCTAGAAAGATGTTATTGGTTGCAAATGATTAAGATGCATATAGTATGACATTAGTGTGTTCTTAAAAGTTAAGCGTGGTTTTGGCTTGGTTTGCAATAACCAGGCAAATTTGAAGAGAAGGTTCAGGCTAAGTAATATAGGCAAATTGTGAAGAAAAATTTATTAAAGAATCGCAAACATTTGTCCCTCACAACAGCAACACCCACTACAACAACAATAACGATATATTTCATTTTAAAAATTCTAAGAAATTCTTTCTGACCTAGGACCTTCTCTTCTACAAAACAAAGATAGTTTCAATGTCAGTCGCATTACCTCTTGACGTTCGACTACTGTAATTTGATTTGTAGACATCGACAACCTGCCGATTGAGGAGTGCTGCAAGATCTGCATGGCGGTACCGCTGAAGTGCGTGCTGCTGGAGTACGGACACATCGCCGCCTGCACCGCCTGCTCCAAGCAGCTGGCCGAGTTCCCCATATATTTTATTTTTATATTTTAAATTTAAAATTCGTGGTTAATGCATTATTTTAACTGATTTTACTGCGCACTTTTGATCACACGGTTGATCGATAGGTAAAAAGGATGTTGCCCATGAATCACATTCAATTTGGGTAGTTTCGAATAAAAGTAGAAGCCTTATTTACTCGTTCTTTTAAAAACTGCAATAGCGGTATACATATATATATATATATATATATATATATATATATATATATATATATATATATATGCACGTAGTATTATTCACATGCCTCCAATACTGAAACGATTTTGGGGTAGAAGACAATGCACCGTGATTTCCAAATATTAGCCCAATATATCCTTGAAATACTTTAGTAATTTTTTTATAAACAATTTACTTACCGACATAAAGACTGCGTTCTCGTTTGTTGCTCCTAATAAAGTAGTAATGTAATTTTTTACTCTTCATAAACATTTAGCAGCGTTACAGTATAACGGTGCTACCTATTATTTGAAAGTTCTTGCAGTGACATTATTATCCTTCTTCTTCTATGTGATAAAGACTTAAGTAGCCCATAATAAGTAGTACGTTAAAGCCATGCTGTAGCTATATTATAAATGTAGCATAAATGGGTTAGCTCGCCCGGGAAGTATGTCTCAAAGAATACCAGCGTAAAGCAGCAGTTTCATGCTGCTGTGTTTGGTATGATGTGTGTAGAAACGGAGATTGTTTATATTTGAATCGAGACATTATATCTTACTCCTCGGAGGTAACAACGCATTTGAATTTTGATCCCAAATCGAGGATAGATGTAAATGTCTGTGGGCCACAGCATTCCTCTTACCATCAGGTGGACTATGGGCCCGATTGTCATTATTATATATAAAAATATTAACAAAAGCTTATGGAGTATAACCTTTTGTGCCTAGGAGTATGTCTGGATAGGTAGCATCTTTTACCTCATTCTTTTACTAAATAGGGGTGCGTGAATTGATGTGTTCTAGGACCCGTAGTTTTTAGTGAATACCTCAACATAAATTATTATATGATTTAATGATTTAATGATTTAATTCTTCTTTTCTTTTCGTAATCTTTCAACCAACTCTTTGTTCTCGATATTCCATGTATTCGAACCAAACGGTTTTTTCGTCTTTCGTAATCAATGCGTACGGGAAGGTAGTGTGAGTAATTTGCTCGCATCTGTCTTTCCATCCGACAACAATATGTGTGAATTCAAAGCAAGAATGAATTTTGGAATTTGTTATGAATTACCATCTAGGGCGTTGGATTACCATCAGGGAGCATTTTAAGCAAGCTAGCTTATAATAAGTAAAAACAAATCGCTGATGCTTAAACCATAAGCCAAGGTCCACCAACGAAATTACATTTAAAAACTGTGCAATATTTCTCCAACCTAACTTCCTACACCACAAACAACGAATTTAATTAAAAGGCAACTGCTTTCGAAATATAATTGGCAGAGCGACAAGCAATATGCATAATTTCGTCAGACTCCCACAATTATCTTGTTCGTCTTCCTTATTCATTTGCAATTTAATAATTTAAGTGACGCTCATGAAATAGTAAATTGATTTAAAGGACACTCTTAAAATCTTATAAACGTTTTTGGGTTCCGTAAACAGTACAGATTGAAATTGGCTCCTAAATCGTTAATAATTGTACTAACTCCTAATCGAGTTAATAATTGTAGTGATACAGAAAGCTTTACTACATTAAAGCCTAACAAAGTCCACTGCTAAACAAAGTTCTCCCCATATATGACCACAAAAGGAGGACATTTGCCATAGTTGCCATAATTGCCACGTTTGGCAGGCGGTTTGGCCACCGCAATTTTTTATTTTCCTGTTTTTATGTAATGTAATATTTCCTTACATCGCGTCACGACTATCACGGAACGTTATATGGTAGTGAATATATTTACACCGCTACACGCTTACAAACACGGAAAGCTTTATTTAGACACTCCATATAGTGCATCGATTACATCATCTAATACATAAAAATTAATGTTTATTTGTTCGTATGTGCACTGCCATACCGTTCATCAGATTGCGCTAAAACTTTGTCAGCTTATTGCTTGCCAAGTGCAACTCGGACGTAATGGGCATAATACAATTAAGTGGTTCGCGTATTGTACCGACAAAAATATTTGAAAGATATATATCATTACAATATCAATGAAATGAATATTTGTATAGATTAGGAATGATAAAACATCATTCCTAATCTATACAAATAAATAAAGTTGAAAAATGTCGCTTGTAATGACAAAATAAAAGCTTTTTACTAAATGAATATGAAATTATATATGGTACTTATAACAAAAAAAATCTTATACTTTTTCAGTCTGTCTGTCTGGATGTTTGTTCTGACGGTACTTTCAAATACTTACTTACTAATAGATATTTGATGTTGTAAGGAGTAACTTAGGCTAGTTTTATTTTAGAAAAAGAATTATGGTTCCGCAAAAAATATAAACCCTTGAAATCCAATCGTAAAAAATTCCGCGCGGACGAAGTCGCGGGAAATAGCTAATTGAACAACATAACCCTTCCAAATTAAAAACGACATTTCCATAAATATTCCTTCTGCAGCAGCAATGCGCCGGGTACCAACTTATATGATATAATATTAGGTACTCACGCGGACGAGTACACGTACGGTGCTTATAAGATTCACATATCATTCGAATTAGTAACTTTTTCGAATAATGATGTATTTTGCACTCAGAAACCTGAGATTTAACTGATCCATCGTAACGCTAATAACTATAACACTTGTAGGGTTTATTTGATACGGTTTGTGGCAGCGCTGTCGTCGCGCCACAAGCGAAATACAGCGAGTATATATATAATATATAATATTCCACAACCATCACACAACGCCATCTAGTCCCAAGCTAAGCAGAGCTTGTGTTATGGGTACTAGACAACTGATAAACATACTTATATATTTCTAAATACATAAATATTATAGATAAATTACGCCCAGACACAGAACAAATGATCGTGCTCATCACACAAACATTTGTCCTGGGTGGGAATCGAACCCACGACCTCCGGCATAGCAGTCAGGGTCACTAACCACTAGACCAACAGGCCTGTCAAAGAAAAAAATATATATAACCAGTATATATATATAGAACAGCTCCGAACTATCACATGGAGCGTTGGCCGCTCCCCGGGCAGAACACCTTGCCTGGCGGGAGATCCCGCTTTTCCTTCTACGGATACAGTGGTGATCACCCGACGTGATCTGAACATTCAACCCACGACCTCCAGAAATTACAACTTCCAAGCCTTCGTTATTATCCTCAAGAACCCCTACCATTAATTACTGAGAATCGTCTTCTGCAGTCTTCAGTTCCTGCAAACGAGTACAACTTATCTTCATCTCGACTCACCGCAGATTTATAAGGCAGACTTCTGGCACTTGCTCCGGCACATCGTTCTCACCGGCATCACTTGTCAGTGCGTAGTATGGCATGCATTACACATCAGCATTATATATTTCTGATTATATTATATAAAATATGGATATTTTTATAAATATTGTTTCTGCATCACCAAACCACACAATTTACTATTTTTTGCGATCCTGTCCATCCAAAGGTTGTCTGGAAGAAATCGCTTTTAGCGATAAGACCGCCCATTGTAACACTATTTTTTTTCTTCTTCTTTCGTTTATGTATTGATTTGGTGTACAATAAAGAATTATCTATCTATCTATCTATCCTATCTATCTATCTATCTATCTATCAGCATATAATTCGCACTGGTGTCACTTGCCCTTACGCACACAGATGCATTCCTCACCGGCATTAAGGATGCACTGGCAATCGAACAGCACTATCGACCTCCGGTCTGAGTAGCGGGGTGATGTGGCATCGCTTTCGTCGCGCCACAAGCGTAATACAGCAAAGCCTAAGTCGCGCTATCAAAGTTCCGAATCACAAACAGTATATATAGAACTACTCCGAACTATCACACGGGGCGTTGGCCGCTTCCCGACAGAACACCTTGCCCAGTGGAATATCTACTCATTTGCCTTCCACGCCCACAGGTTTATTAATACAGTTTATCCCATATACTGGGTGATTTTTTTACCATCTGGAAAAAAGTCGTATTTATTGATGGGTCAATCTCATAATATGTTAATGCAAAATAAAAAAAATGTAAAATATCAGTGCCATATACTTCTATTCTGTTCAACTGTTACATCCTATTTTTTCCAGACGGTAAAAAAATCATTCAGTATATGATATAATACGCAGCGTACAGATTAAAAAACCGAATTTATGATTTTTTTATTGAAAAAGATGATGACGAAAGTTAGATACTCAACTTTTTTGTCTTTAAACACTAAGATTTTCTGCTGTATCGTGGAGACAGTTTATATAAATGAATTTCACAAGCATAAACATTCAGACCTGGAATAATTTATGTAGGCCATAAAAATACTTGTGACGAGCGGGATTCAAACCCGCGGTCGTAAGCACCGCAACTCACGCCACTCCCGATTTGCAATAACAAGATATGACAGCAAAATAAACAAATTGTTTTGTTTGAGCGCATAAGGTTTGAGGTGAGGAGAGGTATGAGAATTCATCCATTTGCGTCACTGAAAACAGTATAAAAAGGTAAACTGCAATATGGGAACTCGCTGTAAGTGTTGTTAAGATATATAACTGTACAGTTGTTACAGTTACCGTTTCAGCATATTTCAGTCCACTGCTGAACATAAGCCAGCCCAGATATTTAATCATAGGGGGGATATTATTTAATGCACACACATTTTTAATGAGGCTATAGCTATTCTTACACCGTCACTAAACGGTACAAATAAATAAAACTTTGGTGGCTGTATTCTTGTAAAAAATTCGGTAATACATAAAAATATTAATACTAGTTTTTTATAGCATTGGGTGACAAACAAGCACACAGTGCACCTGATGGTAAGTGGATGCTGTGGCCCATAGACATCCACATTCATCCTCAATTAAGGATCAAAATGCAAATGCGTTGTCACCCCTGAGGACTAAGATGAAATGTCTCAATTCCAGTAAAAAAGGTGCAGCGGCGCCTAATTTCAATTCCACTGTGGCCGTGGAAGGAAAAGGGGAGATCTCCCGCCGGGCAAGGTGTTCTGCCCGGGGAGCGGCCGACACTCCGTGTGATAGTTCGAAGATGTTCTATATTTGCTGTTTATGATTCGGAATTTTGATAGCGTGATTTAAGCTTCGGTGTGTTTCGCTTGCGGCGCGACGACAGCGCCGCCACATCACCCCCCTGCTCAGACCGGAGGTCGATAGTGAAGTCCGATTGCCGGTGTGTCCTTTTAATGCCGGTGTGGAATGCATGCTGTGTGCGTAAGGGCAAGTGACACCGGTGCAAATAATATGCCGATGTGTAATGCATGCCATACTACGCACTGGCAAGTGATGCCGGTGAGAACGATGTGCCGGAGCAAGTGCCAGAAGTCTGCCTTATAAATCTGCGGTGAGTCGAGATGAAGACAAGTTGGACTGGCTTGCAGGAACTGAATACTGCAGAAGACGATTCTCAGTAGTAAATGGTAGGGGTTCTTGAGGATAATGACGAAGGCTTGAAGTTGTAGTTTCCGAAGGTGTTTGGTTGCGTGTTCATATCACGTCGGGGTCACCACTGTGGCCGTGGAAGGAAAAGGGGAGATCTCCCGCCGGGCAAGGTGTTCTGCCCGGTGAGCGGCCGACACTCCGTGTGATAGTTCGAAGATGTTCTATATTTGCTGTTTATGATTCGGAATTTTGATAGCGTGATTTAAGCTTCGGTGTGTTTCGCTTGCGGCGCGACGACAGCGCCGCCACATCGGTACCCGGTTCTCTACACGCACCATACAAAACACAGCAGAATTACGCTGCTATTTTACGCTGGTATTCTGTGAGAGCATAGCCCTGCCCCGGTCGAGCCAACCCATTCATGCTACAACTATAAGTTAGCTGCAGCGTGGCTCTAACACGCAAAAAAAATTATGAATATTTGGCTGTATTCTCTTCTTTTTCTTGTTTCTTCTTCTTCGCCTCTTAAGCATTCTACTACTGTACATGGTTTAATTTTATAGTAGAGAACTGTGATCCTTACCCTGGGTGGACCTAGCAGTACTATATATCTTGTACCAATGCCACCGTTCTGCTGTTGACCCTTGGTTACATCTGTCATGTTTTTTTTTTCGCAGAATGAGGGCAACAAACGAGCAAACAGTCCATCTGACAGATATCCTAAGATCGAATGCATTGTTATCACTAGAAAAGGTTAGAATAAAACACAGATATTGTAATAATATTATCTTATCATTACTATTTCTGTTCAATTAACCTAATTTTACGGATTTTATCGCGTTTGATTTGTAACGGCACTGTTATCTCGCCACAAGGGAAAGAACCCCGTTTTGAAACAATTTTGATTGAAAATATGTCGACGAAATATTAATTTCTTACATTATCGCGTCAAAACAAATAATTTTTACTTCATTTTATTTCATTAATTTCATATTATATCCAATTTTTTTATCTTATCTCCGTACATAAAATTGCCCTCTATCAAAACCAGAGAACATGAGTAGCTGACGTAGCCCAACACATTATTAAGCTGAAGCACATTAACCCGTTATATAATTCCAAAACCGACAACCGAAGAGTATATACAGTGAAACGAGATGAATGATTTTATTCAACATAATTACATAATACTTATTCAAAGTCATTTTTTCATTTACCACTGGTTTGGAAAATACCTCTGTCCCGGGATGAACAAGGATGGTGGCGATGACCTCATTACCAGGGGTTATTTTTATTTAGGTATTCTTTGATATTATAATAACCCTTTTGGGCAGGGGTTAGTCTACTACTAACTTTTTGATATTATAAACAGAACTAGATTAACACCTATTCAGCTCTCCTGTCCGGCGAGCAGTTTAGCGTATGGCTCTGGGGGAGAGCGCAGGTCGTGTTGATCCCCAGCGCAAGTCTGAGGAGTTCTCCGTCACGTTGTTGCCGACTGTTATTTTGTCTGGTTCAATAGGAAACAGACAGAACAGAAACACTCGGACGATCCTCTTTTTCTTTTCTTTTAACCCTCTCCCTTTTCCTATCCTAACCCAATTCAAGGTGTCAAGCGTACCGTGCCGATGGATGCGTGCCTGGAGGGAGTCCAGTCGCAAACGGTGCCTACCCGAGACCAGGGCGATTCGGGTAGTATTTTAGCCTTTCCCTCGGCATGCGGGGCTCTGCCGGGGGGATCAAGTATTTCCTTAGCTAATCGTGGGAACAAAATGGATGAAAACTGAAATTTTGTAAAAGACAATGAGAAGTCTCCTTTAATGGAATTAGCTGTAGATTTGGAAGAGGCTCTTTAGCCTCACCAACACCCTGCAACAGTGCGCCTCAACCTGGAACGTGGAAGTGGAGGGCATGTTTGCAGCCAAACCGCAATCGGAAACGAACCAGGGAGGGGATAAGAAAAGTTCGCTAGGCTTTATAAGCTTAGTGTGGCAGCGAGGGAAAGATACCGAAAGCTGATATCAGCTGAGATTGGAGCCGCAGAGGCCCTCTCTCTCTGCCAGAAGCCTTGGGACGAAATTCCCCGCCCAAGCCTCCCCCAGTGCCAAAGGCGAAAAAACGCAGTCGGTCTGAGGAAGAGTCCCCCAAAGACCAGCCCAGGAAGACTGTGAAGCTGGCAATGGAGGAGAAGAAGCTCAGATTCAGTGCCATAGATGGCTCCGCGCGTATAGGAATTCGCAATTCGAATCCTATGAGTGTGGAGGAGATGCGGCTGGTCCACCGGGCACTAACACAGGCGATCGCTAAGACAGCCTGTGGGGCGCAACCTGGAATGGGAAAATTTTCCGGTTTCATACACAAGCCAGGTTGGATTCTGGTAACGTGCTTGAATAAGGCAAGCCAGGACTGGATTGTGGGTGAAATCAGAAAACTAAAGCCCTGGCCGGAGGCACAGCTCTCGGTAATACCCGAGGGCGAACTGCCTAAGCCTCAGCTGAGCATTACCTACTTGCCCCGCAGCGAAGCCGACTCTCCAGAGGAGGCGGCTGTGCTATTGAGAGCACAAAATGAAGGGCTCCACACTGATCTCTGGAGAATCCTCCACCGTAGGGACGAGGAGAATGGGTTCTTAGTAACCTTTTCTCTGGACGACCCATCGGCGGAGGTTCTTCGAAAGGCAGGCGGCAGAGTCATACTTGGCTTTAATATGATAACTTTTAAAGTCAGGAGAGGTTCTGACGCGGCAATGGAGCCGAACCGCCCCAACCCCAATCCCCCTCCACCTCTCAAAGTGTGGCTGGAATGTCACCGGTGAGAGTGACGAAGACCCAAGGCGCAGATTTCACCTCAGTCCGACGGCCTCTGCTGGTGTTGTCCAGTCCGGGGGGGAGGGGAGGTGGGAGCGGTTCGACGAAAGGTAAGGCGGGGGTCGAGTTCGCAGGAAAAGGACGTCCTCGTCCTAAACAGGCGGAAAAGATCCCTGCCCCCCATGCCCATAAATGGCTAAACCCAAGGGTAAAACGAGGGTCCTCCAAGCAAATCTTCACCATGCAGCAGCTGCTTCTGCCGTGGTGGAAGTTAGCTTTGCAGAGGACAACATTAACCTCGCCTTTATACAAGAGCCTTGGGTGGCCAATGGTCAAGTTCTGGAACTGGCGGTAGACCCATAGCTTGTATAATTTATGATAAAAATATTGAACTTTTAGCTGTTCCAGAGTACTGCAATGATGACCTGGTTACAGCCTTCATAAATCTTCGGGCGGAGTTCGCCCGAAAACACAACGCCGAACTTGTGGTGGGTTGTGATGTTAATGCTCACCACACAGACTGGGGAAGCACCAACATCAACGAAAGAGGTGAGTTACTTTATAATTTTCTCATCTCCGCCTGGTAAGCCTAAACTTAGGTTGTACACCAACCTTTTAACGCGTGCTAGGCAAGAAGTGTTAGACATAACCTTTGCTACCAATAACATGTCGAGGCGGATAAATAACTGGCATGTTAGTATCGAAAACTCGATGTCTGATCACAAGCACATTAGATTTGTGATTGGATCATCAGCAACCTTTGAAATCGTTACTTTTAGGGATCCGAAAGCGACCTCCTGGGATATCTACAGAGATAGCCTGAGGAGGAATTTGGTAATGTTTCCTAAAAGCATCAAAACAATTGAAGGTCTGGAGTTAGCGACGGAGACAGTTACCGTAGGTATCCGTGAAGCCTACGAGGACAGTTGTCCTGTCAAAACCAAGACCTTAACACAAAAAGTTTCTTGGTGGAATTCTAAGCTGAAAGAACTTAGGGAAAAGACCTGGAAACTATTTAGTAGGGCTAAGAAAACCAAAGAGTGGGATATTTATAGTGCAGCCCTAACTGAATATAATAAAGATATCAGGAAAGCCAAGAGAGCGTCGTGGAGGACGCTATGCGAGGAAGTTGAATCTTTGCCTCGCAGTGCAAGACTACACAAGATGCTATCGAAAGCTGAACCCAATCAGATTGGGCTTCTTAAAAAGCCGGATGGTAACTTTACTAATAGAGAAACAGAAACATTGGAGTTACTAGCGTCAACCCATTTCCCAGGGTCACAAGTCACAAGACTTCAGCCTTGAACTCTTTCAGAGCCCTACGAAGGCCTTGCAATGAGGACTGGTGTAGGGCTGCAAAGATAATAAGGCCAAACCTGGTGCAGTAAGCTGTTGACTCCTTTGAGCCATTTAAATCAAGCGGGGAGAATGGAATAATTCCCATCCAACTACAGAGGGGTATCGACATCATTCTTCCTTATCTAGTGAAAATCTTCAGAGCAAATTTTGCATGGGGATATATTCCAGAACGATGGACAATTGTCAAGGTTCTATTTATACCTAAGGCTGGTAGAAAGGACTACGCTTTACCGAAGTCCTTTAGACCTATAAGCCTATCTTCCTTTCTTCTTAAGACATTGAAAAGGGTTATAGATAGATATATATAAGGGATGTAGCTCTAGCTACGAGGCCCACACATTACAACCAGTATGCTTAGCGTAGAGGCAAATCTACGGAAACAGCCCTGATCCACGGAAACTAAGTACTTGGGCGTAACAATCGACCAAAAACTAACGTGGAACTCTCACCTTAGCAACGTATGTCATAAGGCAAAAATTGCTTTAGGTACGTGCAGTCGTTTGGTCGGGAACAACTGGGGCTTGCGTCCCAGTATGGTCTTATGGCTGTACAGCAGCATAGTGAGGCCGATTCTCACCTACGCCTCTATTGTCTGAAGTAACAAGGCCAACCAAAAGACGACTGCGGACAGACTAAATAGTCTACAAAGGACTTCCTGCTTAATGGCAACTGGAGCTATGCGATCATCGCCTGGAGCGGCTCTTAATGCACTTCTATGCCTAACGCCCCTTGATCTCTATCTAGACAAGGAGGCGAGGGCTAGTTTGTATAGGATTAAGGCCCATGGCGGTCTGAGCTTGCTCTCCGACAGATTGAGATCCATGTTCGACTCAATACTAGCGACAGTAGCCTAATGGCAGGGCGCGGATCGCGAACTCAAAAGGTCGTGGGTTCGAATCCGCCAATTGACTACTGTCGTGAACCACTCCTAACACAAGCAGTTTCCAGTTTACCAGGAGTGGTTAAAAGGAATATTAGTAATGTTAATTAATAAGATTACTAATATTTCTTTTTTAAAAAATTAAGGAATCACCGGTCTTATGCATGATCTCAGATATCATGCGTCCATTACACACTTTTGATAAAAAGTATATAGTAACTTTACCCTCCAGAGAAGACTGGCTGAATAGCCAGGTTATCTGTAAGGTCGGTAGCCTCATATGGTGTACCGATGGGTCTAAAATGGGCCTCGACGTAGGCTTTGGAATTTACGGGGAACGCCCCAAATTCAAACTTAGTATGAATTTGGGTAGATACACCTCTATCTTCCAGACAGAAATTTTCGCCATACTTCGGTGTGCGGAAATCAATCTGCAAAAACACTACGTCAACCATAAAATTTACATAAACTCTGATAGTCAAGCAGCACTGCTAGCGCTGAGATCAAACTTAGTGAACTCAAAGCTAGTTGGAGACTGCGTGAACCGTTTAAACGCCCTGGGATGTAACAACAGGGTCGTTTTAAGATGGGTTCCGGGTCACGAGGCTATTGTAGGCAACGAATTTGCCGACAAACTTGCACGGGAGGGCTCAAAGTGCACACAATTTGGACCTGAGCTATTTTGTGGAATCTCAAGTAGCCTAGCCCGATTGACCCTTGAAACTCTTTATCACAATAAATCACTTAAGATCTGGTCTGACACACCAGGCTTAAAACATTCTAAAACCTTAATCCGGGCTTTTGATCGTAAATTCGCTTCAGAAGCTCTGAGATTAAGTAAAAATAAACTGCGCATTCTGGCAAGAGCCCTAACTGGACACTGTTGTCTTAAAAAGCACATGTCCATCCTGGGACTAAGCAACTAAAGGATGTGTCGGTTCTGTTCCATAACGGAAGGAACGCCTCTACACATCCTAACTGATTGCGGATCCTTAATGCGGAAACGTAACACTCATCTGGGACATTATCTACTCCGCCCAGAAGAAGTGAAATTGCTCACGGCTAAGCAACTCCTTCGATTCATTGAGAACATAGGGCTTAGCCGTGAATTATAGCCATAGCAGCGATCACAATAGATCTTTTAGGTTTCAGTGGTACTGGTATCTTTACCTAGACCTGCATAGCTGCTCGCATATAATAAAAAAACCTTTTCGCACAATTTTTCTTTAACAAAATATTTACACTTGTTTATTGACAAATTTTGTACATTTACTAGGATTTAGTTGTAAAATTGTAGGCATTGCCTCATAAAATACCTACAAACTAATTCTGTGGAGTCTAGTAACTAGTATTACATAATTATGTTTGTTCCCAGTGCTTAAAGTATGAACTTCCTTATTCTTATCAAAGCAATTTAGAACTGTACGTTTTTAACGTTATTTAACATGATAGTTATAAAATATTTAACTTTTCAGTTAAAGCCGAGAAGAAAAAGTTTAGCCTCCACTGTACCTAGAGTTGGTACTCCGTTAAACAAAGATAGATATAATAATACTTAGAGAAGGCACTTCATTAAACAAAGATAGATTTTTTTAAAAAAGAATATTAACAATGCTACAAACATTACTAATATTCCCCCTGAACCACTCGTAGTAAGCTTAAATTGCTTGTGTTACAAGTGGTTCACGCCAGTAGTTGAATGGCGGATTCGAACACACGACCTTTTTGAGTTTGCGCTCATATTATAATAATACCTAGAGGTGGCACTCCATTAAACAAAGATAGATATAATAATACTTAGAGGAGGCACTCCATTAAACAAAGATAGATATAATAATACCTAGAGGTGGCACTCCATTACACAAAAATGGATATAATAACTAGCGTTTGCTAGGTGGTAGGTTTCCTTTACTGTACAGGTGGTACCTACCCAATTTTGTTGCCAAATGCTGTACTTGTACTGCTATCTGAGGGGTTAGAGAGCCAGCATAATTACAGGATGTTTCCTGTTTCCATTTGGCAAGTATATGCATATACTAACATTTAGATAAACATACATACATACAATATACGCATGTACGTATATGAATGTGTGTATGTATACTGCCTCGTTGGCCTAGTGGTTGTAGTATTACAACTGCTGATAATGAGGTCCTGGGTTCGAAACCCGGGTCGGGCCAAAAAATTAATTATGGAGTTTTTCCGTCAAGTAATTCTCAGTAGTTGCCCGGAGTCAGGAAGTTGCCGGTGTCTCACTCCGTGCCCCGGAAGGCACGTAAAGCCGTTGGTCCTGCGCCTGATTTCTCTCCGATCGTGTCGGTTTACCGTCCCATCGGATTATGACAGTGAGGGAATAGAGAGTGCAGCTGTGCTTGCGCATACACTTGGGCACTATAATCCTGTCCTGCTCCGATGGCTAGCCTCCGTTGAGGCAGGCCGCCGTAGCCGAAATTCGGTCTGGAGGACATTATTGTTATTATACTCATGTACACATTCACATACATACGCTATATTATTTTTTTGTGTTAATAAGCGAATTGAAGAAATATAACTTGAGATGTTACTACGGATTTGCAAAACTACAGAGGCTACCAACATAAACAAGGGTAAGGGTTAATTGTCTGCTCCTGTCAAAGCCTGTACTACCTTTTGCTTAAATAAATTTTTGAATGTATAAATGGGTCAATATGAAAAAAAATTACTATTAAAAATTCTAACCATTCTGGTGAGGACACAATTCTTGCCATAATTAGTATGATGTAAGGGACCACCGAATATATATAAAGAAAAACTATTTAATAATCGGAATAACTCATATTTAGTTTCTACTTAAACTTTTTTACGACCTAAACGTTTATTAGACCATAATAAGAATTATCTTAAGCGATTTCCCGTTTATCCAGGAATGGTATGGATATAATTTTCTAAAGAACAATATAGCGGAACCACGATAAATAGAGCTGTTGACTCTAACCTCTGAACATTTTAAAATGGATATTCAAACAGTTGGGGCGAGAAGTATAAATAAAGTGAAAATGAGTATTAGTTAGAAATTATGTAAATTGTTACTGAAATATTTCCCAAAATCATTACCGTTACACCGTTACCGTAACGGCCTTCTTCTTCTACTCCTTCTTTAATCGTTATTAGAGAAGGCCCTGCTGCCCATCTCCTGATTTGTTTTCCTTTGGTGCCTCTTACGACACCCACGGGATTATATAAAGTTACAGCCTATATACGTCCCACTGCTGGGCAGGCCCCCCCTCATTTCTTAGAGGATTTAAGGGCAATTAAGTGTCTGCCTCAATGTTTGTTGGCGAACTTCACATATCTTCGAAACATTTTTTTTCTTATTTCTCAGACATGCAGGTTTCCTCACGATGTTTTCCTTCACCGCCAAGCACGTGGTAAATCAGCACTTAAAATTGCAAATAACAATTTCATTGGTGCCAGCGGGGATCGAACCCGGGTTACTCGCGTTCTTTTATATTTACAACGAGCGTTAACCATCTGAGCTACCACGGCTCTACAGCTACGGATTTATAGGGTACGGCTCGGGATGATATAGGGTAATGGATATTCTTACACTGCCAATACACGAAAAAGATAACATAGGCAAACAGATTGAAATTAAATTGTTAGTTTAAATTAATCATAATGTTTAAACTTTTGCAACTAAATTTCAAAAAAGGTGCAAGGCCAATCCATCAGAAAGTGCAAATTTTCCTAAGTAAAAGTTGTGTCAAAAGGATTGTTATACTATTAAAGAGTACTTGGTTATTCCTAGGAAATTAAGTGATTTCTACTATGTTGCTTCTTTTTATTTTCATATTTAATTGTATAACATAATAATTATTAAAAAAAAAAACTCCCGCTGTGTTTCTTGCTAGCTTACCAAGAGGGAAGTTATCCGGTAGTTTGGCAGAGTTTAAAAACACCAGCAGTTAAAAAAAACCTCTTTATGCAATATTTACTTTTAGGTTTATTACTATCCATCAGCCAGTGTTTAATAAAAGTGATTATAAAGAAATAATTAAAAAAATACTTATTCAGCTATACCACCTCAATGTAACTTCGTAGTTCCACTGCTCGCCGTGAGAAACAGTCCGCTCGTGAACTGAACCATCCCAGTTTAGGAGATATCGCACCAATCGACCGATATCGCGCGTCGCGCTTATGATCCGTCGTCCGGTCCTCCTTGCGCTGATTTATTCGCACAACTGCCGTACTGTGTCACGAACCTCCGTGATCGTTTGCACGACACCGTTTCAACGGTCCTGTCCCTGTTTGCAAGTTTCAACTATTTTAGGCTGGATAAATTGTTTTCCTTGACTACCATTATCACATGTTCATTATTTTAAATCATCAGCTAGACTGCTTGTGTCAATATATATACCTTTATATATATATATATGTATATATATATATTTATATATATATATATATATATATATATATATATATATATATATATATATATATATATATATATTTACACAAGGACTTACCTAGTCGGACTATTTGTCCAGGTAAACGTACTCGTCAACAACTTCGGGCATAGTACTCCCAACAACTTATCTTTGTTTTGTCCATGTTCGTCTTAAGACCTATCCGTTGGGAGACACCATTGAGATCATTAAGCATAGTGCTAACGTCCTCCAGCGATTCTGCTAATTAAGCAGATTAAGCGATTCTGATAATGACTATATCGTCGGCAAATCGAAGGTGAGTGATGTACTCGCCATTGATGTTAATACCATCCTTTCCAGTCCAGTAGCTTGAAAACCGCAGCGGTGAAGAGTTTCGGGGATATAACGTCACCCTGTCTTAAACCTCTCTGCAGTTGGATTGGTTTCAAACTCTGGTTCTGTACTCGGATAGCCATCGTAGCCCTACTGTACAAACACTTTAGCATTTCGATATACCGACAGTCATCCTGGCACCGCTGAAGAGACTGTAGCACCACCCAAATTTCGACGAAATCAAAGGCTTTCTCATAGTCCACATATGCCAGGCAAAGTGGCAGATTGTACTCTTCGGTCTTCTGTACAATCTGCCGCAGGGTATGTATGTGGTCTATGGTACTGAAGCCTTTTCGGAAACCGGCTTGTTCGGGAGGCTGGAAGTCGTCGAATCCGCGTGCAAGACGTTTCGTAATGACTCTCGAAAGCAGCACGTAGACGCGGCTCAGAAGGGAAATCGGTCTGTAGTTCTTCAAGAGAGCGTTGTCGCCTTTCTTAAGAACAAGACCACCGCACTTCTGCTCCACGCCTCCGGAGTAGTGCCACCATGGAGGACGGAATTGAAGAGACTTCAAGTACCGGTGTTCCACCCGCTTTCAGAAGCTCCGCTGTAATTCCATCCTCGCCTGGGGCCCTGCCGTTTTTAAGGTGCTGGAGAGCCATTCTAATTTCGCTCAAACTGACGTCCGGGATATCATCGGAATAGTGTCATATAAGACTTGCTCTTGGATCGTTACTCACACTAGCGTGTGGCTCCAACGATGATGTGTACAGCTGCCCATGGAACCTCTCAATTTCACTCAAAATCTCGGGTGTCCCGGAAACGATGCTGGCACATTCAGTCTTCAGCTTTGACAGCCGGCTCTTTCTGGCAGACAGATGTCTGGCAAAGATTTTGGAGGCCTGGTTCCACTCGATCGCTTCTTTATACGAGCAGTATTAAAGTTGCGTAAGTCTCGCCGCATGTATTTGGAGATCTGTGTTCAGTTGCCTGTATGCTGTCAAATCTGTTGACGACTGCAGCCTCATCTCCCATCTAACAGTCATGAGATTAAGAGTGTGATCGGAGAGTTTTTGTGTTCTTCTGCGGCGGGTCTTGCAGAACTTAGCTCCAACCGCATGGACAGTTTCCACGAGCTTGTCATTCATATCGTCTACTGCATTGCAATCTTCTAGGCACTGAAAGCGGTTACGTAACTCGAGCTGAAAGTGTTCGGGATTCTGGATTAGAGCACGAGGGACGGAGCGTTGACTTCATTAGACGAGACCTCTCCAACTTAACGTTTAGGTTCAGTGTGCCTCTAACCATTCGGTGGTCACTGCCAGTTTTTACCCTTGCGGTCACTGAGATATCACTGAACAGTTGGCATCTGGTTGTCATAATGAAGTCAATCTCATTTTTTGTCGAACCGTCGGGGCTCGACCAGGTCCACTTCCTGTGGGGCCGCTTCTGGAAGAAAGAGTTCATCACAAAGAGTCCCTCTTTCTCCATAAATTCGGCCAGCTGCTGGCCACTTCGGTTCCGTTGCCCTACTCCAAATTTCCCTAACTTTAGCTCACCGCTTTCTCGTGTGCCTAGTTTTGCGTTGAAGTCTCCCATCAATACCGTGTA
The DNA here is from genome assembly GCA_036936625.1 of Parnassius smintheus behrii. NCBI lineage: Eukaryota > Metazoa > Arthropoda > Insecta > Lepidoptera > Papilionidae > Parnassius > Parnassius smintheus. The sequence continues at coordinate 4,889,536 of JAUPFT010000018.1, forward strand.
GTGGGTTTTGGAGGAATGCATGGCTCTGGAAATATCCTCATACATTTCCTCCACCTTCTCATCCGGATGTGCCGAGGTTGGTGCGTAAACCTGAATGACCTTCAGCGAATACCTTTTAGTGATTCTGAGTTTCAGATACGCGACTCTCGTCGATACACTCCCAATCTTTACAACGTTGTTGATGAGAGACTTGTGGACGATAAATCCGACAACTCCTTGGGACAGATGGTCGCCCTCCCGGTTATAGAACAAGGTGCCGGACTCGAGGATTACCGTGTCCTCCCCCTCTTTTTGGACTTCGGAGAATCCAATAATATGCCAGCGCAACTTGTCTACCTCTTCTTCCAGCTCCAGTATCTTCTCGTCAGTCCTCAGGGTGCGTGCGTTATAGGTTGCCAGGTCGAGTCGTCATAGGTGGCAACCGAACCTCCACCGGAGATACTTAGCACCCCCTGCCCCACCGTTACCATGGTCGCCACCGTAGCCAGGAATAGCGGGGCCGCCGGGGACTGGGGACCGTTTGTTTGCGTCGTTATTCATGGGGGGATATTTGCCATAGTTGTCACGCTTAGCGAGTGGGTTGGCAACCGCAGTTTTTTTATTATATCACTGTTGTTATCAGGAGGATGCTGCTGCCCATCTCCTGCCTGTCTCCCTCTGTCGCCTCTTACGACACTCACGGGAAGATATGGGGTGGTGGATATTCTCACCCGTCACTACACGGCATACGGCGTGAATTATGAGCACGCATAAGCGTGCCGAGAGCCAAGAATATCCAGAATCAACAGCTGCCTCTGAACTTATGTTCCTATCCTATCCTATAAAAAAACTCACAGATCGTGGATGTGGATCTTATTATTTGTGATAATTTTCTATTTTTCAATAAAGGATTTATGCTATAAACACAGCAAGCAAGAAGTAAGGAAGTGTACTCACACTGACTTCTCATATCTTCAAATAAATATTTGTTTAATTTTTCCGACATGCAGGTTGCCTCACTAATAAAATCATTCACTGCGGCGCACGTTGTAAATCAGCATTTCAAATTACAATCAACAATTTCATTGGTGTCGACGAGGATCGAATCCGAGTCGCTCGCGTACTGTGATGTTTATAGCAAGTGCTGACCCTTTGAGCTACCACGGCTTTCTGAGCTACCACAGCTCTCACGTCTTTTAAATGTTAAAGATTGTCTTCACCATTACAGAACACGGATTGCTACCGAGTACAATCCGCGAATCAACTAAAATTTTAAAAAATAACACCCAAATATCAATAGACTACAACTGAGTACTAATATCTGCTTGGGATTAATAAAATTAAACACCACAACCATACCCAAGCGCAGGTACCACTACAAAATTTTTATATACTGCAAGCTTGTTTTACATATATCAGATATTTAAATGTTATAGATAATTCAGACCCATTGATCAGGAACACTTCAGGCCCGTAATGTACAAGAGGTAAAATTAAAAATGTACAACCGACTTGAATATAAATAAAATGAGAACATGGTGTAGTAAGAGTCGATTAAGTACGCAATATTAAGGATAACTAAAAAAAATACTGGTCAGATCTTAAACAAATATAGGACCACAGGAGAGCCAAAAAAATTTCAAATAAAAAAATCATCAGAATCGTTTCACCTAGAAAAAAGTTCTAAGGTAAGAAATAAAACAATACTGTCGAATTTTTTTGAACCTCCGGACCTCCTATCTTTGAAGTGGGTTGTAAATAGGTTTTCACTAGAATTTTTCATAAAAGAAATTTCGTGTAACTATTGGTTACAACGAACTTACAGTACACTTAACACGTAATTATCTAGACTATTAAAACAAAACCGGATACAGATTCACTGTTACATCTTTATACCCTTCAGACCATAACACAACGAATCAAGCACTATTTGGCTGCATAAACAGTTAAGTGAATAATACCTCATACGTATAGTATACATACACACATACAGTATACCTACATACATACATGTACAGTATATATAGTTCAGTAATACCTACACGCAGTCGTACTTCTAGGCAGAAAATAAATCCTACCACCTTACAGCGATCTGACGGTGCTCGAATTTGTCGATTCAAGTGCGTGATCCGAAAATGGGATGATAACAAGGATGGTCCTTGTTATCATCAACTTTTTATAATGTAATAACAAAAATAATAAACATAAAAATATTCATTACCACTGATAAAGCTACAATAAGAATTATTGCTCTAACTCAGCATTAATGTTGCAGTTGCGGTCTACAACGCTGTTATTCTGCCACCGACAAACATATGAACAGTACACTCTCTATTTTCTGGATGTTAGCGCTGTTAGTCTATGCGAGTCTTACAGCCTCATCTGACTCAGGGCTCACGGCCTGCAAGGCCGCGAGCTAATTAAAAAAGGGAAAGGCAATGAGGTGTGGATGATGATGAATGGTTTATGATTTGGTATTGTTACCAATCATCATGTCGCCTTTTTAGGCGTTTTTTTGAGCTATCTGACCGCAGTCCAAGGGGTGGAGTGAGGACCCCCGTCTCTAACTGCTCAGCTCGTGTCGATCGATGGTCTGGGCGGTGAGAACCGCCCAGGATGAACAGTACAGTAAGTGCGCATCCCTGCTGCCACATTGCATTATAGTACGTACCGTAGGTTCCAGTGGAATAATTAGTTGGATAATTTAAGGAAACTCGTATTATACCTGGTAGAGCCACGCTGCAGCTATATTATGGTTGTAGCATGAATGGATCGGCTTTACCGGGGAACGACCACGCTCTCACAGAATATCAGCGCGAAATAGTAACTTAATGCTGCTGTGTTTCGTATGATGAGTGTAGAGAACCGGAGACCCTTTTTACCGGAAACGAGGTATTCCATCTCATTCCTCACGGGTGACAACGCATCTACATTTTGATTCGTAATCGAGGATAGATGTAGATGTCTATGGGCCACAGCAACCACTTACCATCAGGTGGACTGTGTGCTTGTTTGTCATCCTACCCAATAAAAAATAGTTCACACAAATTCATTTTATCAATACAGTGTTCTCGTATAAAAACTGTAAACAAAAAATTATTTTATTAATACTTTGGGCTATATTGTAAATAACCGAAAGGCCGATTTGCAATTAAATTGTGTTGCTGTAATAATTAATATACTGAAAGCGATCTCTGTATTTAAATAAAGCTTCATTTGGTTACGCCTTGGTTTAATATCTCTCGACTTTCGATTGTAAATCGAATCGCAGCGAATCGTTACCAAAACAGTAACGAATGATCGATTTGGCAACGCGAATTAATAAAGGCTATAAAATTTTATGGCTTTTACAGGTTACGTCCAAATACTTTAATTGGTTTATGTGGAATAAGATCACAATCGATATTTATGGTGTCATCGAGCTATAATATTTTTCATTACTCGCTTTTATTAATCGATTTTTTACAATTAATGCAATGAATTGTATTTAGCCTTACAATAAGTAACCTACAGTAAAATTTTACGAACTTTAAAAGAAATAAAGAAGAAAGATGTGTGCGTGAGTGCGTGTCTAGCAACTGAGCAAAGTTTTGGCTTCACTTAAACTGTACGGAGCGCTTCGTCTATTTTTCTTTGTCGGTCTGAAATGCAGGTGTAAACTTATATAAATATAAACTTAATTTATGTATACCTATATATGTATAAACTTTACCGCATCCCACTAAAAACGTGTAGGTGGTCGAGCCACGCTTTAGCTATATTATAGTTGTAGCATGAATGGGTCGGCTCAACCGGGGCAGGACCACGTTCTCACAGAATACCAGCATAAAATAGCAGCGTAAAGCTTGCTGGAATTGAGGCATTCCATCTTAGACCTCAGGGGTGACAACTCATTTGCATTTTGACTCTTAATTGAAGAAAAATGTTGATGTATATGGTATAACACCCACTTACCATCAGATAGTCTGTGTGCTCGTTTGTCACCCAATGCTATATAAAAAATAAATATAAGACGAATTTATTGCGTCTCTTCTAAAAGACCTTTAAGGAATACCTATTAAAGCTATGGAAAAATTAAATTATTGAACGGTGGCATGTGTTGTATATAGTAAACTTACATGCTTCATAAATTAAATACTCGTATGATTTTAAACCTAGGCTTGTTAGGCTATGTTAAACCTAGGCTAACTATATTAAAATAACATAATATCTTTACTGCACTTCAACTGTCTGTTGCATAGATATATTTGTGTACGGAAATTGATTTTATGGGGTACTAATGGAAAACTATTAAAGAACCCGTTTTAACAACTTTTTCGTTTTAATTTTGTTTATAATTTATTGGTTTTGCAATAATATTCAAAATACTCGCTGAGAAAATAATCAGAAAGTATGATAAAAAATAAACTTTTGGTAAATCCAAATGTGCATGCCTTAAACGCTCATGTTATACGTCATTGTTTAAAAGTATTTTAAATACATAAAAATTCACAAATAACCTTATTACTATTACTTCTAACTTTAATTTTACTTCAATAAAATCAAATGTAATTTTATGTCAAACGTCAATTTAAAAAAATTTGGAAAATCCACAAGTGCACGACTCATCACGCTCATGTGATCGTGAATAAATGTAGAAAAACATTCTCAATCAACAATGGAAGTATTTTTTAATTTTACTGTTCTTATTGATGACATTCAAAAAAAATTTACTATTGTTAATTGAAGACACTTAACAGAAATATCTTAAAACGATCAGAATTCAACTTTAATATTACTTTTATTTTTAGGTATTCTCAGGCATTATCGCAAAAACTAGTCTTTTACTCTCTCGTTACTACTTATTTAATAATTCTCTCTCGTTAATATTTATTTTTTTATCAACTTTATTTCGTTTTCAAAGTTTTTCATCAAGTCATAACCAGTATTTTGATTTAGCATTCACCAAAGTACACTTTCAGCTATATAACCTACGTTCTTTTAGCAAAACAATATAATGTTATGAAAGTCTACGATTATGAAAATAATAATCGTAATCGTAAATCGATATTACGTAACTTGTATGACTTTTGCACATATTTTGAGAAAATAAGAGCGACACTAAAAACACCACGTTTAATCAAAAAAATTGAGTTTAAATTATAAAATATAAAAAGCTATAGATGCTGAATCCATCGCCAAAACAATTACAAATCCAGTATTCCACATTATTTTTTTTATAAATTCCACAAAAATATTGGGCCTGTAAGTTCTACACCAACGTAGGAGATCATCATGTTATCTTTTTGAGTATCATCTTTGCCTTTCTATCAATCTCAAATTGTGGGCCTATTGTTATTATATTATTATTTTTTATAGAAGATGGGGCAAACGAGCCTGTGACTCACCTGAAGGTAGTATACATGTCTGCAGAGTCTTGAGAATTGGTTACGAATCCTTATTGAAGTGACATACTTGTATAATAAACAAATAATTGATAATATGTGTGGTTTGTATGGTGACTGTAGAGAATCGAAAACACTTTTTACTGGAAACAAGGCTATCCATCTCGGTCCCTAGGGTTGACAACGCATCTGTGTTTTGCTTCTTATTCGAAGATGGATGTAGATGTTCATGGACCACAGCATCCACTTACCATCAGATGGACTGTGTATTTGTTTGTCACTCTTATTCTATAAAAAATTTATAGATATTCACCAAAACCTTACTGACCTGTTAATTTACATTTATATAAATATACAAGGTTGTCCATGAAGCGACGACTTATCTACGTGATTGGGTATGTGTGGGTGGGTGGCTCTGGGTCGTTCTTACCGTAGTCTTTGAGACGTGATTATCAAGATGATAATGCAGGTGTATGATGATCAAACGTTTAAAAAATGTTAGTATTTATATTATTATTAATGGGGCCGTGGTAGCTCAGATGGTTAGCGCTCGCTGCAAATTTCACAATACGCGAGCAAACCGGGTTCGATCTCCGCCGGCACCAAGGAAATTGTTAATTGCAATTTTAAGTGCTGATTTACCACGTGCTCGGCGGTGAAGGAAAACATCGTGAGGAAACCTGCATGTCTGAGAAATAAGAAAAAAAAAATGAAGACATGTGAGGTTCGCCAACACGCATTGGGGCAGCGCGGCGGACTATTCCTTGCCCTAAAACCCTCTCAGAAATGAGAGGTGGCCTGTGCCCAGGAGTGGAACGTATATAGGCTGTAAGTTTACTAACTAACTTTATTATTATTAATACGATTTTTTATAGTATAGGGTGACAAGCGAGCGCACAATCCACCTGATGGTAAGTGAATGCTGAGGCCCATAGACTTCCAAATTTATCCTCAATTAAGAATCCAAATGCAAATGCGTTGTCCCCTCTAAGGGCTAAGGTGGAATGCCTCAATTCCAGTAAAAAGGGTCTCCGTTATTCTACACTCACCATACGAAACATAGCAGCATTACGCTGCTATTTTACGCTGGTATTCTGTGAGACCATGATTCCTCCCCGGTCAAGCCGACCCATTCGTATTACTTGTTTTGTCCTAGTTAACACGTAGTTTACTTTTTTTTTTTGATAAGGAAGATTCTGCTGACCATCTCCTTTTTAATTTCCCTCTGTTAACCTCTTTCGACACCGACAGGACGATATGGGGTAGTAAATATTCTTACACAGCCATACTTGGTTTAATCAGTCGGGTCAACATTGTATAAAATAAAAACGGAAGTTATAAGTTTATTACGTGGTTGATATCAGCACTATTCTTCTCGATGCTCATTTATTTTAACAGCTTTCTTTTTGTTTGATAATATTATGGTAACTACAAGTCGAGGTGTTAATTCTCGCTCCACGAGATCATTTCGTACCCCATGTACGTAGCATCCGGACTAAACAAAAACCAACTATATCGCCAACCGTGTCCCGCATTCCGTTACATTCCATCAGCACCTTCGGGTTTCATAATGACCAATTAAATGATACTTTTTAATCAGCGAGAAATACGCAGTTTGTATTTAGTTAAAAGACGTTAAGATTATGGTGCAGTCATAACAATTGCAATGCGCAAAATTGTAAATAAAAATCGATTATGTATCGATAAGAAAATTACAATGTTGCTTTAAGTTTGATTTAAATCGATAATTTCCATACCCGTTTCGCCTCAGATGATGTGTCGTCGTTGAGGGACAAAACAACTGTTGCATTATCGATGGTGGTGTCGGTTTTCTAGTGTAATGATGGGGTAGGGGTATTGAACTTGCAGTATTTCTATCATCATTGCAGTCCACTACTAAAATTAAAACGTTTCTGTATACACTTACAAAGTAACCTTATGTATATCGGTTTTGTAGGGAATTTCGGTTTTCTTCCCTATCTAGTCATATTTTCATTTCTACAAGCAATATCATTTTATCTTCTCAAACACTTACTTATAATTAAGACTTTAAATGATCTATTTTTTGATTTGATTAAGATGTAAAATTTGTGGGATTATTTTTGCATCAATAGGAGTTAATATAAAGATATTATAACTACCAGTTTACATATCCATCAGTAATACGTATGTTATGCAGCTATATTAGGGTTGTAGTACGATTGAGTCAGCTCGGCCGGGGAAGTATGACGCTCTCACAAAATAGCAGCTTAATGCTGCTGTGTTTCGTATGGTGAGTGTAGAGAACCGGAGACCCGTTGAATTGAGGCATTCCATTTTAGTCCTCAGGGATGACAAGGCATCTGCAATTTGATACTTAATACATACATAAACACTCACGCCTGTCACCCAGCGGGGTAGGCAGAGACTACGGACTTCCATTTGGCACGATCCTGACATACCTCTTTCGCCTCCTTTACATCCATATATCTACGCATACATGCTCGTCGGTCAAGGGTACTTCTAACGTGGCCCATTTTCAAAATATCGCCAATTTGGTCGATAAACTTTTTCCTAGGGCGTCCCTTCCCGACTCGGCCGTTCACATCTGCCATATAAATTTGCTTTGTCACTCTTTCCTCATTCATTCTTTCCACATAACCAAACCACTGAAGCATTCCTTTATTAATCCTGGTCACAACATCATCTTGCATACCATATTTATCTCTTATCACGCAATTTCTCACCCTGTCATTCAGATTCAAACCTAGCATATTCCTTAAAGACCGCTTAATTTCTTACTTAATAATAAATAAATAAATAAATATCATTTCATTGCCACTTTTAAAAAACATGTTTACATAAAAACTAATTATTTAATCTTAATTTAATTTAGGCAAACGGAGGTGACTCAGCTTTTGCTTACATGGAACTAGATCCCATGAAGCGCTGGTTTTCAGGCACTCCTTCTTCCCTGAGATGTTACATGGGTGTTATGAGAATTTCGAGTTCCCCAATCACCTCTTTCATTTACTCATCTATCATTAGAATTTAACATAGAATGGTTGTGAAATTTCATAATTATTTATTAATATTCCCAGCAATCTTGCGAGCGTGCGTGCGTGCGCGTGTGTGTGTGTGTGTGTGTGTGTGTGTGTGTGTGTGTGTGTGTGTGTGTGTGCGTGTGCGTACGTGTGCGTGCGTGTGTGTGTGTGTGTGTGTGTGTGTGCGTGTGCGTGCGTGTGTGTGTGTGTGTGTGTGTGTGTGTGTGTGTGTGTGTATGTGTGTGTGTGTGGGTGGGTGTTTATAATACCATCAGGTTGACTGAGTGCTCGTTTGTCACCCTTACCTATAAAAAAATTGTGACGAACTTCCATCTTTTTACACAGACTCAGCGTACAAGGTTACTGTTACATGCATTGTATTGTTTTGGTTTTAAGGTTCAATGCTGAACGTAGATCTTTCCCATAGATTGGCTCTTAGTTGTCACGCATATTTGTCACAGTTGTCACGCATGGCAAGCGAGTTGGCAACCGCAGTTTTTTTTATTTTTAGCTGCTCTTCTCCTGGTTTGTACCATTTGTTACCTGTTACAATTTCCCGATATAGGGTAGTAGATATTCTCATACCGCCACAACACGGTTAATTTATTAATTGAATATTTATAATTGAGTAACAATTTACATTTCAGGAAAATTAATAAGGTAATCCGTATTTGCTGATAAACAAAATGAAAAATAATTGATATTATTTTTTTGCCAGTATCTTCGGAACCTTGCCTAAAGGACCTCTTTTTTAATAATTTAATTTAGTTATTATAATATATATTTTTAAGGTTTTTAGTATTAGAAATAATGTTTATAAATTTATGGGTTAGATTTAATTTAAAGTATATTTATCATTGTAAATTGCGACATACATACTTTATTATTGTTTCAAAAAAAAAAAAAAAAATTGATATTATTATTTTATATTTTTATTAAAATTATAGATATTACGATATTACGATAATTTAATTTTGTGTTAATATATAATTTTGTATTTTAAATAATCTGCAATCAGCTTAGAATTCGATCTCATTTTGTTTCTTCTTTTGATCCATATGAATAAAATGTAACGAATTTGACCATTAATAAAAGTCATTAATGTGTAACATACAGTGTATGCAGTAAACTGCACTCGACCGAACGAAGAAGTTTGATGACGAAAGGACCACCCGAGTCGAGTTTTGATTTGAATTATCGTTTTTAATGTTGACTTGGCATTAAAAGTCATTATTCAAATCAAATTTGTATAGGAAATTAAAGTTTTTGTCTGTCCAGTTTTCGTTTCTATACTATTCATCCGATTTCGATGACACTTTGGTGAGTTGTAGTATACGCACATCAATTAAAGTTTCAATTTTGATGAGTTTGGTGAGTCAATCTCAAGCACCTTAAGTTATTTTTGATGGAAATGTTACTCATGTTAAAGAAAAAATCAAGGACTTGGGAGTTTATATTGGCAGGAACCTATCATGGGGAATAGTCGTCATTTAAATGGGGTATGGGCTCGATCATTGAATAGATTAAGAAACTTTCTACCCACTAAAATACTGCCACTAAAATTGCACTTGCTCAATCTCTCCTTCTTCCAATTATGGACTATGCAGATGTTGCTATCCTGATCTCACCGAGAAGCAGCTTGGTAAACTTAAGCGCCCTCAATATTTTTGTATGAGATTCATATTTGGTTTGCGCAAATATGATCATGTTTATTATTTTCCTAATAAGCTCAGGTATCTTCCTACTAGTCTTCACCCGAATGCTCATATTCTGTCACTTCTTTACAATGTTCTCTTTAATCCTTCTTTCTTATCATAAGGATCGCTTTGAATTCCTTCACTATTTCTATTCGAAACTTTCGAGATCATCAGAAAATTTTGATTTTAAAAATATCTGACCATAATGCCAAATTTTTGGATATGACTTTTACTATTCAAGCAGTGCGTCTATGGAATGCTCTACCGCTGTTAGCGAGACGCGACCAGTCTTTATTTGTTTACAGAAGCTTGAACACAATCACTATCTTAACATTTGAGTTCGTGCAATATACAACATGTAACAAAAACCCTGTGGTTCCCGCTAATTGTGTTATGAGAATCAGTATCCAAGAGTATAGAAAAAACTTAAAAAAAAAAACATATTTAAAAAAATAATTTGAATGAAAAAAATTAATTTGCAAATTGTATGTGGTTTTATTTACTCGAGTATCGGTAATGCGGGGTCTTAGATAATCCGCTTACTCCTCGGCCAATGAAGAGATAATAATACCACATACAATTTGCAAATAAATTTGTTTTCATTAAAATTAATTATTATAAATGTTTTTTGAAAAAAAAAATATTTTTATATGGTTGGATACTGACTCTGATAACGCAATTAACGGGAACCACAGAGTTTTTGTTACATGTTGTGTATATATATATATATATATATATATATATATATATATATATATATATATATATATATAAATAAATACATTCGTACTTTAATGGTTCCAAAGGTTGTCTGTAAGAAATCTCTTTGAGCGATAATAATACCCATTGTGACACCATTTTTCTTTTCTTCTTCTTTCGTTTATGTATTGTTTTGGTGTACAATAAAGAGTGTATATGTATTTATCTATATATCAACAAATGGCACCAAGTATAGTTGAGGTTTAAATTTAGGAAAGTGTTATATTCACCTTACATCCAGTTTATTCCATTGATTATTAATCACTACAGTTAAGTGTAAGACCACTACCGTGCCGTGTGTCCCTTTTTAGGGTTCCGTAGTCAACTAGGAACCCTTATAGTTTCGCCATGTCTGTCTGTCCGTCAGTCCGTCCTTGCTTAATCTCTGTGACCGTTAGCACTAGAAAGCTGAAATTTGGTACCAATATGTATATCAATCACGCCGACAAAGTGGTAAAATAAAAATTGGAAAAAAATGTTTTATTAGGGTAGCCCCCCTATATGTAAAGTGGGAAGTGATTTTTTTTTTAATTTCAACCCTTACGTGTGATATATTGTTGGAAAGGTATTTAAAAATGAATAGGGGTTTACTAAAATCATTTTTTGATAATGTCAATAATTTCAGAAATAATTGCTCCAAAAGTAAAAAACAATGTGTCCCCCCCCCCCTCTAACTTTTGAACCATAGGTTTAGAAAATATGAAAAAAATCTGAAAGGTAGAACTTTATAAGGACTTTCTAGGAAAATTATTTTGAACCTGGATGGAAACAGTTTTTGTACAAAAAAGACAAAAAGTTGTACAAAATAATTTCTGGACTAAATTTGTAGTATAATCGTTTAAGCAGGCATTTTTTTTAACTTCGTTTACATATTTTATTATCCTGAACATATCTTTTTTCAAACAAAAAAAGAATTATTAAAATCGGTTCTCGCAATCCAAAATTACCATCGAAAACTTCTGGCACGTCTATGTATTAATTAGTAACCCAATTCCCCGAGAGATGGCGCTGTAGGTACTTATTACATTGGGTCGGGTATTATCGAATTGTTCGGTTGGTCTCTCCTTGGCATCGCATGTCGCGGAGCGTGCAATGTTGCACGCTCCATGCTCGCGCACGTACCCACTACCGGGAGCAGTTGCAGGAGCGCGGAGCGCTGCTGGAGCGCGAACATAATGGATACCCACCTTTAAACTCATAAGTGGGAACACTTATTGTGACGGACGGGAAACTACGGAACCCTACACTGAGCGTGGCCCGACACGCTCTTGGCCGGTTTTTTGTATTGTTTTAAAAAACTATGTATTTTTCACACGTCAAATATGAAGTTACTAAAAACTTTTCTTTTGTTACTAGTTGTCTTTTGTTAGTAATTGTCTTTTATTCCTCACGCTCAATTTATCTTGTCGTAATAAAATTTAGGATATCGTTCGTTTTATCCTTTCTTAAACTACCCTATTACACATTTCTTTTTGAACTACTCACACCGTATCTGCCAATTATCAGACCTGTGAGTTTTATCACTATGATATTTTTTTTAGAAACATGAAGTTTTTGATTTTGATTATATTACGTCTTTAAAGCACACATACCAGGGTTTGATTTTTCACGTAAAGATGTGTTCACATTCTTGTATTAAATTAAAGATAAATTTAACAAAGATTAAAGGAACGTGAGGCGACTATCGGGAATGTAAGCTACAACCTTGTAATAGTAATGTTCACCGCCATATTACAACTAATGTTTCTTTACTTGGTGTTTCACGATAAGCCCTTGTAATGGGTTCGGATTTAAAGGAAAATAATTTGTTTAGAAATGTTGGATTATACGTTAAGAGGTAAGAAGTTACGTTCAAACGGATTACATCGCGAGTCCCTAACCAAAGGGGCGTTTCCACAAAACCGTTATTTTTGGAGAAAAGGAGACACAAAAAACTTATTTGTGATTTAGCCAGCACGTTGTGTTTTTGCGTTTGGTCATATGGTGTATATTTACACTTCAGTTACTATGGAATGATTGATTTTAAGTTATTTCCTCTATCACTTGTTTTTAGCCCTTATGTCTATTTGGCATGACGGATCGGTAAAACTCCGTCAACATTCGCCTAAAATGCTTGAAATTTATGGACGTATATCACTTTGCCTGAAATTATTATTGACTATACCAATCGTAACATGAACTTTGTTGGTAATTTTAAGTATTGCAATTTTGAAATGACAAAAAAAAATTAACATTGTTTCCGTTATTTAAAAAAATATACTCCTAATTGACTTGTCATTAATATTGACAGGTGTTTGGTTTCAAAGCAGAAGTGCAGATCATTTTTGTTAAACAAACAAAAAAACGAATGGTAGCAATTATACATATATGTTTATCAATATAGATTATTATTATTATTATACAATATTTTCTGGGCGTTAAAAAATTAAGATCAAAAACATAAGAATATTTAAATACAATTTATTCATAAATATGAATATAATTATTTAAAATGACATAAAATCACAAACATCTAAAATTTTACATAAGATATTAGAAGGAACGAAATTAAACTGAAACCTTAAAGAGAACTTGTAAAAAATAAAATTTTATTCATAATTCAAAAAAACTTTGAATACGTGGCAGTTATATAAGTAGTAAAGTTGTAGCACGAATGGGTCGGCTCAACCGGGGAAGGACCACGCTCTCACAGAATATGAGCGTAAAATAATAGCTTAATGCTGCTATGTTTAGTATGATGAATGTAAAGAACCGGAGAACCTTTTTACTGAAAACGATGCATTACATCTTAGTTCTCACGGGTGACAACTGACAACGCATCTGCATTTTGATTCGTAATCGAGGATAGAGAGATGTCTATGGGCCACAGCAACCATTTAATATCAAGTGGACTGTGTGCTCGTTTGTCACCCTATACTATAAAAAAACTGATTTATTTGATTACCAATGTCGATTCACATCTATATGAAGCCAATTAGATGTTGCTATCGTTTTCCATAGTCTCTTTCCACAGAGTTAATCTATGGTAACCCAGAGTCGTAGTAGCTCAGGGGCTAGGTGCGAGCAACGTTTCGATGCCCAGCGATCCGCTTACACGCATTTGGAGAAGAGTTCTTATAAAGCACTTATAATGCACTTAAATGTGTCTTAGATGTGTAATTCTTTCAATTTTAAATGACAATCAACCTTAATTTCGTTTGCTTTTCATACTTTTCTTGATTCTTTTTCTGTTCTTAATTGGGTAACTACTCAAACTAATGACATCATCATAATATCCATCATAATAATCTATTTTTTTACAGATTTTGTTTATTAAATTTTTTTCTTGGTAATTGAGAGCCCTTGTATATTTTTCGGTAGTTTTTTGTTTTAATTACTGAGTTTATATATTGTGTGTTATTGACATGACTATGCGTCCGCGTTTTGACGAAATCTTGACACAGCAATACTAAAATATGTAGACGTATGTACATACATCTGCTGTGATGACTAAATATCCTCAGAATCATGTGGACATTAACGATCGTATGCGCATACGTCTCTGTGGCACGTCAAATCGGCCCCAATAAGCAGTATTATTGCTGTTTCGTCTATTATACGCCTATATGGCCTAAAAAAATTCAGACTCTCTAGCTTACGATAAATTATACTTAACAATTTATTCAAAAGTATTTAATAATAAATTATAGGAAAAATCGAGATTACGTATTGGTTACGGTAGAATCCAATGGCATTAAAAACAAAAAATCGATTTTTTTTTTGCTTATACGCCTCTATATGCTTTACGCCCCGGTTTGAGACCCGCGACATGTTTTTTTTTTATTTATTTTATGTACACACATTAAGGTACAGAAGCAGTTTTATAGTAATTAAGTACAAAGGTTCTACTTATTCCTAATTCGCTGAAATATCTTCCAGTCTGAGACCCATAAAGGAAATTATATTGAAATTGCAAACTTAGTGCATACATTAGTACTACTAAAAATAAATAATATACACAATGTTACGTAAATTATATAAAATAAAACAATAAATAAAAATAAAATAAATCAATAAATAATAATAATAAATACGATAGTTACATATGATATGTATAAACTAAAACTAATAAAATAGAATAATATATATAAATTAATAGGATGCAAAGTAGTTATCTCAAAGACGTTTCTTGAATACCAACAAAGTTTCGGAATTTCTTATATTTGACGGTAGTGAGTTCCATAATCTTACCTCGTGAACTGGAAAGGAGTGGGAGTAAAAACCGGAATTATAGACAGGAAAGTCAAGAAGATTTTTAACAAGGGATCTGCATGGTTTGTCCGAGGGATGGGTGAAGGAAAATCGGCTTCTGAGGTATGTGGGAGAGGAAGGGTTGTGCAAAATGTTATAGAGGAGACATAACAATTGAGTGTTCCTTCAAAGTCGAATTGGGAGCCACTTGAGTTGCTTACGAAACTGAGATATACGGTCAAAATTCTTGAGCCCAAATATAAAACGGATACACTGATTTTGCAAGCGCTCAAGTTTATTTAGAAGCTACTCTGTAGCATCCAAATAACAGGCATCAGCATAATCAAGGAGAGGTAGGATAAGAGTAAGCACGAGTGATATTTTAGCTTTAAGGGGTAAGAAATTTTGTAGACATTTAAGCGAATGCAAAGTAAAGTAGACCTTGCGACTAACTTCAGCGATATGCGTGGTCCATGTTAAATGGTGATCAAATATGACGCCTAAGTTTTTGACAGTATTGGCAAAGGGTATAGGAACGCCATTAAAACAAACAAAAGGTAGTGATGTAAATTTTAATCTATTACGCAAATGCCTACTGCCTATTATGATGGCCTGAGATTTCGTGGTTTTTATTACCCATATTGCGTTAATTAGATTAAAACATGCACATTTTCTGTACAATTGAGGAGTTTTATGACAATTTTACCCAAAAAGGGCATTTAAGTATTAACATAGTCTCAAAGTAATATTTAAACCAAGGTTCCTTTAAAGGAGTAAGTATAATATTAATCTGAATTTGTCATCCAAAGATAATATTTCTAAATAAAATACATCCATCATGCACGAAAGAACGAATTGATATCTATCTAGGAGTCCGTTTAAGGCTGCTACCGCATTTGAAGGTACTCTTGTCTTACTACTTGGCTTCTACGAACAGGTTCGAGTTTAAAGATACATGGAATATAAATTAGGCTGTGAGGAAATTATATCATGAATCAGAAGCCCGCCTCCTTAGTTGACTGCAAGGTGTCTTTAGGTTGCAGGACCCACTGATTACATATAAAGTGTTAGCTGGTCTGTCACTCAAATAATAAGCTCAGAACTAAATTTAGTTTCAAGTGGGGTAAACACTGAAGTTTTGCAAGACGCCATCTTTGATTTTACTCGTATTATAATCGATTTGAGTGAGGAGCATATATTTACTTTAAAAAAATATATTTTTTTAAATCATGTCAGTGATGATCCCCATGAAACTTCTCTACATACGCGCCTTATTACTGACACTGCACAATTATATCCTAAGATCTTCAATGATGAATATAAACCGGAAGCCCATAATTTGTGTATTTATTTTTTATATAATAAGGATGACAAACGAGCACACAGTCTACCTGATTGTGTCTCATAGACATCTACATCTATCCTCGACTAAGAATCAAAATGTAAATGTGTTGCCACCTCTGAAGACTAAGATTAACACTGTCGAACAATGGAATGCCAAATAACAATGGAATGCCTCGTTTCCAGTAAAAAGAGCCTTCGGTTCTATACACTGACCTGATATGAAATACAGCAGAGTTAAGCTGCTATTTAACGCTGGTGTTCTGTGAGAGTATTTTCCTTCTCCAGGCGAGCTGACCCATTTGTCCTACTACTACTAATATAGCTGCAGCATGGATCTATCACGTATAAACATCATAAATACCATGCATAACCCGGTGCTTTACTGCAACGAAATCACCAACTAGCGTAAGTACATTGTCTCTATTCACCTGTTAGAGCGACAGTAAGTTCAATGTCCTATCTTTCAACACATACCGATTATTACACTTAAAATTGAGATCAAATTACAAAGAGGTACAATACACCAATTAAAACAGTTAGGGACCGTGACGTGACAGAAACTGTTTCTAAAGGTATTCAGAACGCATGCCCCTTTATTCGAATCTCGTACGTTTATTTTTTGTGTGATCTTTTCATTTGATTCTTTAGTGTTATGCGACTTATCATTTTAGGGTCAAGAAGACAGTCTGAATAAGATGCTGAATTATTATAAACTTGAAGGTAAAAAATATGCCCAGAGCGAAGGCCGACAAATGAATTGAATTAGTACGAATCCCAAATTGTTATGACAGCGTTAATTAAAACCAGTTGGCTATTAACTATTTACTGGTTCCAGAGACACCGTTTAACCTAAATTAGGATCCGGGGAATTTACATTTATTTGGTAAGAGTTACTGGTGAAATTAACCATAATTATTACTATAACCAAGGGTGTATTTATGGCTAAATAACTAAATAAAATAAAATGATGAATATACATGAATACATTAATATAGTAACATTAATAAATAAAACCCAAACCAGATGGAAGCCCTCGACGGGAGAGACCAAACGGCCGAGGGTTTGGGGGGAAACGGAAAGAAACCGGTGGACGATGCGGGCGGTATCAAGGAGCGCCGTCTTCTGCATTTGAGCCTGGAGTTGCCCGTCACGGAGTCCCAGCCGCCTCAGATGAGGTTGGCCGAAAGGTTGCTTGGGGCTAACCTGCTTGCAGAAACGACTACAGGTATAATTTCCCTCGGTAGACCACCCCGCACCTCGTGAGTAAGGCCCACGTATTTTGCTTGCTTCTGTTTTGGCTTTCACGAGGTTCTCGTCGTACGAAATGGTAATGTCGACGGTACCTGACTGTCCCCGGTTCATAAGAACAGTATCAGGCTTATTCGCAAGACTAAATATATATATATTTTTATATATATATATATATATATATATATATATATATATATATATATATATATATATATATATATATATATATATATATACATATATATCATGTCTGTAGTGATGGCCCTGTCCCAGTAAAGCCTTTTCAAGCACGGCTTCCGGCAAGTACTTGTAATACGTCAATTTGCGGTCCACAAGAACGTATTTCAAAGCAAGCTCCTGGTAAAGAATTCTGGCTACTAGGTTGTGCCTGTGCAAGTACTCAGAGTTAGAAAGCGCCGAACAAACGGAGACGACGACAAGCTCAATAGATGTCAACAGTGCAATCCTTTGGGATGTATCTCCGGTAGTTGTTGGTCTTAATAACCTGATACTGTATTGCACAGACAAAACCCTCGGCTTCCCCGTAGAGAGCCTTGTTGAACCTCCCGTGGAGTTCTTTCTCCTTCCATACGGTCTCCAGGTTGAAAATGCTCTGTACTGCCGGGTCTTGCCATTGCTCATTGGTAGAGGCGTAAGTCCTTTATCATAAGAAATGGTGTCACTATAGAATGGATCATCCGTAATTAATTATGGTAGGAAGCTCCAATAAACTCCAAAATTATATTTACAAATATTTTCGAGTTTGGATAAATTGTGAATATGTCAATCAAAATTTATACAAAATTTATATATAATTGTTGGTTTTAAGGGTCTGCCTGTATGTTAGTTGTAAATTTGACATTGTATTGAATATGTGTTTTGTTTTATCTCTTAAATACACATTATTATTAAATATATAATTTTTTCTTGTATTTTGGAGGCCATCATCATATATAAATTACGTAAGTGGGTAGGGAGATAGTTAGCTTAAGAAAAGTAAACATGAAAAATATTTCTTTTTTTAAGCTGTTATAAGTTTTTATGCAGTGACTTCCGTGCTCATATTAAATGATATAAGACAACCCCACACTAATTTCATCACGACCACTAAAATAAAGATCGAAGACTGATACGATTATGTTGAAATTAAGCTATAACAGTTACTCATATTGAAATGGTCCGTTCGATCTCGATGCAACACATAAAATTTTATATTTTAGGTTGTGGTGACCAAAGCATAAGAGTTATCGAGAAAAAGTTGACGTCAAATGAAGCGAAACCATGTGATTAGAATCACTGTGGTTGTTAAATAACAACGTTAACTAAAAAAGTATTCAATCATTTTCTCAATTTCTCTTTAATTTTATTGTCTTAGACATTATTTATTAAGTTTGAGCAAGATATGTGTGAAAAAGAAGTAGAAAATAGATTGCAGATCTTGTAAACATTTTTAACGCTCATATTTAGAAAACAGAAGCCATTCTCTTAATTCTGCAATAGAAATATAAAAACAATTAGTAGTCTTTTTATTTGCAAGATTGTACAGTCGAACAGAAATTCCTTGAGTTTGCTTTTATAATGCAGAATTGAGAGTATGTATATCCGTGACACTTCATCGCCTCTGGAGATAAGAGGGCTGGTTTTTTTCTCGCTCAAAGGCAAGTAAAATTCAGAGAAGAAACGCAGACAGCGTTCTTAGTACTTATACCAGGGGAAGTAGGATGGTGTGATAATTTTATTTTTTTATATCCTCCGCATAAATATTATCAACCGCAGTTTTCTAATTTTCTTTGTTTTTATTAAGAAGCTGCTGCTTATCTCCTCGTTATGATAATATATATTATTTTTATTTATGTTATTTAAATAAATGTTTTTTAACTCAAAATTGGTATACGAAAAATGATTTTTTACAAAAGTATACACTTACATGAAATCGCTTCAGTTTTTAACTTAAATCCGTCAAAGACTGCCTAAAGCGCGTGTCGTTTCCAGTAACGCTACTGATAAACCATGTTATACTCCGCCGAATTAAGTGTCATAAATGTTAAGAGCCATCATAACATTTAACGTGGATATTACCACATGGTCAAATGATTACCTCGGTCCACCTGGTAAACGTTTTCGAAAACGACCGATTTCTTATTTCTACCCTTATTACATTATGTATACTGCAAGGTTGAGAACATTATATTATCTTGAATGTTCGATATAACGATCAGCTTGTTTTAAAAAAGAAGAATAATTAAATAACAAAATTGTAAGTTCAAATGAATTTTCTTGATCAAAATTTACAGAGTACCAGTTTTCTATGGTGTTCTAAGTTACCTGTGTTTCGTATGGTGAGTATAAAGACCTGGATACCCTTTTTACTGGATACGAGGCATTCCATCTTAGTCCTCAAGGTTGATACTCGTAGCGCATGTGCGCATTGGTTATAATCGAGGATAAAAGTAGATGTTTGATGTGAACCGTGTACTCGTTTGTCACCCTTATTTTATAATTTTTATTTTTTATTTTGAGAGGTTTGTCACACAATCCTGTATCCTTTTATGTTCCGTCTTCTAATGTCAAAAGTGAGCTTTCTGTAAGATTCAAGTATTCCTCCCTTCTCATTTATTAATCTTTTTGTATGCATTAAAATGTTTTCGTAAATATAGTTACAAAATAGAAATACTAAGTTACCGTGTATTTTTGGTGAAGGAAAAAAATCGTGAGCAAACCTGTAAGTCTGAGGAGTAAATATTTCTATGATATATATATTCCACGACCAATTTCGGCCACGGCGACCTCTTCAACTCCGATCCTGTCGTTGGTGTGCTCGTGCATGGCTAACGTAGCCGATCTTATTTACAAATGTTCGCGCGCAATGCGGGCAGGTGAGCACACCGTTACAGAAATTGTAGTTAATCGCACAAGGTGGGCGTGCTTTGAGTTCATCACGTCGGGCATCCAATTCAAAGCGGCGATTCTCCTCAAACATTTTGACCTTGGCTTTCACCAAAGACCTCCACTCCGGTCGTCGAGCGGCTGCTTGCTCCCACTCTAAAGGTTCAATTTCGCACTTCTTCATGTGGCGCTTAAGTACATCTTTGTACCTGAGGAGTTGTTCGCCGTGCTTACGTTTGCCCTTCTTAAGTTCAGAGAAAAAGATGCACTTTGCCGTACGCTAGTCTGACATTCGCGATAAGTGTCCACACCAACGGAGTTGTCGCTCCATAAGGTAGGCCTCAATCCCCATGGTATGGGCTCTACGCAGCACTTCCGTGATTCGAGTGCGATCAGACCAACGGATGTTGAGAATTTTGCGCAGACATTGCAAGTGGAAGCTATCCAGCGTCTGTATGTGACGGTGGTAAACTGTCCATGACTCTGAAGAGGAAAATATGTTAGGCAGCACTACCGCCTTATAAATGTCAATTTTAGTAGCCAGCTTTAGGTCATGTGAACCAAAGACCTTGCGATCCAGTTTACCGAATACCGCAGCAGCGGCACCGATCCGACTGTTGATTTCAGCATCAAGGTCACAATTTGATGTTATCGTGCTCCCCAGATAACGAAATATATAGATTTGTTGTTGTTAAGTATGTTATCACCGAGTTTGATGGCAAGTGTCTCTTGACCGTAGATATCTAAAAACATCACTTCCATCTTTTTAACACTTATCTTTAGACCAAAACTACGGCACGACTCATGAAAGGTGGTCACGAGATGTTGCAGGCCAGCTGAGGAATCAGTCACAAAACGTAGATCATCTGCGTAGACGATTTCTGTAATAAGTGCGTAAGACACTTTCGTACGGGCCTTAAGTCTGTCTAAGCTGAAAAGATTGCCATCATTGCGGAAACGAATGCGGATTCCTTCAGGGGAATTTTTTAAGACTTCCTGGACTACAACTGCAAAGTATAACGCGAAAAGTGTGGGTGCAAGGACACACCCTTGTTTTACCCCACAGGTAAAGGGAAAAATTCTGACTGATCTGTGTTTACTACGACGCAGCTCAGCATGTCGTCATGCAGGAGTCTCATAAGTCTCACGAACTTCTCCGTGCATCCAATTTTCCGCAGCACTATCCAGAGGGCTTTTCGTGGTATACAATCGAATGCTTTCTCAAGGTCTACAAAACAGAGATACATATTACGACCCTGTTCTCTGCAGTTGACGCAGTGAGTTAATCGCCTCAGAGGTACCACGGTCTGGTCGAAAGCCGAACTGGAATTCCGGCAAAATCCTTTCAGAAAGTTTCCTGAGGCGGTTTAATAGAAGTCTGGCGAAGATTTTTCCAGGCACAGAAAGTAGAGAAAAGCCACGGTAAGAATTGCTGTTCGACTTGTCACCCTTGCCCTTATATAGGGCTCGTATGAGGGATACCTTAAAAGTATTAGGAACTTGTTCTTTTTCCCACATAACGACAAAAAGTTCCCATATCGCCGAATACAAACCCCCACCGCCATACTTCAATAATTCACCCGGTATAAAATCAACACCAACCGCGCGTTTATTTTGCTGTTGCTTAATGGCAAGAACAACACCGTCAGGCGAGACTGGCTCATCGAGCTCGAGGGCGAAAGGTTGCTGAGGTAGGCAGCGAACGTGGTCTAGGTCAACAACATAATCCACGTTAAGTAGGGTATTGAAATGGTCCGCCTATCGCTCGAGAGTTTCCCCCCTGCTTTTAAAAGCGCGTCACCTCTAGTTGAATTCAGTGGAACTTTTGCCATAGTGGACGTACCAAGTAAATGTCGCACCTCAGCATAAAACTCACCGAGCTGTTTGGTATCAGCGAGCCACTGCATCTGACGAGCCTTCTCCTGCCACCACTTATCTTTTGCTTGTCGTGCAAGTTTACGCAGCTCCAGATCACTATGTGGCAACTCCTTAACACTTCCACTCTGATGAGTTTTATTGTGCTGCTTTAGGAGCCTACGGTGTTTATCAATAGCGTCCGAAAGTACCCCATCATTATCATCAAACCAGTCCTCATGTTTTCGAACTCTCAAACCTAAAATAGATTTAGCAGTGTCGAGAACATGGGAAGGTAGAGACTCCCAGACAGTATTGATCTCACCTGATTTAGGGGCGAGGGGCTGCAGAACAGTGCTCAAGGTTTCGGCATATTTAGCTCGTGTTAGTATCTTGGAGTCGTTCAAGGTTTAGACGTATCTGTTTAGATCTTTCAGATCTACATGGACGTGGAAGATGAAGATTTAATTTAATAACAACAAGCCTGTGATCAGTCCAACAGTGTTCACCACGCATGACACGGGTGACTAAGACTTGAGAGATGTCTTTTTGACGCACGATAGCGTAATCGATAAGGTGTCATTGCTTCGATCTGCGGTGCATCCACGTTGCCTTGTATTTGGCAGGTAATTTGAAAATAGTATTTCTAATTGCAAGATGTAATTGTGCACAAAAACTAAGCAACAGTTGGCCGCTGCTGTTCATTTTACCAACACCACGTCTGCCCAGAACTTTAGGCCAGGCGTCATAATCTCGTCCTACTCGGGCATTAAAGTCGCCCAAGAGAAGGATTTGCTCCCTTGGACGGATACGGTCTATGCATCGCGTCAATTCTTCGTAAAATTTGTCCTTAATTTCATCAGACTTATCTAGCGTAGGGGCATAGACACTGATGACATTAAGATAGTTTTCACGTCCCATGTAAAGGCGCAATGTGATAATGCGGTCCGAGATGTGTACAGGGTTTTTTGTAGTTGAGAAACAAGGTAGTTCTTGACAGCAAAATCTACACCAGACCTTCGCGGCTTGTAGTGTTATGCTTATACATACTTACATATCATTTTACACTATTTTAAATTCTGTTTTTGATGTTCTGCATTCGCCTCAAAACTTGATATTTTGCATCACCTTTATTTCCATAGGATCCTGTAATATTTTTAATTCATAAGAACACAATAACAAATCATTTTCACTTCGTATTTTTCATGCTATCAGCACTTTTTAAATCGGTGTCAATGGAGTCTACCTTTTTCGGTCTTTTATTTAGTTCTCCGTAACTCTGCAATTTCGGGTTTCGTGCGCGCTGTTGCGCTACTTTTTTTTCCTATATAAATAATATCTCATTTTTCACTTAAATCTTGCCGTTTCTGTATTACGAGCCTAAAACCAAAATTTGACATGTTTTGACATCGTTGTTTATCAGGTTGTCATGGCAATTTTTATTCAAATATCGTTACCGGCCTGATGTTTTTACTTCAAAATACTCCTTTCTTCTTGGCCATTTACAAGAATTTGCTTTTAATTTAAATAATTTCAAATTTAATGAGAATAATATTACGTTCTTATGTGAGATCCGTCAAAAAGCAAAAATAAGCCGAACTCAATCGGCGAATGGGGAGTCTGACTTGAGCTTTGATACTTAAAGCATCTCCTAAAGGCCTTTTCTGCACTGCCTCGGGATCCTGCAAGCCTCTGCCCGCTCCTTAAGTCGTCGCCTAGCCACGCCTACGCCTCCGCCTACTAGTGCGCTGTGTTTACTTACTTCAAACGCTGCGTGCCTTCTCCTGACGTTGCGTGGACCTACTTCAGACGCTGCGTGTTTATTCCGGACGCTGTGTGGGTCTACTCCGGAAGTTGTGTTTGCCTACTCCAAGCGCCGCGTGTACCTACTTTAAACGCTTTACGCGCTTTTTATTGTCGCTTCACGACATTTGGCGCCCCACGTTGGGCGCCAAATGTCGTGAAGCGACAATAAAAAAAACTAAGAACCTAACTTAACTAGAACGAAAACAACCAAAATAAAATTGGGCGCCAAATGTCGTGAAGCGACAATAAAAAAACTAAGAACCTAACTTAACTAGAACGAAAACAACCAAAATAAAATAAATTATTTAAAAATTTGAAGTTTTACAGTATCTTTTATAAAAAAAAAGGTATGAAGGTGATGATGGGTTGTAATGAAGATGGTGATTTACAATATTATTAAAAAAAAAAAAAAAACAAAAGATACTGCAACGAAGTATGCACAGGCTATGCCTATGATAGGTGCACAGCTCCTGCTCTAGGAACACGTAGAATCTGGAGAAAACACACGCAGCGTCTGGAGAAGGTACACGCAGCGCTTGGAGTAGACCCACACAGCGTCTTGAGCCGGTACGCAGCGTCGGGAGTAGGTCCACGAAACGTCTGGAGTAGGCACGCAGCGTTTAAAGTAGGTACACGCGGCGCTTGGAGTAGGCAAACACAACTTCCGGAGTAGACCCACACAGCGTCCGGAATAAACACGCAGCGTCTGAAGTAGGTCCACGCAACGTCAGGAGAAGGCACGCAGCGTTTGAAGTAAGTAAACACAGCGCACTAGTAGGCGGAGGCGTAGGCGTGGCTAGGCGACGACTTAAGGAGCGGGCAGAGGCTTGCAGGATCCCGAGGCAGTGCAGAAAAGGCCTTTAGGAGATGCTTTAAGTATCAAAGCTCAAGTCAGACTCCCCATTCGCCGATTGAGTTCGGCTTATTTTTGCTTTTTGACGGATCTCACATAAGAACGTAATATTATTCTCATTAAATTTGAAATTATTTAAATTAAAAGCAAATTCTTGTAAATGGCCAAGAAGAAAGGAGTATTTTGAAGTAAAAACATCAGGCCGGTAACGATATTTGAATAAAAATTGCCATGACAACCTGATAAACAACGATGTCAAAACATGTCAAATTTTGGTTTTAGGCTCGTAATACAGAAACGGCAAGATTTAAGTGAAAAATGAGATATTATTTATATAGGAAAAAAAAGTAGCGCAACAGCGCGCACGAAACCCGAAATTGCAGAGTTACGGAGAACTAAATAAAAGACCGAAAAAGGTAGACTCCATTGACACCGATTTAAAAAGTGCTGATAGCATGAAAAATACGAAGTGAAAATGATTTGTTATTGTGTTCTTATGAATTAAAAATATTACAGGATCCTATGGAAATAAAGGTGATGCAAAATATCAAGTTTTGAGGCGAATGCAGAACATCAAAAACAGAATTTAAAATAGTGTAAAATGATATGTAAGTATGTATAAGCATAACACTACAAGCCGCGAAGGTCTGGTGTAGATTTTGCTGTCAAGAACTACCTTGTTTCTCAACTACAAAAAACCCTGTACACATCTCGGACCGCATTATCACATTGCGCCTTTACATGGGACGTGAAAACTATCTTAATGTCATCAGTGTCTATGCCCCTACGCTAGATAAGTCTGATGAAATTAAGGACAAATTTTACGAAGAATTGACGCGATGCATAGACCGTATCCGTCCAAGGGAGCAAATCCTTCTCTTGGGCGACTTTAATGCCCGAGTAGGACGAGATTATGACGCCTGGCCTAAAGTTCTGGGCAGACGTGGTGTTGGTAAAATGAACAGCAGCGGCCAACTGTTGCTTAGTTTTTGTGCACAATTACATCTTGCAATTAGAAATACTATTTTCAAATTACCTGCCAAATACAAGGCAACGTGGATGCACCGCAGATCGAAGCAATGACACCTTATCGATTACGCTATCGTGCGTCAAAAAGACATCTCTCAAGTCTTAGTCACCCGTGTCATGCGTGGTGAACACTGTTGGACTGATCACAGGCTTGTTGTTATTAAATTAAATCTTCATCTTCCACGTCCATGTAGATCTGAAAGATCTAAACAGATACGTCTAAACCTTGAACGACTCCAAGATACTAACACGAGCTAAATATGCCGAAACCTTGAGCACTGTTCTGCAGCCCCTCGCCCCTAAATCAGGTGAGATCAATACTGTCTGGGAGTCTCTACCTTCCCATGTTCTCGACACTGCTAAATCTATTTTAGGTTTGAGAGTTCGAAAACATGAGGACTGGTTTGATGATAATGATGGGGTACTTTCGGACGCTATTGATAAACACCGTAGGCTCCTAAAGCAGCACAATAAAACTCATCAGAGTGGAAGTGTTAAGGAGTTGCCACATAGTGATCTGGAGCTGCGTAAACTTGCACGACAAGCAAAAGATAAGTGGTGGCAGGAGAAGGCTCGTCAGATGCAGTGGCTCGCTGATACCAAACAGCTCGGTGAGTTTTATGCTGAGGTGCGACATTTACTTGGTACGTCCACTATGGCAAAAGTTCCACTGAATTCAACTAGAGGTGACGCGCTTTTAAAAGCAGGGGGGAAACTCTCGAGCGATAGGCGGACCATTTCAATACCCTACTTAACGTGGATTATGTTGTTGACCTAGACCACGTTCGCTGCCTACCTCAGCAACCTTTCGCCCTCGAGCTCGATGAGCCAGTCTCGCCTGACGGTGTTGTTCTTGCCATTAAGCAACAGCAAAATAAACGCGCGGTTGGTGTTGATTTTATACCGGGTGAATTATTGAAGTATGGCGGTGGGGGTTTGTATTCGGCGATATGGGAACTTTTTGTCGTTATGTGGGAAAAAGAACAAGTTCCTAATACTTTTAAGGTATCCCTCATACGAGCCCTATATAAGGGCAAGGGTGACAAGTCGAACAGCAATTCTTACCGTGGCTTTTCTCTACTTTCTGTGCCTGGAAAAATCTTCGCCAGACTTCTATTAAACCGCCTCAGGAAACTTTCTGAAAGGATTTTGCCGGAATTCCAGTTCGGCTTTCGACCAGACCGTGGTACCTCTGAGGCGATTAACTCACTGCGTCAACTGCAGAGAACAGGGTCGTAATATGTATCTCTGTTTTGTAGACCTTGAGAAAGCATTCGATTGTATACCACGAAAAGCCCTCTGGATAGTGCTGCGGAAAATTGGATGCACGGAGAAGTTCGTGAGACTTATGAGACTCCTGCATGACGACATGCTGAGCTGCGTCGTAGTAAACACAGATCAGTCAGAATTTTTCCCTTTACCTGTGGGGTAAAACAAGGGTGTGTCCTTGCACCCACACTTTTCGCGTTATACTTTGCAGTTGTAGTCCAGGAAGTCTTAAAAAATTCCCCTGAAGGAATCCGCATTCGTTTCCGCAATGATGGCAATCTTTTCAGCTTAGACAGACTTAAGGCCCGTACGAAAGTGTCTTACGCACTTATTACAGAAATCGTCTACGCAGATGATCTACGTTTTGTGACTGATTCCTCAGCTGGCCTGCAACATCTCGTGACCACCTTTCATGAGTCGTGCCGTAGTTTTGGTCTAAAGATAAGTGTTAAAAAGATGGAAGTGATGTTTTTAGATATCTACGGTCAAGAGACACTTGCCATCAAACTCGGTGATAACATACTTAACAACAACAAATCTATATATTTCGTTATCTGGGGAGCACGATAACATCAAATTGTGACCTTGATGCTGAAATCAACAGTCGGATCGGTGCCGCTGCTGCGGTATTCGGTAAACTGGATCGCAAGGTCTTTGGTTCACATGACCTAAAGCTGGCTACTAAAATTGACATTTATAAGGCGGTAGTGCTGCCTAACATATTTTCCTCTTCAGAGTCATGGACAGTTTACCACCGTCACATACAGACGCTGGATAGCTTCCACTTGCAATGTCTGCGCAAAATTCTCAACATCCGTTGGTCTGATCGCACTCGAATCACGGAAGTGCTGCGTAGAGCCCATACCATGGGGATTGAGGCCTACCTTATGGAGCGACAACTCCGTTGGTGTGGACACTTATCGCGAATGTCAGACTAGCGTACGGCAAAGTGCATCTTTTTCTCTGAACTTAAGAAGGGCAAACGTAAGCACGGCGAACAACTCCTCAGGTACAAAGATGTACTTAAGCGCCACATGAAGAAGTGCGAAATTGAACCTTTAGAGTGGGAGCAAGCAGCCGCTCGACGACCGGAGTGGAGGTCTTTGGTGAAAGCCAAGGTCAAAATGTTTGAGGAGAATCGCCGCTTTGAATTGGATGCCCGACGTGATGAACTCAAAGCACGCCCACCTTGTGCGATTAACTACAATTTCTGTAACGGTGTGCTCACCTGCCCGCATTGCGCGCGAACATTTGTAAATAAGATCGGCTACGTTAGCCATGCACGAGCACACCAACGACAGGATCGGAGTTGAAGAGGTCGCCGTGGCCGAAATTGGTCGTGGAATATATATATCATAGAAATATTTACTCCTCAGACTTACAGGTTTGCTCACGATTTTTTTCCTTCACCAAAAATACACGGTAACTTAGTATTTCTATTTTGTAACTATATTTACGAAAACATTTTAATGCATACAAAAAGATTAATAAATGAGAAGGGAGGAATAATTCCACGCGCCAAATGTCATTGATCTTGATAAATTAAAACTTTCATTATTTTTTCTGTGGCGTCGACTTGAAGACTGTATCTCAATTATAACCAGGAAACTAGAGAAAAATAACATGCCAGCAGAATATGCAGTATTATTAAGACATTGCCTGACATCTGGCTATCTATTGTGGAGGGAAGAGTTTTACAAGCAAGTAGATGGTGTGGCGATGGGCTCACCTGTATCTCCCATTATCGCCGATATATTCATGGAAGACTTTGAGGAGAAAGCCCTCCTTACTGCACCTGTTACACCAAGGATCTTCAAGCGGTACGTAGACGATACTTTCACAATTTTACCATCAGACAAAGTAACTGCATTTTTAGAACATCTTAATTCCATAAACTCTAAAATTCAATTTACTATGGAGTTAGAGGCAAATAATTCCCTACCTTTCCTAGATGTGTTAGTCATCCGAAATGCTAATAACACCATTGGTCACACTGTGTATAGTAAAAAGACACATACAAACCGATATTTAAACGGTGAATCTCACCACCATCCTTCACAGTTAGCTACCGTGGGCAAATCTTTGTTACAGAGAGCACGAGGGATCTGTGACAGCAAACACCTGGCCGCCGAGCTTCAGCACGTCAAGCAAGTTCTGCACGACAACAAGCTTCGGGTCCCGCGCCTACGTCACAGTGACCGAGTGAAGCCGGCCACAGTCGAGCGTGTGCCTGCTGTACTACCATATGTCAAGTGTCATATTCCTCTACAAGATGCAGGAGTGTACAAGCTTGATTGTAAATGTGGTCTTTCTTATATAGGACAAACCAAAAGATCAATTAGGACCCGCGTAAAAGAACATATAGCTGATGTGAAGCATCAACGTTCCGGGAGGTCTGCAGTTTGTGATCATATCCTAGACGGCCCCGACCACAAATCCTCGCGAAAGAACACCGATTTCTACCAAGGATGATACGTAAGGCTATTGAAATTAAAAAACATCCTAATTTCAATAGAGAAGGGGGCTGGGTACTACCACCTGCTTGGGATCCTATAATCAATAAAATTAAAACTAAACCCAAGCATACCACTGCAAGACCTCAGGACATAGTCAGTTCATTTTGCATAGATCGGACCATAAACAATAATTAAAAAAGCCTAAGGTACTCCGGGTTTAACAATGACATCGGGACGTCAGTCATCTTAGTCCCCCGTGACCATGGGTGCTGGAAAGCACCCGAAACATCGGGAATTAAAAATAAAAAGTAAAAATAAACGCGATAAAATCCGTAAAAGTAGTTTTAATCATACAGGCTAGTTTTTAATGAAGGTAAAATAATTTTATCTGGGTATCTGGTACTATATGTTACTGTATCTTTTAATCTAGTAAAAAAAATGAGGATACTTTTTTACGAATATTGAAAGTTCAAAAATGTACATGGATGGTAGCGTAAGAACACCTTATTATTTGAACAGTGGTTTGCAAGAAACTAGTGGCCCGACACCACAAATTGCTCGTATACATCGTTTTTGCGCTATAAAAGCACGGTTTACATCAGTCGAGTTTCCCCATAATATGAGACCATATCTTAATACAGCAGCGACATACGCATAATATGCTATAAGTGAAGTGTTTCTTGACGAGATTGAAGTTAGACTTCGCAGAGCAAAATTAAATTTAAATATTTTAGAACAAACTTTATCTATGTGATTTTTTCAATTACAATGTTTGTCTAAACTAATACCTAAAAATGTGGTACATTCAGTAGCAGTAATTTTTTCACCATTATACTTAATACCAAGTAATTGCGGTTTACTTTTAACATTGTAGAATTGCATAAATTTAGTTTTGGATAGATTTATGCTTAGATTATTGTTTTTTTATTTTTATTAAATGAACTAGAAATTCCGAAAGAAGTGGAAAGGGGTATGGAGATAAGTGTAGATGAAATAATGAAAGCAATGAAAAGCATGAAAGCAGGTAAGGCAGCTGGATATGATAGAGTATCACTCGAGATGCTAAGGGCTGGAGAGGGAGTGGTGGCAGGCCTGCTGTACACCTTGTTTAATTTATGTTGGGAATTAAAACGGGTACCGGATGACTGGTGCAAAGCAGTAATAGTACCAATATATAAAGGAAAAGGGTCACAGCAGGATTGCAAAAACTACCGCGGTATCAGCTTGCTTAGTATTGTGGGTAAACTGTATGCTAAGGTGTTAATTGAAAGAGTTATGAAAGAAACTGATGGAAAAATTTGGGATGTGCAAGCGGGTTTTAGAAAGGGAATGGGGTGTACAGATCAGGTCTTTTCCATGCGCATGATTGCGGAGAAGTTTTTGGCCAAAAACCAGAAAGTTTTTTGTGCATTCATGGACTTGGAAAAGGCTTATGACAGAGTGGACAGGAATGTGTTATGGCAAACACTGAACTCATATGCGTTGAGCGCTGGTTTGATACAGGCATTGAGGTCTCTTTATAGGGACTCTAGTGCTTGTGTCAGGATCAATGGGGTCTACTCGGACTGGTTTGGCATCCAAAAAGGTGTCAGACAGGGCTGTGTAGCTTCCCCTTGGCTGTTCAACCTATTTATGGACCGGTGTTTGCAAACTTTGAAAGATGAAGAATGTGGTTTAAGAATGGGCGAGTTAACCGTCAAATGCCTTTTGTATGCCGATGATCAAGTCATATTTGCGTCATCGGCGTCTGAATTGCAAATGATGGTTACATTAATGAACTGGGAATTAAAAGAAAGGGGAATGAAAGTGAACACATGTAAGACGAAAGTGATGGTTTTTGAAAGAGAAGAAAGCAAAACGGTATGTGAAATAAGAATAGAAGGAGAGTTAATTGAGCAAGTGGATGAGTTTGTGTATTTGGGATGTGTATTTAGCAGGGATGGTAGATATGATAGGGATATAGAACGACGAGTAAATGCAGGGAATAGAGTGAATGGGGCACTACACTCTATTATGGAGAACCAGAATGTGTCAAAACAGGCACGTATGGTGATTCATAATTCTGTGTTAGTCCCTACTTTAATGTATGGTAGTGAAAGCTGGGTGTGGCAGAAGAAGCACGAAAGTAGAATAAATGCTGTAGAAATGCGGTCTTTAAGGAATATGCTAGGGTTGAATCTGAATGACAGGGTGAGAAATTGCGTGATAAGGGATAAATGTGGTATGCAAGATGATGTTGTGACCAGGATTAAGAAAGGAATGCTTCGGTGGTTTGGTCATGTGGAAAGAATGAATGAGGAAAGAGTGACAAAGCAAATTTATATGGCAGATGTGAACGGCCGAGTCGGGAAGGGACGCCCTAGGAAAAAGTTTATCGACCAAATTGGCGATATTTTGAAAATGGGCCACGTTAGAAGTACCCTTAACCGACGAGCATGTATGCGTAGATATATGGATGTGAAGGAGGCGAAAGAGGTGTGTCAGGATCGTGCCAAATGGAAGTCCGTAGTCTCTGCCTACCCCTCTGGGTGACAGGCGTGAGTGTTTATGTTATATGTTATGTTATTATTGTTTTTTATCCATTTAACAACATTTATAATAGTATTATTTATTTCATTTTCATATTCTTTATTACTAGAATTAAAATTTATTTTCAGTATTAAAATAGAAATGTCGTCAGCAAATAATATTGTATTATGTTTGATGAAATTTGGTAGGTCATTTATGTAAATTAAAATCAGTAAAGGACCCAAAACACTCCCTTGTGGCACTCCGTAATCATTTGGTAAGTACGAAGATTTATATTTTAAAATGTCTTGCCGTTTTTTATCTTTTTGTTGTACTTCAACACATTGTTTTCTATCTTTTAAATAGCTTTGTATCCAGGAGTAAGCTGGCCCTCTTATACCATAAGCTTCAATTTTTTTTAAGAGAATATCATGACCAACACTATCAAATGCTTTGCTCATATCAAAGTACACTGCAGAAATTGGTATTTTTGTGTTCATATAATCAGTAACGATTTTTATATGGGAAAAAGTTGCCAGTGTCGTAGATTTACCTTTTTGAAAACCATATTGCTCTGGTTTTAATATGTTAAACTTGTTAAAAAAGTCTAAAAGTCTTTTTTGCATAACTTTCTCATACAATTTTGATAATACTGATATTAATGTAATTGGTCTATAGTTATTAATATTATTTTTGTCACCTTTTTTATGCAATGGTATCACAACGGATATTTTCAATTCTTGAAGAAAAATTCCCGCTTCAAGCGATTTATTACTGAGAAAACATAATACATCTATGATTTTTTCTGGACACCTCTTTAAAACTTTTGTTTGTGTTTCATCACAGCCAGTAGATTTTGTGTTTTTAGGTGATGAAATATGTTTCTTAATTTCCGTTATATCCTATGGCCTTAAATAAATACGAGATTGATTTCTTAGACCAGTTACGCTTAATTTATCCGCACTATTATGTGATATTCTGTCTTTAATGGATAGAAATAGATGAAATGCTGATTAAATGTTGTAGCTAGTTCAATGGGATTTAGTTTATTTTGATTATTGACTGTGAGTCTATCAATGAGATTTGGATGTGTCTGACTATTTTCTTTTATTAGGTTCCAAATGGCTTTAGTTTTATTTCTTGATTTAAGTACGTATTTGTGATTCATCTGCTTTTGTGCCAGTAAAATAGTTTTTTTTAGGATATTTCTATAAAGTGTATATTTATTTTTGTTCTCGTGAATTTTATTTTTATAATATTTATAGCGAAGTGCACGTTTGGTTCTACAGGAAATTCTTATACCATTTGTAATCCATTTTAATTTTTGATCAAAATTATTTACTTTGACTCTATTTATGGGAAAACACAGCTTATAAATTAGTACAAACGTGTTATAAAATTTTGTAAATGCTTTTTCTATGTTATCCTCCTCATATACGTCCAATAATGATAATGATTTTAAGTGACTGCAGAAACTGTTAATATTACTTTCCGTGTATTGTCTTCTAAATATATAATAATGCCCAGGAGACTTTGTTGTATCGTTTAATAAAAAAACTTAATGTTTGCCCCGTGTGATCTGATAGACCTAATTCATGGACTTTTCCGATAGCTCCTTGTATATTACTTGCCATTTGGTCTATACACGTATGTTGTCTCGTTGTTTCCATTACATGCATTTGAAACCCATAGCTTTTTAATAAACTTCTTAATCTATTAGATTTATTATTCAAAATTAACATATTTACGTTAAAATCGCCAGCAATTATAATTTTTATGTTTATTTTTTCACGTAGCTTATGTAATAAAGCATCAAGTTTCGTAAAAAATGTACTTATTTCCGAGTTTGGTGGTTTATAAATACAAATAATAATACATTTTCGTTCAGTCAATTCTATACCGCAACATTCAAACTCAATTTCCTTTGAAAACGGTTGTAAAAAATCTAAGATGCGATACTCGAAATTATGTTTTACAAGAATACACACACCACCACGTTTCGATTGTTTTCTTGAGAAATTGGCAGCCAGTTTAAAGTTTTTAAAAATTACGTTATCTTCATCTCCATTTTTTTACGAATGTTTCTGTTAGACAAATCACGTCTATTGCTTCTTCAGAGTAATTAAATTCTGCGATGCACGCCTCAAGTAAATCTTTTTCCTAGTAAACTTGCTATGTTTTGGTGAAATACTCGAATATAGGAATTTCCTATTTTATGTATTTTATCATTTATTAAAATACTGTTTCTACGGATTTCTAATGCCTTAATTTCGAAATAAACTGTTTTTTTTTCTATGATTGGAAAATAAAATGAGATAGTTCCTTTTTTGAACTTTATAGGTTCCTTAATGTCACAAACACACTCTTTAGGATTCTAAAGGATTTTTTGGCGCGGTCCGGTCATGTTTACGACCACTAAGCCAATAAGGCAGTTTAACTAAAAACAAATATTAAGGAGTTTATGACTTATTTTTACTGATTTTCAATTCCTGTCGTTTTGAGTGTTTTACAGTACCCGGAGGACTAAGGTATTTGACGTCCTGATCTAACATTGGGCCTGGACTACATGAGGCTTCTTAAGATTTTGGTCAGAACGAACTTACAGTACATATTCTTTCAATGGTATGCTCGGATTTCGAATTAATTCTATTGGTAATCAAATCCCAAATACGTGGTAGCTACCAGCAATTTTCTCTGTTGACGTTTGGATGTTGTTTTTATAATTTTAATAGGCTCGTGAAGAATTCTTGTAGGAATTCATTTATTTATACCTTATTGTACATTTTAATAAAAATAATTACTAAGTGTGGACTACGTATGGATATAACCTGAAAGCTGCCAAAAATAAAAGGAACATTACGATAAATCAGAAAATGTTTCTTTTATTTTTGGCACTTTTCAACCGTACATAAAATCTTAATTAATATAACTATAATAAATTAAATCTTATTAAATCTGATATAATGGTGGGGATGATCCTAAACATGATCACAGATTGCACCTTTCCGGGAGTGTCGGCGCTTCACTACTATTAGTATATATTAATGTTTACAACAATAAAGCATCAGGAAATAATAAAAAATAATTAAACGCCATAAAATTATTAAAATTTATTTTATTCAACAGGTGGGTTGGTCGCCGATTTATTTTGTATCTAATAATATACGTGTTGCAGCAGATTGTGTAACTGTGTTCACCCTATTTGGCATAAGTAGCGTGAAACTACATCCCTGTAATTGCTTCTAATGAGACCATGCAAATAAGCTTAGCATCTTGCGTAGAATGTTTTGCATTGCTTTATACGGTTATGTGCGTTGAATCTGGACTAATTCATTTTCTAATCTAATAAAGCCAAAGGTCAGTTGCATGCAGGCAATTTCCGCGATGGTCTAGTTTATTGAGTGTGAGACCATACCTCTGTTAGTTTATTACGTAACCTTTTGTTGAGTTGCGTTAGTTTTAATTAATCTATATTTTAAATAGTGATTATATCATAAAAAAACATTTACAATTTTCCAGCATCAAGGTATCGAATATTTTTGTAAAATTTGCTTGACTCTCCCATTGGTCTAGATGCCATAAACATGGTAGCTGATGTGAAGTCCCAGGTTCGAATCGAAATCAGTCATTGGTGCTTTTTATCAATAAATCTCGTTTTACCAGCGTAAAATAGCAGCATAATATTGCTGTGTTTCATATGGTGAGTGTAGAGAATCGCAGACCCTTTTTACTGGAATCGAGGCCTTCCATCTTAGTCCTCAGGTGTGACAACGCGGGCCACAGCATCTATTTACCATCAGGTGGACAGTATTTGTATTTTCGTTTGTTACCTAATGCTATAAAAAAAAGTTTTATCTCCGTGCTTCAGAGAGCAAGTAAAGCCTTAGGTCCTGCGCCTTAACTCTTTCCAATCGCGTGAGCGAAAGAATAAAGAGTGCACATACGCTCGTGCATACACTCATACACTGTGTAACCCTATCCTGCGCAGATGGCTGGTCTCCATTGAGACTGACCGCCGTGAACGATTTTTTTCTAGAGGGCATTGTATCATTTGCATATGTATTATTGAGAAATATACATTTTGCTACCATTAGTTGTTACCTAAAATATCTATGAACTTTATTTTACAGCGCAGGAATAATTTACCTATAAAATAAGACCTATGAACGGTTCCACTTAGTATACTTTATTAGTCACCAATTTGCCTACTAATTTGCTAAAAATACTTATCTTTATACTATTTAAGTTTCGCCTTGACGTTGACGTTGAACACGTTAGTTAAACCAGGAAACGTCTATACTTCCACACAATAACATTGTAAATTAGCAGGTGAACTGCGTGCGCTCTAGTCACCCTTGTATTTTTTTTTACAAATAAAAAACATTAAACTCGTTATTTAATTACACTTAGAAAGTAGTGCGAAATCAAAAATTCTATGATTATAGTCTTTATTTTTATCATTAAATATATTTTAAGAACTCAACTGCTGCTGCAAACTAAGAACTAATTATTTTCGAAACAATTTTTAGGTGAACTGCCTCAAATATCTCTTCTACGTAACGCTACTAGTGCATTTTCCTGTAAACTATTTTTGTTTTTATTTTAGGTAATTAGAAGGAAGTCACACAGTGCCAAATTAGTGTAAGGCTGTAAAGAGAGAAATATTGTAAATACTTGAAATCACAATAATTGTGTACTGGCGGTGTAAGAATATCCACTACCCCATGTCTCCCCGTGGGCGTCATGAGGCGACAGAGGGGAACAAATCAGCAATCGATAGCAGCAACTTCTTAATAACGACTTAAAATAAAACTTAAGTTTGCCAAGCGTGGCAACTACGCAAATACTACCCATATGAGGCAATTTATGGGGAAGGTGTGGCGTTTATACGTGGTAGAGCCATGCTGCAGCTATATTATGGTTGTGGCACGAATGCGTCGGCTCGACCGGGGAAGGACAACGCTCTCACAGAATACCAACGTAAAATAGCAACTTAATACTGATGTGTTTCGTATGGTGAGTGTAGAGATCCGGAGATCACTTTTACAGGGAACAAGGCATTCCATCCTAGTCCTCAAGGGTGACAACGCATCTGAGTTTTGATTCTTAATCGAGGATAAATGTAGATATCTATAGACCACAGCATTCACTTACTGTGTGTTCGTTTGTCACCCTTATTCTATTAAAAAATATCTTACGAGATCATCACACTATCCAGCGTGGGACATACAATGCCGCCACTAGAGTTCAAGAACTCACGGTTGTGAGTTCTTGAACTATATGGCCGGCCTATTGCCGCTTCGACTACCGATTTTTTTTTTAGAAAGAATATTAACAATGCTATAAACGTTACTTATATTCCCCTTAACCACTCGTGGTAAGCTTAAATTGTTTGTGTTACGAGTGGTTCACACCAGTATTCGAATGGTGGATTCGAACCCACGACCTTTTTGAGTTCGCGGTCCGCGCCCTGCTATTAGGCTACTGTCGCTTCGGCTACTGATTCTTTCTGTTATTTCGTTTACTACGAGTATATGCGGATATTATTTTGTCGAATACTATATGCATAAATTTACCACAAATAACGATATGGTATAATTTATATACATTTTTTAAGGACTAGTCCAAATTTGAAAGTCCACAGCATTTACTAACTGTCAGGTGGACTATGTGCTCTTTTGTCACCCTTATTCTATAAAAAAGGCCTATATTTCAGTGGACTCTAATGGGGCTGTATCGGTAACGTAATCGTAATCTTGGTAGTGGATCGTTTTCAAAATACTCGCATATCGATTTAAGCTCGTGTTGCTGTTTTTTATTAGAAACCAGGGATAATGATGTGATTTTTGTTTGTGCGTTGGCTGGCAAAACCTAATGTTAATTAAATCAATATAATAAAGGTGATATAAGACCGCTTCACACGAGAAATGTGTTCACGTCGTACGCTCGCATTAACGCAAAAACAGCGCAAATTGAATGCACTCAGTATATTATCAAGCAAATGACCGATACAGTTTGTGAGGTGAGCAACAAAGTAGATAGTGATGGGACTGTGAAGATAATTTAAACATGCTTTGGTCTTGAATATTAATGTTTTCTATTTGACTCTACAAAGCAGCATTTTATACAAATGCGTGAAATCGATAAAATATTTTTGTTCATTAGAACAATTATGTACTGACAATTATGTAGTAACAATTATGTTAACGTTAGATTATTACTAAATATTATTTTTAAGATACTTATAATTTTACAGTGAAATAAAATATTTTAGCTTCAGCTATGGGTACGTATGTCTATATGTGACTGCCTCGTTGGTCTAGTGGTTGTAGTAGTACGACCGCTCATCACGAGGTCCTGGGTTTGAATCCCAGGTCAGGCCAACAAAATCAATTAGGGTCACCCGAGGCAAGTGTGAGAGTGGGGCAAGTGTAACAAATGCAAATTATGCGGCCTAAACACAGTTATTGATTTAATTTCATCTATTAAGCAACTCAGGGAATTTTGCGCTATTAACTAAACTGAGTACACAGTTTGAACTATTTTATCAACACACGTTATTTTTAAAAACTACTCAACTGGTGACCGACAGCGCAATTTTAAGAGGTCAAGTTATTAAGTTTTTCGATATGTCGTTAAGTTATTTTAAACTAGATTCAAGGTGAGCGATAAAGAATAATATTGGTTCTTATAGAGTAATATGTTTCTGCGACCTGAAATTCACTATTCTTTGAAATACGGATACAGTTACACTTATCTCACCTAACAACTAACATCGGGGTAAGTGTGACAGTTTCACGTTTATTAAGATTATATTATTATGAATGGTTAACGTTCTGAATTAATTTTCATTTTGCCCATTGCTTTTATTGTACTTACAAAACATCCAGAGCTCTAGTGTAGTAAATCTATTTAAGGAGGCACCAATATATCGGTTAAAAACAGTCACACTTGATCCATGTCGGGGGAAATTCATTGTTACCCGAATATGGACGTTTAAATCGTTTCCATAGGTCATAAAATATATCGACATTAGGTAATCCCATCAATTTTGTTCAAAACCACTGATAATAATAAAGTAACTACAAAAAGAAGCATACTGTCACACTTGCCCCATTGATGGGTACCACCTCCATTAGTTTGAATTAAGTCAAATTACAAAATTCTACTTGTAGATATTAAAATGCTTGATCAAACATACAACCACTTAATAATTGATGTTATGAAACTGAATTCTTCATATTAAATCTTTACAGAGTAGAAATATTTAAATGTCGATTATAGTTTTAATCGATTTACGTCACACTTGCCCCAGGTGACTTATTGAGTTTTTCCGTCAAGAAATTCTCATTAGCTGCCTGGAGTCAGGAAGTTGGCGGTGTTTCACCCCCGTGCCTCGGAAAGCACGTAAAGCCGTTGGTCCTGCGCCTGATTTCTTTCCGGTCGTGTCGGTGTACCGTCACAGCGGTGACACTCCCTGTACGTGAGAGCTTAAGCGCCGGTGGCCTTGAGTCGAAGCGTGTAACGCTAGGGTTGGTATCGAACTGAAATGGAATATTATAGACTTGTACCAAAGAAGATATGATGAAGAGATGTATATTTTTTTTTAGAAAATCCAAAGGTGGGACATGGCGGCCAACAAATAGTTCCCTATGTGTTGAGGAGATAAGTCGTTTCTATTTCTAATGAAATAATCCATAAATACAACAATGAACAAATACAAAACTCTTTATAGATATCTAAAATTTCTTGACTCTCTAGTGGTATTTTTAATAGTGTATTTTTCGGTTAATGTAATGTAATAAAATTATTGGCGATATATTAGTTTTATTGTCATGGTATTTCCCCATAATTCTTGTTAAGATCATATCGACTTTCATTAAAATGAGTTCACATATTTTTAGGTATCATCAAACATTATTAAAAATTAAACTAACAAAACAAGGGCACATGTTTTGTGCAGTGGAATTTATTTTAATTCTAATCACTTAAAATCACTTTCAGTAATACTAATACATATACTATAATACCATTTATTTAATAACAACATTAATATTTATCAAAGCATATAAACCTAGCATACACGGTTATAAAAACTAATAACGTTACTTGGTAGCATAAACTTAATACCCACATGAATAGAATAGTAATATGTATATTAAGATATCAGTAATATTCATATATTAATTAAAATATTATATCACTTGACGAATATATTCATATTAACTAATACTGACAAATATCGGTATTACTACTAGCCCTCGACCAGGGCAGTCGGCGACTGCCCGTTCCACGCCCCGCGCGCCTCTCAAGGCCCCCGCACACATCCAGACACCCACACATAGCCGCAAGCGATTTTACGTGCACACATGCTTAAGTGTCGTTTCTTTTCGCGTAGTGTATATATTCTTTGGTACCGTCCCATCGGACAATGAGAGTGAGGTAATAGAGAGTGCACGCGTGCCTGCGCGCACACTTGGTCAATATAATCCTGTCGTGCGCAGATGGCTATCCTCCGTTCAGACCAGCTGCTGTGGCCGAAATTCGGTCTGGAGAAAATTATTATTATTATCATATATGTATGAATGAATGTATGTTTGTGCTTATGTATTACTTATTATACTTATTATACGAGGGCGGCACTGAAAATTTCGGGAATCAAGGAAGTGACACAACATTACTATTTAAAAATGTATTTATTGCTTTTCGAAGTGTTCTCCGCGAAATTTGACACATTTTTCCATACGATAAAACCAATTATTGAAGCAACCATTCCATTCGTAAGTTAGGGTCTCCGAACTGGCCGTTTTGTAGGCGTCCACAGCTTCTTCAGGTGAAGAAAATCTCTGTCCACGCAATTTATTCTTTATTTTAGGGAAAGTATAGAAATCATTAGAGCTTAGTTCGGGGCTGTACGGCGGATGGTCTAATAATTCTACGTTTTCTTGCTCTAAAAACTCTTTTGTTCCGTGTGCGGTGTAAGAACTCGCATTGTCGTGATGGAGGATGATGCGGCGGTTGCAGTTCTCTTTACGGAGTTCAGAAACGACCTGTGGCTAACAAATGCTAGCATACCATTCTGCATTAACCGTTCTTTGTCCCTCAAGAGGAATAGTCGTAACATGGCCGGTTTTGGAGACAAACTTGGGCACCATTTTTTTTTGCAACACTCCGTGAACGAACAATTTTTGTTGGCTTTAACTCATTTTCGAACACCCAAACTCGTAACTGGTTTTTGTTTCGGGTACGTACGCGTATATCCAGGATTCGTCACCTGATACGATGTTGTATACAGCATTTTAGGATCCTGCGTGAAATCTTCCGAGAGTTCTGACGCACCAAGTAACGCGAGCCGCTTTTTACTCTTCACGGAGCGAATGCGGTATCCATCGGAAAACAACTTTTTAACAC
The DNA here is from genome assembly GCA_036936625.1 of Parnassius smintheus behrii. Classification (NCBI taxonomy): domain Eukaryota; kingdom Metazoa; phylum Arthropoda; class Insecta; order Lepidoptera; family Papilionidae; genus Parnassius; species Parnassius smintheus. The sequence goes on from JAUPFT010000018.1 coordinate 4,931,275, forward strand.
CTAATTGTTCATGCAAGATTATTTGTATTTGACTCATACCAATGTCTAAAGTTGCTTGAATTTCGCGGTATGTCACATGTCGATCTTCCTCAATCAGCTTACGCAGAGCATCAACGTTTTCTTGGGTGACAGCAGTTTTCGGACAACCTTGACGGGGATCATCACTGAGCTTGACACGTCCATGTTGAAATTCAGCAAATCAGCGATAAATTGTGGTTTTGGATGGGGCTTCATCACCAAATGTAAAAATAATCCGGTCAACACGCTGTTTTTGTGTTAAACCACTTCGAAAGTCATAATAAATCATCGCTTTTTAATTTTCTCGAGTCAATTCCATTTACTCAACGACTAAACAAGTTTGACAAAACCTTGTGACAAGACCGAAAATCTTTTTTTAAATAAATAAATGGAATTCCATTTTTAAAACCAAGGAGTTTTCAATTAAAAAGATTTTAATATGACAGGAACGTTGGAAATATTCCATTCCCGATACTTTTAATGCAGCCCTCGTATATAATGGTATTGTATAATTTAATTTTCATGATTATTACCTAATCATACGGCCAGCTGTCATTATAAGAAAGTGTGAATAATATGAATGTTTGAAAATAATTTATCGATGTTCATTTTTTAAAATAAAATAAGGGTGAAAAACGAGCACACAGTTCACCTGATGGTAAGTGGATGCTGTGGCCCATAGACATCTACATTTATCCTCGATTAAGAATCAAAACGTAGATGCGTTGTCACCCATGAGGTCTACGATGGATTGCTTCGTTTCCAGTAAAAAGGGTCTCCGAATCTCTACACTCACCATACGAACACAGCAGTATTAAGCTGCTATTTTACGCTGGTATTCCGTGAGAGCGTGGTCCTGCCCCGGTCGAGACGACCCATTTGTGTGCGACCCACGTGACCATAATATAACTGCAGCGTGGCTCTACCAGGTATAAACTATTTATCGTTTTACTTAATGTAAATATAAAATATTTTTTCTTTTTACGAATAAGCATTTTTCTAATCATTTTTAACTGTTATAACATTATAATATACAATATTAATTACCATAATAAAAAAAACTAAAACTAATACCTTAAGCATACAATTTTCACTGCGGTATAGTATCAAGACCGAATCCGGCGTTACTTTTCTGAATTGCTTTACTTAGATTTTGAATGAGCGTAGTTATATTACTTAAGTATCCCCATATCACCCCGAGGGTGTCGTTAAAGACGACATAAGGGAATTAAACAGGTGATGGGCAGCAAAATCTTCCCAAAAATAGCTCATACAATTAAAAACATCGGTCGCCAATCCACTTATCAATCGTGATAATAATGGCAGATATCTCTTTATGAGGAAATTTATGGAAGAGTTAAATGTTCAGCTGTGGACCAATTTTATCAAATAAAACCCTGAAACATCTATTACCAAAGGAATCAAGACGACTCCGTAGTGGCTTAACAATGAGTTACAACCCTAAGAGCCGCGGGTTTTAATCCCGCACGGAAGTAATTGTTCTGGATCTGGATGTTTGTTCTATTAAATTTATGTATCTAAACTGCTCCCATGATACAGGAGAAAATCCTAGTGTGGAAATAACGTTGTAATTAAAATTAAACTTAATTAATTTCATGTACATCACTAGCAATGAACGAAACACGTTTGTGTAGGATAATCAATCAAAAGTTGTGTATTGAATTTTATAGAGATGACGTTAAATTTATTTTATGATACTCATATAAGCTTTATCGAAAGGCATGAAAGACAATACAGGAAACCGGTTTAGGGGTTATCGTAACATGGAAAGCTTAACTAGAGTAAAATATATACAGTGCATACACATAACAGTATGCTTTTCAATGGAATAAGGGTGACAAATGAGCACACTGTCCACCTGATAATAAGTAGATGCTGTGGCCCATAGACATTTACTTCTATCCTGTATTAAGAATTAGAAAGCAGAATGCGTGCTGCTGTTTTACGCCGATATTCTGTGAATGCGTAATCCTTCCCTGGTTGAGCCGACCTATTCTAGCTACAACCATTACCTATATAGCTGCAGCATAGCTATACCACGTACAAAGTACTGTATAAGGATTTAAGATTTCTTAGTATTTTATATTATGTGAATTTATTATAAATAATTGTAAATAATTTCATTTTAATGACGAAATTATTTTAAAGTGTTATTTTAGCTAGTGTTATTGGAATTTCATTTAATCCATTATTGAACTAAATATTATGTCGATATCAAATTATTTCATCAACGAAATCACTAAAGAAGTCAAAAGACGATATTCCATAATATTATGCAGAATTTTGGGTCCTGTAGAGCAACATATTATGGTGGTATCACGAGTGAGTCGGCTCAATTAGAGAAGGACCACGCTATGTTTGACATAATGAGTGTAGAGAAACTTTTTTACTGAAATGAGGCGTTTTATCTTAGTTTATAGGGTTGGCAACGCATCCGCATTTTAGATCGATTTACATCGAGGATAGAATATGTAGATGTTTATGGGCCACAACATTCACTTCCCAATAGACTGTGTATTCATTTATCACCCTTACGCTATAAATAGGAATTATATGTATTATATTTTGTAAATAACCAAATATATAATCAAAAATAAGCAAATCTCAAACACCATTTTTGGCATGACGCTCTTGAAAAAGAAAACTACACTCCGACGTGGTGTCACAAATAAGCCCTAGAGATATAACTATAGTTCTTCGAGCCGGAGAAAACGTCACTTTATCTCCGTTGATGAATCCGTAGACGCTGGCTATTATTAAAAAAACAGGTCCCATAAAGACACATTAACATCCTTAACATTTACGGAGAACGCACTGGAAATCGGACCAGAACATTTTGGACTCCATGTTAATATGCTCAATACATCATGCGAGATGAACGTTCGGGTCGATATTTTACTCGCTCGTTACGTTCTCGGGTGCAATAACCGTTAAGGTGCGGAATTAAGTTAAAAATTGAGGTAGCGAATCGCCATTTTGAGATGAATTCCGTAGAAAATTATTAATTTTTAATTAAGATTTTAACTTTTGCCTAGATGGACTCCTAGATGAAATGTTTTTTTCAACTTGGTGGAACTTTCGTGTTTTTTAAATATTTTATATAACATATGCATTATAATAATTTTAACAAATTTACTGCATTTTGTCGTAAAGCGTAATCAATCGTTTAGTTAATTTAGTGAATACATTTAAATTTAAATAAAATAAGTAGGTACATATTATGTTGTGTCAATCCAAATCACAAATGTAGTCGAAATCACAAATTCAAATCACAAATTTAAGTCGTAGTAGAGCCATGCTGCAGTTATATTAATAGTATAGTTGTAGCAAGAATGGGTCGGCTCGACCGGGAAGGACCACACTCTTACAGAATACCAGCGTCAGATAGTAGCTAAATGCTGCTGTGTTTCGTATGGTGAGTGTAGAGCACCGGAGATCCTTTTTAATGGAAATGTGGCATTTCATCTTACATACATGACAATGCATCTGCATTTTTATTCGTAATGTAGATATCTATGGGGCATAGCAACCGCTTTCCTCCAGGTGGACTGTGTGCCCTATCATATAAAAAATTAAGATTAAGTTGCACTAAGTAGAAAAATTTATTTCACTTACGAGTCCGTCTGAGCAACCAACTTGATAAACTATGCAGCAGTCCTGCCAGTTAATATCACAAGTAGTGTTCAGCATGGTTTTTTATTTAAGCGCATGCAATCTAATTTAATAATTGTCGCACTTGATTGAAAAAAAAGCAAATTAAGTCAAAAATTTTAAATTTTGTTTTTTTCAATTTTTTTAATTTTTTTTAAACTTATATATATAAAACTTTTTCCACTGAAAAAAACATACACTATATATATTAATTTTCGTGATAACCGACCAAATATTATATTTAACTATTTCATCAGCCCATAAATGTCCACTGCAATACATGGACCAGCATGCGACGACAGGTGGATTTGCAAACGCAGAAAGAAAATGACATAATTTTGGTATTTCTCTTAGGCGCCTCTACGACACCTACGGAACGAAATAATGGACTATTACGCGGCCGCTATAATAAGTTGAGAACCGTTTTACCAACGAAGATATACAGCTTACTTCTCAGCGATGGCTAAGTAGTTTCATTTTCAAGCTAAAAATTTCTTCAAGTTCTTCTACATGCCATAAGTTTTCAAATAAATGTAGGTATCTATGGGTGAAATATAAATAATGATTTTTACCACTGAACCCTAAAAAAGTAAAATCTTTGTTGATTACGTTAACAATCAAGGCTAATGCAGTTTTCGCGGGTTCGCAATGCAACGCTATCAGAAAATTCGTGTTTTTAATTTATTTTACTACTGGGAACACCTTTTAGTTATTTAGGTCAGAGTCGTGAAGAATGATAATGACTTGGTTATTAATTTATGGCACTAAATACTTGTTGTTTCCCTACAAGGTGCAAAAATATAAATCATGAGTACAGATAGTGCTGATTTTGTGTGAAATAAGTTGCTTCAGTACTCCAGACAAAAATTAACTTAAAAAGTTCAATTAATTCAAAAAGATGCCTAGAAAGGACTCGCAAGAACTGGTACCATCTCCGGAGCACACGTCTTCAGCACTATTTGGGGATTCCATCTGGCCTACTATACTTGTTGACGTTCAGAGGAAGAATTGATTTGCGCACTGAGCTTTGCAGAAACTGAACGCCCAGCATCAAAACCAAAATGCTCGGATTTACGAAGGAAGGCAAACTTTTGCCAATTTGCTCCAACTATTTAACGTTATGTAGATATGCTGCAGCTGTATTATACCTGCAGTACGAATGGGTCGGCTCGACCTGAGAAGAACCACACTCTCACAGAATACCAACTTAAATTAGCAGTATAATGCTATTGTCTTTCATATAATGAATGTAAAAAACAAGAGACCCTTTTTACTGATAACGGTCATTCCATCTTATTCCTGAAGGGTGACCAAGAATTTGCGTTTCAATTCATTAGTAATGATAGATATACCAAAGTTGTTATAGACCACTATATCTACTTAACATCAGATTTTTTGGACTGTTTACTGGTGTGCTCGGCGTTACTTTTATCAAAAGAAACCTCGACAATAGCTCTTTTGCAGGAACTGGGAGCAGAACTGTATTTCTTTTTAAGAGAGTTTTCTTTATAGCACTTGCGGTACTGTACGGATACGGATACTATCAGCATAAGCTAAGTAACTTATGGCGTAATGCAATTTTATAGGTGCGATCAATCCAAGACTGTGATCTGCTTTCAATGGGCACCAAACATTTTAGAATCAAGAGCTCCCTGAGTTATCGATTTTGTATCGTAGGATCAAAATTAATGGACACCAAGTTGTAATTTCCGTATAATTTTTTTGCAAAATCGATTATTCGTATCACGAACAATGATTTAAATTATCGTTACAGTTCACAGCCGATCATAAGTCCACTGCTGAACATAACCAGACCTCATAAGCTGGCTCATAAGGGGGATATTCGGCCCCTTTGCCACGCTTGCTAGGTGGCTTGGGAACCGCAGTTTATTTTTATTTTTTTATTGTTATTATGAAGACGCTGCTGATCATCTACGTTTGTTTCTCTCTGTCGCCTCTTATGACACTCACGGGATAATATGGGGTGGTAAAGTTTCTTTCACCGCCACTACACGGTCACGGTGATGGAAGTAAGTGCGTAGTGTTCGTATGGTCGTGTGTAAAGAGAATGCATCATCCCATTTTGACCCATAGCTACCAAAAGAGTCGACTATGAGATAAACTAGAACTATTTTCTGGACTTAAAATTCACAAAACGGTGGGGTGGAAAAACGTTAATTGTACGAAATGTTCGACAAACTGCTTACCAAGCGTAATATTTATTGGAAACTGTTCCTGTAACGGGAAAGATATCAAGTACATGCCTGTACATTGTTTTAATATTAGTTAAAATATTCTTCTGTACTGTATTTTAAAAATCTTGTTTTATAAATCATTAACGTTAATTTGGCACTCAACACACTTATTTGAATGATTATGATAATTATCTGAGTAATTGTCATCAATATCGTAATCATCATCATCGTTATCACCACAAGTGCACACCTGAACAGCGGATCACCACAAAGTACTATCCTGATCTACTTACATCATTCGCACACCCCCCTGCATGAGGTCGTCGCGCCATATGATAGAGAAGCAACACAATACTGCAATTAACAGAACTGTGTGGTCGGCTTATTTCCCGCTTAAGCCTTACGTTAGGCTATTATAGTTACTTTGATTCCGCTGCGGATATCCTCGTTACTTTCTCACGCATAGAAACTCCAAACCCTCTCCAAAGTAGGCCGAATGATTTTGAGCCAACTCTTGACACGAGCATACTAGTTTCTAACTCGTGAAGACTTATGGATGAAGTGATCTCTTTAACACTCGATAAATGTTTACTTATGACCGCCATTACGGTTCGGACAAGGCTTCTGTTCTGTTCTAGTGCGAGGAAGTTTAGAAACACGGCTTCAACGTCGGCCAGTAAGCTAAATATTACGGTCAACACTCGCTATCAAATACACAACCAGTACACGGAATCGACGATGCTCAAGGATATATTTATGAGGTACATTCACATGTTTCTGTTGAGTATGGTATATTATAAAGGTCCATTCATACACATTTATGTCAATTATGTAAAAATGTACGCCCAAAATGAACAAACTGTAGAGATTTATTTTTATATTTGAACAAATTTTTACACAGATAAAAAAATTATCCCATGTAAATTTTTTTTCTACCACGTATTTCTGTAAATTACGTCTTGCGTTACTACTTCGCAGCCATTCAACCATCTCTTTAGGTGCATATCGTGAAATTCGCCTGTGATAGATTCGCCTTAGATTCGGGTGTCTTAGGTTCAACTTCAACTAGTTCTACTTTAATACGATCGCGTTTACACTGTTTTCATCTAAATCTCAAATTTTAGTGTCCACTATTTACACATAAAGGTAACTGACAGAAAAAAATAGATAAAGTAGAATAAAATATCCAAACAATTGTACCAAAGTAACGACATAAAACTGGCAGCTATTTTTTTTTGTAGACGTATAACTAACTATTTATAAGATTCCCTATAACATAACTGATTTACCTTTCCATAAATTCAAGGCGCAGTTTAATATTATTATTAGTAGAGGATATTAAATTGAGATAAAACATAAATTAAAACATAAATAAAATTTACAAAGATTTTTTGAGATATAGGAAAACGTGGACATAATGAGTTTCCACTGACTTTTGTATGGACTGGTGTATAATTTCGTAAGTCTAAATTGTAATAATTGGAAAGAAATAATCTCTCAAGTAGGTACTAGTGAGGCTTTTACGAGGTTTTTTACGTTTTAAAAGACTTTTTTAAGCGAAGACGTACCTTTAACTTTGATTTTAACCTTGCAAATAATATCGCTATATAATATGATAATAGAACAATATTAGGTACTTAATTTAATTTTTATTATTAATTTCTAAATCAATGGATGCAGGTGGCTAAGGACTGTGCCTCGCTTTTGTATCATTTCTTTAAGAATGATAATGAACGTTATAACTATTATTATTTAAAGTATTTTAAGATATTTTTATGTTTATTTATTTCAGTATTTAGCTACTAATTTACGCTGGTATTCTGTGAGAACGTGGTCCTACCCCGGTCGTGCCGCCCCATTCGTGCTACAACTATAATATAGCTGGAGCGTGGCTCTACCACGTATAAAATGTACTTGTTCTACAGTTCTTGAACTAATATATAATATTTAATATTTAGTAATATACTAGCTTGCCAGGCAGACATTGTTCTGCCCTTTTCGACGACAATTTGTCATGTCCTATTAAAAATAGTTAAATTTGCCAAAAAAAATTGTGGGCAAAAAAACTATCCTATCTCTCAAGTCGGACCAAACTGCACACTGTGTACAAATTTGATTAAAATTGGTTAAGTAGTTTGGGAGTCCATCACGGACAAACAACGTGACACGTAATTTATATACTCGTATATTAATTATAATATTTATTTCAGTGCAATTTATTTGTAGAAAAATCGTCAGTTATTTGATAAAAGAAAAAGTTAAGAAAAGATTAAGTTTAATTAAAAGAAATCTTTAATCCAAATGCATTAGTGAATCGCGCCCTTACGACTGGTATGAAGAAGCAACCAAGCACTCGAGTAAGCTTTGTGATAGTTTGAAATATTCCCTTATTTACATGCACCGCGGCATTCCGAGGTGGCGAGAGTTATGCATCTGACCCTTAGACTATATTTGCAAGTTTATATGTTTTACAGAAATTCCGTAGTTTAAGGATCGATGATATGGAAATGGTATTTTGTTACCATTTCTAATTCCATTATACCGTTTTATGTTGTAACAAGTTTTGATTATTTCCAGTAATCTAAATATGGTCCTACTCCTCGCAACTGCTCTGCTCAGTTAATCTAGCGATCGTAAACGTGATTGCTGGTCGTGAGGTTCCGAGTTCAATTCCTGGTCAGTCCCAAGCCAGCTATTGGGTTTTTCTGACAAGAAAAATCTCAGTAGCAGCCCGAAATCAAGAAGTTGGCGGTGTTTCACCCAATGCTTCGGAAAGAACGAAAAGTCGTTGGTCCTACGCCTGTCAATTTCCGGCCGTGGCTGTGGACAATGGACTCCATTATTTTAGAGAATAAGAAGGTGATTGCGATAGGTCTGTAGTTGGACGGATCGGATCGTCCACCTTTTTTAGGAACCGGGTGCACGAAACCTGTCTTCCATGATTTCGGGACTACGCCTAGGGATTAGAAGTTTTTTTTATATAGAATTAGGGTGACAAACGAGCACATAGTCCATCTGCCCCATAAACATCTACATTTAACCCCGATTAGAATCTAAATGCAGAAGCGTTGTCACCCCTGAAGACTAAGATGGAATGCCTCGATTCCAGTAAAAAGGGTCTCCGGTTCTCTAAACTCAGCATACGAAACACAGCAGCATCAAGCTGCTATTTGACGGTGGTATTCTGTGAGAACGTGGTCCTTCCCCGGTCGAGTCGGCCCTTTCGTGTTACAACCGTAATATAGCTGCAGCTTGGCTCTACCACGTATAAACTGGAAAAGACGCATTAAAACCGGTGCTATTGGAGCGACTCTGTTAGACCTACTCGACTTGTGAATGTCCAGGGAGAGGAGTGCTTTAAGTACTGAGCACTGTGTGAATCACACATCAGGCATAGAGCACTCAAACTGTTAGTTGGTCGGTGGTGTGTTCCCTTGTCATTGAGTTGGACGCAAAAAGAGAGCCTAAAAGATTGACTTTCTCTTTTGCGGCGTGGGCCAGTGTGTTGGCCTGTGCACCAATGATAATGATCGCATACAGAAATTCCATGGAACAACATTGGCGAGTGACCAAAATGTACACATTTTTAAAGGAATGCTAATTTCTTTCCACTTCTGCCAATGTGCTTATACTTTGCCTTGGCAATAACTCTTTTGAAGGACCTACAGGCGAAGTTATACATCTTTTCAAGCTATATGGTGTTTACATCAAGAGCCGCAGAAGCGTCAGCCCTGGCCTGATAACACTCCAGCTTATTGCGTAATTCATTCATACAGAAACGATCAAACCGAGGTAGAGATTTACCTCCGATGGGTATCACAAATAATGGAACAAATAGTTCCATTCCCTTTAGCACAACATCAGTGATAGAGTCAGGAATAGCACTGAAATTCACACATAATCACAATTTTACTCATAGCGCATGTTTTAGCAACTCGTAGAGAAATAATAAGTATTTAGTGGCTTAAAATTAATACCGGATATTATGTTCCTTCACGACTCTTATTTTAATAACTAAAAGGTATTCCCAGCTGTATAATAAATTAAAAACACAAATTTTCTGATGGTCATGCACTAAAAACCCGCGCAAATTGCAATAGCCTTAATTGTTAACTTCAATGAATCTGATAATATTTTAAGGTTCAGTGGCATTATGAAGGTCTAAATTGCTCTCTAAGAAGCTTGGTGTGCGACAGTACTGGAGGTGGAGAGAATTTCATGTATTACCTAGCACATTCCGTCTTACATGGAATACTATTGTCATCCCTGAGTCGGAGTCCAAGAATCAGATCAAGTTCGTTAAGAGCGGTTCGAATGGTTGACGGTAAAATTATTTGTGATCGACTTATTTACTGGCCCCGTACTGAGTTTTAGTGTGTAAATTATGATTGTGATCCAGTTTATAACAAGTAAAAATATGTTTTATGAGTGTCGACTACAAACCGATATCTTTAACCAATATCTTTTTTTAGATAACAAAGTATTAACATAATTAAAATAGTTACGCAGTTGCAGAGTGATTCCCAATGACGATTGTCTCCAGACTTACATGATCCTACTACTGGATATTAACTTAGCGGCTGCAAAGTAATTGCCGATCATGAGGTCCAGTGTTCGAATCCTGGTGCGGGTCGCAATCAATTATTGTGCTTTTATAAAAAGAAATTCTCAGTAGCAGCCCGAAATCAGAAAGCTGGCGGTGAACCCCCGTGCCTCAGAAAGCAGGCAGGCAAGTGTCGGATTACCGTCTCAATGGACTATGAGAGTTATGGAATACGCATACGCTCGGGGACTATAATCTTGTCCGGGTAATGACCGTGACCGAAATTCGGTCTAGAGGACATTATTATTATTATCAATGAAAAAAGAGTTTAAGTTTTTAGCGCTTCACTGATTTAATACCATAAAACACAGTACAATAATTAAGACAGCTGTTGATTGATATCAAAAGAGGAACTGTGAATTACTGGTTTGTTTTTCTAGAGACAAGAGTCATGAAGGAAATGATTATCATTCATAAATATTGATAAATTATTAACCTTTAGCGCAAATCGATGTAAAATCGTTTAAATTTATCATCGATATAAGCTCAATATGATCATTAAAATGTCCACACGCCGTTCAAGTCAATGATAGCAATTGTTATTTATGATTTACTGTAATATATTAGCAAAGTGATTAAAACCCACTGATTATAAGACGACGACATTAAATGGATCACTCGTAACTTCTTGGCTTGCTTCCAATACGCTACATATTTATCCTATACTATTAAACGAGCAATTGTTGTATATATATATATATATATATATATATATATATATATATATATATATATATATATATATATATATATATATATAATCGAGTCGAGTCGAATCGAGGATCTCGGAAATGGCTCCAACGATTTTCATAAAATTTAGTGTCCAGGGAGTTTCGGGGATAATAAATCGATCTAGCTAGGATTTATTTTTAGAAAAAGTCTTTTTGTCCGTGTTTTAGGCAATGAAAAACTGCTACAATATCGTTAGAATAAGAAGGTAAATTTTGACAGATTGCTAATGAATATAAATAGCTTAATTGGTATAATGGGAGGTCACAGAATCGTAAAACCCCGGTTCGAGCCCAGACCGACCGACCGACTTTTTTAATTTTTTTTCAAGTTCCTTTCTTTTTTGAGAAAATCTATTTTTTCAAGCCCTTTTTTTAGTATTTTTTAAAAACACGAAAATTTAAATTAAAATAATTGCACTCATGATTTTTTATTCAAATAACCAGTTCCGTTTTTTCTGTTATGTCGCTAAGATAGAAAAATATTATTTATATTTCATCAGTATGTAATTTGTATCTAAATGTAATTTCCAAAACACACGAATTAAAAAAAATCGAGCGAAAAATACCGAGCAAAGCTCGGTCAACCGGGTACTTTATTTTATCCTTTATTGCAAATACTTTAAACAAGAGGTTATTAAGGGACTTAATGTCTAATGAAATTCTCTGCCGTTCATGACAATGCTATTTATCAACAGAAATACAATGGCTCCGACTCAGACGGAGACCGAGAAGGAGTTCTACTGCCCAGAAATAAATCAATAATTAAAAAGTTATACGTAGTAGAGCTGTACTGCGGCTGTATAATAGCTACTTGGCGTTCTTTCCGGGAGTTATGCTATGTTTCATATGACGAATGATGAGTTCTGAAAACCCATTTGACTGGTATCTTAGTCTCCAGCGTGACTTCTGCATTATGGTTTTTAATTTAGAAAGGGTAGGTGTTTGTGGGTTACATAATTTTATACTTATATATGGGTTTCAAAAAATATTGATTTTAATATGAGTTCGAATCATGAAGCAAATATTTGTGTGTCCTAAGAATGATTGTTCCGACCGTTGACGATTATCCATATGTAATTAGTGTGAATATTACGAATCTAAGATACAGGAAAAATTCCTAGTGTGAGGGTAATGCATTTAAGGAGAAACTCTCAAATGAGGTTAATCAAATCGAAGTTGTTGGTTTATATGATAACAACTAAAAGGTGCTGGCATTACAGCATTTTTTAAGTAGCTTTAACTAGCGTTAATGAATGTCCATCAACAGACTGCTTGTTACATAAAAGGAGGCTATTACCGTGCATTCTATCTTTTTTTTAAATTTTTGTTCAGGGGTGAAAACGCACATGTATTTTGATTTTTAATCGAGGATGAATGTTGGTATCTACAGGCCACAGAATCCACTTACGTTAAATCTAGCGGATCTAACACTATGCTCAACAACCACAGTAGTGTCTCCCAACGTATAGGTCTTAAGATAAACATGGACAAAACTAAGGTCATGTTTAATGTAATATCCATATCACATCTGTACCAATATTTGTTAATAGCACCACGTTTGAAGTTGTCAAGGAGTATGGTAACCTGGGACAAATTGTCCGCCTTAAGAAGTTCAACTTCAAACGGTCAACAATCGGGAAATTAAAATCGGCTGGGCAACGTTCGGGAAATCATGACACGTTTTCACGTCACGTCAAATCGTGGTGCAGTCATTTAGCAATGAGTGCATGGCGCTGAGGCGCACGGGTTCGAATCCCACGTGGAACAAATGTATGGCCTACAAGTAATGGTTCCGAGTAAGAATGTTTGTCCTTGTGCATTTTTTGTATCCTACACCCACGTAACAAGAACAACTCCTAGTGTAGAGGTTACTACTTTTAAAGAAAAAATATATAAAATAGTCTTACTAGGTAAATCCAGCATCAACAGGTTGATCAATCAAAGGATTAAAATCGGTTGGACCGCGTCCAGGAGATTACGACATACTTTCTCGTCACCTATAACTACAAAACTTAAAAATAAGATTATACAACTCAAAACTTAAAAATAAGATTGTACTGGCCCCCAATAGATGATTGTCGACCTGGTAAAAATGCTGATAGTCGACGGATACATGTGGTTTAGGTTGCTTACCATATAATAATAATAATAATAATAATATTCTCGAGCTGTACAAGATTGACTGTACAGTTCGAGACTTCCTCGAGCAGTTTATGGGGCAGTGGAGTACGATCCTCTGTCATCTAGGCGAGCGGATGACGGCTGCGGAAAGCCGCATAAGGATAAGAAGGGGTATATTCCAGGGCGACTGTCTGAGTCCAATCTGGTTCTGCCTCTCTTTGAACCCTCTCAGTACTTTACTGGAGGGCTCCGGGAGGGGATTTCAGCTTCGGAAAGGAGGTACAAAAGTGACCCACCTTTTCTATATGGATGACCTCAAATTATTAGCCTCCAGTCGCTCCCATCTTATGAAATTGCTAAACATCACGTGTGAATTTAGCAGTTCTATTAGAATGGAGCTGGGGACGGATAAGTGTGCGGTCCTCCATGTTGAAAGGGGAAGGGTTGCTAATTCTGAGGGTATAGACTTATCTATGCCCGTCAACTTAAGAACCCTTTCCAAGGCTGAAACATACCGATACCTGGGTATGTCACAGAACAACGGTATCGATGAGGCTGGTATGAAACAGTCAGTTTGCGACGTGTTTTATGCACGCTTGACCAAAGTGCTTAACAGCCTTTTGTCCGGTGTGAATAAGACACATGCATATAACGGTTGGGTCATGCCTGTCCTCATGTATACCTTTGGCATACTCAGGTGGAGTCAGACTGAACTTAACGCCCTGGATAGAAAAGTCCGCACTACAATGACGTACCATAGGATGCATCATCCGAGATCGTCGGTAATGAGGCTGTACTTGCCGCGAAGGCATGGTGGGCGTGGCTTCCTGAGCGCGCTCACCATGCATAATCGCGAAGTGTGCAGCCTCCGTCATTACTTCCTGGCGAGATCGGATGATCCATTCTATAATGACGTCATTTCTAGTGATAAAGGACTTACCCCTCTATCCTTAGCCAACGAGCAATGGGAAGACCCGGCAGTACAGAGCATTTCCGACCGGGAGACCGTATGGAAGGAGAAGGAGCTCCACGGGAGGTACTACAGGGCTCTACATGAGCCTCACGTAGATACAGCCGCCTCCCTCAACTGGCTACGTTTCGGTGACCTCTTCGGGGTAACCGAGGGTTTTGTCTGTGCAATACAGGATCAGGTTATTAAGACCAACAACTATCGGAGATACATCCTAAAGGATGGCACTGTCGACGTCTGTCGAGCTTGTCGCCATCCCGGGAAGTCACTTAGGCATGTCATCTCCGGTTGTTCGGCGCTTTCTAACTCTGAGTACTTGCACAGGCACAACTTAGTAGCCAGAATTCTACACCAGGAGCTCGCTCTGAAATACGGTCTCGTGGACCGAAAATTGCCGTATTACAAGTACTTACCGGAAGCCGTGCTCGAAAATGACCGCGCCAGGCTCTACTGGGACCGGGCCATCATCACAGACAGGACTATTCTTGCGAATAAGCCTGATATTGTGCTGATGGACCGGGCACAGTCAAGGATATTTTTGATCGACATTACCATTCCGTATGACAAGAACCTCGTGAAAGCCGATACGGATAAACGAACAAAATATCTGGACCTGGCTCACGAGGTGACCGACATGTGGGGTGGTATGCCGACCGAAATTATTCCTGTAGTCGTCTCTGGGAATGGGCTAATCCCAGTCAGCCTCTCGGGTCATCTGAGGCGACTGGGACTCCGTGACGGACCGCTCCGGGCTCAAATGCAGAAGGCGGTGCTTCTCGATACCGCCCGCATCGTCCGCCGGTTTCTTTCCCTTTCCCCCTAACCCTCGGCCGTTTGGTCTCCCCTGCCGAGGGCTCCCATCTGGTTGGATCTTATTTATTTATGTAGTTTTTGTATTTATTTTATTTTATTGATATTTATGTATATTTATCTTTTCATTTTAATTTATAATTATATATTTATAGCACCCAACCAGGTGAGAAAATTATATAGATACCCCATAATATTCCACAACTATCACGCAACGCCATCTAGTCCCAAGCTAAGCAGAGCTTTTGTTATGGGTACTAGACAACTGATAACCATACTTATATATTTCTAAATACATAAATATTATAGATAAATTACACCTAGACACAGAACAAATGATCGTGCTCATCACACAAACATTTGTCCTGGGTGGGAATCGAACCCACGACCTCCGGCATAGCAGTCAGGGTCACTAACCACTAGACCAACTGGCCTGTCAAAAAATATGAAACACAGCTGCATTAAACTGCTTTTTTAAGCTGGTATTCTGCAAGAGCGTGGTAGTTGTTGGGAGCACTAAGCTCGATGTTGTTGACGAGTACGTTTACCTGGGACAGATAGTCCGACTAGGTAAGTTCAACTTTGACCAAGAGGTCAATCGACGGATTCAACTCGGCTGTGCGCAGCCGGGATAATACGACACATCTTCACGGCAGGTATACCTCAAAACCTAAAAACGAGATTGTGCAACTAGTGCGTGTCGCCAGTGATTACTTATGGATCTGACACGTGGTCCTTCATAGCTGGCCATATGAGAACACTCAAGGTCGCTCAGCGAGCCAAGGAGAGGGCTATGATCGGGGTTTCTCTACGTGATAAATTTAGAAATGATCCGCAGTATATCCGCAGTAGAACCAGAGTGACTGACATAGCCCAACGGATTCCTAAGCTGAAGTGGCAATGGGCCGGCTATATAGCTCGAAGAACCGACAACCGATGGGAGGAAAAAGTTTCTTGAGTAACGAACTCGCACCGGTAGGCAAAGTATAGGGCAACCCCCCATCAGGTGGAGTGACGACCTGGTAAGACATGCAGGAATTCGATGGATGCAGGTGGCTCAGGACCTTGCTTTCTGGCATTCCTTGGGGAAGGCCTATGTTCAGCAGTGGACTTGTGAAGGGATGTAATGATTATGAAGATTGATAATATAGCTGCAGTATTTCTCTACCACTTATCCTTTAAATAAAAATATGCTCTCTAGATATTCCTATATTCAGATATCATAGCTTAGGTATAAAATACAATGACTCAATACAAGAATCGACATGATTTCAAGTCCATGCATCCCACCTCAAGTTAACAGTAATGCATAATAACAAACCAACAGGTGGTAGTTCAAATATCAACCAAATGGAGACCGCAACACAATAACTCGATGTGTTCAAACTCAAATCGATACTAGAAGTGGTATAAATAACATTACTTTTGACATCGGAACCGTGAGAATCGATTTAAGTATCGTGTCTACGGAACCGCTACCTCGTAGCTATTTTGACATTATTATTTGCATGATATATAGGTGGAAGAATTATTGTTAGGCAATATTTCGGTCATAGTGTAGTGACCAAGTAAAGAATCTACTAACCCTCATCCCGTGGGTATTGTAATAAGTTAGCTCTGACAGCGCGCGACATGTTATACTCCCGTTCCCTCAGGACCTTAATGGCGGGAAAATTTGTAAGTTAGGAAATTTTTTGCTATGTTGCAAATTTTGCTATATTTTCACTTTGAGACAATATTTATGGATAAAACTTACAGGAATTCTTGTTGAATGTATAAACTATCGAATAAAATTATTTTTGGTTGCTAGAAATTATAAAGGAATACATAAATTACCCTGTATAGCATAGTAGTAGTATAAACTGGAATTTTAGTGACAAAATTACTACTAATTTGAATTCTACACTTTTGTTTTTGGAGAAATTTATATGAAAATGTTTGGAAATATGTATATTTTTATGTTTTATGTGTTTCTATTCGTTACTCATACCAAAATATTAAAATATAAAAAAATAAAAAAAATAATAATAATATTATTTTATCTGTATGACATTTCGAACAATATTTCAAAAATATCTTCGTGTGAATTTGAAATAAATACAACGTCAAGTTATTTGAAATATGTAAGAAAACTATTTTTACTTACATTTTACACTAAAAATAAATGAGAATTTGATAAATAACACATTTATGAACCAACCTCCAAACTAGGCCTTCCGAAGTTTGAAGTACTTTTGGTAATTTACTTTTCACTTTTTATACCACAAATTATATATCTACGTGTTTACTATATTACAAGAAATGTAAAAAAGTATAATACTTTCGTTTTTAGTCCAGACACTAATACAAAATTCTATAAAAAAGACGGAGCACCTTCATCAAAGCGACACGTGGAACGCCGTAAGTTCAGAGTGATTTCTTTTTTTTTTCTAAGAAACATTGCCAGGTTATGGTTTAAAATAAAAGAGCATATCTTTGTCTTTGATACTATTATCTATTGCATAGTTTCTTTGGTTTTGTTTAAAACGAAAGAATAGAGTAAAAAAAATATTTTATAGGGCAGTACTTCAGATCTAATTCGCACCGTAGCCGAGCCGGCGTAAGGTAGTTATTGTAAGATCTAATTAGACCGATAGCCGAGTGAAAGGGGTAAAAGCGACAGAATGAACTAAAGTAGGAATGGAGGAGAAAAATTTTGCTGATAATAAATCTAAATTAAAAAAAACTACAAATGCTAACTCACGTGTAAGTGTAGCAAGTATGGCAAAACCTTCCCAATGAAACAATCTATGGGAGAGGTCTGTGTTCAGCTGTAAATTTTTATAGACTGTAATATATATATATAGATATAGATAGATGAATGTAAAAGATAATTTGTTCAGAGCCCTGGCAGTTAAATTTCCAAACTCCAAACAATGTCTCTACTTGATTCTGGGCAAAGATAAGTCTTCAATATAGTGTTTTTTTTAATTTCTCTGACATGTAGGCTTTCTCACTGAGCATAGAATAAATAAATCAATAAATAAATTCATTGATGCTGGCATAGATCGATTTCAGTTTGGTCGCGTACTGTGAAATTTAAAGCGATCGCTTATTCCCTGAGCAGTCATGGGATTTTAGATTTCCATAAACAAAATTGTATTTACAAACAAATTAACCAGCGTAAAATAGTAGCTTAATGCTGATGTGTTTCGTATGGTGAGTGTAGAGAACCGGATACCCTTTTCACTGGAAACGAGGCATTCCATCTTAGTCCTCACGGGTGACGACGCATCTGTGTTTTGATTTGTAATCGCGGATAGATATAGATGTCTATGGGCTACAGCAACCACTTACTATCAGGCGAATTATGGGCTCGTTTGTCACCCTATGCTATTTAAAAAATCTAAATATATATATATATATATATATATATATATATATATATATATATATATAACCGTTGGGTCTGGCAACCGAAATCACCGTTGCACGATATCAACCATTCCATTTGCAAACCGTTCTCATGTTAGCAAAGGACGGACATGTTGACATGTGACGACAAATCCCTACCGGAGGTTGGCGCACCTATCGGAACACGATGCTTATCAATTCAATGAGATAACATCACTGACGGTCCCACATGCATTAGAATTTATATGCGCCCTTGTTAGCCTTATTCCTGGATATGTCACGAGCGATTCAAAAAGTGTACAGTGAAACGACTTTGATAGATTGAATTAAAAAATCTTGATTGATTTAAATCAAAGACAACATTTGTGCAAACATAAAAATTGTTGGTTATCGGGTTAAAAGATGTTGTGCTATGTCCGTGACTCCAACACTGCACCAAAGCCTACTTATGACCTTACTAAAGTAATTTTACGGGTAGTAGTACACACTGCAGGTATATTATGGTTGTAGCACGAATGGGTCGGCACGACCGGGAAAGGACCACGCCTTCACAGAATATTCCCCGGTCGAGCCGTCTCATTTGTGCTACAACTATAATATACCTGCAGCGTGGATCTACTATCCGTACGCGGCTACGTAGCTGTACTACGCTAATCCTATCCTATACTATTAAACGAGCAATTCTTGTATATATATATATATATATATATATATATATATATATATATATATATATATATATATATATAATCGGGATCTCGGAAACGGCTCCAACGATTTTCATAAAATTTAGTGTCCAGGGAGTTTCGTGGATAAAAAATCGTAAAACCCCGGTTCGAGCCCAGACCGACCGACCGACTTTTTATAATTTTTTTTTCAAGTTCCTTTCTTTTTTGAGAAAATCTATTTTTTCGAGCCCTTTTTTTAGTATTTTTTAAAAACACGAAAATTTAAATTAAAATAATTGCACCATGATTTTTTATTAAAATAACCAGTTCCGTTTTTTCTGTTATGTCGCTAAGATCAAAAATATTATTTATATTTCATCAGTATGTAATTTGTATCTAAATATAATTTCCAAAACACACGAATTAAAAAAATCGAGCGAAAAATACCGAGCAAAGCTCGGTCAACCAGGTACTAAATACATGATATATACAATAATACCATTTATACCTTCTCTATTTATGAAAGAATATAGCACCCACACGTAAGCGTGTAATGCTATTCCAATACGCATATATGCTTAGTGCTACTATTGGCGTTGATGGCTCGGTGACTAAGCTTAGCAATGAGTTTCACTGCTGAGGGCTGCGGCTTCGAATCCCGCATGGAACAAATATCTGTATGGCCTACAAAAAAAATTTCTGGGTATGGATGTTCGAAATTAATGTGTGTAAACTATCTCTGCGGTACAGGAGAAAATCCTAGTTTGAGGAAAAAATTTTTTTAAACGGTGACTGTTTGCATACATTATTATTTATCTATTTTTATCTTAAATGAGTAAGAGACGATTATGTAAGAGAAATTAACCAAATACAAAACATAAGTTTATGGTAAGGAACGATTATAGGTTATCCTAGGACGAGACCATGACCAAGCAAATCCTTACCGGTCTTTAATTTTGTCATAAAAGGTGATTGTAAAAATAATATCTAAAGGTAAAAAGCGAATACACATTCCACCTGATAGTAAGTGAATGCTACATGCCCATAGACCTCTACATCTATCCCTCGACTGCCTCGTTGTTCTGGTGGTTGTAGTAGTGCAACTGCTGATCATGAGGTCCTGTGTTCGAATCCCGGATCGGGCCAAAAAATTAATTATTGAGTTTTTTCGTCAAGAAATTCTCAGTAGTTGCCCGGAGTTAGGAAGTTGGCGGTGTATCACCCCCGTGCCTTGGAAAGTACATAAAGCCGTTGGTCCTGCGCCTGATCTCTCTCCGGTCGTGTCGGTTTACCGTCCCATCGGGTTATGAGAGTGTGGGAATAGAGAGTGCACCTGTGCTTGCGCATACACTTGGGCACTATAATCCTGTCCTGCGCCGATGGCTAGCCTTCGTTGAGGCAGGCGGCCGTGGCAGGAATTCGGTCTGGAGGACATTATTATTATTACATCTACCCTCGACTAAGAATCAAATGCAGATGCACTGACACCACTGAAGAATAAGATGAAATGCCTCGTTTCCAGTAAAAAAGTTTTCTACACTCACCATTCCACAGCTGCATTAAGCTGCTATTTCACGCTGGTGTACTGTGAGAGCGTGTTCCTTCCCTGGTAGCGCCGATCTGTTCTGGTTACAGTGCTACAGTCATAATTTAGTTACGGTCTCGCTATACAAAATATTTTCCTAAAAGGTTAATTAAGTTATAAAATTAACATATGCCCAGAAAGCAAACGGCAATGGCCAGAACTGATAGAAAGGTTTTAGATAAGCAGCCTGGTACCGGTAAGCGAAGTGTAGGGCGACTCCCCATTAAATGAAATGACGACCAGCTTTGTGTGCTTTGTGATACTCCTTGGAGGATGTCTATGCTAACCTATAGACAAGTGAAGGGCTGTAATTATGATGGCAAATGCCCACAACGTAACCTTTCGGTAGTGATAATTATCTAATATATATTATTTTTTATAATCTCGTGGCATAATTTCCGAACAGTCTATCTTTAAATTGTTTAAGCCCTTTCTCCCTTTCTTCTTACTTCTTTCTCTGTATAAACCTACTTGTTCTTTCTCTGTATAAAAATTATCTCAAAAGTTTTTAAATTTTATGAATATTTCCGTGTGAACTGGTGAAAAATTAATTTCAATTTCTAGCGTTGCAGCTGCTTATGCAAACAGGTCTGCCTCATCGTCGCGTTTCAACTTTTATGCGATGCAACCCATTTCTAAATAATATTATTATAGATGCTTGTTTATTGACGTCGTTCCTTACAGCCAAGATTGATTCTTACTTAAATGCTATCACAACATTCGGATGAACGTCAACATACATACATAAGAATTCCAAATTCAAATTTAAAAATTCATTAAACTTATTCATTTGTTTTTTCCTCATTATTTTTTCTTTGGCGTCGCTTATTACCGCACAATGGAAAACCTCCGTGACACCAGTGCTGCAGAAACAGCTGGAAGAATTAATGATGTGTACGGCGCTGGTGTCGCAAAGAAAGCTCTGTACGTTTTAGGTTTCAACATTTTCGTTCTGGAAATTTCGACCTTCAGACCCAACCTCGTGGACGGCCGAAGACCAAAGTGGAAAATGAGGAATTAAAAGCTATTGTGGAAGCGGATCCATCAAAGCACTTCAGAGATAGCTGCAGGCTTCGGAGTAAGTGATAAAACTGTATTAATTCACTTGAAGCAAATCGGAAAAGTAAAAAAAAAACTTGAACGATGGGTACCTCATGAATTGAGTGAATCGAACTTTCAAACACGCGTCGACTGTAGTGTTACTTTGCTCAACCGACACAAAAATGAAGGGATGATTTAACTCGAATCATTACTTGTGATGAAAAGTGGATACTGACGATAATCGGAAGTGCTCGTCGCAATGGTTGAACCCTGGAGACCCAGCCAAATCTTGACCTAAACGAAAATTGACTCAGAAAAAGTTACTTGTGAGTGTTTGGTGGACTAGCACCGGTGTCGGTCACTGCAGCTTTCTAAAATCTTGCCAAACGATTACGACGGTTCTCTATTGTCAGCAACTGCAAACCATGAAGGAAGAACTAGCTGCTAAACAACCGAGATTGGTCAATCGTTCTAGGCCACTGTTGCTTTACGACAACGTAAAACCACACACTGCACAACTTACAACCACTAAGTTAGATGAGCTACAATTGGAATGTCTGCGACATCCACCGTACTCCCCGGACCTTGCTCCAACAGATTATTTTTTCCAATTTTGGAATTTGGACAACTTCTTACAAAGAAAAAAATTCTCGCCCCCCATGTTTTTTTTAGTAAAGGGATCGATGAACTACCTATGAGATGGAAAAAGTGCACAGATAACAACGGTGCATACTTTGATTAATTAAATATATTTTACAAGAAAAAAAATTGACTTTATATTCCTCTCGTACAAAACACCAATTTCTTATGTAAGGACCTATTATATATTTGCATTTTTCACAATGAAATCAAATTAAGCACTCTCTTCACAGCACACAATAAATAATAGCTTACATTGAAATGTCATTTATATATAAGTTGGTGGCACTGTATATTTTTGGAGATCTCTTAATATCTGTGAGTGGTATTTAGCTGCATTTATTCATTTGTCTTCATTCGTCTGTCTGTTCATTATATTCATAAAGTAGAGTTATAGAATTTAGTACTGGGTGCACGTCTCCCCTTATTTCTGAGAGGGTTTTGAACAAACAGCTCGCCGCGTTGCTTCAATGTGTGTTGGCGGATGTCAAATATTTTCAAAAATATTTCTTGTTTTGTGTTTCTCTGATATATAGGTTCCCCCGTGACGTTGTTCAACACCGAGCATGTTTACCACATCTACAATTAGACTGCACTTATCAATTTTATTTGTGCCAGCGGGGATCGAACCCGGGTTGCTCGCGTACCGTGAAATTTACAGTGAGAGCTTAGCTTCTAAGCTAATATTGTTGGAATTAATGAATGTACATATTGTGCTTGTATTACATAACAAGCCAGTAAAAAATAAAGGTTAAACTAGCTAAAAAGGATTAAGAAGCGAAATTTCTTAAATAAATAAAAATACTACGTGTCTATCATATTCTTGCTATGTCATCTTAATTTGTGCTACATTCAAAATTTCAGATTTGCCACTAATAAAAAGGTCAGTTTAAAATCAAATACGTAATTCCACCCAGAATGACTAAGAAACAAGAAAGTGACTTAATAAAAAAGTATTAAAATAAAGTGCACGTCACGCAAAATAAAGGATAACAAATCTCTAAAACATATTTTTTGTTTACCCCTGGTGGGACTCGAACCCACAATCCCCGGCTTAGGAGGCCGATGCCTTATCCATTAGGCCATAGGGGCTGTTGTTAACAGTAGCGAAAATAGTTTACTTATTATATATAATATTTATATGTGCCTCATCATTATATGTGCCGAGTTGGACGGCGGCAACGTGAGCTTTTCTGTTACCCCCCAACATGGAGCTTATCTCATGCCAATAATAGACCTACCGCTAAAGCCATAAATTTTATAAATATATTTTTACAAAGCAACCCGAATGTCGATATATTTTTGACAAATTTGAATTAATTAGGAAGTATGTGTTTACCTATCTGAATAGTTAAAATAAGTGATCTAAAAATGTTATCCTATACTATTAAACGAGCAATTCTTGTATATATGTATATATATATATAATCGGGATCTCGGAAACGGCTCCAACGATTTTCATAAAATTAAGTGTCCAGGGAGTTTCGGGGATAATAAATCGATCTAGCTAAGATTTATTTTTAGAAAATGTCTTTTTGTCCGTGTTTTTAGGCAATTAAAAACTGCTACAATATAGTTAGAATAAGAAGGTAAATTTTGACAGTTTGGTAATGATTATAAATAGCTTATTGGTATAATGGGCGGTCACAAAATCGTAAAACCCCGGTTCGAGCTCAGACCGACCGACCGACCGACTTTTTTATTTTTTTTTTCAAGTTTCTTTCTTTTTTGAGAAAATATATTTTTTTCGAGCCCTTTTTTTAGTATTTTTTAAAAACACGAAAATTTAAATAAAAATAATTGCACTCATGATTTTTTATTCAAATAACCAGTTCAGTTTTTTCTGTTATGTCGCTAAGATCAAAAAATATTATTTATAATTCATCAGTATGTAATTTGTATCTAAATATTATTTCCAAAAGACACGAATCAAAAAAAAACCGAGCGAAAATTACCGAGCAAAGCTCGGTCAACCGGGTACTGTTATGTTTATTATAACATAGAAGCATTTTGGTCCAGTACTGTAAGCTTATATTTTTTGTTTCGTCTGATCGTCTTACAATATAATTTATTATTTAAACAAGAATAATTAAAGAAGTTGACCATAAATTATGAATCATGGGTTAAGGAATACGGGTAGGAAAAAATACCAAAATAACAAAAAGAAAACGATAGGCCACTAGGCGACCACTTATAGATAAAAGTAACGCAATCAAAAATTCTTCTTTACTTCTCTTACACAAATTGATACTTACGAGTACGTATTGAGACTGCCCTTATAAGTTTAAAAGGAACCTGTGTTACAGGAGGCTGGCTTTACTAAGCCATAGTTAAAAAATAAAAATTTATAATACCAAGTATTCATAATAAAAGTTAGGTACAATTAATGAAATCATTTCAAATTTATATGTAAAGCAAACACATAACCCCACTGCATATCATAGGCCACCCAAGAAATGTCACAAAGCACAGGTGAGCCACCTGCACTAGGTCTTCACTCCATCTTATAAAAGTAGAGAATGCCTAAAAGCGATTTTTGCTTTGTCGTCTCCTACGACACCCACGGCTCGATAGGGTAGTGGATATTCTTACACCGCCACTGCAAAGGTTTAAATGCAAAAAAAATTGTAAAGAAAACGTAGTGCAGATAGAACATAACCTTAAAAATATCACGCTCTTGAAGGTGAGGTCGTATTTTGACATAAAAAAATTTCGACCAAAGGTCACTTGAACGTAACCGATGAAAAACGACAGGTAATAATTAGTAAAAGACTAATAAATAACGTTATACAAAAATGACATAAAGCCCAGCGCATGAACCTGAACTATAAATAAAACGCCCGGCTTGATGTATTGCTTCAGATATGAATTATGAAAAGGAAGTTACTGGGGCTATAAAGTCTCGTTTCATCGGACACGATGCTGTGTCTGACTCAAAAGAACTCTTTCAAATTTAACTCTTAAGTGTTGTGCAAAAATACTCGTATATTAAAAAATTGGTTGATCCTGCAGGCCAACCCTGGAACTTCCCGCTAATTTCAAATGCAAAGCGCTCCAAATTTCATTAAATTATGACGTTGAATATGAAATATCGGAGTAATTTAAAAAAAATCTATTTTTTTTTCAAAATTTTTCGTTAACGATATCTCATGAACGAATCAACCGATATTGACCAGACAAGCGGCGATCAACGTGGATTTTCAGTAACGCCGTTTAGTAGTATTTAAAAGGTTTACACACACACACACACACACACACACACACACAGACGCACGCACACATGCACGCACTCACGCACGCACGCATGCACGCACGCACGCACGCAAGCACGCGCGCTCGCACGCACGCACGCACGCACGCACGCAACACGCACTTACGCACGCATGCACACGCACACACTAATTCTTTCAAAACGGTATATCAAAAGTCCACTGCTGAACAAAGGCTTCTACCATAGATAGACTGATAAGAGGCATATTTACCATTCATGGTATACATAATAAAATCATTGGTCTAGTTGAAATAATACTAGTTTTTACGGAATTTATCGCGTATATTTAACTTTTTAAATACCCGACGTTTCGAACGCTTGTGCGCTCGAAACGTCGGGTGTGTCGATTTGTGCTGTAAAGCGTTCGAAACGTCGGGTATTTAAAAAGTTAAATATACGCGATAAATTCCGTAAAAACTAGTATTATTTCAATCTGTAGCATTCGCGTAAATATAAGAAATCATTGGTCTAGTTGTTGTAGAAGTGCAACTGCTGATCACGAGGTCCCGGGTTTGAATCCTGGGTCGGGCAAAAAATTTGTTATTGAGTTTTTCCATTAAGAAATTCTCAGTAATAGCTGTCCGGAGTCAGGAAGTTGACAGTGTCTCACCCCCGTGCCATCGCATCGGACCATGAGAGTAAGGGAATATAGAGTGCACCTGTGCTTGCGCAT
The DNA here is from genome assembly GCA_036936625.1 of Parnassius smintheus behrii. Lineage (NCBI taxonomy): Eukaryota > Metazoa > Arthropoda > Insecta > Lepidoptera > Papilionidae > Parnassius > Parnassius smintheus. The sequence continues at coordinate 4,957,665 of JAUPFT010000018.1, forward strand.
ACCCTTGGGTACTATAATCCTGCCCGGCTTCGGTAGCTAGTCTCCGTTAAGACTGACGGCCGTGACCGAAATTCTGTCTGGAGGACATTGTTATTGTAATAATAAAATTATAGTAAATGATATGAATGATAAAATCACTAAAAAATTTACTTTCAATTTTAAATGCCGATTTACCATGTTCACGAAAGTTCGGTGAAAGAAAACGTAAATAAACCTGCATGTGTAAGAAAAAAAAATATTTCTAGCAGCCATATATATTCATAAACTCAACCACAACCTCGATGCCATAAGATATTGGTCATACAGACATGGTGTTTTGGTTAACCCAACCAAATGCAAAGCAATGGTTATAGGTAGTAGCAGCATGTTAGCTAAGATTAATAACGATAATCTTGCTCCCGTATTTTACAATGGAACGTTGTTGCCATTTTGTAAGTCTGTCAAAAATGTTGGCGTGCGTATAGACCTTAAGCTGGGGAGTTCAAGTTGCCGAAACAAGCCGTAAAGTAACTGCCATCTACGTTCTCTTTGTCGTCTCACAAACTTTCTGCCTTTTAAAACTAAACTTCTGCTAATCTAGACTTTGATATTACCCATTATTGATTATGCGGATGTGTGTTACCCACATCTATCTCAATATATTTCTCGATAAGTTGGAGCGCCTTCTCAACAATTGGATTAGATTTTCGGCTTACGTAAGTATGACCATATTTCCCAGTACCGATCTAAGCTTAAATGGCTCCCTATTCGTTAAAGGCGTAGTTCCCGAACTTTCCAAGTACTACATTAAATTTTAAATGACCCCAATTCTCCCTCTTATCTTAAGGATAACTTTCAATATTTGTATTCTACTAACGATAGAGTTCCCCGTTCCCAAAATTGTCTTAAAATTCATATTCCACCACATATGAGTGGTTTCTTTAATTCCTCTTTTACTGTAAAGTCTATACTGCTCTGGAATGCCTTGCCTGTTTATATCAAGAAAACTAATAACAAGAATTATTTTAAAAGACTAGTTCGAGAGTTCTGTCGTAAGAATAATACCACCTGACTATCCGACTATTGTTTTCTTTTCTCCCTTTCACTTTATAAGTAATATTTTGTATAATGTATTTTAATATGTATTGTGTTATTTTATTTATATTTTATAATATTTTATTTACTTGTAGTTTTGTATAGAAGTACCCGTTTATATATTTACTATTTATCCTATATTATATATTATCCTACTCAATTGCATTTTATTTTGTTTTATATCCTTATTATTTATTTATGAAGTGATTGATTACACCTGCCACAGTTTCTCAAATCATCCAGGGTTGACTGGCAAAGAATGCCATAATAAAGATTAAATAAATAAATAATAATATTATCTATATATATAAATGTATCACGAATGTGTGGGCCACCCCGCTCTTACAGAATACCAGCTGGGTAAAAAAACATCTTAATGATGTTGTGTTTCGTTAAGTGAGTGTAGAGAACCGGAGACCCTTTTTACTGAACACGAGGCATCCCATCTTAGTCCTCAGGGGTGACAACGCATTTGCATTTGATTCTTAATCGAGGATAAATGTTGATGTCTATGAGTCACATCACTTAAAGTAAGATGGATTGTATGCTCTTTTGTCACTCTTCTTCTATAAAAAACAATATTTCCGTGAAAAATTCAAATGAGGCCTATACTCAATAGTGAGACCTATATACATTTCAACAGAGTTCAAAAAAGGAGGCGGTTCTCAATTCGACGGTATTTTTATGTACTTTAAACAGACATTTTTTGTGGGTAAATTGGTTTTAATGATTCTTTTTTTTGTAGGTAAATTGGTTTTAATGATTCTTTTTTATTTGTAAGCTGGTGCTTTTCATGTAGTCCCATATAAAGTTGATCAAAATTTGACTCATACTTTTGAGGTATTCTTAATAATGCGTATTTGATTAACTTCGACTACATTGATGATGTTCTCATTATATTTATATTGAAATTGGTTGTACATTTTTTTTTACAATTTGCTAGCAGCAAATTATTTGCAAAAATTTTGCTCATTGCGTTTCCGGGTTGGTGAGTTTCTACAAACAAATTATTATCACATCGTATATAAATAATTACCTCATTAAAAATTTAATAACCAACTTCTGTACGCCCGCCAAATTGTCTCATCAGATATTATCTCATAGATATTGAATAATATTCGATAAATGTTTGCTATCAATTTTAATGAGCACTCGATCTAGATGATCGAGTGCTCATTAAAATTCATTGAAGAATTGAACTCATTGAAATTTCACCTTTGAACTTCATTACACTGCAATTAGGCCATGCCGTTGATAAATCAAGGTCAAGGTCAAGTTTTTTTTTTCAAAAGAATAACAAGCGAAATTGTTTGATGTACATTGGGGATCCCAATTTGGATATTTCATATACCCCTGGGTTCGAACTCTCTTCATCTATGCACATGAATTCTTAAAATCTATTTCTGTCATAGTGCTTGCAGAGAGTGCTTGCTGACCTATAGAGAGCCAGTATAGTTACTATGACAACCTGTAGCTTTCTTTTTTTAAGTTATTTACAGGTGTTCATGGATCACTTATCATCAGATGTAAGTTCGTTAGTTACTTCAGTTTAATTTAAAAAAAAAATAGTTAATTGTACTAATAGGTTGTAGGTGTGTTCAAGTATAAATAAGCTTTTGTTAAGCTTCAGTAAAAGCTCTGTACCATCTTCGGCTATATCACCAGTAACCATCAAGTTAAATAAGCCAAGCAATGGCTTATATCCATCACAGCCTATAAAAGTCGCATAAAAGTCCACTGAACATAGGCCTCCCAATAAAATGCCCATAAGTGAGATATTTGCCATAGTTGCCACGCTTGTCAGATGAAACAATGAATGAATCAAGTCATTCATTATCTATGTCTAAAGGCGTGCCTTGGTTGAGAGGTCTATGTCTGCTGCTGATGATGATGATGATCAAAGTCTCAAAGTACATCCAAATTATTTTTACTAAATGTCAGTTATAGTTTTTTCTTTGCTCCCAATAACTGACTAACTGAATGTCTTCCCAAACGTTTCTCTTGATTAAATTCACACTATAATCCACCAATTTATATCCCACGTCATTCAAGAATGCAAAATCTAACTAAGCTATAAATTCTGTATACATCTCCATTGCCATAAGCTGCTTATAACTGAACACACCGCTAGCACGAAATGAATTTCAACTGCCTTATTATAATATGTCTTACTTTAAAATAGCATGGTGGGCTTGAAAAATTGTTGTCATACTTCGTAACACGAGTCAGAATTGATTTTTTTATATATTAAATTTTAAGTGATATAATCTCATCATCATCATTACAGCTCATCACAAGTCAGTTGCTGAACATAGGGCTCTACCAAGAAATGCCACAAAACCACGATCCTAATCCGGTATCTATCGACCTCCTGCATGCATTACCAGTTCGTTACCCCATCTAGTAAAGGGCAGTTCTAAATTTCTCTTACTGACGATGCCTCACTCGAGAACTATTATTTCCTATCGGTGGAGATATAATTCGGCCCGTTGTTAATTCAGTTAATCTTATTCTGCGGCAGAAATGCCCTATACGAAGTCAGGCAGAGAAACTCCGAGCATAGCCTTCTCTCGGTAAGCGAACTTAAGCTTCCTGATACGATACGTGAAGTCTCAAATTAATTTGTCATCACAGGAAAGTGCGAATTGTTGTCACCCCTGAGAGCTAAGATAGAATGCATGATAATAGCTTCCTTTTTTTACAAGCAGTTTGTTGATGGACACTTGTTAACGCAAGCTAAAGCTATTTAAAACGATAAGTTGTATTGTCAGCACCTTTTATTTGTTATCATACAAACCGACAACTTCGTTTTAATAAGCCTCATATTAGACTTTTTTGGCATTTAATCATTTCTCCTACAATACATTACTCTTTCACTATGAATTTCTCCTGTATCTTAGATTCGTAATATTTACCCAAATAACACATGGATTATTCTTAGTCCACACAAATACTTGTTACGTAATTCGAAACCATATTAGAATTATTATTTTTTAAACCTTCAATTTTGCTGTTAGTTATATAATGTGAGTATAAAATTATGTAACTCATAGACACCTACATCTTTTCTCGATTAAAAACGAAAATGCAGAAGTCACGCTGGAGACTAAGATACCAATTAAGTGGGTTTTCGGATCTCATCTCTCGTCATATGAAACACAGCAGAATTGTGTTAACGTTTTAAGTTAGAACGCGTAGTCCTTCCCCGTTAGAGCCGACCGGCAGCTATAATACAGCTGCAGTATAGCTTAACTACTTTATTTACTTTAAAGTGGCAGGACTTGTTTATGGTTAGAAGTCTACCTGGTTAGTAACCATTATGATTTTGTCACTGTCACTGAATAGCAATGTCTGCACTGCAGTTGAGGAGATGAGAGTTACACATAGATGAATAGAAAGCATTCTATATGATTCCTCAGAGATAATTCAATGCATTTGGAAACTTTTTTGTTAGAAGCTGCAGGTATTCATGTGCTGCAGTAGCATTTGACCATCACGTGGACTGTAAATGTTTGTCACTTCAGCTTATTATTTAATAAAAACTATTAAATTGATGGTAGAGAATGCCATAAGGCATTAAATCCCTTGGTAACTTCTTTTTGAAATTGTTTGCATTTATGGATAAAATAAATAAATATATAGAACATTTAAAGCAAACTTTCTCTTGCTAAGAAGCTACGAGTGATCCATGTAATGTCGTCGTGTTATAATCAGTGAGTTTTAATCACTTTACTAAAGTATTACAGCAAATCATAAATAACAATTACCATAATTGACTTGAACGGCGTGCGGACATTTTTAAGATGAATTATATGTTTACAATTGATATCGAGTTTATATCTATGATACATTTAAACGATTTTACATCGATAATTTGTAGTTTAATAAGCATTATAATAAAAATAAATAAGAATCATCAAAATCGGTCCACACTTAAGACATATGTCGCTAGCGTATTTATATTAAAAAAAAAACATACAGTCGATTTTTTAATCTCTTAAGTTTTGTAAATTCGGATAAAAAGACGCATCGTTACACATGTTACACATTTATATCTCACCCAGTGTTCATTGGGGTTTCACGTACTAGATTGTAAATTGCACTGTTTTAGCGTATCTAATAATTATTATGATTGGATGTAAAGACAGTCGCCGTAAATTACTCTACTCCTTTGCTATACGAAAAACAAAGCGATCTGATGATATATGCTATCCGCTGGCGGAGTCATTAATATAATTATTTTTAAGGATTTTAATATAATATGGAGCTAGAACCAAGTTCTTATTCTATATTAAAATTTTCTTAAATGATACTGTTATTTTTATTTTTCAACTTTTTTCAAAATTTATGATTCCTCCAAAGTGCACATAAAGTTATGAAAAGTACTTAGTTATGACCGAAAATTATAAAGCTCTAGAAGAAGTAAAACGATCTTTGTAAGGACTAGAATACTATTTCACTGTCGCATTAACGACGATAATACATGTTAAGCCTTCTTTTGTCAACCATAAATGTAACGTTCCAATACCAAATCTCGCGATCAATGAATCATTCCAACGAATTCAGGTGAATGTAACTTGTAGATACAGCTTCATTGATTCCTTGTAATCTTTACTTAATTTTAATTGTAATTTCAATTTTATTTTAAATACTGGCAATAATTGAATAAAACTATTATTTACGGATTTTATCGCGTTTAATTACTTTTAATTTATTTTTATTATTATCCCGACGTTTCGGGTGCTTTACAGCGCCCATGGTCACGGGGGGGACTGAGATGTTTGACGTCCCAATGTCATAGTTAGTCCGGCTACCTTCAGTTTTTTAATATTAATTTTTGGTCCGATTTACGCAAAACGAGCTTATAGTATCATGAAGTCTTGCGTAAATCGGACCAAAAAAAAAATTAATATTAAAAAACTGAAGGTAGCCGGACTAACTATGACATTGGGACGTCAAACATCTCAGTCCCCCCCGTGACCATGGGCGCTGTAAAGCACCCGAAACGTCGGGATAATAATAAAAATAAATTAAAAGTAATTAAACGCGAAAAATCCGTAAATAATAGTTTTATTCAATGTGTAGTGTTCGCGTAAATTTAAGAAATCATTACTGGCAATAATATTAACATTACTAATATTCCCTGAAGAAACTAGTAGTGGTAAGCCTAAAATGCTTTTGTTAGGTGTGGTGCACGACAATGGTGGATGGTGATTTCGAACCGAGTCGAGTCCGCACCCTACAATTAGGCTACTGTTACTTAAAACTTAAAATTAAAACCTTAGTAAAATTGCATCTTATATGCGCCCTAGCTGGGCACAGACTTCCTTTCCTTTGTTGTGAGACGTTTCACAACCTCTCATTGTGAAGCGGTAGGTCGCGCTTCTCCTTTCTTGTAGCTGGACTTCGAATATCATAAAAATATTTTTTTTATTCCTCAGCTATGTAAGTCTCCTAATGATTTTTTTCTTCACCATCAAGCACATGGTAAATTAGCACTTAAAAATTTAAAATTACATTTGAAAATTCTGTTGGGGTCAGCGAAGCTCGAACCTGTACTCGTATTACTCGCAAACTGAGACAAATGGGGCGATTAGTCCGTCGCACTGCTGTAGGGTATGTCCTACATGTCAGGCAAACAGATTTCCTTATTATGTTTTCATTTACCACCGAGCACTTTAACATACATAAACATTCACGCCTGTCACACAGAGGGGCAGGCAGACACACCTCTCTCGCCTCCTTCACATCCATATACCTACGCATACATGCTGGTCAGTTGAGGGTACTCTTAATCTGATCCATCTTCAATATATCGCCAATTTGGCCAATAAACTTTCATCTAGGCCATCTTGATTGAAATTATTGACATATTGACCCTGCCGTTCACTTCTGCAACACAAATCTGCTTTGTTAAACTTTCCAAGCATTCCTTTCTTAATCTTGATCACACATCTTGCTAACCACACTCTTTACTTATTACACAACTTTTCACTCTGTCATTAATATTTAGCCCTAATATGGAGTATATTGATGTAAAGTAATGACCACATTTTTACAGCATTTATTCTGATCTCGTGCTTCTTCTGCCACACCCAGCTTTCACTACTATACATTAAGGTAGGGACTAACACAGCATTGTGCATATAAATATGTAAGTTTTTTGACACATTCTGACTTCCTACTGAGACCAACGACTAATTCTTTACTTTAAATCATCAACACTTGAAACCAGGTTCCTTGCATTCTCTCAATCACAGCTTATAACTCAACCACTATTATAACCTTTTATAAGTCCAAAATGTTAAAAACTGTTAAATAATTTTACGTGGTAGATCCATGCTGCAGATATATTATAGTTGTAACACGAATGGGTCGGCTCAACCGGGGTAGGACCACGCTTTCTCAAAATACTGGCGTGAAATAGCAGCTTCATTCTGCTGTGTTTCGTATGGTGAGTGTAGAGAACCGGAGACCCTTCTTTCTTGGAAATGCCTTGATTCTATCTTAGTCCTCAGGGTTGACATCGCATTTACATTTTGATTCGTATTTTAGGATAAATGTAAATGTATATGGGCCACAGCATAGTATCAGGTGAACTGTGAACTGTCACCCTATAATATAAAAAATTAATATGTTGACAAATGTTAAGCCATACTAGAGCATATTAAATGGTAAGCTAGTTTAAATTTTTACTACAACTACTTACTTTTAAAAATAAGTCTATTAGTCCAATTATCCACACCAACAAAAGCATTCATTCGCAGCGCATTGGAAGCGCACGCACATCTGAGTCGTAAATATGATCTAGATCAGTTGCATTATGTTGAACCAGAACTGCGGTACAACCGGGATCACACGTGTGTGTGTGTGAGAGAGAGAGAGAGAGAGAGAGGAAGGAGATGTTTTCAGAATCAATATAGTCACTGGAGGAGAATTATTTTAATTAATAATACCAGAAAGTTAATAACATTTTATTTGTAATTAATTAAACGGTATGCCATGACGGACGGATTAACGGAGGTGGCTTGGTGGCATTTCCTGGAGGAGGCACATGTTCTGTAGTGGATTAGTGAAGGGTTGTAGTGATGACGATGATGAAATGAAAACTTAAGTTAATGAAGTAGGACACTTAAGTTAGTGAAGGGTTGTAATGATGACGATGATGAAAGGCAAAGGTCATCATCTACAGGAACTTAGTAGATAATCCAGGCTCGTCTTAGTTACATAAGACAAACCACGGTGTTATCCAGTGGATGTGTGATGATTGAAACAGAAGATGGTCAGCAATATATTTCAGTAGCAAAATAACTTGACTTTTTAATATTGAAGTACAAACAAACTTACCACTAAAAGAAGAAGAAGAAGAAAAGAAGAAGGCCTGAGATCCGTCATCATCTTTGAGGACCAAGATGGAATGCTTTACGGATCTATCTTCTCTTCTTATTCTTCTCTTCACACTTCAGATTGGAACACAGCTTTAAGTGCGTAGCTGCTAGGTGCCGGGAATAGTTAAGAGGGCTTTAGCCACTGACATTGACTCCTAGGCGGTAAGGAACATTTGCAGTCAATTTTAAACAAGCAAATACAAATGCATTGCCGCATCTAAGATAAAAATTAAAGTACCTACACACCCCACAGTTGGGGCCCTAACTCATATTTTGAGAGAGCTGCGATTTTACGCTGATAATCTGTGAGAAGACCACACTTTTAGAGAATTCCAGTGTAAAATAGTAGCATTAATAGCAGTATCAATGCTGTGTTTATTAGTGTAGAGAACCAGAGACCATTTTTACTGGAAAGAATCGTAACCTCAAAAGTAATCGTAAACCTCAAGGATGACAACGCATCTTTATTATGAATTTAATCGAGGATAAATCAGATTTCTATGGGCCTCAGCACCCACTTTTCATCAGGGTGGATTGTGTGCTCGGTTGTCACCCATAATTTAAAAACTATAAACCTCAAGCAATCAACCGCTCAACTGAAAAATCTTGTCGTCCATCCACGTACAATCCTGCTGGCAGCAAATCCTTGACGCTACATTAACGAAACTACATTCAATATTTTAGTGAATGAAACAAGAAAAAATGCGGTAACTTTATTGCCGAATGAGCAGATAAATCCACTTACTGGTCCATGTGAGATAATAAACTTATTTCAATGTGCAATAATGCGTGCATCCGACAATATTTTGTAAGAACAATCGGGTCGGTATCGAGACTCACATCACTGCTTTACGAATGTAATTTCTTAAAATACCGTAAGTTATTATTTACGTACTTGTACGTCTGGTTATAACTCATAGTTTCCATTCTTCGAAGGCTGGTTGGTAACCGCAATCACATTCCAATATCCTAAAAATTTTCTAATTCGAATAGTGCAGACATATTCATGACTTCCAATAGATGGCAAGTAAATATCAATTGCAAGCAAGCAAAAGTCAATAAGCAGCCATTTATAGAAAACGCGTGCGCAGTAATTGTATGAACTGAACTTTTCTTTGCCCCTTCTTCCATCTCGGATAGACAGACATATTTTATAAGTACATTTAGATCTTCTTTTTCAGATAGGAACAGTTGATTACAGGAAACATTTCTCTATCGCTCGCACAGATTTGCCATATTCATTACGCTTGGACGACTTTTATGGTACATTATACGGTGAATAATGTCTTCCAGGGCGAATTTCGGTCACGACGGCCTGCCTCAACGGATATTATCCATCGGCACAGCACAGGATTATAGCGCCCAAGTGTCGCAAGCACAGGTGCACTCTGTATTCCCTCATTCTCATAATCCGATGGGACGGTAAACCGACACGACCGGAAAGAGATCAGGCGCAGGACCAACGGCTTTACGTGCTTTCCGAGGCACGGGGGTGGGACACCGCCAACTTCCTGACTCCGGACAGCGACTGAGAATTTCTTGACGGGAAAACTCAATAATTGATTTTTTGGTTCAACCCGGGATTCGAACCCAGGACCTCATGATCAGCAGTCGCACTACTACAACCACTAGATAAACGAGGCGGTCACACACGGTAAATATGAAGACAAATATGCTATGAGAAAATCTATGATGAAAATCTATACTCAGCAAAAGACTTTTATAGAATACCTTTTTATAGGTAAATTAAAAATAGAAAAGTGTCGGTCTTAATCCAACGCGAAAAGGTGGAATTCGCATGTCACTGAAATATTTTTTAAGTTTTAGACGCAATTTTCCTCATTATGTTTTAGTTAACCACAAATTATTTTACAGTTGCGGAATAAAATATAAGTTATCAATTGAAAACAACTGCATTGTTAAATTAACTCTGGTCGCCTAATTAAACAATCGTACTCTTTGTTATAACTTTAAATTTCATATGTGTAGGACAGGATTATAGTGCACTGTGTGTGCTTAAGCACAGAGTGTACTCTCCTAATTGGACAGCAATCCAACATGAATGGGGTAGATCAGGCGCAGACCCCGATGGATCTGAAATTATAGTGAACGCCGATGCGTTACTCGCTTTCGGGGAGGAACACCGTCAATTATCTGACTCCAGACCGACAAAAAAATTGTAGATTAAATAGCCAATCACTAATCTCGGTCCAACCTGAGACTCGAGCCGGGGTCCACATAATCAGCAGTTACAATTACAACCACATTAAATTATTTTATCACATCAGTAAAGCCTACCTCTATCAGTACACACCACGTACAGTCATATATCACTACTATTTAATCTTTCCTATGGAAAAATGTGACTTGCTACGAGAGATTGCCATGCCATGGAGAGATTTAAAACACTTTATAAGCTCCCTAAACCCTAAATATAAATGTTGCTACATTTTAAATTAAATCAGAAAATAAAAAACATTCGCATCGTCAGACCTAATTCAGTACATTCGTGTGGGTTGCTACAAGAACCGCTCCATTTAAAACGGGATCATTTATTAAAGCAAAATGACGCAACTGACCTTTACGATGATTTATTTATCTGTACATCTGTTACAGACTACCCGGTAAGGCGGTTTAAATATTGGCTGTCTTTTTATACAGAGAGATTTTTCTTATGAGGTAATATCAGATACAGGTAGTGAGCAACAGGGTGGGAATGTTTAGGAAGGGCTACGCCCTCACAAATATTGATCTATAATTAAATGCATGAAAATAAAGAAAATTAAAAAAAAAACTTTTAAAACTTACTTAACCCATTACAGCAATAGACATAAACGTTATTTATAAAAGAAATATAATGTATGACGAGCAAAACTTTTTAATACGTTACCGATGGTAATCCGTTTTGTAAATAAATATAACATATCAATTTTGTAACCTAGATTGGTAGGCAGAGACTACGGTCTTCCATTTTTCATAGTCCTGATACACCCGCTGATACAACCTGATACAACCGCACGCACGATACAACGCTTCGTTCAAATCCAAATACGGGGTTACATCCTAGCTGACACCAATGAAATTTTTAATTGCAATTTTAAGTACTGATTAATGACATGCTCGGCGGTGAAATAAAGTATCGTGAGGAAACCGGCATGTCTACGAAATAAGAAAAAAATATTTTGAAGAGATGTGAAGGTGCCCAATACGCACTGGGGCAGTGCAGCGTACATTTCCTTTCCCTAAAACCCCCTCAGAAATGAGAGGAGGCCTATGCCCAGCTATGCGACATATACAGGCTGTATACCTTAACATGTTCCTTCGTAAAGATATATCACTCTTTAATATAATATACGTATTATTAATATATACATATTATTAATAACAATATATATATACATATACATATATATATATATATATATATATATATATATATATATATATATATATATATATATATATATATATATATATATATATATATATATAAGGGGACGCTGTGATATAAATTAACTACGAAAGGGCCCTTATTTCGACCGAAGTAAAGGCTCTCTCATAGTGTACATACGCAAAACAAAATGATCGCTTGTACTTGTAGTAGATCTTCGCATTTCGCAATGTGCCGAAAAGTGTACTTAACACTGATAACACTATTTCTATTCCGTAAGTTGTTTGACGAAAGCCCAGGGAAATCTTATATGCATTTCTCTATTTTTATACAAGTTGGGTATTATGTTATACTGACGTATTATTATCGACTCCGGTTTTTTCCCGAACTTATGAAAATTTACAAAACTATCAACGACGCACGATATTTATGTGTTACAGATTTGAAAACCACAAATTGTTTTTGTGCACAAATATTGAAAAAGGCTGTGAGAACAAATTATAATGGGTTTTTCTGACAATACATTCTTACTTGCTAGTAACTAGTAGTAAGTTTTAGTAGCTGCTGCTCGAATCAAGAAGTTATCTGTGTTTCACCCCGTGTCGCGTAAAACGCACAAAGCCGTATGTCGCGCATCTCGTCTCTCTTCGGTTCGGTATACTCGTTTCTGCCCAGATGGTTGGTCTCCGTTCAGGCTGGCCTATAGACCTGAAATTCTATCTGCAGTGCATTATTATTAGTTATATCATGGATTGCCGAAAAGTAATGCCTGATTGTATTCTTAGCACAAAGTAGTGGCTTAAATTGGGATATCTCAGGACCATGATGATTCTAAATTGAATGAGCAGGAATAATATGATTGATTGAATACTAAAAAAATAAGCAAAACCGAGAGTATAAAGCTGGTTTTAAATAAAATTGAAAGTAAATTAGTAAAAGATTTCTTTATATTATTACAGTGTCGACGCGCTAGTAAGGGATGCGTGGAGTTTCAATAGGTGGAATGCGTGGTGTGGCAACGTGTTTCCTACACGCATTACTTTAGCATTACTCCAATAACATACCGCATTCCATGTCAATCTGGAGATCGATAATGGAGATTTACGTTTCTGCAATGGATTGCAGCCTTATTTTCATTGATAAATGCCTACGCATACCAGGAAAGTACGGATTATGTCGTATGTGTGTCGAATAGACCCCCGACACTAAAAGACGGTAACTTGTTTAGGGGGGGGGTTGGGACTGCAGCCTGGAACCTAAGCCTTCAAACCGTATCAAATTAGCGGTAGGTACACATTAAAGGCAGAGAGTTACAAGATAAAGAACATGAGTGGCTGGTTGGTACGTATACTCAAACGGATGCCTGGACGAAATAGAAGCCTTAACATTTCTGTATATACGGTCCACCAAAAGACCACTGTTAAAGCCTCCCCTTAGATTACTTCGTAGTAGGGTTGGGTATTATATTGATTATGGACGTGCCACGCTTAGCAAGTAGGTTCACAACCCCATTTTTTATTGTTTGAGTTGTTATCAGGAAGAGTTCTCTGCCCATATCCTGCTTCATTTCACTCAGTCGTATCTCACAACACCCACAGGATATGGGCCACCTTTAGACCACGCTAACCACTTTTTATACGTGGTAGAGCCACGCTGCAGCTATATTATGGTTTTAGGACGAATGGGTCGGCTCGACTGGGGAAGAACCCCGCTCTCACACAATACCAGCGTAAAATAGCAGCTTAATACTGCTGTGATTCGCATAGTGAGTGTAGAGATCTGGAGATCCTTTATGACTGGAAACTAGGCATTTCGTCTTAGTCCTCAGGGTTGACATCGCATCTGCGTTTTGATTCTTATTCAAGAATAAATGTCGATGTCTATGGGCCACAGCGTCTATTAACCGTCAGGTGGACTGCGTGCTCGTTTGTCACCATTATTCTATAAAAAACGTCTTGAATGGAAAATATAACTTACTTGAAAACGCGCGGTAATTACAAAACAATAGTCCTCCAGACCGAATTTTAGTTACGGTGGCCAGTCTTATCGGAGACTAGCCATCTGCGAAAGACAGGATAATAGTGCACAAGTGTATGCGCAAACACAGGTGCACTCTCTATTTTCTTACTTTCGTAGTCCGATGGGATGGCAATTCCAGACGACCGGAAAGAGATCAGGCGCAGGACCAACGGCTTTGCGTGTTATCCGAAGCAAGAGGGTGAAATACTGCCAACTTCTTGACTCCGGGCAGCTATTAGGAATTTCTTAACAGAAAAACTCAATAACTGATTTTGGTCCGACTTGTTATTCGAATCCGAGGACTTCATTTTCGAATGACAATGTTGAGGCCCTGATTAATAATCATAACTAATTTAAAGTAATAATTACGAGTAAGTAACTTCGATAAACCAAACTCATAACAAGGTACTAGATTAAATCGCATTCACAGCGATATTTTCGAAATTTTTATTGCATAATTGCAGTGAAAACGTTAACAAATCAAAGATAGAGACGTTCGACTGCATAAACTGTAAACATTTTTAGTTTTAATTTTAAAATTTATTCCGTCGCATCTTGGGTCTAACCCGCCCCGGCTTCACCTGGATAATGTGGTGTTATTTTTGGATCCGTTATTTTTTGGAATTTTTCGTAAAAATCTCTAATGTTTCTAGGATAAAATATCGCACAGATCGCAACCACCATTACTCTATAGTTCGTCAAGTTGCAATACAATCGGTTCAGCTATTCCAAACTTTAGCCCAAACAGACGGACAGACAAAAGTTTTAAAAATGTTTATTCCTTTTTTTATAGAATACGGGTGACAAACGATCAAACAGACACCTGTTGGTAAGGGGACGCTGTGACCCATAGGCACCTATATTTATCTTCAATTAAGAATTCAAACGCAGATGTGTTGTCACCCCTGAGTAGTAAGTAAGTAAATCGGTAGTTAAAATTGCAACATAATTTATTAGTTGCAATTTTAACTACCGATTTACCACCAAATCGACGATAAAGGGAAACATCATAAAAGAGTAAAAGCAAGTAAAGTTCGCCAATATGCACTGAAGCAGTGCGGTAGACTAATTGCTCCATAATCCCTTCATAAAAAAGGGGTCCGTGCTCAGTAATGGGACGTATATAGGCTGCAACTTTAACTTTTACTGGCAATTCCAATTTTACCATAACAAAATTATAATATTATTTGCTGTGTAGTGGGGGCTTAAAAGATTTCATCACCCAGTTTCGGTGTCACAAGAAGCGACTATGAGGTACCAGACAGATTTTGTGAGTGCCCATAGATGGCGTTGTAGCAAATTCATTTATGCCAGACGTAAAATACGCAGACCAGACCAGAGAGTGGCGTAATAGGTGCGAGATATCTTGCACTGCTTTTGTTAATCCACTTACCAAGCGTTACGATTTAGGCAAATCCTGCGTACAACGGGAGAGGTTCATTTCTAGCAGTGGACCTAAATATATAATATGCTAATACGAGTAGCTATTATTATCGTATTAATGTAGTATGGTTACACAGAGTCATGTTTGACCGTACTGTATTAATACAGTGTATGTTCATCCGGTTAATATAGTCACTTTCCTCTAACTCAAAAACTACAGCCTTGTTTGCATTGATGGCTGTGTGATACGATAGCTCCTCATCGGGAAATATAATAATAAAAGGTCAAAAGGTCAAAAGGGTCTTTCATCGATGCCATTTTGACAGTTGACATTATAGTAAATATTTTAGTAAATTTTAGTATGGTGTAGTGTAGTTCGTTGTTTTTTAGATTGATTTTTCGAAGTGCTCCTAATTATTGCCAAAGCTTCTTAAATATTTTTTCTTGATGATGAAGAAGAGTTCATTTTTAATTTTTTTTATAGGATGGGATGACAAACGAGTACACAGTCCACCTGATGGTAAGTGGTTGCTACATACTGGTTGTACATCAACAAACAAAATGCAGGTGCGTTGTCATCCGTGAGGACTTATAAAAGGAAAAAGGTCTCCGGTTCTCTGCACTCACCATACGAAACACAGCAGCATTAAGCTACTATTTGACGCTGGTATTCTTTGAGAGCGTGGTCCTTCCCCGGACGAGCCTGCCCATTTGTGCTACAACTATACTACTAATATAACTGAAGCATGGCTCTACCACGTGTAGAATTTTAAGTTTAGTAATTTGCTTAACTCCACATTTTAGCGGTCATACATTTTGCAGAAACAAAAATTTCATACTGTAAGCAACCTCCGTTAAAGGAAACGAGCGTAAGTCGACAAAATAGGCAGTTAACTCAGAATTATTGATATTGAAAAGCACAAATCAGTTTTATGTCTTATTTAAATGCGATGTGTAGTGGCCGTAACTACCTCGCACAGTAAAAAGTACTGTAACCTTTAAGTGGCTTCATATTTTTCGCTTATTACAAATTTTAAATGAACCCTTTTAATATTACGTTCGCAAACATTATAATAAGGCACCAGTTTTTTTTATATGTGAAATACCACCATACCATCGAATCGTGTTGTGGCAGTGTAAGAATATCCACTACCCCATATCGTTCCATGGGGGTCGTAAGACACGACTGAGAGAAACTGAAACAGGGATTTAACTTTTATAAGCTCTAGTCGATGGGTTACCATCCCATCACGTATAATTGTAGCCAATTACTACAATATAATAAGTTAAAAAACGTTGTGGCACTCGGGGACGGTAAAGCTATTGCATAGCATTTTTATCAACTTATGCAATTATAATTATTTTATTATTTTATTTATGCAGTATTTTTTCTTATTGTTTCTATGATATTAATTCAAGTATCACTTTTTGAGCGTGGTGACCGATAAGAAAACAATTTTTTCTTCTATTGAATGAATGAGAAGTTAATATTGTTTAAAATATTTATTTTATCTTACAATACATGTAGGTTATTCAGGAATTTGTATCATTGAAATAATATATAGGTTTATGGTAATTAACGAGTTCTTCCGACAAACGATAATTTTCTATAAAGTCTGTGTTTATTAAATAAGTACTCTAAATTCACGAAAGTTGCTAGCGTGACGACGACTCATATAAATCCAAAGAATATGCTTCTTGCAATAAACTATATTATTGTTTAAAATATTTTTATTATCTTACAACACATGGAACTAGTTTACACGCATAGGTCTAGTCGCACGCACACAAACACCGTGTCGAATTGCTTGCTTGATTCGGTCGCTGCGCTCAAAGCCCGCGATAAAAGCTATGCAATAGCCTAAAAATATTTTAAAGCGAGACGCTCCGTGTAACTCAATTCTACATCAATAGAATAAACACTGCTGAACACATACCTCCCCCATAGACTTCCTCATCCATATACCAATTTGCCATTTACGAACCCACGGGATATTAAAAGATATAGAGATAGATCCCTTACGCGGCTACAATACTATGGATAAACCTTATACAAAAACTTCAAAATTTATAAAACGATGATATAAATTTTATTATAATATATCATAATATGGACATAATTCTGTCCAATAAAATGTAATTAAGCATGGTGATTTCGAATTTACATACAATAACGAATGCACTGTTTTGCTAAATATTATTCCAGGAACTAGTCGAAAGATTTATTTAGACTGATCGTAAAACACTGCTGTAAATGCAGGCTTAGCATACCAATTAGTAAGATTGGTAGTTAGAGTTACGGTGTACTAACTGATGCTCTAACAGGAGCTATATTATCCGAGCTAGGGCTGGTCGATACTGATCTGTTCATCGAACTACATCAAAGATGCTGGTTAACGTTTTCTTCATTCAGTACTAAAAAAAAATGAAATATGTGAACCCGTTAGTTGAACTCTTTTCGAGTAAATAAGTAATTTGTATAAAATTTTGTTACGTAAGGATTTTTTTATAGAAGAGGGGGGCAATCGAGCATGCGGCTTACTTGATGGTAATTAACTACCGCCGCCCATGAAAAACCGAAACACCAGGGGAATTGCAGGTGCGTTGCCGGCCTTTAAGAAAGGAGTAAGCTCTTTTCTTGAAGGTCCCTAAGTCTATCGGTCAGGATAAATCGCCGGTGCTAAACAATTCCACAGAGAAATTGTAAGAGGAAGAAAACTCCTAGTTAAACGCACAGTGGTGGACCGCCAAGCATCCAGATGGTGAGGACGGTATCATGAATTTTGACAGGATGTGCGTTCCTGAAATTTGGTGGCTTAGAAAAAATTGATTGTCTAGACTGCCTAAATATCATCTTTTAGATATGTGTTTGAATTCATGAATATAATAATATATTATATTATTATACAATGACGGCAGATGGACAGACGGTTTTACTTTACATATTAAATAAATATTATTATCTGTCTATAAAGATTTCTTTACTATTATCATTATTTCAAAATATTTGCATTTCCATTATAATAATATTTTTTTCGGATGATTTCGATTACGATGATATTAAGCGTAATAACGTTCTTAGAGAACATTAATTTATATATATTCGATGCATTATTATAGCATTTATAGATTAAAAAAAATTTACGTGTTTCTATTAGTATTTAATTTATATTTTATATCTGGTTTATTTTTGCTACGTCTAAGTTTCTACTGCCGTTTTATTTACTTGCTCATACTTTTTAATTTATTACACTGTGAATACCTTTTAGGTCGTTGTATAGATCAACACTATTATACTTTTAATTTTCGAACTGTGAACAGTAGTTATTACTGTCTATTTGTATATCTTACTGAATAAAATGCAAATAAAACGAATATTTCCATAGGGTTTTCTGAGAGAGCTTAAGAGCCTTCGCTCTTTAGTCAGCCGCGCTGCTCAAACACATGTTGCAGGCTTCCTTGATTCATCGTAATATTTATTCTATTAAAAATAAATATTTTGAAGACTTCACGGCATTAGCATTTCCTCACAATTTTTCCTTCACTGTCGAGTACGCGGTAAATTATCATTTTAAATTGCAATTCACAATTTCATTGATGCCGGCGGGGTTCCTATATTTACGACGAGCGCTGAC
Source organism: Parnassius smintheus behrii (assembly GCA_036936625.1). Taxonomy (NCBI): domain Eukaryota; kingdom Metazoa; phylum Arthropoda; class Insecta; order Lepidoptera; family Papilionidae; genus Parnassius; species Parnassius smintheus. The sequence goes on from JAUPFT010000018.1 coordinate 4,976,555, forward strand.
CTCCTGAGGTTTCTGAAATGAGAGGAGGCTTACGGCTACTGTTGGATGCAAATAGGCCGCACTTTACTCTTATCTCATAAGAGTTTGTTTATGGATGCCACATATTCACTTGCCATATTTACCACTTAATGATTTATAATCTTAATGAATTGCATTTAAATTACGCAAGAGATGTTTAAAAGTTTTTTTTTCATATTCTTACATTGTCATCCGACTCTGAGCTCTCTACAAGTCTCTAGCTCATATGGAGGTTTAAAATCAACCATCAATTCCACCCTTTCTGATTATACTCGGAAGAGAGTTCATAAAAAAGCGGCCAAGAGCGTGTCGGGCCACGCTCAGTGTAGGGTTCCGTAGTTTCTCGTCCGCCATTATGTTCGCGCTCCAGCAGCGCTCCGCGCTCCTGCAACTGCTCCCGGTAGTGGGTACTGTTGTTTCCATCCATGTTCAAAATGATTTTCCTAGAAAGTCCTTATAAAGTTCTACTTTTCAGATTTTTTTCATATTTTCTAAACTTACGGTTCAAAAGTTAGAGGGGGGGGGACACATTGTTTTTTACTTTTGGAGCGATTAGTTCCGAAATTATTGACATTATCAAAAAATGATTTTAGTAAACTCCTATTCATTTTTAAATACCTTTCCAACAATATATCACACGTTAGGGTTGAAATTAAAAAAAAAACACTTCCCACTTTACATATGGGGGGCTACCCTAATAAAACATTTTTTTCCAATTTTTATTTTACCACTTTGTCGGCGTGATTGATACACATATTGGTACAAAATTTCAGCTTTCTAGTGCTAACGGTCACAGAGATTAAGCGAGGACGGACAGACGGACAGACAGACATGGCGAAACTATAAGGGTTCCTAGTTGACTACGGAACCCTAAAAACGTGACAGTAAAAATACCTAAATACGCACCAATTTTTTTTTGTAATAAGTTTATGTTTTAAATAAAACTAGTCTTTACGGATTTTATCACATCTGTTAACTTATTTTAAGATTTTGATTTTATTATAAAAAACATTTTTACGTGGTAGAGCCACGCTGCAGCTATATTATAGTTGCAGCACGAATGGGTCGGCTCGACCGGGGAAGGCCTATGCTCTCAAATAATACCAGCGTAAAATACTATTTTAGCAGCTGTGTTTCGTATGGTGGGCGTAGAGATCCGGAGACCCTTTTTTACTGGAAGCGAGGCATTCCATATTATTCCTTAGGGGTGATAACGCACCTGCGTTTTGATTCTTAATCGAAGGTAAATGTGAGTGTCTATGGGCCACAGCATCCACTTACCACCAGGTGGACTGAGTGCTCGTTTGTCACTCTTATTCTTGAAAAACCTTTTCTAAAAAAAAAACAATAATTCATTAACAAAAATATTTAGGAGGTAAACTGAAATAGGCATCTTCTTGACAACAACTCACAAAAAATCTGCTGTTGCGGCAACTATAGCAAATATCTAGGACAATCTATATTGGAGGCCTAGTTTCAGAGGTGAACTTTTGATAAGTTGTAGTGAATGAAATTATTATTAGAATGATATACATTCTTAAAGTTTTTTTTTTAAATATATTCATAAAATTTGAAGGATGACTGAGTTTTTATATTTCTTAGAGACACTCAAAGATAATCGTCGTATGTTATTAAATATAGCAGTCTTTCATCACTCTTCTAATTTTATGATTCAACAGGAAAGGAATTTAAACTGATTATAAAGAAAAGTTCCCAGAGCTACTCCACCGACTGTAACACAAGTCTATTAATAGAGTTATACGGCAACACCGGTAGCCGGTAGAAGGCGCTTCATTAATCTTGGATTACCGACGCGAGCTTAGATGCCCTATCTCTCTTGTCCAGGACTCCCAGTAGCGATCAAAGATTATTATAAAGTTCGTATAATCTTTATAAATATTTGTCTTTAGCATCTTAGAGGGCCTACATATTAAATCATGATTTAAATAAGTTTATCTACTTTTGTTTTTTACCGCTTAATGGAGGTGTTAGTATATCGACTAATCCATGTCATCCCGTTGATCAGCAACGCTTTTCGATAACGACAAAAATTAAAAAAAAATGGCTGCCATCCCACTAGCCAAGCGTGGAAACTATGACAATTACTACTATGAGGCAATCTATGGAGGCTTACGTGTAGCGGTGGATTTTAATAGGTTGTAAAGGTAAGTTTTTTTATCCTCTCAACCCCCTAGCGGTCTCACGAGACCGCAGCCACATTCTGTCAAATCCTTAGCGATCTCACGAGATCGCACCCACCCACAGCACTTTAAATCATTAAAATTTATATTTAGAGACTACTTTTCTATGAAGAAATTGGGCATTGTAAAATCTATACAAAATTCTCTATCTTGTGGTCTAAACAAAAGTCAGTTTTTACTTCATTACAAAAATATTTTATTGTATTTTGATTACAAAAAAATTCTCTATCTTGTGGTCTAAGTCGCACGCGCCCGGCAAATCCCGAGCAGCTGTATGCGACTGCATGGAATTTTTATGGCGTCTGAATGGTTAAAGATTTATTGCTTGTTCGTTCATTAATTACAGGTTATCAAAGTAAACTGTTTAAAATAGAAGTAGATTGTTTAAAAGGTAGAGATTTTTTCCATAGTTGCCGCACTTGGCTGGTGGATATGAGACCTCAGTTTTTTGTTATTATTAAGTACTCGGTAAGGTGCTACTGCCTACCTGCTCTACATTTCCCTATATCGCCTACAGTAGAATTATCTCATGCTGTCACTAAGGTTTAAGGTTTAATTGTTACTTATTTCATTGGTACTTTAGTGCCGTCGTAGCTCAGAGGCTTAGCGCTAGCTGTAAGTTTCACAGTACACTAGCAGCCCGAGTACGATCCCGAGTACCTCGCCGGCACCAATAAAATTGTTAATTGCAATTTTAAGTGCTAATTTACCGCGTGCTCAACGGTGAAGGAAAACGTCGTGAGGAAACCTGTGTCTGAGAAATAAGAAAAAAGTTTCGAAACATGTAAATTTCGCCAACACGCATTGGGACAGCGCGGCAGACATTTCCTTGCACTAAAACCCTCTCGTGAAGGAGAGGAGGCCCGTACTCAGCAGTGGGCCGTATATAGGCTGTAACTTTTTTCAACTTTAAGTAATTTAATCTTAGTCATATAATACAAGGTGGCCCATAAGTCGTTAGAAATGTAAATTTCGAATAAAATACAAAAGGTGCGCATGAGTGGCGCGCGCGGTGTGGGGGGAGTACCGACGGTTTCTGGGAATTCAGTCGCCATGGAGCGTTTCACTGGTGCGGACCGTGCATTTTGTGTGCGCGAGTTTTATCGAAACAATGATTCGGCTACCATTGCGCGGCGTAAATTTCGAGAATATCAGAATTTACGCAACTTTAAAGACATTCCAAGTGTTCAAACGATTAAGAACTGGGTTATTAAGTTCGAAGAGAGTGGTTCGACGTTAGATAAACATCGGTCAGGTCGACCAAGACGTCGTAACGGACATCACATCACGGACGTAAGAAAACATCGATGTAGTGAAACACTCAATTCGTGAAAATCCTACCCAGTCTACTCGTAAGCGTTCCAGTGCATTAAACTTACTCTTTTTAAAGAAAAATTTACATCTGCACCCGTACAAGATTCAGATAGTACAGGAATTAAAAGATACTGACACTATCCACAGACTAAATTTCGCAAATGAAATGTTGAACCGCTTTACTTCGTTTAATAACGTGTTATTCTCTGATGAGGCTCACTTTCACATCAACGGCCATGTCAATAAGCAAAATTGTCGCTACTGGAGTTGCGAAAATCCAAATCGCAAACATCAAAAGCCCTTACATAGCCCTAAAGTGACAGTTTGGGCGGCTATGTCAGCGCATGGCATTATAGGCCCTTACTTTTTTGAGGACGGCAGAGGCCGCGCGCTTACTGTTACTTCACAACGGTATGTAGCTATGATCCAGGACTTTTTTACACCAGAGTTGCAGAATTTTCCAGGCTTCAATACGCGGACCTGGTTTCAACAAGATGGAGCAACTGCCCATACCTCTAACGTCGCTATGCCGGTCGTCCGTCAACTTTTCCCTAATAAAGTGATCTCTCGAAGAGGAGATATTCCTTGGCCACCACGTAGTCCAGATCTGACCCCAATGGACTTTTTTGTATGGGGTTATCTTAAGACTAAAGTGTACGAAACCAACCCGCGGACAATTGACGTCCTGAAAGAAAATATTCAAAGTGAAACGGCAAACATTACAGAGCTTACTTGCCGCGCAGTAACGGATAATTTTAAACGTCGCTTACAGGAGTGCCGCGATCGTAACGGATATTACATTTAGATAATGTAATTTTCAAAAAATAATTCCCATTTTATAAGGATTATGACAAAATAAAAACCTTTTTCATAATGTCATTAGTTTTTTTTAAATTATTTTTTTACATTTCAAGGGACTTATGGGCCACCCGGTACAATCATCACCATCATTTCAGCCCTTCACAAGTCCACTGCCACAAAGATGGTTCTGACCCAGCATCCATCGACATCCTGCATGTTTTACCAGGTCGTCATAACAAAAAGTGAGGGGACGTCCTATTATCCGTTTATCACTACGAGTCTGTCACTCTAGAACCGTTCCTCTTCATCGATTGGTTTCGAACTATATGGCCTACCATTTACCACTACAGCTTAATGAACTGTTGGGCGATTTTGTACATATATATGAAGTTATAGGTCACTAACACAGTTAGAATGGTTTGCTCACTACTCAAGACTTTTTTTTATAGAATAAGAGTGGCAATCCAGCACACAGTCCACAAACTTATCTGTAAACATCTACACCTATCCTCGATTAAAAATCAAAATGCAGCCGCGTTGCCATCCCTGAAGACTAATTTAAATTGCCTCGTTTTCAGTAAAAAGGGTCTCCAGTTCTCGACACTCACCATACGTAGCACAAAGCATTGAGCTGCTATTCCACGCTAGTATTCTGTGAGAGCATGGTCCTGCCCTGGTCGAGCTGACCCATTTGTACTGCAACCATAATATATCTGCAGCGTGGCTCTGCCTTCCTCATGAATCACTACTTAAGGCTAGCAAATTGACAATTGCAGTACGAAACGTTTTGCAGCTGTTCGTTATGTGTCAAAGGTTTGTATGATATATATACATGCCCTTTGAAGATTATCAAGATGTAGATTTCAAAAGACCTAAAATAATGCTAAACTTATTTAAACTCAAACTAATTTATAATTTAAAATAAAAACTAATCAAAAATCATAAAAAATTATATCCTTGACATCTTTTATTTCTTTAAGTAATAGTACATGGGTAAATAAGGAAAGTGTGTGACAAGTTAAAGTATCTTGTAATATGATAATACGTTACACTGCCGTTTTTTGTATGATGCGTGAAGTGAACCTGAGACGCATTTAAACTAAAACGAGGCGTTCTATCTCAATCATCATGGGTGCATTTTGATTCTTAATGTTTTAGATTGGGCCACAGCATCCACTGGTCATCAGGTGGTCTGTATGCTCGTTTATATAGTTTAATCTATAAAATAACGTAATTAGTAAAAACCAACTTTATTGCTAACGTTAGTACTAAAAAGGAATAAAGACATATGTATTTTTTCACGCTTAATATATAAAATAACGTAATTAGTAAAAACCAACGTAATTGCTAACGTTAGCACTAATAAGGAATAAAGACATATGTATTTTCTGCCCATATTCGCATCTGTGGTAAAAGTACCACGCAATTATTCTATGCCTTATTATAATAATAATATATGAGACGATTCGTCATAACCGAATAACTGCCACGTAATATTTCACCCGAGTTCTTATTGTTCGTAGGACTTCCGGTCATATTTCCATAGCGCCCTCCTTGTTATATTTTACGCTATCTTTGAAAGGCTAGATTTATCATTAGCGGCCTTAACAGACATTTTAGTATAGTTTATTCTTAATCTGTGGATTATTATTTAAAATAATTATTAAACAGATTTAGAGCAGGCAATAGTTTATATACTATGTGGATCTGCGTTCGATCTCTAGTGCCAGAATTGATGATATTTTAAATTTATTGGGTGTTTTTGACCTAATCAGTCAAAAGTGATAGACATCAATTTAACACCTTGGCTTCGTCTTCCACGGTAAACAAAAAGAAACATCACATGGTGTTTGGTAATACGAGTAGAGTAGGGTATCCCGCGCCGCACGAGACTTAAATGTCTACTGTATCAGGGTGGTCACTGTCATTTTGTAGTTAAACTTCTTTACGCTCGCTTGACTTGGGGAGTAAGCTGGCGAAAGCGTGACGAAAGCGTTACGAAAAGCGTGATCGGGCGAGGTGAACGTGAGTTGAGTGGGGATATAAAGATTAAAGTTCATTATTGGTGAAATTTGTGGTAAATAATAATAAATTATGAAAGGAAGGCGATAATAAATTTAAATATTTGTAGAAAATTAATATATGTCCTACATGTATACATCTAAATCTTATTTAGTTTTATAAGTAGTTATAATATTTACAAACATAATACATACGGATAAGTACCTTAGCATCACATTTGTAAATCATTTCTTTAATTTCCTCTCAAAGAATCAATATTTGTCAAAAAACAATTCCAGGTGTATATTACAACAAATGCCAAATAACTAAAATACGAGTAAATTAACACTGAGCATATGGTGTCAGCTCAGATTTAATGTTCAAAATTTATTTGATGTGATGTGATATGATAATTAATATACTTACAAGGTTTGTATTTATGTATAGATATAGTAATATAACTTATTAATAAAAACCTAATTTACTTAAACAAACCCATATATTAATTTATTTTACAAAAAGAAAATGAAAAGAAGTCTGCGAGCAAAATTTTATTAAAAGTCAACAAAGTCTCAAACAAAGGTGATTGCGGAGCGCGGCGGTTGCCATCCCCAACTCGGCTAGACCCTTCCGACTTAGCAAGTATCGTTGTGTGCGTGTGGCTCGTGCTTACAAGTCCGTACTGTCACGTGCCAGGGAGGTACACATATTAGCGGAGTTACGTACATTTCTTAGAAGATGGCCTACTATTCTGTTTTTACTATGGTATTACGATGTGTCGTTTTCCTTCCGCGACATAAACCATAACAGCAATGGAGTCATAGACCAAAGCCGCCGTTGAGGAACCTAGCAACCTGCAATTATATATTCTTTAGCTGAGTTCAGGAAGGCTGGTGCGATTCCAATATGTAAAAGTATTTACCAATAAAAAATGTTAGCGACTAAAATGATTAAAAACGACGTGATTTTTTATTTTTATTTATTTAATAAATATAAAAAGTTTTGCCCGCGCTACTATTTTATCGTGGAGATTGTTTACAGTTACAGTAGTTACAATGCAGTACATTTTAGATGGTATAGAAATTAATGTATTTACATACATTAATTTCTATACCATCGAACTATGAGACACAGGCACAGTAATCTTGCCCTGCGCAGCTAACTCTCCGTTTAAACAAGCTGCCGTGACCAAAATTTGGTCTTGATGAGATTATAATGGCCACATCACGAAAGGGTTGGTTATACCGAAGGAACGCTAAAAGGCTACAATTGGAGAACATTTTTATTAGTACCAAGCATTCCATCTCAGTCTTAAGTTAATAGAGCACCCTTGGTAGAGTCACGCTGCAGCCATATTATGGTTGTAGCACGAACAGGTCGGCTCGACCGGGGAAGGACCACGCTCTCACAGAATACCAGCTTAAAACAGCAGCTTAATACTATTGTGTTTCGTACGGTGAGTGTAGAGAACCGGAGACCCTTTTTTACTGGAAACGAGGCATTCCATCTTAGTCCTCAGGGGTGAAAACACATGTGCGTTGATTCTTAATCGGGGATAGATGTAGAGGATGTCTATGGGCCACAGCATCCACTTACTAGGTGAAATGTGTGCTCGTTTGTCATCCTTTTTTTTTTAAAAAACCTGCAATTTTATTCTTAATCGATAATAGATATAAACCTTGTGTATATATGAGACACAGCATTTTAATTGTCACCATTTGAGTGACGGTGGAAGAATACAATCCTCTACATCATATAGTATCGTTGGTGTGGTAAGAGGTGCCACAGGGAAACAAGCCATGAGAAGGATTGCAGCTTCTACCCAAAAAATTAGGTAGGAAATAAAAAACTTCTAATGCCTACCCGCTTGGTACCTAACTGTGGCAAATATCCCACTCTTAAGATAATCTATGGGGAAATCTATGATCTACAGTAGACTTTGATAAGCACAGTTTTATACGTGGTAGGGCCATGCTGCAGTTATACAGTTATATTAGGTAGTAGTATAGTTGTAGCACGAATGAGTCAGATCAACCGGGGAAGGATCACGCTCTCACAGAATACCAGCGTAAAATATACATAAGCATGGCGGCCTAATGCTGCTGTGTTTCGTATGGTGAGTTTTGAGAACCGGAGACCCTTTTTACTGGAAACGAGGTGTTGGCGACGCGCCTATAAGAATATTTCAGTTTATCAAGTCAACCGATGACAAATAACTTTTCAAAGACTCATTGTCCAATAGAAATGTTCTGATAAGAAAATGCTTAGTTAAATCTTAAAGAAATGTCGAATTAATGGTATGAAGGTCTTGGGTTCGACTCCCAGGCCGGACTAGTTTACTGTTTTCTAAGTGATATCTTTCAATAAATTCATATAGGGAATTTTATGATATAAATTATGTTACCGGATTTGTTCCCCGGTTGAAATCGTCTTTCCAACGATGTAAATTCAAGGGAATATTGGAGTGAAGTTAGAGATCGGATTTGTTCCCCGGTCGAGATGATCACTCTGTGCATAAACAGAATTAACGGAAATTAATTGCATAAGTATTGTCTTGTATACGTTTGATATGTTTGTACGAAAACAAATGCCTATTTGTTATGATTGATTAATGAAAACATTCACTTGTATTGTTATCTAATAAGAAACATGATAACTGATAAGAATCTTATCAGAGATAGTTTCCTACAGTTTGAAAATTATGTAGAAGCACTTATTTATCTAATATTGTTAAAATTAGTGTATTTCAGACTTTCATTTTTTCTGATAGCCGAGAGCCGTGCAAAGTTAGTTGTTCAAATAGTGTGAGTTCACGGAAGCACGCTGGCCACGCCCTTAGGAGGCCGAATATGTAAAAATTTAAAATGTTTGTAATTTCAGCAATTTATGTAAAAATGACCTGTAAAACATTTCAGGTTGATTGTACGTGCTAAAAAGGTGAATTCTGTGTTATTTTTATGTAAAAATTCCTGTGCATAAGTGAAATAATGATAGTTTTGTATAAGAAATTTAAAAGTGTTTTAAATAGTGAAATAAATAGAGAAAATGTAAATTAAACTATTGAATTAGTAAACATATGTATAAATTCAAGTGGGAAACATTGTTTTAACTTTCTGTGTTAAATATTTAAGAAGTTTGGACTTTGGATTTGTGATTAAAATAGGCATATTTTGTTTTATAAATTAAAGGATTTTTGTGATACGAAAAAATAATGTATATCATGGTGTAGATATTGTTTTGTGCTATCTAAATAGATAACTTGTATTTGTGTATGACTTATGTGAATAAAGAAATTAAGTGAAACGTGAGAGAGTAATAGTACAAATTCATGTTATTAAGTTGCGCAGGCACGCGAATGGCGCGGCTCACTTTCGCGTATAGCTCTGGGGGTAGCTTAGTGAACGGGTTTTATTGCAATTCGTTCGGGGAAATAGTTCGGGGAATTAGTTCGGAAAAATATGAAAATCCTTCAGGAAAAGTGAAGAACCAGCAGTCAATAAGAAGAAAAAGTGTAGGGAAGTGATAGGGAAAAGTGATTACTCTCTCACGGAACGGTTTGAAGATAATTGCTGTTTTATTCCCAAGTAATTCATCCCTAAAGTTATACAGTCTACATCGAAGAATTAAGGCGTCGGGACCGGGACGACTTCGGAAGACCCGTAATCCCCGTCTTAACCTACTTGCTGAAAAAGAAAGAGGTTATCGCCCTAGTGTGTTACTCCGTTGCGGAGATCACATACGTTGTTCCCGAACCCAACGTAGGCATTATAGGAGGCCGGATTGAGAGAAGCCTCGATTCCTCCCTTCTGTTTCTTAATCGAACGTTAACTTCCGAACCTGTTTCCTTTTCAATTGGCCCTTGCGAGCCGAATTCTTTTTCAATTGGTCCTTCGAGCTGGATTCTTTTTCAATTGGACCTTCGGAGCCGGATTAAAAGGACCACCCGAACCCCGCCAGCTGGATCAAGGAACCAGCTGTGGACTGCTGGTTGTGGAAAAGAAGACCTTCGGAGCCGAGTGAAGATCAGCAACCGAAGGAAGCCGGAGGTTTGAGCTGAAGCAATAGGACCAAAGGCCAGAAGACCAGGACGTCAGCGCTGAAGGACTGGACCTGGAACTACCGGAAGAAAGAAAACCGGGATTGCGGCCTGGGGCGTGTGCTCGCATGGGACACGTATCGCAGCCGGGCGCAGGTGTCTTGTGAAGGCACTCATCGTGGCCAAGCAGGGCTTGGCATTTTTCCTGTCGGGCAAGCGTGCTCGGCATTTCCTGTCGGACGACCGTGTCCGGCATTTTCCTGTCGGGTCATCAGGGTGCAGGAAGAAGCATCCACCGCTGCTGCTGCCAGGCGAGGGTGCGCGTGGGCACCTGACTGCATCGCGGCCGGAGGAGGGCGCTCGGACGAGGCGTCACCGGCAACTGGGCGGCGAGCACAGCATACATCCCGACCACCTAACGGTGCCAAACGGTTGGGCTCTGGCACAACACCTTCGGGTGGAGCAGTTCTCTCGAGCGAGACTGCGCTTGCACTACCGCTCGACTGTTTCGTCATATTCCTTGGCGGGACAGTTCCTAAACCTTTCCTCCATTCCATTCCTGCACGACTCCATCCCTGGACGGCTCACCTCGGTAGGCCCCGTCCAGGATTGATAGGGCTGATAGGGCTGTTAGGGTGGTAGTAGGGTTGTAGGGTTGGGAGATAAGGGGGGGGGGGGGAGGGGTAGTGGTGTTAGGTTGGGGTGTAGAAGGGTTGTAGGTAAGGGGTTGTAGGGACCGTAGGGACAGTTAGGGACCGTAGGCCAACAATCACCTTCCTGCAAGATGAAAAAGGCACAAGACCAGACAGGGAGAAGCGAAGGGAGCAGGACAAGGACAGGGCTCTCAAGAAAAGCCAAAGAAGCGGAACCATCTGGAGCGACCACAGCTACTGCGTCAAATGGAGCAACTCCTTCAAGTGGAGCCACCACCGACACGTCCACATGCACGTGGGACTCAGGGACGTCCATGGCAACGACAAGCAACAGGACGGACACCAGTGGTACGCAGGCCAGCACCGCACAACAATCCGTTATTTCCAGGAGTGAAACGGTGGTCGAAAAAGTAGGTCAAAGGATCGAAGAAGCGGCATCGTCAAGGACAGTAATCGGGCACACTAGTGATAAAGGGTCACAAAGAGGTAGTAGGTCATCGCGATCGGCGAGGCTGAAAGCCGAATTAGAGGCGCGGATTAAATTCGAACGCTCAGAGCTCGAACGAGCACAGGCAGCTGCTGCCTTGGCCAAGTCTCAATTGGAGTTGGCACGACTCAACCGAGAAGAGGAGATCGACTCGAGTGAGGATGATGAAGAGCGGAATACTCAGGTGGAACCTTTCGTAAGGAGTTGGGTTCAGCAGACCATAATGAGCGCGCCGGTTAGTGTAGCACAACCCGATGTTACTGATAAGGAAGCGTGTAAAGGATCACGCCGCAAAGGGGCGGAGATCGAGCGCAACCAAGGAAATGCACAGAAAACACACGCGAGTGAGGTGTCAGAATTGACCGAAGCAATTGTGAGTGCAATAAAAATAGCTGGTAAAGATAAGTCTTCCCAGCTTCATTTCCTCCAGGAATTACCGGTGTTCGATGGACACCCGGGTGAATGGATAATTTTCAAAACGGTGTTTGAAGACACGAGAAGCCAATTTTCAGGGGTGCAAAATGTCGCACGCCTTAGGAGGGCATTAAAGGGCACCGCTAAGGAAGCGGTTAAGTCGTTGTTGTTTACTTTGTGTGAACCGGAAGAAATAATGAACGCTCTCGAAAGAAGATTCGGTAGGGTTGAGATGCTCATTCTAGCCGAAATCGAGAATGTAAAGCGTATGCCAAGATTGGCAGAAGATTGCCGGAATATAGGATCTTTTGCAAGTCGTATTACGAACGTGGTTGCCACGATACAAGCGTTGAATCAACCACAGTATTTATACTCACCGGAGTTAGTGAGCCGCATAGTGGAGAAACTCGGAACTATGATTAAGTTTAAATGGTTTGAATATCGAGCTCAGTATCCTTTGGAGCCAGAGCTACAAAAGATGGCCAAGTTTTTAAATTTATTGAGTGAACAATTTGGAACGTCCTTAGGCAATGAAAATGTGCCTGAAAAAAGGAAGCGTCCTGAATTCAGGAAGCAAACTGTACACACTACAAAGGGAGGTGTACGCAGCTGTGCCGTGAGAGAGCGCTATATGCGCCGAAGCAATTCGAGCGAGCGTCTAGAACGCCGAAATAATAAAGGGCACAACCGACAAGTGGTTATGACAACGCAGGACAAGCCTGTAAGTCGGGTAACACATAAGTGTGTTATATGCAACAAGGAGCACTCTATAGTGAGTTGTTACAAGTTTAAGGACATGAATATTCGCGAGAAATGGGAAGCGGTCAAAAAAGCGAAAGTATGTTTCCAATGTTTGTCACCTAACCATAGGAGGTTAGAGTGCAAAGCGAAAAAATGTGGTGTAGAGGGATGTAGAATGTCACATCATCGAATGCTACACCGATACCCCAATGAAAAAACCTCGCCACAAGGGGACGAGGGGGGTAAAGATGCTCAGATTACAACTGTTAGTACAGTGAATGCACTGGCATGTGCATACTTAAAGATTATACCGGTCGAGTTTTATGGACCTAGAGGAAAGGTCAAGACAACAGCTCTTCTGGATGAGGGATCGACCATGACACTCATAGAGGAGTGTATGGCTCAGAAATTAGCGCCTCGCGGACGTAAAGAGGGATTACGTATAGAAGCCGTGGGAGGTAAGCGAATTAACGACGACAGTTCGTATCGCTTAAACGTTAAGATAAAAGGCATTTACTCGAGCGACTTAGAAGAGATAAGTGTACAAACAATTAAGTCACTTAACCTTTCTCCTCAGTCGGTAAGCCGAGAATTATTGCAACGGTGTTCTCATTTGACACCGATTAAGGATGAGTTGATGTATGAGAGGTCCAAACCTACCATATTAATTGGTCAGGACAATTGGCATCTCATAGTTACTCGTGAATTAATTTCAGGAGGTAAGAACCTACCTGTAGCATCGCTCACCAAACTTGGATGGGGTTTACATGGTCACATATCGGGTGGTATTAAACCGATCAAGATCGTTAACCACATTTCCACCAAGAAGGAGGAAGATATGGATAAGTTGATCAAGGATTATTTTAGTTTGGAATCTCTGGGAGTGTCGGCTAGAAAGCCCGCGAACGACCCAGAAGAACGAGCTTTAAGTATTTTGAACAAAACGGTACGTCATATACCTAATAATAGGTACGAGACTGCTTTGTTATGGCGCACAGACAATGAGTGCATGCCGTCGAATAGAGTGCAGGTTGAAAGTCGCCTGTTAAAATCGCCAAAGGGCGTAAATGCGTTAAGAAAGCAAGAACCGTTAAGTCTACCCGACTACGGACGATTTAGCAGCTTTAAGAAATTCCTTGGGGCAACTACACGCACCTTACAAGCGGTAGATAAATTCAAGAGTTTAAGAAAGTCGGTTAAAGGACCCGACGACGCAGCCGAAAAGTCGGTTATGTGTTCCAACAAAGTTTTAGCAAAGTCGGTTAAAGGACCCGATGGCGCGTTGGACATAGCGCTCTTGAAAAAAGCGGAATTATTAATTTGGAAGTTCGTTCAAGACGAGTGTTTTTATTCGGAAATAAAATGCTTGAAAGCAGGCAAAAGTGTTGAAAGAAGTTCACGCTTAAGTAAATTATCTATGGAAATAGGAGAGGATAACTTACTCCGTTTAAATGGACGTTTACCTTTCAAGTCTAATTTGACCGAGGAAAGTAGAAAACCTGTCATATTGGACGGTAAACATGAAATCGTTAAAATGATGATTAGAGAAGTTCATCATCATTTTGGACATGCCAATCACCAGACGGTGATGAATGAGGTGAACCAGAAATTTTATGTCTTGAACTTACGTAATGTAGTACGAAGTGTGTCACATCATTGTCAGTGGTGCAGGACATACAGGTCAAAACCGCAGAACGTGCCACAAGGAAATATTCCTCTGGAGAGAATAGCTCATCATGAACCACCTTTTACATGCTCAGCTGTGGATTATTACAGAGCACACAGTAAATTCCAGGCCTCTGGTAACATTCAGTATGGATAGTCCTGAAGAGGGTTTGACACCCAATCATTTTCTTCTGGGACGCTCATGTGCTCATAGCCGACCATTTTTGGACAAGGTGGCTGAAGGAATACATGCCTACCTTAATACCGCGAACAGGTAATAACGGAAAGTTCATGGAACCTAAGGAAGGCGATATTGTTTTGATAATAGATCATTCGTTGCCACGAAATACGTGGCCGAAAGGCAAAATTAGTAGAACGTTACCGGGACCAGACGGTCACACCAGAGTGGTTGACGTCATTACTAGCACAGGTATCTTGAGGAGACCTACATCCAGAATAATAGTCCTGGTACCCGCGACGCCTCCCAAATGATGGTGCTAACGCACGGGGGGGAGATTGTTGGCGACGCGCCTATAAGAATATTTCAGTTTATCAAGTCAACCGATGACAAATAACTTTTCAAAGACTCATTGTCCAATAGAAATGTTCTGATAAGAAAATGCTTAGTTAAATCTTAAAGAAATGTCGAATTAATGGTATGAAGGTCTTGGGTTCGACTCCCAGGCCGGACTAGTTTACTGTTTTCTAAGTGGTATCTTTCAATAAATTCATATAGGGAATTTTATGATATAAATTATGTTACCGGATTTGTTCCCCGGTTGAAATCGTCTTTCCAACGATGTAAATTCAAGGGAATATTGGAGTGAAGTTAGAGATCGGATTTGTTCCCCGGTCGAGATGATCACTCTGTGCATAAACAGAATTAACGGAAATTAATTGCATAAGTATTGTCTTGTATACGTTTGATATGTTTGTACGAAAACAAATGCCTATTTGTTATGATTGATTAATGAAAACATTCACTTGTATTGTTATCTAATAAGAAACATGATAACTGATAAGAATCTTATCAGAGATAGTTTCCTACAGTTTGAAAATTATGTAGAAGCACTTATTTATCTAATATTGTTAAAATTAGTGTATTTCAGACTTTAATTTTTCTGATAGCCGAGAGCCGTGCAAAGTTAGTTGTTCAAATAGTGTGAGTTCACGGAAGCACGCTGGCCACGCCCTTAGGAGGCCGAATATGTAAAAATTTAAAATGTTTGTAATTTCAGCAATTTATGTAAAAATGACTTGTAAAACATTTCAGGTTGATTGTACGTGCTAAAAAGGTGAATTCTGTGTTATTTTTATGTGAAAATTCCTGTGCATAAGTGAAATAATGATAGTTTTGTATAAGAAATTTAAAAGTGTTTTAAATAGTGAAATAAATAGAGAAAATGTAAATTAAACTATTGAATTAGTAAACATATGTATAAATTCAAGTGGGAAACATTGTTTTAACTTTCTGTGTTAAATATTTAAGAAGTTTGGACTTTGGATTTGTGATTAAAATAGGCATATTTTGTTTTATAAATTAAAGGATTTTTGTGATACGAAAAAATAATGTATATCATGGTGTAGATATTGTTTTGTGCTATCTAAATAGATAACTTGTATTTGTGTATGACTTATGTGAATAAAGAAATTAAGTGAAACCTGAGAGAGTAATAGTACAAATTCATGTTATTAAGTTGCGCAGGCATGCGAATGGCGCGGCTCACTTTCGCGTATAGCTCTGGGGGTAGCTTAGTGAACGGGTTTTATTGCAATTCGTTCGGGGAAATAGTTCGGGGAATTAGTTCGGAAAAATAAGAAAATCCTTCAGGAAAAGTGAAGAACCAGCAGTCAATAAGAAGAAAAAGTGTAGGGAAGTGATAGGGAAAAGTGATTACTCTCTCACGGAGCGGTTTGAAGATAATTGCTGTTTTATTCCCAAGTAATTCATCCCTAAAGTTATACAGTCCACATCGAAGAATTAAGGCGTCGGGACCGGGACGACTTCGGAAGACCCGTAATCCCCGTCTGAACCTACTTGCTGAAAAAGAAAGAGGTTATCGCCCTAGTGTGTTACTCCGTTGCGGAGATCACATACGTTGTTCCCGAACCCAACGTAGGCATTATAGGAGGCCGGATCGAGAGAAGCCTCGATTCCTCCCTTCTGTTTCTTAATCGAACGTTAACTTCCGAACCTGTTTCCTTTTCAGTTGGCCCTTGCGAGCCGAATTCTTTTTCAATTGGTCCTTCGAGCCGGATTCTTTTTCAATTGGACCTTCGGAGCCGGATTAAAAGGACCACCCGAACCCCGCCAGCTGGATCAAGGAACCAGCTGTGGACTGCTGGTTGTGGAAAAGAAGACCTTCGGAGCCGAGTGAAGATCAGCAACCGAAGGAAGCCGGAGGTTTGAGCTGAAGCAATAGGACCAAAGGCCAGAAGACCAGGACGTCAGCGCTGAAGGACTGGACCTGGAACTACCGGAAGAAAGAAAACCGGGATTGCGGCCTGGGGCGTGTGCTCGCAAGAGGCACGTATCGCAGCCGGGCGCAGGTGTCTTGTGAAGGCACTCATCGTGGCCAAGCAGGGCTTGGCATTTTTCCTGTCGGGCAAGCGTGCTCGGCATTTCCTGTCGGACGACCGTGTCCGGCATTTTCCTGTCGGGTCCCTCTCTCGGGAAGGAAAGAGGAGCTGCCGCTAAAGATACGCGTGCACCTAAACCATAAAAGAGCGCTGAGGAAGCTCTGGGCGCGCACTCGCTGCCCTAGAGTAAAGAGAAAGCTAAACACCTTATCAGACGAACTGTCGGTTGCAATACAGGCCCACAGAGGAGAGGTTGCGGAGATCACATACGTTGTTCCCGAACCCAACGTAGGCATTATAGGAGGCCGGATCGGGAGAAGCCTCGATTCCTCCCTTCTGTTTCTTAATCGAACGTTAACTTCCGAACCTGTTTCCTTTTCAATTGGCCCTTGCGAGCCGAATTCTTTTTCACGAGGCATTCCATCTTAGTCCTCACGGGTGACAACGCGTCTGTATTTTGATTCGTAATCGAGGATCGATGTAGATGTCTATAGGCCACAGCAACCACTATTAGGTGGACTGTGTGCTCGTTTGTCACCCTATATATATCTTATATATCTTATAAAAAATGGACTGATGAATTATGTCAAGCGACGAACAAACATACCGTTTTGTAATTCCAATTATATATAATGATGAGATCTACATATTTTTTTACTTTTTATTTTATTAAAAAAAAGGTAAAAAAATATGTAGATCTTACTATAAAGCATACATAACAAAGAAAGCACGACGTACAAATCATTACAATCCAGCCGGAACGATTTAACGCTGTACTAATTACTTAAATTGTTTTGGACGAAATCTATTATTATGTTCAAAGTAATTAATAACTTTTAAGTAATTAAAGTCAATGTTCATGTTCTCACGTTAACTAGATTAGGTATTGTAATTAATCCATATTTTGACAGGTAATGTACTAAGAAGAACATCGGCAACAATTTTCTATTAAACATTCGTTACAATAATGTGCATTCTTTTTAAAAGCAATTAAAAAAACTGTCAGTAGGACTGCTCGTCAGATGTGGAAACTTTTTTCAACGCAAATATCAATAACAATGTTGGAAATATATACAGAATGGGTCCCACATATATGCAATAAATGAAACCATATACTTGTTATCGCCTTTGCTGACGATATACAAAAAATGAACGTAATCGGTCCAGTAATTAGGTCAAAAAGTAGAGTTTTAATTTTAAGCAAATTAGAACACTCTATAGAATTGGGTCACTAAGTCAATGATTCAATGAACTTGAATGAATCCTTGAACATTAAAAAGCGACGTTGCCACGCAGTGCAAACTATTGGTATTGCGACATATCGACAGCGCTGTCTTTTGTCGGCGTGCCACCCGCGTGCAACGTTGTCACTCTTCAAAGGGGTCAAGGTACGTTGTCTAAACAGAGTGTTCACTTTTACTGAATTTATTTTAATATTTATTTTGTTTGAAAATTTCACTTTTTTATTTTACGGGTTTTAATTTAATATTTAATTTTTCTACACTTCTACGGACTAATATTACTTGTGGTTTCATTTATTGCATATATGTGGGACCCATTCTGTATATAATACTTTGTTTTTGTCATTCATTTTCCTACCTAAACATTAAGTATATTAAGTATGTACTTACTATTGTACTGTACAGTGATTTTACAATCAATCAATTCAAATAATGATTATCGAAAACACAATTAAAATAATGCACAGTACCTACCTACTCGTATATACAAAATAAATTTTTCAAGTGGTCAACATAACTTCACCCATCCAAAACATCCAACACGCATATTTAACAGTTGAGTATATACAATTTATTAGTGCATATTATATGCGTGTACATATACACAGGCCGCTGTAAGTATTACACATCGCTACTCGCTAGTCTGGAGCACTACGTCACGAGCATGTCGAGGTCATCGGTGACGCGAACCCGTAAGTTTTCCCCTACCAAAAATCGCTCAACGCGGCTTAAGAAGTCACCATTATAAATATAGTTCATCACAAATACACTGCTAAGCATATGCCTCTTCCAAAGACTGTCGTAAACATATAGTCCTGGGTCACCTGCATCCATCAACTCCACTTATCGCATTTTGACGTGATAAGGTTGTCACACCATTTAGTGAATAGCTCCTTCTATTCAATAATTTGTATTTTTTGTTTGCCTCAAACGGGAGATATCTGGATGTCGACAACAGCGCCAGCTATCGGGTTGAATTGTGAATCTAAACCATCGAGAGACCCATTCAAATGCATACAAAAAAAAATCATTATAATCGATCGAGCTGTTTTTGAGTTTTAGCGAAGACAGTAATTGATTTTTATTTATATAGAAATAGATTATTATATAATAAATACGTCATGAAAGTCATTTCTTTTTATTTGCCACTGTTTTGGATAACATCTCTGTCCTGGGAAGAACTAGCCAGAAACTGCGGGATTAAATTGTTTTAAACATAATATATAACTTTACAATAATTTTGTACAATTTTTTCATGTGAAACTTAATAAAACAGCATCAAAGTCTGGCTTACCCACAAGCTAACTAGGCTCGAGGCTTGGGCGCATGGTTTAAGAAATTTCTGTCGCATTTTCCACGGGAAGTAGGTACTTAGATAAATTGTTCGGATTAATTCCAGCCACCAAATTCTACCAACGCACATCGGGACAAAACTTTTGGTACCATCTACACCATTTGGATGCTTGGCGATCCACCATAACTGTGCGATATACTAGGAGTTTTCTTCCTCTCAAGACTTGTTCTTGGAATCATCTACCACCGGCGAGTTTTTCAATACGGTTTAGACACCCTCATGAAACGAGCTCAATCCTTTTTGAAAAACCAGCAACTTACCTGTAACTTAATTCCCCTGGTGTTTCAGTTGTTCAAGAGTACTTGGTCGACACTTACTATCAGGTGTTCCGCGAGTTCGTTTCCTTCTATATAAAGAAATAGTTACTACAGATCATAATTATTGTAATACTAGAAAATAAAGAAATATCACATAATTGAATATTTAAAAAAAAAAACTATATCTATACACGTTACTTATCATATAATTGCGAAAGAACTTAGTAAACCTAACAGATAAAGTGACTGCATCATAGCTTAGGGTTTTCGGAATTCTAAAACTCTAAATCAAGCACTGTCCAGCATGGTGAACAATCATGTCGATTCCTCGAGAGATATAACCTCCCTTCTTCCATTAAATATAACTAATTCGCTGTAAAGTTTTTTACTCTACCTCTAATACGATTTTCTTTGTTACTTCTTAATATATATAAATTACGTGTCACGTTTTTTGTCCGCGATGGACTCCAAAACTACTTAACTGATTTTAATCAAATTTGCACACTGTGTGCAGTTTTGTCCAACTTGAGAGATAGGACAGTTTTGAGCGACCCATGAGCGACCCACAATTTTTTTTGCGAATTTAAGGACTTTCGCAATGGGTCGTCGAAAACGGCAGAACAACGTATTTCTGGCAAGCTAGTATATTATATTTATATTGTGCTCAAGTATTACCTATCTTTTTGTGATTGACCTTTCTCATATGGGTAAGTCCTGGTTTCATTTTTATAGGTATATACAATATGTAAAGTTTATTTAAACTATATTTTATACCTTATCTAACTAAGAAGTCACATTTAAAGGTTACGCATATTATAACTTGAACTTAAGGTTCTATATTCCCAAGAGCATTAATGCTTAAATAAATTTTGCTATTAAAATCACGCAGGCGTTTTTTCATTTGAAGTATTTTTCACAACTCTTTTAGAGACCTGGGGACTTCAATTCTATTTTTATTATTATTTTACATAAAAAGTTGTAATTAATAAATGAAAATTTTCCTTATGACGTTATTACATTTGGGTAACTTCGCTTATTTTCGGCGATAGTTGTAGAATATAGTGTAAAAATATCCACTGCGCAGGAAATATGAAATTGCCAATAATCATTGAGAGTCTTTAATAGCACAACTTAGAACAGCTAAGAAGGAATGCATCGTTACCTTAAAAAGGGTCTCAAGTCTCTAGTTCTCTACACTCGCCTATTTCCGCATATTTTTTCTCGCATATTTCATTCTCGCATATTTCCGTAAAACGCTTTCCCGGCTGCCTAATAAAATTTGAACTTTCTGCCCATTAAAAACTATATTATAAGAAACATTGCTTATAAGATTATAATATTTTTATTTTTAATTATGATATTAATTCTATAAAACTAATAAAAAACAAAACAACACAAATTACCCCTGGTGGGACTCGAACCCACAATCCCCGGCTTAGGAGGCCGATGCCTTATCCATTAGGCCACAGGGGCTGATAGTACCAATGGTCAATTCAATGTATTTATCGTAATGGCTACTAATTTTAAGAAATAATATATTTATTCACTATTTTTTTTAAATAAAATAACAAATTATAAATTTCAGATTTCCTTCATTATGATGAAACAAATATTAACCGGTACCTTTTTTATGTAATGTGGTGAAGTTTTTTCTCGACATTAAAGAAAGAAAATTTAATTGTTAAATAGCTATGTTTATTGTATTGTTATTGCAGATTTTTCTAATTACCTAATAGAATAAGAGTGCTATCTATCAGGTAATAGGATTCAAAATGCAGATAAATGTGTTGTCAGTCAGTCTCCGAGACACTCACAACACGAAACAGAGCAGCATTATATACTTGCATCTATTTAATAAATACAGAATTTATAATCATATACTCAAGTTAAACAGATTGAATGACATCCAGTTTTTAAAATAATTTTGTCTTTGTCTAATGATTCAAAGATACTTGTATGTATTTTTAAAATGCTCGCTCGTGGGCGTTTGACTGTAGCGCCACAGTATTAGTCCGCAGGTTCGATTCTCAGATCCTCAATCGAAACAAGTTTTTGTTTGGCATATGAATAATTATTTCCGATTTAGGTATTTGTCCATTTGAATTGGCATGTAACTCTTGCCGTTTTAAAAGATGCTGATCGAGTAGGTATAGACTTTATTTTATGAAGTTTTATTACTAATATATTATGAAGAGCACAACGAACTCTAAACACTAGAAGAGCATTACTGCAAACTCCAAAATAGAAAAAGAACATCTACGTCTCATTTTGCTCACTTAGTAGCATAATGGTATCAATTCTTAATAAAAACAGAATATACCCATAAAAGATGCATTTACAACTTATTTAGAAATCTAATGGGTTCAAACGATGTAATGCCACATAATAAGTAATAGTACTAGGTACTTACGTTATGTCTATTATTAAACTGCTTCTATTACTCTTGAAAGCAGACCACAGCACTTGGTGTACTGTGGCTTGGTCGCAAGTAGGTAAGACCTAAGCTGTGGACTAATCTAATTGATCTGATTGACTAATCTAGACTAATCTAAATTGATTCTTAGGCTAGATATAAAAATCATCATCATAATAATTGAAGAGTCAAACCCTCGGCTTAGTATTGCAGTGCGTGTTAGTTTGCGGCGCCATGGGGCTGGGTTCGAATTCCTTACGCAAGTCTCGTTTCTGAATGTATAACTTTTTACAATTTATGTAAATAAAACGTTTCTGTAGAAAAAGTCCTACTGTATGGGTAACATTAAAAAAAACTTTCGTTGCCATATTTCATACTCGAAAGTTATTAATAAAATAAAATATAAATTAAACGACACTGCCCTAATTACATTTTTTCGAGCTTTTTTTAACCGACCATAAAAGGTAACAATAATTTAGCATAGTCTTATCAGACGTTCAACTTCAACGACGGGCGGTGTCCGAAATCCGAATGAATTTGAATTTTGAATTTGGAACGCGATACGAGGCGGTTAATCGGTAATTGCAGGTTGCCTTGTGCGGCCACCTACGCGCCCTCTTTTGATTTATTGTACTTGAACCGCCCTGGAATATGGAGTATTGTATATGTAAAACGAGCATTCGAAGATGTATTGTTATTATTAGTCAGTCGCTTAAATATGCTGTTATTTTATTTAATTCATGCGACTGGACGATAGCCAGTTGCATTTTCGCTGTAGTACAAATGGTGGCCTCAAGTAGGTAAGGATCACGCTCTTACAGAATTATAACGTGATGCAATGATACTACTACTACATGCCTGCGTAGCCCGCTTAGCCCTGGAGTGATTCGGAGTGGGCTCTTTGACTTCGTATTTTGTATTTATTTATAGTAATACCAATATTTTATTTCACTTTAAAATATGTATTGCGTATTACATAAGTATAGTACACGATATGATTAATTTTTAATAACTTTTATTATATTTGGTTTTAAGTTGTTTTGGAAGAGATTGTGATAATACAGATATTTTAACATAAAGGAAATAATGATTTCTTATATTCACACGAATTCGTAAATAAAAGAAATTTTATGGATTTTATCGCGTTTAATTTAACTGGTTTTAGTTATTTTTGATTCCCGACGTTTCGATTTTTTTTATAGAATAGGGTGACAAACGAGCACACAGTCCACCTGATGGTAAGTGGTTCCTGCGGCCCATAGACATCTACATCTATCTTCCATTAAAAATTAAAATGCAGATGCGTTGTCACCCGTGAAGACTAAGATGGAATGCCCCGTTTCCAGTAAAAAGGGTCTCCGGTTCTCTCCACTCACCATACGAAACGCAGCAGCATTAAGCTACTATTATACGCTGGTATTCTGTGAGAGCGTGGTCCTTCCCCGATCGAGCCGACCCATTCGTGCTACAACTATACTACTAATATAACTGCAGCATGGCTCTACCACGTAATATTAGATTATTTACATCACTACAAAATATTAGGGAGCCGCGATAACTCAGGAGCTAAATCGAGCTTACCGTGAATTTCATAATACGTGGACGTGTAAACGTGAATGAGAAGTAAGAAAAATTATTTTGACTAATATGTAAAGTTCATAATAAGCATTAAAGCAGCGCGGCAAACGTTCCCTTGGCCTATAACCTTATCAGAAATGAAAGCACCACTGTACCCAGCAGTGGGACGTATATAGGTTGTAATTTTACTTTACGTTAATTTTAACATAAGCGTGTAAAGTTGCTTCGAAGACCATTCTGGAAGAATTACAGATAGTTTTTTTTTTAAAAAATGGTACTTACCTAAGTATAAATTCTTCTCTTGAAGGTCTCCAAGACATCATATCAGTCCAAAAATACCTAGATAGTCTTATAGCTGCAGCCATATTATGGCTTTTTTTATAGAATAAGGGTGACAAACGAGCACACAGTCCACCTGATAGTAAGTGGATGCTGTGCCCCATAGACATCTACACTTGTTCCCGATTAAGAATCAAAACGCACATGCGTTGTCACCCCTGAGGACTAAGATGGAATGCCTCGTTCCCAGTAAAAAAGGGTCTCCGGATCTCTACACTCACCATACGATACACAGCAGTATTAAGCTGCTATTTTACGCTGGTATTCTGTGAGAGCGTGGTCCTTCCCCGGTCGCGCCGACCCATTCGTGCTACAACCATAATATAACAGCTTGGCCGAGGTAGGGCCACTCTCTCACAGAATACCAGCGTAAAACAGCAGCGCAATGCTGATGTGATTTGGTGAGTGTAGAGACGCGGAAACCTTTTTTACTGGTAACGAGGCATTCTATTTCAGTGCTCAGGGGTGACGACGCATCTGCATTTTGATTTTTAATTGAGGATAATTGTAGATGTCTATGGGACACAGCATCGACATACCGTCAGGTGAACTGAGTGTACATTTGTCACCCTTATTCTATAAAAAAAATAATTTTGTATAATTATCTAGTATACATATACATTAGTAACCCACCTTGCTGTTTCAGTGCTTGTTAACGGACACATTTCTCAAACATTTAGGCTTCCTCACGACGTTTTCCTTCACCACCGATCAGGTGGTAACTTAGCACTTGAAATTGCAATTAACAATTTCATTAATTCCGACGGGGATACTAACCCGGATTGCTTGCGTAATGTTATAATTTACAGCGTGTGCCCTTGGCTACCACGGATGCCAGATCTAATAAAATAGCCGACGAGCGAACAGAATTAAAGGTGGAAATTGTATAGTAATGCAATCGCCAGCTGCATAGCTAAACGTGGCGATTAAATGACCATGCTATCTATAATTACAGGGGCTCAATAGTAGATGGGCTGATGAAGAAAAAAATCTATTTATTCATTGCAGTTCATCAAAAGTCCACTACTGAATATAGGTCACCCTAGTTACGATACCCACAGAATGTTATGAGCTAGTGGAATCTTCTACGTCGCCACCACATAGTACGGAAGAAGAAATTCAAACAAATATCAGACCAGCAAAACTTTTATTATTTTTTTTAAAATTATTTATATCATAGCTTAATTTTATTAAAGAACAACTAATATATAATTCTCACCACAAATGTCAAAAGTATCTATATTGTCTATAAATTTAATTACTATCTATTACAAATATATTCAATAAATCTATGATCGACAATTAGTACCTTTAAGAAAAAATATTTTAATTTTTATACTATTTAAAATTTAACATCATAAAATGCCTTTTCTTTAAAATAGGGTATAATAGGTAAAAGAAGTTGTAAAATTAAAAATTTTGTACAATCAACTTGAATATAAATATAATGAGAACATCATCAATGAAGTCGAAGTCAATTAAATACGCATTATAAACGATCATTCAAAATCTACTGGTCAGAACTTGATCAAATTTATAGAAAGAAAGAAAGAAAGAAAGAAAGAAACAGATTTTATTTGGCACATACAACACACTCAAGTGGATTACATTAAACACATAACATTTAAGTATTCATACAAACAAAAAAAATTATACATAGAAATCATGAAACAGGACATTCACTCCTTGTTTATAGATATGGTAAAACAAAAAACAATGAAAAGCAAACAATAATATAAAAAAGAAAAAAAAATAATAATAAAGAACTAGAGAGTAAGGAGTAATGCATAAGGTGTATTACAAAGATAATCCACCCGTTAATGCTGCTCTGCTCCAAAAAGGAAAGCCACTCAGGATATGTTGGAATGTATCAGAAGTACAACACCCTAACCCTGATTTTCAGTGGCACCCTTATATATTTAAAATAAAAATACACAAATAAATATAAAAAAATATATATACATATATTATATATTCTGTGGCCTGTTGGTTTAGTGGTTAGTGACCCTGACTGCTATGCCGGAGGTCGTGGGTTCGATTCCCACCCAGGACAAATGTTTGTGTGATGAGCACGATCATTTGTTCTGTGTCTGGGTGTAATTTATCTATAATATTTATGTATTTAGAAATATATAAGTATGTATATCAGTTGTCTAGTACCCATAACACAAGCTCTGCTTAGCTTGGGACTAGATAGCGTTGTGTGTGATAGTTGTGGAATATTATTATTATTATTATTATTATTATTATTATTATTTTGGGGTATCTATATAGTTTTCTCATCTGGTTGGGTCCCATAAATATATAATTATAAATGAAAATGAAAAGATAAATATACATAAATATCAATAACATAAAATAAATATAAAAATACATAAATAAATAAAAGCCCAACCAGATGGACGCCCTCGGCAGGGTATTATTATTATTATTATTATTATTATTATTATTATTCTTTATGTGCATATATGGGACCATACAAGAAGCACCAGCTTTCAAATAAAAAAGAATCATTAAAATCGGTTCACCTAGAAAAAGGTTCTGAGGTAAAACAGATAAAAAATATAGTTGAATTGAGAACCTCCTTCTTTTTTTGAAGTGTGTTGAAAATACCGAAATTCAGTTTGTATTAGTACCCTACTTTAGGCATGGCTAATGCCCTTGAACTTAAAACCCTAGTTAAAAAATATTTCAAAAATACTAAAATACTACTAGTATTTTTGATAGATCAATTTCATAAAATGTCAATAAAAGAAATATATAACATAAAAAAATATTTCTACTTCGTTCGCCGTTTCAGTTATAGTTAATCTATTTCACGATGAAGGTTGGACTTTGGTTGTTGTTAGCCGTGCCCATATACTTTTGTTAGTGTGCGTAGGCTTCGGGAGCGCTCAGTCACGACCGAGAGTCGAACGAATCGCAGTTACGCACACAAACGCGCCTGTCTGTACACGTCACTACTACAATCAAGGCGAAATCCTTATCGTGAAATAGAATAACTATAACGGCAGTAAAGTGTCAAAACTCCACAGCTGAACATAGGCCTCCGCCGTAGACTGCCTCATAGGTTGGTTATTTGTAAAAGTTGCGCTTGGCAGGCGATTTGTCAAACAAATTTATTTTTTTAGTTGTTATTAGGAAGTTATTATTTAAGTAGTTTAAGGAATTTGTTTAGTTGTTATTAGTAAGACGCTGCTACCCAATCTTCTGATGTATGCTGGATGACCGTTTTTACCATCTGGCAACAAATAGTGTGAGAGATATGAACGCAGTAGAAGACTATGGCACTGATATTTTACAAAAAATAAATATCAGTGCCATAGGTTTCTACTCCGTTCACATGTTACATCCTAGTTTTTCGAGACTGTAAAAAAGGTCATCCAGTTTATCGGATGAAATGGGGGAGTCGAAATTCTTACACCACCACTACAGAGTCTTTCACCTATTATTCCCAATTTTTCCTCGACGACTAGACCTTAAATTAGGATTAATCAAGTACATTCTTTTTTGGAATTGTGATACAAAAAGAACTTAGTATATTATCATGCAGATAATATTATTGTATAAACAAACTAGAACACTAGTAAACTAAAGCACATGAAATACTTATGCCAAAATAATCTCTATAGAAACCGCCACAATTATTAGAGTTGATAAATAGTTTTGTTGTATCACGACTAATTCTACTGAGTATTTAATAATATTGTATTAACTCCGGGAATAAACTCGTGTATGTATTCGAAAGCGCCAAGCTTAGTCGAACGAGGGTGAAATTAGCGCCCAATGGGGGAGCTAATAATTTCCCATCACCAGATGTCGCTAGTTTGTTGAAGTTTTTTGTTACACAATTAACAGTTTATCAGTTTCTAACTATTATATTAATACACAAAACACTGCCTCAGTTGTTTTGTCTTTAACTTTTTGCATTTTTAACTATTTCATTTTTTATTTTTCTACTTTTCGTTATATCTATAGTTTGGTTTGTTCTAAAATATAACTAATAATACAAAAAGATACGTTAAACTTTACGTTTTCCTAAGAAGTGACGACTCTGTGGCGTAGTGGCTTAGCAATGAGGGGCTGCGCTGGGGGTCTCGGGTTCGAATCCCGCACGGAACAAGTATTTGTATGGCCTATTAATAATTGTTCCGGGTCTGGATGTTTGTCCTTGTGCAATTTATGTTTGTAAACTGCCTTCTCGATACAGGAGAAAGTCCTAGTGTAGGGGTAGCGTTTTTAAAAATAATAATAATAATAAAGAATTATATATATATATATATATATATATATATATATATATATATATATATATATATATATATATATATATATATATATATATATATATATATATATATATATATATATTAATAATAAATAATTTAACTAACCCTGGTTGGAGAAAAAGATATGGATGGAGAGTTGTCGTACAGAGAAGCCCCGTTGAGCGAATTCGGGTAGTTATCGTGCAGCCTAAACACATTTTTATGAACACTCTTCACAAACAATATTAAAAGTTGCCGTATTTAGAGAAAGGCAAAAGGGACAGTATCTACTGGTGTAGTAATCTAAAAAAAAAGTATGCAAAATGTAAAACTGGCAGATGTCAGGATAAAAGCATTTCGAGATGAGTGCGCGCTCATCTGTACAAAACATTTTGTTTTGTCTTAAAAATTCGCACATCGCAGTCTGATAAATAGGTATGCTGTATTTTTGATTATTTTTCGCAATATATTTTTAATAAGACTTTCTTCTAGAAAACAGTAAGCAAAGATAATGATCAAACTTTATCGAAGTAAGTGACTTGTTATGTAAGAACAGAATCACCTAACACAGGCGGACACGTTTAAAACTGTATGATTTATGTTAGTGAAATAATGTTTATTTTATTTAATTTTTTTATATTTTCAAAATAATATAATCACTATGATACACTAAAAAAATTTAGTGTTAGCGCCGTACCATCAAACTTGGCTCTTTCTATGGCTTTATCGCGGTTTCTGAGTGAGACTTGTAGTGGTTAGTAGAATTGATAATTTAAAACAGTTTTCTAAGTTATATTGTTGATAGATACAATTAATATAGAATATTTAAAATTGGATATAAAGTGATCATACACATGTATAATAAACAATTATTAAAATTTACAATACAATATTCGATTTGATTAAGTGTACGTAATTTAATAGTTTATATTCTATAAATGTATGTCTATCAAACACTGCTTAAAATAAAACTTGTGCTATCTTAATATTATAACATTAAAGCGCATTGCGCACATAGAGTAATTCTGAGACCAATTTACTAGATGCTAATCTATAGAAGTTCAGTGGGATGTACTAAGATTTATGTTTTAAATATTATACCTGATTATTTTAAGCCTAAGGTACAAACACAAAACAGTTAAAGCACCCATAAAAATATTATTTTTTTATCAATACAATCATTTATATATTCTATCTCTAAGGCTTAGATCCTAAGGACAAGAAAACATATCAAAATACAACAAAGCACGATAGTATACAGAAAAACCAACGCTTTTATACGCCCTAGCGCTCTCAAACAAGGTTGCCAATATTACTATATTATAATATAACATATAGCTAAAAATGTCTAATAGACGAAACTGCTATATTTTAATAAAGGCTGATTGTGACGTGAGGTTAAGGCCCATTACCAAGTTCAAACATTTTATTATATAAAGATTGCATAAAAACGATTATCATTATTATATTAAAGAACTTATAAGATAATGGATAGGAAATAAATAACCACTGGTAATGAGGTGATCGCTAACAGGCTATTTCAAATATGATTTTTATAGTAAATTGTATAATATAATACATGGTACATATTACATAATACATAGTTATTTTTTTTAAAACAGTCCTCCTAGGTTTCATGCTTTATAGAGAGATATTTTCCGAAGCAATGGTAAGTTGAACATAAGAATAACTCTCAATAAGTTTTATTTAAAATCTATTCTGTATAAAACATCTATTTATATTTCAAAGCAGCGCAAAATTTCCTTTAAAGTAGAATATCAATTTGAACGGTAATACCCTCAAAATTACTAATGGTACTAATGATAATAAAACTATATTTATTTTGGTTAAAACGCATACCTTGTGTTCGCATTTGTAAACTTTTTAATTCCATTAGTGATATTGCACAAATAGATATATTATTTAATAGTACTTCCTACATTAACTCTTTCCATGTCCCCTGAATCGTATATAAACATTTCAATTGTTTAACTATTGTGTCTGTTTCGCGGATAGGGAACCGTTAAAATAGTAATATAACATTAATATAAATATAAATAAACACCACGTAAAATGTTGTGTGGATTTATCACATACTCTACCATTTCATTTACTAATCTAAGTTTTCCTAAAAACAATGAAATTAAAGTAAATAATAAATTATATTAAAAAGTTAGCAACCCTACTTACATTCTCACAATTGCTCCTCCAGACAACACCTTTCGAATTTGAACAGATATTTCATTTTTCTACTATATTTTTTTAAACTAAATACTAATACCAACACAAACAAAGCCGCGTGTATCGCTCAAATAAGACACAACCTACAAGATTCAGTAAAAGTAATATATTCATTCATTCATCACTATTTATAAAAATGGACTGCTCAATACAGACTACCCCATAGATTGTCTTAAAAGAATGATATTTACCATAGTTGCTAACAAAACACATTACAAAGTACTTTGGACGCCTCACGCCGGTTTGCAACTCCAGGGTTTTTTTATTTTCTAGTTGGTACTAGGAAGACGCAGCTGTCTGTATTTAGGTTTGTTTCTCTTTCTCCTCTCGCGACACCCACGCGATCATATGGGTAGTGGATATCTACTGCCGGATACTATCTGCCCAACACGGTCAACGTTATATACATTCGTGGGCAAAACACGATGCAATAACTTTACTTGTTTTTACTTAATGACTGGAGAGGAAATAGAAGGGCGGGTGGGGTGGACAATAAACTAACTCACAATTACTCAAATTTTTCTAGTTTCTCAGTTACAAAAAATATTTCAGTTTCAGTAATTTTTACTATAATATCAAATGGAGGTAAAATTTTAGTTATTATATTGAGAAGTGTAATGAATTAAATGCATTATTATTGTAGGTATTTCGAATTCTACCCAAAATTATCTTAAAGTCGGCGATATATGGCGGCCGAACGAAGGCATAGAGACGGCCCATTTGTCCAGTCTTGCCGTTGCTCATCGTCGCTCGCCTAGCTGTCCGAATGCAGGCAAGCGCCAACGTGTATACGGTTTTGACGAGCCTCGATACCGTTCGTGATCGCTCACCACGACTCGTCTCACTTCGGAACGGTGTCAGTTTTTGTGCACAAATCAAAGGCGCTCACCTGCACTCGGCAAGTCCTGTCCACGTGTTAGTCGGTCATGTTAGTATGTTCACTCAGTCAAACTTAGCTAATATGTAGACTGTAGCACTCGCATTGTATCAATTTGCCTACGCTCGCGTTGTTTGAGTCATGGCCAACATGTATTGCCGGATTAAGGCCCGCTACATATTACATACGGCGGAATTCCAAAACGGAACAAACGATTCGGCTATACACATACTGAATCCCGTTTTGCCCGCAAAATTTCGAACGGAAAACTACTGTAAGGTATGTGGCGAGTTCTTGAATTTATATGGACTTGCTGCATTCGAAATCCCGAATCTGAATTCCACAACGGAATTCCGTAGATGTTGAATGTGGCCGACCTTAGGCCTACTTAGGATTAATTTTGCGGACAAAACTGGATTCCGTATGTGTGTGGCTGACCCGTTCAGAAATCCGTTCAGAATTCCGTTTTCCGAAATTCCGAAACGGAATTCCGTATGTAGTTTGTACTACTACTTTACTAATACATTGCGCACTTAGTTAAGGTCAATTCTCCGTAACTTCTTTAGTCGACAGCGAGCGGGCGAGAAGGCTAGTTCTTTGTTACGTAAACCGGTTGTTTTAGGCTATCCAACACTAATATTGTTTAAAGTGTCTAAGAAAACGCTGTTAGTATTCATGTTTGCACTTTACCAACGTGATTTGCCAAAATTATTTGAAGTTCATTTCAGATAAGTATGAAACATCATGTCGCATTTGAGGCAAATAATTTGCCAAAAAAAGTAAATGTCGTAAAGGACTGTCCGACCAATCTTAGTTTATCCATCTCGCTACACGCTTGTGATCCACAGTTGTATCACAGATTTTGTTCTGAATTTCCAGAGCAACAGAAGTCTTTGGATTGTACAATTAAATTAGGTCTAATTTGAATATGTATAGTTTTATAGTTATAGTACGTGAGGGTAATATGGCCATCCGGTTAATATGGTCACTTTCTTATAACTCAAAAACTACAGCCGTGTTTACATAGATGGCCTTGTGATACGATAGCTCTTCATCAGTCAATCAAATAATAAAGGGTTAAAAATGTGATGCTTCATCCACGCCATTTTGACATTTGATATTATAATATCAACTGTCAAAATGGGGTGGATAATGCAGTATAAATAGTTAATATTTTAGTCAATTTACTACGGTGTAGTGTAGTAAGTTTTTTTTAAGTAGATTTTTTGAAGTGTTCCTAATTATTGCCAAAGCTTCTTAGTTATTTTTTTCTTAATATATTAGTTACGGTATTCGAATTTGTGTTTTTGTCTCTGTTCTTCTCCTAGCTTTGATTTTATAGGGAGGCAAAGCTTAAGGTATACCATATTACCCTCACGTATCTTAGGTACATCTAAATATAATATTCGAGTTATAAAGCCCTACATACGTCCCACAGATGGGCTCAGACCACTTCGAACTCGATCTACTCGCGTATTTTTCTAAGGGCGTACTCTAACCCTTGAGCTTACGTTGTAACTAATATTATATTTAGCTGCCAGTATCGATTCATATATCATTCAGCTATTCACACCTATTACTATCATAAGTTAGTTATTTACAAAATTAAACTAATATTATATTCATAAGCATATAAAATATAATTTAACTCTTTAGTAATTATTAAAATTTGTTAATTATAACATAATTCCTTTGGCAATAATTTAATGGGGTTTTGATCCCTCTTAAGTTTTCTATCAAACTAAGAAGCAAAGATATGATGAATATATTGACGTAATGATTTCTTATATTTACATTATTGATTTCTTATGTTATAAATAAAACTAGTTTTTATTGATATTATCGCTTATATTAACTTATTTTATATTCCGGACATTTCGAGCACTTTACAGCACTCGTGGTCACAGGGGGGGGGGGGGGGGGTTGAGGTGTTTGACGTCCCAACATTGAGTTATTCCCAATGTCTTAGTTAACCACGCCTACCTCCAGATTGAAATATTTATTGTTGTTCCGATCTACGCAGTAACGACGTCGTGGTAGCACCCAGCCATCTTCTTTATTGAAATTAGGATGTTTTTTCATTTGAATTGGATTGGAAGGAATCTGTGTTTTTTAGCGAAGATTTGTGGTCGGGGGAGATCCTGTACGTGTTCACAAATTGTAGACTTTTCGGAGCGTCGATTCTTTAAATCAGATGTGTCCAATGTCAATCGACGCTCCGGGGATATACGCGATAAAATCCGTAAAAACTAGTATTATTTAAATATATTGACGTACATGTCAAATATACGTATGTAGACATATGTATATTTTTATGATTGTAGGTGTTGTTTAGTAACACCTACCACCACCTTATTATCAAAAAATTTGTATACGTGGTAGATGCATGCTCCAGCTATATTAACAGTATAGTTGTAGCACGAATGGGTCGGCTCGACCGGGGAGGGAACACGCTCTCACAGAACACCAGCGTAAAATAGCAGCTTAATGCTGCTGTGTTTCGTACGGTGAGTGTAGAGAACCTGGCTGACAATGCATCTGCATTTTGATTCGCAAACGAGTGTGGATGTATATGTTCATGGGCCACGGCAATCACTTACCATCAGATGGACTGTGTGCTTGCTTGTCAACCTTAACCTATAAAAAAATCTTTGTGACTGTTCTACTGAAATAAATTTCATTACGACACAAGTAGTGCCCTTGTACAAATTATCCATTTTTGTGTGTTCATAAAATGATAAGAAAATACATAAAGATAGATACTCGTAGAACAGTAGGTACGTACAATTTAAGTAATGACTACACCACACTTCCGACACTTCAATCGCATGAACTATCTCTTGATAAAAAGATAGGCTAGAATAAGAAGGAATAGAGCCGTGGTAGCTCAGATGGTTAGCGCTTACTGTAAATTTCACAGTACTCGAGCAAACCGGGTTCGATCCCCGCCGGCACCAATGAAATGGTTAATTGCAATTTTACGTGCTGATTTACCACGTGCTTGGCGGTGAAGGAAACCATCGTGAGGAAACCTGCATGTCTGAGGAATAAGGAAAAAAATATTTCTAAGTCATGTGAAGTTCGCCAACACGCATTGGGGCAGCGCGGCGGACTATTCCTTGCCCTAAAACCCTCTCAGAAATGAGAGGAGACTTGTGCTCAGCAGTGGGACGTATATAGGCTGTAACTTTACTTTACTTTACTTTACAGCCTATCAAGGTCCACTGTTGAGCATAGAACATAGGCCTCCCCGCAAATTACTTCAACAAAGAGGGTATTTGCTACTGTTCCTACGCATGGAAGGTGGGTTGACAAGTGTAACTTACATATACCTTCTGATTGTCTCCAGTAAGTGCACTGCTGTACATACCCTAGTTTTCTTACTTCTGTCGCTTCTTACGATACCTACGGCACAATATGGAGTGGTTGATAGTGCTACATCGCCAGTACACTGTATACTTAATACTTAGCGAATTGATTTAATAACCTTCAATATGTTTAATATGTCAGTCATGCCGCAGCTATATAATTATAGCTTGTAACATAAATAAATCGGCTCGACCGAGGACACCAGAGTACTGGACATACAGTGGCTTAATGCTGTTGTGTTTTGTATAGTTAGTGTAGAAAACTGGAAAACACTTTTTTACTGGAAAGGCATTTTATTCTTCAGGGGTAATAACGCATTTGAATTTTGATTATTAATCGAGGATATATATATATATATATATATATATATATATATATATATATATATATATATATACACATATATTTGTGTCTATGGGCTAAAGTATCCGCTTACTATCAGATGGACTGCGTACTTTGTGGTAACGCTCATTCTATCATAAAAATTATGTGCACAATATGTGTGAGTTAGTGCAAATTTTTACAAAACTTAAGCACGGTTATATCTTTGTTTTAGTGTCACGTAAAGTATTAGTGTTTCGTTTATCTTTCTTTCTTGGTAAGAAAGATTCAAAAGTAGTAAGCCTATAAATATAATGTTGAATTTTTATATATATTTATAAATTGTCATATTTTCTTTACATATTTTTCAAGTAAATTTTAACGAATTTAAACAGCTGTTGTGTATAGTATTGACTAATTATTTGGCTGCGGTCTTTTGACCGTTGGTCGAATACTATCTATACATCGATCTACAAGAATACGTTATTGTTTTGGGTCCGGATATATTTGTCAGTGCGCAATTACAAAAAAAAAAATGTAACATATATTTTTCAGTTTAGAGGTAACTTTCATTAAAGTTAGAAAACATGGAAGTATCTTAATGATAATGCTAATATAATTGTCTTTGAGTAATTTTTATACTATATTAAACGATTTTATTTTAAAATGGTTGGAAAAATAGAGATGTGTTTTCATAGATTGCTGTTATTTTTTATAACCATATGATGATACATATATCTCAATTTCAAAAAGTTTCACTTTTAAATTTATATCAGATGAAATAATGTAGTATGTTATATTTACAACGAAATTTGATTTATCTGTAAACAAAAAATCTTAGCAGGTGAAACTAAATTATTTTATTTCAAAATCGCTAGAAAAATAGAGACGTGTTTTCATCGTTATATCTCAACGTTGTTTTATAAGTTATAGGTACGTGTATTATAAAGTTGAGTTATAATGATCCATAGGGTAGACCGAGGCGAATCGGATCACAGGGCGAATCGGATCAAAATAAGAAATCTGTTGATAATTCAAATATCGCATTCACATAGAACGCACTCAACTGGCGTTTTGCGTATCTCCTCTCACCCCGCACCTCCCGACATAGGCAGTATTTCGATCGCACTTGTGAATCAGTGGCGACGCCGCTAGTCAGCGACTCGGTCGTTTGTGTGTGTGTCGCAATTTTGACGCTCATCTAAGGTACGTACTTACGATTTCTTTGTGTCATATTGCGGATTTGTGTTACAACTCAACTATATTGGTTTATATTGTTAAGCAAGGTGTCTATATTAGAGAACCAATTCGCTTTTAAGTATGATCTTAGAGGTTAACGTCTAAAATATTTATTTCAAAAGTCTTGATTATGGGGCTAATCGGATCATATCGTCAGGGGCGAATCGGATCACACTTTTAAACTGATTTATGACATGTTTGAAGTTATTGATTTATATTTATTTCATTGTAGATGGTTCGCACGTACAGAAGAAAGACTGATGCCGGAGAATGGTCTCAAGAAAAAATGAAAGAGGCTGTAAATAAAGTCCAGAACAAAGAGTTGACCTTACTTAAGGCTGCTGAGATTTTTGCAGTACCGTTCACGAGCTTACAGAGAAGAGTTACTTTATCCAGGGGTATTATTAAGCGTCGAGGTGGACAGCCAGCTTTAGATGAGAACGCAGAAAAGAAGTTAGCTGAACGGCTATTGCACTTGGCAAGTCGTGGCTTCGGAATTACACCCAAAGCGGTACGTAAGTTGTACGCGTTTGAATTTGCAGAACGTCAAAACATAAAACACAAATTTGACAGAAATGCTGGAATGGCTGGCCAGGACTGGTTTCATCGCTTCATGCAAAGAAATAAAAAATTAACTATTCGGAAGCCGGAGGGTCTGTCAAGAGCAAGGTGTGATGGTATGAAGAAGGAAAAAGTAGCAGAATTCTTTAATACTTTGGAAACAGTAGTAGATAACAACAATTTAAGAGGAAGACCTGAATGTGTATACAATGTTGATGAAACGGGTATGCCGCTTAGTAACCGCCCACCCAACATTATAGCCCAAAAAGGTGCTAAAGATGTTGTCAGCATGACTAGTGTTGAACGAGGTGAAAATGTAACCGTTCTAGCCTGTATGAATGCAGCAGGACAGTACATACCTCCATTTGTTCTATTCAAAGGTGTGCGTAAACGTGACGATTTTCTCCTAGGTATGCCACCTGGTACTGAAGTTGCCATGACAGAAAACGGCTGGGTCACCGAAGAAGCTTTTAAGTTGTGGCTGCAACATTTCAATCGCTACCGGACCCCAGGAAAAGTAGTTCTAATTTTGGATGGGCATGCGTCTCACACCAGCTACTCAGTGGTAGACTTGTGTGACTCTTTCGAAATTGAACTTGTACTTCTTCCTCCACACACATCACATGCCCTGCAACCGCTCGATGTATCGTTTTTCAAACCGCTCAAAACCTATTATCACCAACAAGCTACAGCATGGCAACATTCACATCCCAATCAAGGAATCACAAAAGTCGCTTTCGGAGCACTTTTCCAACGGGATTGGAATCAGGCTGCCACTGTTGGGAATGCTACAAAAGGCTTCGAAAAGACTGGAATATTTCCACTAAACGCCAATGCAATACCTGACCACAAGTTCATCGGTGATCAAGAGTCGGACATTGTAGAGTCCCAAGTCCAGTCCCCAAGTTCCCAAAAATTGCAGCTACACGTGCAAGCCACAAATACAAAACCACTTGATAATATAGTGCCATCCACAAGTTCACAACAATCTGACGAAGCCCAGCCTCCCACCTGTGCAGAAATAATTAAAGAAATTCTTCCATCACCTTTAAAGTCACCAATTGCTTCTAAAAGAATTCGTAAAGTTTCAAAACTGGCCTTGCATTTAACATCACCTCAGAATAAGACTACTCTTCTCGAAAAAGAAGCAAAGAAGAAATTTAAGGTAGACAATAAAACCAAGGAAAATAAGGAAAAGGCTGTGGGCAAAGAAAATACTATGAAGAAAGTGAAGAATAAAGCAAAGCTTGCGATAAAAATTAAGAGTTCATCTCCAAAACATAGAGAGTGGCACTGCATTTACTGTTCCGAAATATTCGTTCATCCACCATCAGAGGATTGGATTCAGTGCAATGCCTGCGAAGAATGGTGCCACGAAAAATGTGCTGATATGGGGGAGGAAAAAGGACCATATATATGTGAATTATGTGCCGATAATTAAAATTGATCTCATTATTAATTTTTTACTGATTCCAAAGCTATAGTCATAAGAAACTTAAAATTTTGTTACCTACATGTGTACGATCCGATTCACCCCGAAAATTGGGGCGATTCGGATATTTTTCTTTTTTTAGTTTTTAATAGCTAATTAAGAGAATATATGTATGATTTAAGTTTTAAATGTTTATTTCATAGCTGATTGTTACTTCTTACGTTTTTATCAATAAAAATAACATTATATAACACTTTAGTATGATTTGCTCAACCTCAAAGAAAAAGTGATCCGATTCGCCTCGGTCTACCCTATATCTTAACTTCAAAAAACTTCACTTTGAAATTGATTTAAGATGAAGTATAATGTAGTATGCTATATTTACACTGCAATCTTAAAATAATAATTACTTAAAATAACTCTCTTAACTGAAAGAAAAACTATTAGTTACTCCATTAGTTTTATGTTCCACTGCCGTAATTAGGTGTTTTCACGAAGTATGTCGTTAATGTTCCCTTTCCTTTGACGTATGTGGGGCCCCTGCATTCGCATGTGTAGCCAACGTTCATGAGGACCCTGGAACAGATAAAATAAACACCTCACTATCAGTGGCGAAGCTGGAGCTCCAAGCTAGGGTAAGCCCAAGATATACATGGATAAAAATATAGATTGTTGTTTTTAGCAGTTTTATAAAAATACACCAATCTTGATATGTCTCCACGCTTCAGTTTAATATTCAGTGCTGTCAAGGACGTGTTTAACAAAGCACACAGAAGGCATACTACTGCTAGATAGATTGTATTACATATCAGCAATTGCATAGCTTCGGTGGCTTTGAAGAAAGCCGTTTGGGTTTGTTTAAGCGAAAGAAAAAAATATTTACACCCAATACAATACATGAACAAAAGTAAAACATGAACAAAGTACAAACAAACTATGTACAAAATTAAAAAAAAATTATTTACATTCTAATGGATAAGAGATAAGTGGAATCGTCTCGCTTATGGAAAGATTTTATTACGTCCACGTAAAATGTTGGTAAACGTTGTAATTGTACCAATCACTGTTTTTCAATTGCGATAATTGATAGGTAAGTCTGAAATACACTCTTAACCTTGTGTATTATCTCAACAAAGTTTAAAGATTTCCTCTCCGATTAGCACTTTAACACACTTCAATTCATCACAAGGAACACTATTATCCTCCATTTTCATTAAAAATATTAAAAAAAAACACAGAGTAAATAAACATTGAAACGTGAAATGAACTTGCAAAGGCCAAAAGCCTGGATTTAAATCTCTATACTAATTTCTTTATAATATACAATCGTAGTTATATTTCATTATGAAATATTTTGCCAAAGGTTAGAAAGAGAGCGATCGTCTTCTTGAAAGCCCCGTAAAAAACCCACGCGAGCAAGGGAGACAACTAATCGCTCTATTAAAACTCATTTTTTATGACGGCAGCAGTATCGCTAAGGCAATATGAGGTCATCGGTCGACATGTGTCGAACAGTGGAGTGCGCGGGAAATTTGAAATAGCTTGAAACATTTTACGAGTTATTTTATTAGTTGATTTAATGATTGATATTATTGATTGATTCAGTTTTAATAAGGCAAGCCCGGCTTTACGGCTTTTATAGAAGCTTCGCCACTGCTCACTATCATAGATAGATAGAAATTTTGTTTGCCTTCAAACACACATAGTCCGATGGTGTGGCAATCCGACACGTTTCATGTCATTCTCCAAGCACGAGACCAACTTCCTGAATCCGAGCTGAGAGTTTCTTGCCAAAAGGATTCGGGAACCCGGGACCACGTGATCAGCAGATTCATTTACTGGTTGTAATGCAACACCACGGAAGCAGTCAATGAAACATGAGATACACATGAACACGAAAAGGTGAAAGTAAATGAGCAAGTACTTGGCGGTATCTTCCGTGACTTGTATCCTGCCCATCAGGCCGGTGGAGTCCATGCGCGAAGCGACGTTTACGGTGTTCCCCCAGATGTCGTACTGCGGCTTCTGCGCGCCCACCACGCCCGCGATCACCGGCCCGTGGTTCAGACCTGTGCACACAAACATTTCTAAATAATGTTTTTTGCACATCTCGCTTACTAACCGTTAACAGAATATATTGCGCTATTCCACTAATAGTAAATCAATTTTTATATTACTTATATATCTAAGTACACTTTTAAAAGCAATAATATAAATAATAAACAAGTAATAATATCATCCAATCCGTGGTAGCTCAGATGGTTAACGCTCGCTGTAAATATAACTGAACGCGAGTAACCCGAGTTCGATGCCCGCCGGCACCAATGAAATTATTGTTAATTGAAATTTTAAGTGCTGAATTTACCACGTGCTTGTTGGAAAAGGAAAACATCGTGAGGAAACCTGCATGTCTGAGGAATAAGGAAAAAAATATTTCGAAGACATGTGAAGTTCGTCAACACGCATAGGGCAGCGCGGCGGACACTTTCTTGCCCTAAAACATTCTCAGAAATGAGGGGAGGCCTGTGCCTAGCACTGGGACGTATATAGGATGTAACTTTAACCTTAATATCAACCTCAAC
Source organism: Parnassius smintheus behrii (assembly GCA_036936625.1). Taxonomy (NCBI): domain Eukaryota; kingdom Metazoa; phylum Arthropoda; class Insecta; order Lepidoptera; family Papilionidae; genus Parnassius; species Parnassius smintheus. Next base: position 5,017,538 of record JAUPFT010000018.1, read on the forward strand.
GGAGACTAGCCATCTGTGCCCATGTAGCGTGTAGTGCTCGAGTGTATGCGCAAGTGTCTATTACCCTCACTCTTATAGTTTGGCACGGCAATCCGACACGACCTTTACGAAGCACGAGGGTGGTATTCTGTAAAGAAAATCTCAGTGACAACTCTGTTACTGAGATTTTCTTTACAGAATACCAGCGTGAAATAGTAGCTTAATGCTGCTGTGTTTCGTATGGTGAGTGTAGAGAACCGGAGACCCTTTTTACTGGAAACGAGGCATTCCATCTTAGTCTTTCTAGGTGACAACGCATCTGCATTTTGATTCGTAATCGAGGATAGATGTAGATGTCTACGGGCCACAGCAACCACTTACCATCAGGTGGACTGTGTGCTCGTTTGTCACCTTATCCTATAAAAAAAATTAAAAAAAAAACGCATTAATTAATTTTAGCCAGATCCGAAATTCGAATCCGGGATCTCATAATCAGCAATCACGTTAACGACCGCTGTACCAGCGAATCAGCCCTGGTTATTATTATACTATTTCTTTTTAGATCAATCGACTTTTAGTCCGTATGTAAAATAAAATCGAATGAAGTTTTATTAGTAGTGACTAGTGACGTCAGTTGCTCCGAGGTTCCGGATGTTACTTCCTTTACTTAATTAGCAATCCGAATTGCGAATGAAATCATCCGAATAAGAAAATAATTCTAATGTATTCGAATTTATTAATTGCATCAAACAACCGTCATCAAAGGACAGTCTTTACTTTTAAGATGTATTACCAAAAGGCGATGAACTTTCTAAAAATTACCGTTTATATTGTTTGTTTGTGTTTTTTTTTTAAATTATATTAATATATATTAAACAAATTTTACGGTTTTTTCACATGTTATTTATGTTTACCTTTTTACGTTTCAAGTGATGTGCAGTACCAACATTGATCCAAACCCAAGCATACAACTACAAGACTTCAAGATAGTGTAAGCCTGTACTGCATAGATCGAACCAAAAAAATAATATTCAAAAGTTGACGTACCCCAGGGGATTTGTGATATCCGAACGGCAAACACCTCAATGCCCGTGACCATGGGTGCCGCAAAGCACTCTAAACGGTCGCTAATCGGTTTGTCAAGCGTGGCCATAACAAATAATATTTCCAACAATAAGAACCTTGTGTCCAGCAAAGAAAAGTTAAAGTTACACCCTTTATACTTCCCACTGCTGGGCACATGCCTCATCTCATTTTTAAAAGTGTTTTAGGGCAAGGAAATGTCCATCGCGCTACCCGGACTAATGCGAGTTAGCGAAATCTAGACATGTCTTCGAATTTTTTTTTCTTATTTTTCAGACATGTAGCTTTTCGCAAGATGTTTTCCTTCTCAACGGAGCACGTAGTAAACCAGTACTTAAAATTGCAATTAACAATTTCATTGGTACCGGCGGGGATCGAACCCGTATTGACCGCGTACTGTGAAATTTACAGCAAGCACTTAGCCACTGAGCTAACACGGCTCTGTTAATAACCGATATAGTTATTTAAAAACATATATATTAGCCGATAAATAATGAATAGGGAAAAGTTGTCAAAAGGGACGTAGATGTCGGAAAAGGCGACAGAGGATAACAAAAAAAAAAGAGAGGGAGCAGCATCATTCTAACAACAACACAGAAAAATAAAAACTATGGTTATGGTAAGCCACGCGTCAAGTGTGACAATTGTGGAAAATATGTATATGAGGTAACTATGAGACTATCTAGGTAACTATGAGAGATATATACTTTGATTCCGTCGAAATTTGGGCGGTGCTACAGTCCCTTCAGCGGTGCCAAGTTGACTGTCGGTATATCGAAGTGCTGAAGTGTTTGTACAGTAGGGCTACGATGGCTATCCGAGTACAGAACCAGAGCTCGAAACCTATCCAACTGCAGAGAGGTGTAAGACAGGGTGACGTTATATCCCCGAAACTCTTCACCGCTGCATTGGAAGACGTTTTCAAGCTACTGGACTGGAAAGGATACGGTATTGACATCAATGGCGAGTACATCACTCACCTTCGATTTGCCGACGATATAGTCCTTATGGCAGAATCGCTGGAGGACTTAAGCACTATGCTCAATGACCTCAATAGTGCCTCCCAACGGATAGGTCTTAAGATGAACATGGACAAAACAAAGATCATGTTCAATGTCCATGTCACACCTATGCCGGTAGTTGTTGGGAGCACTATGCTCGAAGTTGTTGACGAGTACGTTTACCTGGGACAAATAGTCCGACTAGGTAAGTCCAACTTCGACCGAGAGGTCAATTGACGGATTCAACTCGGCTGGGCAGCGTTCGGGAAATTACGACATATCTTTTCGTCAGGTATACCTCAATCTCTAAAAACTAGATTGTACAACCAGTGCGTGTTGCCAGTGATGACTTATGGATCTGAGACGTGGTCCTTCACTGCTGGCCGTATGAGGACGCTTAAGGTCGCTCAGCGAGCTATGGAGAGGGCTATGGTCGGAGTTTCTCTGCGTGATAGACTCAGAAATGAGGATATCCGCAGTAAAACCAGAGTGACCGACATAGCCCAACGGATTAGTAAGCTGAAGTGGCAATGGGCCGGCCATATAGCTCGAAGAACCGATAACCGATGGGGAAGAAAGGTTCTCGAGTGGCAGCCTCGTACCGGTAGGCGTAGTGTAGGGCGACCCCCCACTAGATGGAGTGACGACCTGGTAAGACATGCAGGAAGTCGATGGATGCAGGTGGCTCAGGACCGTGCTTTGTGGCATTACTTGGGGGAGGCCTATGTTCAGCAGTGGACTTGTGAAAGGCTGTAATGATGATGATGATGATGATGAGACTATCTATGAGGGAGGCCCAAGATACGTTGTAATGAAATATGTCATGATAATAACATTATAAATAACTAATTTTAAAATAAACATTTGTACCAACCTACTCTTAACTTGAACCTCTGGAAGGATTCCCTGTTTATTTGGTCTAGTATGGTCATCAGAGCTATCGCGAACTCGACAAGGATCCCCACCGTATGTTCCTCTTTCGTATTTGCATCCTGTTACAAAAACCGATGTATGCAGTTAAGCAAAGTCAAAAGATTTTTTTTCTCAGATTTGGAAAGTGGAGTTTGTCTGAGTCTTTTGTCTGAGTGGAGTTTGTTGTGTCTTTATAAATAAGAACTTACCAATTGTTCCTCTTTGCCAGGTCTAAGGCCTGATGCAATCATGTAAGTGCTGCCAATAGTTTTTATCTTCTCTATGCAGCTGAATTTCGGTTTCAGCAGCAACTGAAAGAATTAAGTATTACATCATAAAAGTTTGGTTTGCAAAATTTGACCAGGATTAGGAAACGATTGCTTCGGTGGAATGAAAATGTAGAAAGAACGTATGAGGAAAGAGTGACAAAGAAAATTGTATACAAATTAGACGGAAGTTTATCGACGAAATAAACGATATATTGAAATTGGGCAAAATTAAGACATACAGATGTGAAAGAAGCAAGGGAGTTGTATAAGGATTGTGAGAAATGGAAGTCCGTTGCCTCTGCTTACCTTTCTTTTGGATTGACGTGGGATTTAATGGATGTGTATATGATAAAACAATTTTATTGAACTATTTTTATTTGATTGTTTTTATTTTAATGTACTGGAAAATCATGGTAAATTATTGTCAAAGAAAAGAGGAGAATAGGTAAAAAGACTATAATATAAGTACTTTCTATTTCTTTGGCGTATTGATTACTTAACTTAAGTAGGTTACTTTTAGAGTGTTAAAAAAGAAGATTAAAATACTGAGATCACGCTGTACCAATTAAAAGTTACAATATGTATATTGCGATAACCTTTAATTATCAGGCGCGAATTTGATGTTTTAAATAGATTTATTCGCGATTAATTAATAAATAATTAATCATAAAAACAGGAAATGTCTAGAACAGGTAAATGAAATTGTATACTTGGGAGTGCTTTCAGCCGGGATGGAAGATGTGATTTAGATGTGGATAGGCGTGTCGCTGCCGGAAACAAAGTCAATGGTGCCCTGAATGCATTAGTCAAAAGGCAAGGCGTGGTGAAGAGTGCACGCCTTGCAATACATAACGCAGTGTTGGTACCGACTTTGTTATATGGCAGCGAAACCTGGGTATGCGAGAAGAAGCATAAAAGCAAGTTGAATGCAGTGGAGATGCGATCTCTTCGTAAAATGTGTGGCGTTACCATAGCCGACCGAAGAGATTCGCAATATGGCAGGATTGAAAGATGACCTTATCACAAAAATTGATAGGGGCGTATACGTTTGGGCACGTTGAGCGAATAAGTGAAGACCGAATGGTGAAGAAAATATATAGAGCGAAAGTAAATGTTAAAAGGTGTCGAGGTAGACCGAGACTAACTTTCGAAGACCATGTGAGCAAATTGCTCGAAGAGGGGAAGGTCAAGAGTACTCGGATACATAGACGTGCATGTGTGAAGAAGTTAATGAACCTGAAAGAAGCGAAAGAGTTATATAAGGATCGTGACACTTGGCGATCTGTTCTCTCTGGCTACCCCGTTAGGGATTGTGCGTGAAGATAAGTAAGTAAGTAAGTACGAAAACAGGAGGTGGAGACACCATCTTACTGCTAGCAGCCCAATGATAATAATAAAAACTGTGGTTGCCAACCTATCTGCCAAGCATGGCTACTACAGCAAACATTTAGAAGACAGGACTCCCAAAAGACAGACCATCGGAGAGGCTTACGTTTATTAGAGTTTATTGGTGATGTACGCTCTTACAGAACACAAGCGTAAAATAGCAGCGTAATGCTGCTGTGTTTCGTATGGTGAGTGTAGAGAACCGGAGACCCTTTTTACTGGAAACGAGGCATTCCATCTCAGTCCTCACGGGTGACAACGCATCTGCATTTGATTTGTAATCGAGGGTAGATGTAGATGTCTATGAGCAGCAGTAACCACTTACCATCAGGTGGACTGTGTGATAGTTTGTCAACCTGTCCTATGAAAAAAAGTAACCACATAAATAATAAATGCATATTCTCATTACAGCCCTTCACAAGTCCACTGCTGAACACAGGCCTCCTCCAAGGAATGTCACAAGCACGGTCCTTAGCCACCTGCATTTCCATCGATTTCATGCATGTCTTACCAGGTCATCACTCCATCTAGTGGAGGGTCCCTCTACATTACGCCTACCGGTACAAGGTTGCCACTCGAGAACCTTTTTCCCCATCGGTCATAGCTCGCTGAGCGACCATAATCGTTCTCATACAGCCAGCAGTGTTTGATCCATATGTAAAAGTATAAAAATTACGTTGACTAATAATGTTACGCGCTTAAGTCGACGGCACTAGCGCCATCTAGTCTCGAACCGAAGAACTAAACTTCTTGAAGTTGAAACTCGAACTCTCGGTACCTTGCGCGTGTTTACTTGAATATTCTGGATATTTCGCTGCTAATTTATATTTCAATTTGCTTCAAATTCAATTAGCTTTCAATTTGCTATAATTGGAAATACATTTAGGGCCTCAAGAACATAACGCTATACAAGTAGATTTAACCCATAAATAAAATATACTGTTGCGCGCCTAAGTTGACGTCATGTAGTGTCAGGGACGAGAGCGGGGGGAGCTTTCCAGAAAATGACATCACTAATCTTTCACCCGACAGCGCCATCTGGTGTCGAAACGAATAACTAAGCTTCTAGAAGCCGACGCTCGAACTTTCGGCGCTTTGTCGATTGGTGCGCGTATTTACTTGAATGTTCTGGATGCTTCGGTGCTAATGTGTATTTATAGGCGCTGCAAGGTGCGATCGGGGAAGTATTGAATTTGGCGAGACAAGCGAAGCTTCGGAGCAGAATAAAGTGAATCAGTGCGATTAATTATTAGTGTTTTAACTTTAATTAGTGTAAAGTGAATTAAAGTGTTAATTTAGGTAATTCTATCGGCAATTTTTATTGTCACGAACCTCAAGCTCGTAACAATTGGTGTCAGAAATGGGATAAAATCATGCCGATTTTACCTAAGGAGGAAACGGAGGGTGTCCGTACCCGAAGTTAACGCCAGCAGGAGACGGACCAAAGAAGATTTGGTGGTGCAACGCCGCAGACATAGGAGGGCCAGTCGCTGGCTGCAGGCCCGTCAGTAGCTCCTACATCTGCAGCACCCGACTTAGGTGCTCTGATGATGATGCTGCAAGAGCAGGCTCGCCGACAGGAGGAACAGGTCCGCCGACAGGAGGAACAGGCCCGCCGACAGGAGGAACAGGCCCGTCGGTTGGAAGATCAGCAGGCGGAACAGGCTCGTCGGTCGGAAGAGCAGATGCTCCTCATGAAGGTCCTTCACGCTACCTTTGGGAAAGAGATAAGGGAGGTGAAGGATAGGGTTGCTTAACATGACAACCGCCTGTCGAAAGCTGAAACCCGAATCGAAGAACATGAAACCCGAATCAACCATGTGAACAATCGGGTTGACAACGTGATGGCTGACGTGAAGAAAACGCTGAACGACCTCAAACTTGGGGATGGAACTACAGCTCCCGTAGTAGCTACTGCACCTTCGCTACGTGGGTTCAAAGTGCCGCCGTTCGACGGGACTTCTTCCTGGTCGGCCTACAAAATCCAGTTCGAGGCCGTCATGGAGGCAAACGGCTGGAATAAAAGCCAGGCCATGACTGCACTCACCTTAGGCCTGCGCGACCAACCATTAACCGTGTTGGAAGCTCTCGGTAAGAAAGTGACCTACGAGCAGCTCCTTGAGGCGTTGGAGGCGAGATATGGCGACTCTCACCTGGAACACGTCTTTCGTACGCAGCTTAAAGATCGCGTGCAGCGCGTCAACGAAAACCTGCAGCAGTGGGCTCTAGAGGTGGAGAAGCTGGTGCGAAAAACATACCGGTCTGTGCCTGCGCTCATTGAAAGGAACCTAGTGCAGACATTCATCGACGGCATCCGCGAACTTGAAGTCAGAGCTGCTGTGACGCTGGGGCAACACGAGACGCTTAAGGACGCCTTGGCCCATGCACTGGAGGTGGAAGCCGTGCGGCAGGATCATCGTTCCCATCGCGTCAGGGAGGTTGCAGCAGCTACAGTCCGTGACTGCAGCAAACGATACAGCCCTAGGTGCTATGGCTGTGGGGAAAAGGGCCATCTTCGATCCAGCTGCCCTAAGCGAACCCTAGAAAGGGAAGGTGAACGATCTCAGGAGGGTAGTGCGGCCAACAGCATCGCCCAGCAGCAGCAGGGAAACGAGTAAAAGCCAGAACTGCGGGGCGGTTGCTGGCTGATGTTAAAAGAGCCCCAAGGATCTCGATTTCACAAATCCATGATGGGGACAGCCTAATCATCAAGGACGAGATCAACGGAAAGCCGTGTAAGCTGACCATAGATACTGGAGCCTCTCGTACGGTTGTTAGTTCCCAACTTATAAGTCAGTTCCTTGGGGACTCCGCATACAACCGAGAACGCATTAATTTGGTAACAGCCACCGGTCAGCGTATACCCGTCCGTGGAGAGAAGGAGATGCAGTTGAAGCTAGGCAACGTGATCTACCTGCATAATGTCATCGTGGCTGATATAATGGACGACTGCATCCTAGGCTTAGACTTTATGAGAAATAATTGTTGCGAGATCGACGTTAAGCAAGGTGTTTTGAAATGTGGACAGGAGGAACTTTTTATGGAAGGTGCGTTACCAGGGAACGTGTACAGCATCAAGAAGATTGTTCTTCCGCCGAGATCGGAAACGATTGTTCCGGTTAGTCTTCCTCGAAACGCTGGGCAAGCTCACCGTTTTGTACTTGTGGAAAGGGTAAACAATGACCTTCCATGGAAAGTAGCTCGAACCTTGGTCAGAACCACTGACATCTCAGGAGTAAGTTTGCTGAACCTTTGCGACCGGGAACAGATTATAGAAAAAGGCACACTGGTTGGTACTTGTGAGGAAGTGGATTGGTTACGTCAGTGCCAATATATATCGAGTGGGACCCCCAGCAAGGATTCAGAAACGAGAGTGACCACACTTTTGGAAGACTGTCGCAGTGTTCTCTCCCCGAACGAATTGGTCAGGGCGAAGAAGTTGTTACTCGAGTACGCCGATGTATTCTCATCAAACGATGCTGACATAGGAAAGACTGGTTTAGTTCAACACAAAATAAACACAGGAGAGGAATGGCCTATCCGTCAGCGGCCAAGAAGATTGCCGGTAGCACGTGAAAAGGAAGTGGAAACCATGATTGAAGGAATGGTGAAGAATGGTGTTATTGGACCTTCTTCTCGTCCATGGTGTTCACCCGTGGTGCTGGTAAAGAAGAAGGATGGCAGCATGTGGTTTTGTGTTGACTACCGCCGTCTGAACGACGTTACGAAGAAGGACAGCTATCCCTTGCCAAGAATTGATGACACGCTGGACATGCTCACAGGAGTAAAGTGGTTTAGCATGCTGGATCTAAAAAGTGGCTACTGGCAAGTTGAAATTGACCCTAAGGACAAGGATAAAACTGCGTTCTCGACGGAAAAGGGTCTGTGGTAATTTAAAGTAATGCCGTTTGGGTTGTGCAATGCTCCAGCAACGTTTGAAAGGCTGATGGAACTTGTACTTACCGGGCTAATTGGCGATGCCTGTCTGGTCTACTTGGATTACATCATCATCGTAGGCCGGACGTTTGAAGAACACCTTCAAAACCTGGAACGCGTGCTCATGAAGATTCACAGTGCCAACCTCAAGTTGAGTCCGAAGAAATATTTACTATTCAAACGGCAAGTTAACTTTTTGGGGTATGTAGTGTCGGAAGAAGGTATCCGCACGGATCCAGAGAAAATCACCGCTGTCAAGGATTGGCTGGTTCCAAAAGACAAGACGCAGGTTAGAGCATTTTTGGGTTTGTGCTCCTATTACCGGCGATTTGTGAAGAACTTTGCAGATATAGCCAAATCTCTGCACAAGCTAAGCGAGGAGAAGCGACATTTCTGCTGGAATGAAAGTTGCAATATCGCATTCCAGGAGCTCAAGAACCGTCTGTGCAAAACACGTATTTTGGGATGATACCCTGATGCAAGCAAAGAATTTATAGTTGACAAAGACGCAAGTGATATAGGACTTGGCGGTGTGTTGTCTCAACAGAATGGTGACCAATAGGTCGTGATAGCGTACTTCAGCAAGTCATTGTCAAAACCGGAAGGGAACTATTGTGTCATAAGACGCGAATTGCTAGCTGTGGTAAAGTCGTTGCAGCATTTTAGCAAATATCTTCTGGGGCGGAAATTAACTTACGAACTGACCATTCTGCACTAACATGGCTATTGCAGTTTAAAAATCCAGAAGGACAAGTTGCGAGGTGGATTGAAATACTGCAGGAATATGACTTTAAGATCGAACATCGCAGCGGGAAATCTCATGGCAACGCAGATGCATTGTCAAGAAGACCTTGTCCTGAAGATTGCAAACATTGTACTAGGCAAGAGAGTAAGGAAGTAGTATCCGTGAGGATGCTCAGGGCAGACCACCTCAGCAACGACTGGAAGGACAGCTTACAACGTGCACAGCAGGAAGATTCGGACATCAAGCCGATTCTGGAATGGATGAAGGCCAGTGCTCCCAAGCCCAAGTGGAGCGACGTCTCAGCGATGAGTTCGATCACTAAAAGCTATTGGGTCCAGTGGGACAGCTTGTTGCTTCAGGATGGAGTTCTCTGCCGTAAATGGGAAAGTGTTCGGGGAGACAACTGTCATTTGCAAATGGTTGTCCCTAAAGCCAAAGTACCGGATGTTCTACAGCTGTACCATAATGATTATTCAGGAGGCCACCTGGGAGTTAAACGAACTCTACTAAAGATCCGAGAACGGTTTTACTGGGTCCACTGTCGAAACGATATCGAGGACTGGTGTCGCAAATGTACAAGTTGTGCGGCTGTAAAGGGACCTCAGACTCGTAGTAAAGGTGCATTGAAGTTGTACAATGTTGGTGCACCATGAGATAGAATAGCCATTGACGTGGCGGGGCCGTTTCCGGAGAGTGAAAGCGGTAACAAGTATTTCATGGTTGTGATGGATTACTTCACTAAGTGGCCAGAAGTCTTCGCCATTCCAAATCAAGAAGCTTCAACAGTTGCAGATAAACTAGTTCATGAAGTCTTCTGTCGTTTTGGAGTACCTTTAGAGATTCACAGCGATCAAGGAAGGAATTTTGAGTCTCAAATATTCCAGGAAACTTGCCGAGTTATGGGTACTCATAAAACAAAAACGACTTCTTATCACTCGCAATCTGATGGAATGGTAGAATGATTTAATCAGACATTAGAGAGGTACCTAGCAAAAGTTGTAGACAATCGGCAACGAGATTGGGAAAGTACATCAGTGACACCAGCTTTCGCAAACTTTGGGAGAGAATTACGGCTGCCTGCGGACCTGATCACCGGGATACCACCTGATGCTCCACGCAGTGTAACCGATTATGCAAATGACTTGCGGAACAAAATGAATGACGTTTATGAGCACGTCAGACAATCGGGCCAGCAAATGTCTGAAAAGATGAAAACCCGGTACGACCGCAAAATGAACAACCAGGGTTCAACGAAGGTTCACTAGTGTGGTTGCACAATCCAGCCCGCAGCAAAGGGAAATCTCCTAAGCTTCAAGCTAAATGGGACGGCCCGTACCGGATTGTGACCAGGATTAACGATGTAACCTACCGGATACAGAAAGGCGCAAGAGGGACTCCTAAGATCGTCCATGTGGATCGCCTGGCGCGTTATTCTGGGCCCGAAAATGCTCGGGACGAGCATGTCTTAGGAGGGGGCAGTGTTACGCTCTTAAGTCGACGGCACTAGCGCCATCTAGTCTCGAACCGAAGAACTAAACTTCTTGAAGTTGAAAATCGAACTCTCGTAACCTTGCGCGTGTTTACTTGAATATTCTGGATATTTCGCTGCTAATTTATATTTATAGGCGCTGCAAGATGCGATCGGGGGAAGTATTGAAGTTGGCGAGACAAGCGAAGCTTCGGAGCGGAATAAAGTGAATCAGTGCGATTAATTATTAGTGTTTTTAACTCTAATTAGTGTAAAGTGAATTAAAGTGTTAATTTAGGTAATCCTATCGGCAATTTTTATTGTCACGAACCTCAAGCTCGTAACAATAATAAAATTCTACACAAATATATAAACAATAATATGCAATATTATACCTCCAAGAACAAGTTAATATTTTAATTACAATGGCAATGGCAAATGTGACAATTTAAAGTTAAAAACCTTTAGCCGTAAACTTTAGTAATGCCTGGTTGTATGATAAAATTATTTGATATTTTTTCGAATAATGTGTTAAAATCACTTTTTTACTGATTTGCAAAACGAATTTATAAGTAATTAAATACAGGTTAAAGGATTTTGAGAACAGTTCATAAAAATCGTTGTTGGCGGGTTAGATAAATAACAAACCTTATCAAAGTCACAGATGATCTCGTTGAGTAAACGAAGACACTCGAGGCCCTGCTTGTTGACATCAGTCTCGTCGTAGAACTCCTTGTAGTTGGGGATCGACGCGAACATAACCGCGATGCTAGAGTACCGCTCGTGATATAGATCTTCCTGGTGACATTGCGTTTGAAATTGTGACAGAAAATCTTCAAACTATACCTGGCTTAACAGAAGTTAACAGTACAGAGTTACCGGGTACAGAATATCAAAAGTCCCCCGCGGAACATAAGTATCCCTGGATATTAGACATAGTTGCCACCCTTGGCAGGCGGATAGGCAACGGCAGTTTCTTTTAATTTTTTTAGTCGTTAAAGGAAGACGCTGCTATCCATCTCACTGTCGTTTACTGTTATTTCCCACTGTCGTCTCTTACGACACCCACTGATCGATATGAGGTAATGAATATTTTTTATAGAATAAGGGTGACAAAAAAGCAGACAGTCCACCTGATGATAAGTGGATAGTGTGGCTCATAGTCATCTACATTTATCCTCGATTAAGAATGAAAACTCACATGCGTTGTCATCCCTGAGGACTAAGATGTAATGCCTCGTTTCCTGCAAAAAAGGGTTTCCGGATCTCTACACTCACCATACGAAACACAGCAACATTAAGCTGCTATTTTTACGATGATATTCTGTGAGAGCGTGCTGCTTCCCCGGTCAAGCCAACCCATTCGTGTCATAATATAGCTGCAACGGGGCTATACCGCGTATAAAGTATAGTATGTGTGGCTGTGGTAGGAAAAGGGGAGATCTCACGCCGGGCAAGGTATTCTGCCCGGGGAGCGGCCAACGCTCCGTGTGATAGTTCGGGGATGTTCTATATATACTGTTTATGATTCGGAATTTTGATAGCGCGATTTAGGTTTCGGTGTGTTTCGCTTGTGACGCGATGACAGCGCCGCCACATCACCCCCCTGCTCAGACCGGAGGTCGATAGTACAGCCTCGTTGCCGACGAATGTGCAAGGGCCAGTAGATTGCCTTGTAATCTGCGGTGAGTCGAGAAGAAGGCAAGTAATCTGCGAGAGTGCCATGAAACAGAGGCGAGCAGTAAGGCTCAAAGCCGTGCCGAACACTGTAGCGCAGAGAGTAGCTTGAAGGAACAGGAAGCATTATTATTCCAGAGCTGCGATGAACCTTGTGAAGCTAGATGGCTTGCAGGATATTAAGACTGCAGACGATATCTGCTCGGGAGCGAATGGGTGGGGTATTATATGACGATGATGAAGCTTGAAGTTTCCGAAGGTAGTTGTTTGCGTGTTCAGATCACGTCGGGTGGTCACCACTCTGGCCGGTGGTAGGTAAAGGGGAGATCTCCCGCCGAGCAAAGTGTTCTGCCCGGGGAGCGGCCGACACTCCGTGTAATAGTTCGGAGATGTTCTATATATACTGTTTATGATTTGGAATTTTGATAGCGCGATTTAGGCTTCGGTGTGTTTCGCTTGTGGCGCGATGACAGCGCCTCCACAAGCGAAACTAAATATATAATATTAATTAAATTAATTACATGAATATTAATATTTAAAATATATTCTTAAACCGCAACTAAATGGTTTCACTTCTACTGTACTTCTGTACTACACTATAACAGCCCGATGGTGTCGTTAGGTATAATAATTTTATATAAGCTATACGTAAAATTAGATGGAGTGACGACCTGATGAGATATGCAGGAAGTCGATGGATGCAGGGAGCTCTGGACCGTGCTTTGTGAAATTCCCTGGGGAAGGCCTATGTTCAGCAGTGGACTTGTGAAGGGCTGTAATATTGATGTTTTTGTTTATGAGTGCAATCATCCACATATATCTAGAACAATGATGGTGGTGAGTGAAATATTAGGTACTGTATTCGCCGGTCCAATCTGACGAACAAACGAACGAACCTAAAGAAGAGAGATTTCAGTGACTAGAACTAGAAGCAGTGGTGACCTAAGGTATTGAGATGGTGTTGCACCGTGATTTGTGGTAGTCTCTTATAAAATAAAAAAGATAATAATAATTATTATTTTATTGCGTTTTCTGTTTGAAGGGTTAGTTTTTTTTTTCTTAAATAAAGTTACGAACTAACAGACCATCATTTGAGCCGCTATTGCAGCCCAACTAAACAATTTCAAATAAAGAACGACACGTTATCACAATGAAGTCTAAGATGGAATGCCTGGCAGACTGTAATCATACTGGCTCTCTATGGTCTTTACATCGTGTCTTTACACGATGTGAAGAGGACCATAAGCTGGTAGGAGGATCGAGGATACAACCCAGACGGAGTCCAAGCCACGAATGTAGTCCTACCACCAGTAACTTCGTTGCGATTATTTGTTGGTAATAACCTTATAATTTCTTTATGATTTCATGTCTCACCTCCGACGCAAAAGAAGTAAGGAAATGCTCGGCAACGTGTGCAGGCAGAATGTTCTCCAGAAGGATCTGTAATGATGTTTTTAAAGAAATAAAAACGTAGCATAGATGTTTGCATTAATTACACGTTAGATTTATAGCTCTACTGTGGACCTTTTTTACAATCTGGAAAAAAATAGGGTGTAACATGTGAACGGAGTAGAAACCTGCGGCACTGATATTATATAAAAAATAAAAACAGAAATTTTGAATCAAATAAATAAATTAATTAAAATCTACCAAAATTTAAATCATATCCACCATAGCCTGTGACCCTGCGAAGTAAAAAGTCAAAGGTGCCTACTAAATTTATTGTTTTATTGCCGTTCTTAAAGTAGTGTGGATATGAATTGAATTGCGGAAGATTTTAATTTATTCGTTTATTTATTTAAATTTTTTTGTAAAATAACAGTGCCCTAGGCTTCTACTCCGTTTATGTGTTACACCCTATCTTTTTTCCATGCGCTAAAAAAGGTCATCCAGTATATGATACATTTTGTTAGTTCATCAGATAAGGTCATTAAAAAGTTCAGAAAAGTTTTGAAAGCATTGAATACATAGTTATATATAGTATATTATCTCAAGTGAAGGCGCCGTTAAAGTAGTTACTTTTTGAACCTCTGTTACTCTACTTTAATGTAATTACTTTGGCAAAACACAATCATTTTGTAAAAATTGAGCATATGGAAAAGCATTATGTGAAGACAGAAACGTGAGAGAATAATTTATTCTGTGATCATACTAATTGTCTCGATATTTTTTATAATAATTATGACACTAAATATCCAGGTAAACGTATACATCGCGGTGAGTTAAAGTTATATCAGATGAAAGGGTTTATTTTCAGGCCATATTGAAAACGCAGTTTGAAGGATTGATTTATTTTATCCTATTTAAAAAAATCGGACAGTTCAAGTGGTCATGCTCGTTCTGGCTAGACTCGCCAGGACATATTTGTGATTAAACGTTAAAATTCTCCCCGCTTTAGTGTCTTTTTATTTGACAGTTGCGGGGAATGAATGTAAAATTTTAATACCTACACACAGTACCGCATGCGACGGCCTTAACTAACTTAAGGAATATACATACAATATGTTTGCGTTTTATTTAGTTTGACGTAAAATTAATGAAGATGTTTAATTAATTCTAATTTGAGAGTCAATTTTAATGGCAATTTAATGGCAATTTAGGTACATATGTTTTGAAATCCGCATCAATATTGGGAATCGGTTCTGAATTTGCAGATCTGCGAAATAATAAAATACATGAAAGAAAATTTCTCTGTTTCAGAATCCTGTCAATCCCCATTATAGCGTCTTTATTGACCCTTATTTAATTTAATTTTCTATGTTCAATATTAAAAAGATCATTATGTAGCGGTTTTTTTTTACCATTTTATGCAACATACCTTATTTATTCCTCTCATAGTTTCCACCTCCTCTTGCTCAAACTTAAGTTTATCCTTCCAGAGGAAATCCGTCCTGGATGTGAACTCTATCTGTCGATCGAGGATGTGAAGCAACGCTCCTAAGAACACCAACACCAAGCCAGCTTTAGCCGAGTAGGGTAGCATTGAGAATCTGGAAATAGTTATGAATTGATGATAAAAAGAAGCAGTAAATACTAACTGTTATAAATCAATCTTTGAAAAAGAAATTATGATATTTTATAATCAGGTTTATCACTCAGCAGATATCTTGTTTGTTAGCGTCTTTTAATGTTCTCTTAGATGGCTTTGACTACTTTACAATATTTTTAATTAAAACACATTTTATTTTACGAGTATATCAACATTTACATTCTGGCAATACATTTGCAAAGCTGCTCCTACTTACGCTACATTATAGTTGCAGCTCGAATGGGTCAACAACTCCTTGCTGATGTATGTCATACGGTGAGTCAGAGAATCAGAAACCCTTTTTATTGGAAACGAGGCATTCTGTCTTAGTCCCGGGTGACAAAGCACTTGCATTTTGATTCTTAATCGAGGACTGACTCGGACTCAAATAAATGTAGATGTCTATGAGCCACAGCATCCACTTACCATCAGGTGGACTGTGTGATCGTTTGCTTCCCCTATTCTATAAAAAAATCAATCAATAATCATTTGTGAATGATACTTCTGTGGACTTCCAGTAAAAATGGAACTTCAAACTTTCTACAGAGAAGTTTATCGCAATGATATGAGATTCTACTAAATTATTGTAAACATAACAAACCTGTAAAGAAACTAATTCTAGTGTAATGTATCTTCTCAAAAAATAGTTATTATTGTATTCGTTTCTTATGTTTACGCGAATACTGCGATAAAGATGGCCAAAAAGAGATAGGTTCCTAAAATGAGATAGTTCATTATTTAAAAATTTGTTTATTGTACGTAAGCGATAGTAGTATCGTTTGCTTACTCATTTGGTCATGTTTAAACGTGCAACATTTAGGCACCGGCAAACAGGCATTGAGTTATACAACACTAGAGGATCAAACCACATTACCGCGCGTCGAAAAAAGTGTAACCACTATCCAAACGCGACGACGTAGCTTTGAAACTAACAACAATTTTAAGTAAACATATATCTATCTCACTTACACAAGTTGCGAAAACAATATCGTCATCGTAAGATTAGATAAAGATAGACACACAAACATGCAATGGCGGGTTGGTGTGGCTTACTATATGAAATTTTACCTAAAATACGCAATAAAAAAGAGTTTTTTTTAGCTGCAGTTAATTGTTATTATATTAAAAAAGTATATCTTATTATAAAATCTTTATTAGGTCCCCTTAGAAAAAAAGGGATACAAAGCTTATCAGATGAATAGAAGTAAACATATTATTGATGAAATAAAACGTATTTTTATGGTTCTAATAAATCAAACAATATAAAATAGGTATCTAATAAAATATAATTAATATAAAATTTATATGAAATTATAAATAATACAAAATTATTAATATAAAATAGGTAATAAAATATATTTGATAGATAATTCATGAATAAACTAAAATAAGAATAATTAATTATTTTGTATGAAAGTTAAAACGTAGTTTTTGTTATAATTTCCAAAATATTTAAAATCAGAGGTAACAAATTAACTTACTCCATTAATTATATAGTCTCGCATTAATGTAGGATAATCACAAATGCGGAAAAGTGGCAACATTGAACCTAAATGGCAATATTCGATAATTTTATTTAATTATTTGAGGTTTTTTTACGTTTATATGAAAACAAGAACTAAAAATTATGTGTTGAAAGTGATGCCGCTTGATTTATTACGTTTTTGTGACTTTGAATAGCATTCTTTCACTACACATTTACCCATTTTTGTCGCGGCTCAACTCTGTCGGCGTCACATTGAACAATGAACTCACGTTAGCTAGGCATATGGCTGCGGCCATATGTGCAGTGGCAACGCTTTGGCGCGGTTACTACTGATCCAGGGTTATATAAATCAATGTTGAAACTAATAAAAATTTTAAGTAAACATATATCTAACTCACCTACACAAGTTGCAAAAACAATATCGTCGCTAAGATTAGATAAAGATAACACAAACACGCAATGGCGGGTTGGTGTGGCTTACTATATGAAATTTTACTTAAAATACGCAATAAAAATGAGTTTTTTAAGCTGCAGTTAATTGTTTTTATATTAAAAAGTATATTTTATTTTAAAATCTTTATTACGTCTTCTTAGAAAAAAAGGGATACAAAGCTTATCAGATGAATAGAAGTAAACATAATGATGAAATAAAACGTATTGTTATGGTTCTAATAAATCAAATAATATAAAATAGGTATCTAATAAAATATAATTAATATAAAATTTATATGAAATTATAAATAATATAAAATTAGTAATATAAAATATATTTAATATATAATTCATGAATAAACTAAAATAAGAACAATTAATTATTTTGTATGAAAGTTAAAACGTAGTTTTTATTATAATTTCCAAAATATTTAAAATGAGAGGTAACAAATTAACTTACTCCATTAATTATATAGTCTCCCATTAATGTAGGATAATCACAAATGCGGAAAAGTGGCAACATTGAACCTAAATGGCAATAATATTCGATAATTTTATTTAATTATTTGAGGTTTTTTACGTTTATATGAAAACAAGAACTAAAAATTATGTGTTGAAAGTGATGCCGCTTGATTTATTACGTTTTTGTGACCTTGAATAGCATTCTTTCACTACACATTTACCCATTTTCGTCGCGTCTCAACTCTGTCGGCGTCACATTGAACAATGAACTCACGTTAGCTAGGCATATGGCTGTGGCCATATGTGCAGTGGTCACGCTTTGGCGCGGTTATTACTGATCTAGTCTTATATAAATCAATGCAAACAGGTGACAAAATATCCTACCACCACCTCTTTTGATGGGAACCGATACGGTATTTTTTCGTTATCAGTTGCAAAGTATAATCATTACACTCCATTGAATTAAGAACCATTAGATTGAATACAGTACAGAGTCACCGTAGCAACGGACGAGATTATATGCCAAAAGAGACGTTGTTCACAGATATTATCTGTCGCTACTCGGAGTATAGCATTTATAGGTTCAACATACATATTATAACAAAGAACTTACTCAGTATCCAGTTCTCCTTTTTGATATTGATTGAAGAGTTCAGCGGAAGCGAAGAGTGCTATATGAGACACCAGAGTCAGTATCATCAGAAATAGCTTCAGCACGAAACCTACGCGGAGGAACACCGATATTGAAGCCAGGGTCAGGACTGAACTGTATATGAAAGTCTGGGAACAAAGAAATTCATAATCTTTTATATATGTCAACAAAATTTCAATGAAATGAATATTTAAGGGGCAAACTCCCAAAGAGGGGTAATAACTTTTAAATATATCATCATCATTACATCCCATCATATAAGGCCTTCCGCTAGGAATGCGACATTGCACAGTCCTGAGCCACCTGCGTTTATCGAGCACCCATCTTTTAACACCAGGGTAAATAGCAACACACACACATATTATATATATATATATATATATATATATATATATACATATATATATATATACATATATATATATATATATATATATATATATATATATATATATATATATATATATATCATGTAGGTGTCTTCTTGGCCTAAGCCTTGGCTTTGGCCTAGGCGGATAAGTGGCTTAAGTCCACTAGATCTTCATGCGTCTGTGGGATTAAGAGAGATTGTTAAAGAAGAACAACAACAAATATTTTTATTTTATTTTTATTTCTATAATTCTTAAAAGGGGTCTTTAAACAAGTTGGATAATATTAATTTTATATCAATATATAATATTCAAAAAAGACTTTCGAAATGTAAAATAACGTACGTGAGGGTAATATGGTAGTAATATCACCTTAATCTTTGCCGCCCTATAAAACAAAGACTAGGAGGAGCACAAAGATAAAAACACAAAATCGTATACTATAACCACAGATAACCACCCTGACTATAACTAATATATTAAACAAGTTCTGGCAATAATTAGGAATACTTTGAAAAATCCATCTATAAAAAAACTCACGATAGTACTAAAATCGACTAAAACATTTACCATAATGTCAACTGTCAAAATGGCGTCGATGAAGCAGCGCCCTTTTGAACCTTTAATATTGGATTGGCTGATGAAGAGCCATAGTATTACAGAGTCATCTATGCAAACAAGACTGTAGTTTTTGAGTTATAAGAATGTGACCATATTAACCAGATGATCACATTAACCTGATGACGATATTACACTCGCCTACTATATAATCAAATCGATTGAGGTAAAAAGTTTCGTTAAGATAATTTGTAATTCGATTTATGCCTATGCATAAATATTATATTAGGAACAAGGATAAAAAGAACAAAAAAAAAAACAAACAAAAGTTAACGAAGCATCTGCTCAAGCTAGTCGTACCCGTTACTTGACTCCAAAGAGTGAGTATGTCACGATTTTACAACAAAGTCCCAAAAAATATGCAGGACTTAGGTAGGTTAGGTATCTACTACATGTTTAAAATAATACTACAAATAAGCAAAATAAATATACAATAATTAAAGCAAAAATTGTACTAATAAGGAGTACATGATTGATAATAAGTAATAACCCCTGGGAATGTGGTGATCTGAATTTATACCTGGCGAGTTATATAAACGGTCAATTTCGGCCAACGTACATACTACAATCAAATTGCGGACGTACTTAAGGCTAATTTAAGAATAGTTAAAATCAATGTTAAGGACGTTAATAAGAGCAGATGAAAATCGAAAGAAGAAAGATCCAATATTATGTAAATTTTGATCTCCAACTATGGGCAATAGATAAGATAATGTATTTAAACTCACAGGCGCTGAATCCACGTCAGCAAATTTTGGAACACCAGTTATGTTTTCTGAATCCGAACTATTACTCGTGCTCCAGACTTGCTCCGGGAATTCTTGAATCAGGAACGTCTGAAACTAAAATTGTACTTCGTATATGTCTATTCTCCACCTCTCAAACATTGAAATAAAAATCAGGCTAAAGGCTAAAATTGACCTCCTTATATGCGACAAAAAAAAAAACAAGTAAAAACAACAGAAATTCGTATGCATTAAAGTTCGCCACATTATGGTCTTGTCTTTTATCTATGTTTTTCAAAGATTAGAAGATCAGAAAAAAACAGCGTTTACTTTTTAATTTAATAGCGGGTTGTCATTACTTGCCAATTGAACATACGGCGTTGGCTGTCAGGACGGCGTGCATTATCTGTCAACTTTATTGGGTTGACATAACACTTTATAGTGCCACCAACTTATCTGTTCAGTTTACAGAGTCGCTAGTGGAGTGCTTACTATTGCCATTTAAGAAATTCGCCGAGGAAATAGGTGACTACATATTCATTAGGTACACATAATATAAAATAAAACAAATTTTGTGTTAATATATTAAAATTAGTGAGAATTAGTGTTATTATATATATTATTTATATTTTATAAAAATGTCATTTACAAAATGGCGGCCTTAGTTCCAATTTTGTCCACCTGAACAGATAAGTTGGTGGCACTATAACACAACTATACATTCGAAATATAAATTTCTCTTTCTCCCAGTCATTTGGCAGATTTCACATGTCTTCGAATTAAAATCTTGAATGTTCATTTATGAACTAGTGTCACAAATTAACATTCAAGACTAAGTAAGTTTTGAATGTTTATTAATGTAAATGTGTTGTTCCTGAATATGAATAAACTTAAGTAAGGACTAGTCTATTTAATCAAGTTTATTACCGATTAAGTAAGGACTAGCCTACTAAATCAAGTTGATTACGAATTAAGTAATTTTTGATTGGTTATTTGTGACACTAGTTCATAAATGAACATTCAAGATTTTAATTCTAAGACATGTGAAATCTGCCAACACGCATTGAGGCTTATTCTTACCTTAAACCCCTCCCAGAAATGATATTAGGCCTGTGTCCAACGTTTATAGTCTGTAACTTTCACTAGTTTCTTAGAATAAGTCTCTGGTTTTATATGCTCACCATATAAAATACGGTATCATTAAGCTGCTATTTTACGCCAGTATTCTGTAAGAGCGTGGTCCTACCTCAGTCGAACCGACCCATTCGTGCTACAACCATAATATAGCGGCAAAGTAGCTCTACCACGTAAAATTACAGCACTGGCTTGCCTTCCTTACTTTTGTATCGCATCCTTCCTTCCAATAACTAAACTTATAGCGCCATGTGTACAACAAAAGCGCCTGTAAAAGGAGACGACGCGATCGATACCCACATGTAAAGAAGAATCAAGGCTAACTGCATCGATAGTGGCTGTTCTTGTCTCACCTTCCAATAGAAAATCATCAATGTAATTGAGCTTTAGTTAGTGTGTCCGGTTAACCCAGCTGTCTGCATAGACTATAAAATCAAATACGAGCGTAATCAAGAAAAACCGAAGCCTTGAAGATATCTTTGAAGACAAGTTAAAGCTAATCGCTACTGCCGCTAACCGTGAGTTTACCTGCTTTATTTACCCTTCCTGGTGGGCCAGACTAATTTTCTCTCACTATAGATAAAATTATAAAATTAAGAAATATAAAATTAAAAAATTCCGAATAAGATTTTATTATTTTTATTTCAATAGAAGTGTCGCGATTAGTACAATAAACGGAATTCAATTTGCGCACTTTTTCACTTACCATGTTAATGACCGCGCAAGATCCAATCAGAAGTATTGTCACTAGAAACATGGTCAACCTTATGTAAAAGTTATGGGCTACTACCTGAAATATAGAAACAATTTTTCGTCATAAACTAATTTTATATACTGAAAATAGCGTTGTTAATTTAGTGACCTAAGTAACTAAAGCATTTTGTTCATGCCCTTATCTACTGCCTATTGGTGGCTAATTCGAAATTCGGTTTTTATTTAAATATATACAGAATTGAAGGGGGTGCTAACAATCTCCGGTGGAGGTTCGGTTGCCACCTACGACTACTCGACCTGGCAACATATAACGCACGCACCCTGAGGACTGACGAGAAGATACTGGAGTTGGAAGAAGAGGTAGACAAGTTGCGCTGGCATATTATTGGGTTATCCGAGGTCCGAAGAGAGGGGGAGGACACAGTAATCCTCAAGTCCGGCAACTTGTTCTATCAAAGGGAGGGCGATCATCTGTCCGAAGGAGGTGTCGGATTTATCGTCCACAAGTCTCTCGTCAACAACGTTGTAAAGATTGGAAGTTTGTCGACGACGGTCGCGACACACTCCCAACTTGATACTCAGAATCACCAAACGGTATTCGCTGAAGGTCATACAGGTTTACGCATCAACCTCGGCACATCCCAATGAGGAGGTGGAGGAAATGTATGAGGATATTTCTAGAGCCATACATTCCTCCAAAACCCACTACACGGTGTTGATGGGAGACTTCAACGCAAAACTAGGCACAAGAGAAAGCGGTGAGCTGAAGGTAGGGAAATTTGGAGTAGGGCAACGGAACCGTAGGGGCCAGCAGCTGGCCGACTTCATGGAGAAAGAGGGACTCTTTATGATGAACTCTTTCTTCCAGAAGCGGCCCCACAGGAAATGGACGTGGTCGAGCCAAGACGGTTCGACAAAAAATGAGATTGACTTCATTATGACGACCAGACGCCAACTGTTCAGTGATGTCTCAGTGATCGCAAGGGTGAAAACTGGCAGCGATCACCGAATAGGTAGAGGCACATTGAACCTAAACGTTAAGTTGGAGAGGTCTCTTCTAATGAAGTCAACGCTCCGTCCCCCTCGTGCTCTAATCCAAAATCCCGAAACCTTTCAGCTCGAGTTACGTAACCACTTTCAGTGCCTAGAAGATTGCAATGCAGTGGACGATATGAATGACAAGCTCGTGGAAACTGTCCATGCGGTCGGTCGGTTCTGCAAGACCGGCCGCAGAAGAACACAAAAGCTCTCCGATCGCACTCTTAATCTCATGGCTGTTAGACGGGAGATGAGGCTGCAATCGTCAACAGATTTGACAGCATACAGGCAACTGAACAGACAGATCTCCAAATGCATGCGGCGAGACTTACGCAAATTTAATACTGCTCATATTGAAGAAGCGATTGAGCGGAACCAGGGCTCCAAAGTCTTTGCCAGAGATCTGTCTGCCAGTAAGAGCCAACTGTCAAAGCTGATGACTGAGTGTGGCAGCATCGTTTCGGTGCTATGGAGAGGGCTATGCTCGGAGTTTGTCTGCGTGATAAACTTAGAAATGAGGATATCCGCAGTAAGCTGAAGTGGCAATGGGCCTGCCATATAGCTCGAAAAACCGACAACCGTTGGGGAAAAAAGGTTCTCGAGTGGCAGCCTCGTACCGGTAGACGAAGTGTAGGGCGACTCCCCACTAGATGGAGTGACGACCAGGTAAGACATGTAGGAAGTCGATGGATGCAGGTGGCTCAGGACCGTGTGTTGTGACATACCTTGGGGGAGACCTATGTTCAGCAGTGGACTTGTAGAGGGCTGTAATGATGATGATGATGATGATACAGAATTGAGAAAGTTTTCGAGGGCAACCTAGCAAAGTGAAGTGCGGCTTCATAATATATAGAGTGACGACACGGTAAGACATGCAAGTTGATGGATGCAGAAGTTTTCAAGGCGTTGCTTGGGAAGGCGTATATTCAGTTGTGGACTTGTAAAAGGTTGTGAATTGTGACGATGATGATGAAAATGATGATGGTGATGGTGATGATGATTATGATTGCAACGACGATAGCGATATTGTTATCATAATCAGGTATACATTATGCAAGTAATCGAATCGAATATAATTTAGTATTAATGTTAGCCTACACGCGCACGCATAGGTTTCGTTCTGAGGTGTCGTAGAAATGACACGAAAATAATGAAATTTTATCATTGTATGACGGTCATATCATAAACGGACGGATTATTTAAAAAATCTGCATCCACTTTAATAAGGGAGTAATGGAAGGGTTACAAACAGGATCACAGTACATCTGATGGTAAGTTTATATTGTGACCCGTGAACACCAACATCTTTTCTCGGCTTAGAATTAAAATGCAAATGCGTTGTGACACTTAAGACTTAGCTAAGATCCCTAGTTACCCTTAAAAGAGTATCCGGTCCTCAAACTTTAAAGGTAAATTAATTATTTTAGTTTATGAGACTTACATCTGAATTTCAAATGGGAGAGATAAAGCGATAATTTAAAATATTAATGTTAATAAAGTATAAAATTATTTCCACAACAATAAATCTTAGAACATACCTGTCCAGGTTTGTAACAATTGTCAGCGTAGTCATCAGCTAAGCGAGGCATATCGGACAGTAAGCTCAAATCTCGTACAGGCAATCGGCCATCACACCAAGATAAATACATAAACACCAAAAGCGTCAGGAATGTGGGACCAAAAGATGCGTATAATACTATACTTCTGTAATCAATTGCCAAATTGCAAGTTTTTTATCGTAATTCAAGATATAATGGCCGTAAAAATTATTCAGTGACTTGAATACTCGTACATTATTGGAGAAACATAAACAAAATAACCCCATAATCGTTATAATTGTAAATAAAAATGGGGTCTAAATCTTTCTCTCAGAGCTATGATCCAAGATTTTGTCGGCATCGGACTTCGGATTTGTGATGGACTTTAATTACAATGTTGAAGACAATGTTGAAATACAATTAATCAGCCAATAACTAATGCAGTAAAACTAACTTTATTGTATCCTGCTAAGTTTTACCAGATGTAAAAGTTTTCAAAAATTTTTCATTAATTAATTTTCGTTCAGGTAGTTTATTGACTAGAAACTTTACTGTGTTATTGTAAATTCTGAATAGTTTACACAAAAAAGCTAGAAATTTTCGTCATTCAATCGACTTTTAAAAAGTTTCGGTAAACATACTTACTTGGGTACGGTCAGTAGTTGTATAAAGGTCAACAACGTAAACAAGGCAGCGGCACAAGCTACGTTGTACTTGAATTGAGCATCGCTCTGATCACGGTACTGTCTTTCCTGATCACTGTTCTTAAACCATAATGTAATTCGGTTCATGCCTTCGGAACTGTTGCCACAGTCGCAGCAAGTCCGCTGTGGCAGGAGATTTTGCTCTATCATTGCGAGGCTCTAGAAGAATTTTGTTTGATTCGTTAATGTTTGCTTTAATATTAAACTTTAAAACTCTAAAATTAAACTAATAATTTATGTTAAACATTTTTGCTTGTTTTGTAGGTAGTATGGATTGCCTAAACTCTGGAAGCTAAAATTAATTATCAACTTTCAAACTTTTTTCGCCTTTTTATCCACAATCACAATTAAAGCAGCAATAAGTTTATTTAATAAAAAAATAGCCTTATACCATTTTAATATAAGGATAACTTAGTCATAGAAATAGGGTATATGATTCAGTCATTCATTAATTGTTTGATTTTCTCGTTGGTTAATGACCATTAACCAATCTAATCTCTAATAGATAATTATACGGTATCGGGTACGATTCCCGGATCTCTCCAAAAATCAGTCATGATTTTTTCAGTCATGAAATTCTCAGTAGCATCCCGGATATATAGATACAGGAAGTTGGCGTAGTTTGACCCAAAAAACTCTAACCCAAAAAACGGATTTTTGCTCCATCGGGTAATGAGAGTTAGGGGGACAGAGATTTCACCTGTGCATGTACACTCTTGCACTACTAATCCTATCTTGTGCAGATGCCTAGTCTCCGTTGAGATTAACCAACGATAAAAGATAAATGGTCTCAAAATTGCGTTATAAAAATTTCCGCAATGAAACATCAGTAAAACACCAATCGAAAATCAGTAAAATAGAAATTGAACTAGGTAAACTGCTTTTTCAATATTTGGCATCTGAAGAAAAAAATAAAGCCTTTAAATTAATTCTGTCAAGTCTATTTACAGCATACTTACCGATATGCCTATATTCTTAGCTAAAGTTGAATCTGTTATATTTGCAAAGGGTTTATCTGCGCCCCAGCATTCTACGTATTTTGTCATTTTACTGGATGGACGAGATCTTGTTGGTACGCCCGGTGTAGCTAAAACAAGAACCACCAGTAATGAATTTTTGGAACGAAGTGTTGCTAACACTAATTATTTCTAAAGGGAAAAATTATAACAACAAAAATGGTATGATGAATCTGCAGCTGAGTAGTCTTGTATTATCTAAATACAATATAAAATTTAGTTACACCATTATATTGGAGTTTAGAAATACGCTAAAAATATACATGAAAACAAAACATTTCCGCCAAATTTTGTGAAAATTCGATCAAAAATATTCACATGTCTGATAAATGTGCAATATGTTTTGTGCTTATCAAACATAGCAGGATGATTTCTAAAGTATCATTAGTTGATTGAAGAATGAAAAATACCTGTAAGTCACACTCTAATTCAAATTGTTCATACTGTCTACACTGTTTTAAATGTACAAGTTAAACTCTAGACCAATAATTTATAAATATTATTCATAGATTAAAAAACGACGTAAATTTACCAGTTGTCATATTAAAGTTGTGGATGTGATATAAGGTATATGAATAAAACTATAGATATCCGATATTTGCGTACGGGGGAGGAAGATGATGCCCCTCCCCATCCTTAACATGATAGCGGACTCAAGTGAAGAACTAGCCCAGAAGGGTACCAGTGCGGAGAATCCCTCGCCAAGCATCCACGACCTATCCTACTTTTCCTGATCGTGGGTGCTCAGAATGAGTAGGCGGGGGGGGGGGGGGCAATTCCTCTCGCGACAAAGATTGCTCAGGGAAATTGGAGCAACAACACCAAGCCGACCCCTGCCACGCTATATGTGAATTATGCAACATCCGGGGACTTCATTTCAAACTTAACGCTGTTCACTACCATCTGGAGATGGCGAAGCCGGCCTTGCTCTTTTTAACCGAGACTCGGGTATCCCCTCCAGCTGATACTTCATATTTCTCCTACCCGGGGTACAAATTAGAACATTCCTTTATACCCCGGCCTGGAGTTTGCGTATATGTCAGAGAAGACATCTGTTTTTGACGTCACGCATCATCTATCCATTCGCTGGCAGTACCTAGACAGCGACGACCATCCATCCATCCATACGGGTGCCTCTATAGGTCCCATAGCGTTAATACCAAAACAGGCCGACTCATCCACCACATCCAAATGGCTACAGATTCCGTGCTACAGCAGATCCCATCCGCAGAGATCGTGATCCTTGGCGATTAAAACGCCCACCACTTCGAATGGCTCTGTTCGCGTTTAATTGATCATGCGGGGAGATCTGTTTATGTCTTTGCTTTGGCATATGGTCTGACGCAACTGGTTACGTGGCCTACGCAAATTCCAGATGTAGAAGATTATACACCTTCCCTGTTTGACCTTCTGCTGACCTCTCATCCGGAAGGATATCACGTTTCCGCCGACGCCCGTGTGTTTCACAAGGCTGCATGCTATCACCAACGCTGTTTCTTTTACGTATCAATTATATGTTGCAAACTGGTAACATTTATTGTTATGCAGACGACAGCACTGGCGATGTCTTATACACCGGTCTTACCAATATTTATCGGGAAAACGTAGCCGTAGAGTACCGGAACAAACTTGTGTCTGAAGTCGAATCTTTGCTTAACAAAATCTTGGATTGAGGGCGACTTAATGTATTCCAATTCAATTCCCAAAAGACACAAGTTTGCGCGTTAGCCGGTAAAAGTGCCCTTTTGTCGTATCTCCTCAGTTTGAAAGCACTCATGATTTCTTATATTTACGCGAACACTACACATTGAAATAATACTACTTTTTACGGAATTTATCGCGTATATTTAACTTTTTAAATACCCGACGTTTCGAACGCTTTACAGCTCTCATGGTCACGGGCGGGACTAAGATGTTCAACGTCCATATGTCATAGTTAACCGCGGTTACCATAGATTAAAATTTAACTTTTTGTAACGTTCCGATCTACACAGTATAAACTTATGGTATCATGAAGTCTTGCAGTTGTATGCTTGGGTTGGGATTTAATTTTATTTATTATAGGATCCCAAGCAGATGGTATCACCCAGCCATCTTCTCTATTGAAATTAGGATGTTTTTTTAATTTCAATAGCCTTGCGAATCATCCTTGGAAGGAATAGGTGTTCTTTAGCGAGAATTTGCGGTCTATCAAATCTGATGTAGTGACGGGGGCGATCTTGTACGTGTTCACAGACTGCAGACTTCCCGAAGCGTCCATTCTTCACATCAGCTATATGTTCTTTAACGCGGGTATTTATTGATCTTTTAGTTTGTCCTATGTAGGAGAGACCACATTCACAATCAAGCTTGTACACTCCTGAATCTTGCAGAGGGACATTACACTTGACTGATGGTAAAAACTGACCAATATTCTTCAGCGGCTTGAAGTATGTTTTGATGGAAGCGCGCTTCAATATGCAGCCAATCTTGTCAGTGACTCCTCTAACATATGGCGGTACAGCAGGTACACGCTCAACTGTGGCTGGCTTCACTCGTTCACTGTGACGTAGGCGCGAGAATCGAAGCTTGTTGTCATGCAAAACTTGCTTGACATGGTGGAGCTCGGCAGCTAGGTGTTTACTGTCACAGATCCCTCGTGCTCTCTGAAACAAATATTTACCCACGGTAGCTAACTGTGAAGGATGGTGGTGAGAATCACGGTTTAAATATCTATCTGTATGGGTCTTTTTTCTATACACAGTATGGCTCAAGGTGTTATCAGGATTCCGAATTACTAACACATCTAGAAAAGTTAAGGAATTGTTTGCCTTTAACTCCATTGTGAACTGAATTTTACAATTTATAGAGTTAAGATGGTCCAAATATGCAGTTACTTTATCTAAAGGTAGAATTCTGAAAGTGAAGATTGTGTTGAAAGCACTCCCTTTGCTGCCTCAGCTAGCATCGAACTCCCTGGCATCGACATATCGAATAGTGTGCAGTTTCGTGGTCACTTGGAGAGGAAGGCAAAATTGGACTCTAAAAGCTTGGCGTGCTAAGCAGAGCGAGACAGTATTTCATGCTGGCACATCGCTTGCAACTTTACAAAGCGCAAGTTTGGCTTCATATGGAAAACTGTTCTCATCTCTGGGCCGGGGCACCCCAGTGCGATTCAAATCGTCGACAACCGAGTTCTTTCTGATCGGCTCGATTCCCTGGCGCTGCGTGGGGATGTTGCGTACCTTTGCGTTTTCTAACGTATCTATTACGGGGAGTGTTCTGAGGAATTGTTCGGATTAGTTTTAACAGCCAAATTTCATGAAAGGACATTGGGTCAAAGTTTACGATACCATGCTCACCATATGGATGCTTGGCAGTCCACCATGTGCGTTTTACTAGGAGTTTTCTTTCTCGTACAACTTCTCTGTGGAATTGTTTACCACCGACGATTTTTCCAGTCCGATGCTTAGGGATCTTCAAGAAAAGAACTTACTCCTTTCTAAAAGGCCGGCAACGCATCTGTAATTCCCCTGGTGTTGCGGTTGTTCATGGGCGGCGGTAGTCACTTACCATCAGGTGAGCCCAATGGTCGTTTTCCAAATCTTCTTATAAAAAAAAGTTAAAATTAATAGAAGTGACAAAATCTGTACAATTAGATTCTTTGAATGTGTCGTGTGTGTGAATTGCGTAAGTGGAAGAAATCGTTATTAATTTTTTTATTATGAACAGTGTACACAGTTTGAGTTGCTATTTCAATTACACCCAAAAAAAACTAACTTTGGGACTCTATTGATATTGTACTTATCATCCTATAAAATAAAGTGGGCCTCGCAGATTCCACCTCTTCTTGCAATTGTGTATCACATTCTGGAGAAAGGAATTATGAATAAACTATTAACAACTAAAGTTTTGTACCAAATCATTTATGAAGGTTGTTAAACTCTATTTCATTAAAAAACAGTAAAATAAAGTTGATATTAATTCGTGTTTGGCGGTTAAAGAAAATGTCGTGAGGAAACTTGCATTCATAAAAATTCAAAGAGATTCAAAAAATTCAAAGAGAGAAGGCAAATAGTATTGCAAAGGCATAAGAAGTCCGCCAACGGGCAGGAGCACATTTCCTTGCACTAAAAACCCTCTCAGAATTTAAAAGCCTGCGTAAAGCGGAAAACTCACAGATCAAATTAGCGATATATAGAAGAAGGTTTATACGTGGTAGAGCCATGCTGAAGTTATATTAGTAGTATTGTTGTAGCACGATTTAGTCGGCTCGACCGGAGAAGGACTACACTCTCACAGGATACCAGCGTCAAATAGCAGCTTAACGCTGCTGTGTTTCGTATAGTGACTGTAGAGAACCAGAGACTCTTTTTTCTGAAAACGAGGGTTCCATCGTAATCCTCAAAGGTGATATCGCATGTACATTTGGATTCGCAATTGAGGATAGATGTAGATGTCTATGGGCCACAGTATCCACTTACCATCGGGTGGACTGTTTTCATTCTATCCTATAAAAAGGACCAAATTATACATAACCTCAATCGACCAACAAGATTGCCAATAAATACTCCCTAATCTTTTATGTGACACACGTAAGAGTTTTTATACTCACATGTACATTTTTATATAGAATCAGGGTGACGGGTTTCAGACAGTAAGAAATGTTATGCAGTATATACCTTTATAAGTAAAAAAACTACATCTACATCTTTTTTATACAGGATATGGGTAGCAAATGAGCACATTATCCACCTGATGGTAAGTAGCTGCTATGATCCATAGACATCTAAATCTATACCCGATTAAGAATCAAAATGCAGATGTGTTGCCACATCTGAGGACTAAGACGGAATATCTTGTTTGTAATATAAAGTTCTCCGGTTTTCTACACTCACCACCATATGAAACACAGCACAATTAAACTTATATTTTTACGCTGTTATTATGTAAGAGCGTGGTCCTTCCGCTTGGTCCCCGGTCGAGCCACCCCATTCGTGCTACAGCCAAAATATAGCAGTAGTGTGAATCTTACACATATAAAATATAAACTTGTGTATATTATGTATTAAACAGTCTTATAATACAAGGTAAACGTGATAATCCTTTTAAATATAATCAGATATTGGTTATAAATTTTACAATAAGTATCATGCTTTTAAATCTTACCAGTACCCATACTAGGGCTTATAGCTCCAATGATAGAACCACTTCGACTCTTCGGCTTGGTGCTTACCACCACTCCATTGCTGTGTCCTTCCTCTAGATTTGCACTGTTATTGTTTTCGAACGCCACAATTTTTGGTCCCTCCACTTTAATGGAAGCTCTTCTGCTTACATCTGAAATAAATATTAACTGCTCTCACTACTTATGACGGGTGGTTGCGACGCAGAACTCCTCTACCACATATCGTCCCGTGGGTCGTAAGAGGCAACGAAATGATCAGAAGACAACAAGCACCATCTTCACAATAATAACTCAAAATGGTGTAAATCTGCGGTTGCAAGACAAGCGTGGAAAATATAGCAAATATTTTCCATGCTTGGAAACCGCTACTATTAAACCTACGGCGTAGACCTACGTACATCATTGGACTTTTAGAAGTAACAGCCTTATAAAACAACACAGACCTGTTCTCATTGGTTGGTTAACACGTGGTCTTCCACGCTGCTCCTGTGTTTGCTGGCAGATTATTTTAAAGAACAGGTGTTTTTTTTAATCATTCGAAGCCAGTGTTTGTCTACTATCCCACCTAACTGTAAGTGGTAATACTGCCGATGATAGTGAAGTGTACTGACTTACTGGTTTACTGACTGACATTTACTATAGGATTCCTTTTTTTCTAGCTTTTTTTCTAGAAGTATATCTGGGTAGGTTTTTTAAGAATAAGAGTGACAAACGAGCACACAGTCCACCTGATGGTAAATGGATGTTGTGATTAAGAATCAAAACGCAGATGTGTTGTCTCCCCTGAGGACTAAGATGGAATGCCTCGTTTCCAGTAAAAAAGGATCTCCGGATCTCTACACTCACCATACAAAACACATCAATATTACGCTGCTATTTTACGCTGGTATTATGTGAGAGCGTGGTCCTTCCCCTGTCAAGCCGACCCATTCATGCTACAACCATAATATGGCTGCAGCGTGGCTCTACCACGTATAAGATACCACGCTCTTACCTATTTCTGTCGCCAAATAACAGAGCTTGCACTATTGTGTTCCGTTCCGACGGTTATAGAGTCATTGTAGCGGTGCTGTCGTCGCGTCACAAGCGAAACTCAACGAAGTCTAAATCGCCCTATTAAAGTTCCGAAGTAAAACAGTATACATAGAATAGATCCGAACGCTCCGAATAGCTCCGCTCGGAGTGTTGGCCTATGCCCGGCGGGAGATTTCCCCTTTTCCTTCCACGGCCACACCATCATAAATGCTGGCCTCGAAATATTTCACCTCAATTCACAGTGATAACAAAGCATCTGTAGCCTTTTTTGTTCCAAGTTGGCCGCACAAGTCCATGTCCTGTAGTAGCCGCTTACCATCAAGTGGACTGTAAGTTTGTTTGATTATTTATAAAAAAACTGCTCGCATAATTACCTCCGGGATTGCGTAGTGATTCAGTTCTCAAGACTTTTGTAGTTTCTTGCTCTACAAAGCTGTGCTGTGACGGTGCTGGACTCACGTTGTCTCTTGTTTTAGTTGGCGATACATCTTGGAACAATGATGAAACGATACTTCCTTTCCGGTCAATGGTACAAACAGAAAGACGACCGTTTTCTGATATGCCTGAAGGTTTCTGTAAACGGAATTCCATAAAAAATTAAATATGAAACAAAAACCAATAATCTAACATATTAAGATTAATGTTTATTTGTTCGTATTTCGTGCGCTACCATGCCCTACATCACATTGCGTTAAAACTTTGTCAACATATTTCTTATTAACTTACCATAGTAGGTAGCGCCAAATTTATTTGAAAGTTATAGATCGTTTTTATTATAGCATTATCATTCCTAATTAAGCAATATAACTCTTTCAAATTTGAAACGACATTTTCACATTTATTTCTCCTGCGGCAGTAGTGCGCCGGGTAGCTTGTAATTATTATTATAATAATTTATTAAAATAGTTTTATGTGATATGATTTAACAGACTGATGAAGAAACATACTTGTACTATTTAAATCGTATTCTAGAATGATCTTACACGCTAAAATTCGAAATAACCTTGTTGATAAAAATCACAAATCAAGCTATCACAATTTTATTCTTACAGTATACTAAAAGTGGTAGCTTTACGAGCAAAGTGTCCATTTAATAACATCTAGGCTGACGCCATTTGGACGGGTCCAAGAAGACAAATTACTCCAAATAATCTCAGCTTGGACCGTAATATAAATTTAAGAGCAAAATAACGGACTTACTGTTAAGTATTATATTTGATGTTACTGAAATACCCACGCAGCGGGAGCGACACAATTGTAAAAAGCTTTTGCAAATAATATGCCATCAAAAACATAACTTGTAAAAAAAAAACAATATCTGCCATGAGAATTATACATGTCAATAATATTATCAACAATGTATATAAATTGCAGTTTTATTGAAATAACGTAAATTATTAATCAAATTTTGTACTTTTCAAGTTGTCTACCATGACCTTGAGACCATCATAGGTGTCTGCCAATGTTATTTTTCGGTAAGTTTTATTGAATATTTCAAGATGTCAAAGCGGCAAACTTATTGATATCAAGTTTTTTTTTGGTCATTTTTTTACACCTTTAACACCTGAGCGTCTCTATATCGACCGCCGGTCAAACTTAAGAGTCCCCATTTCATGTACCTCAGGTAAAGGGGACAAAACTGAAAAAAAAACGTGAAGCTTATTGAAATACCGTAAGTCTGCCACCCACAAAACTTAAGCTATTAGTCGTATAGGGTCAGCTAGTTATGGAATATAACCATAAATACCAAAATATAGGTACGCTTATAACCTCAATCCAACAAAGAATACCAAAAAACTCATCAGGTAAAATACAGAAATAATCTGAGCTTACATAAAATTAACAATATAAGTCTATATAACGTATAAGTGGTTATATGTAGGTACCATCCTTTCCATCCACCTAATACATGAAGATAAAAAGCTCACATTTAATTAAAATATATATACGAAATCATTGTAAGATAAACACGTAATGTAATAAATTGTGAGATAATTTTTAGCTTACTTAATATTTTTCTTCGTGACATTATTCATTAATTCCGACGGCAATTTTTTGATAAGCCGATGTATTTAGTAGCTATCTGTGCGATATTTATTCCTTATTATTGTCTTGAGGTCGCTGTCTTGAATCCCGGGTCAGGCCAAAAAAATCAGTTATTGACTTTTCTGTCAAGAAATTCTCAGTAGCATGCCGGAAGCAGGTAGTTGAAAGTGTTTTACCCCTTGCCTTTGTAAGCAATAAAAGTCGTTGGTTCTGCGCTTAATCTCTGTGCTTTCGTATGGATTACAGTTCCATCGGACTATGAGAGTTAGAGAAATAAGAACCTTTGCGCCCTCCTTTCTGCCAAGGAGGGTCGCGTTCGTACTCGTATACGGCTTAGAGATCTCTAGTCAGATCGTTAAGAGGTTAGAGTAAGTCAGCTCAAATTCTAATTTCGCCCCCACTTCCCCGCGCGTCGTATGCTATGTACCGAAATATTTGTAATCACTAATACTGTAAGTAGAAAGGTCGTTAGACACTTATTTCATTAGGTTTATCATATTTATGCCTGTTTCTTAACGCCAAGCCAGCCGCTTCTTATTTTTATCACGGTTATTTCCCATTTTAATTTTACGTCGTACTGTTGCGTAATGTGTATTCTGATCGTAAGCGACACAACTTCTCCCTTCAAAAGCCTAAGCGATACTAACGGAACGACTTGAATCAAGCTCAAGACGCCGATAGTTTAGGTAATTTCTTTTTACAGTGAAAATAATGGTATTTTAAATAAAGTAAATAACATAAGCACTGCTTTATAGTTAGTTCAGTTAGTATGCAAAGTTTCATGATCTTATTTAAAGTATTTTATGAGTAACAGCGGTTTATTGTTAATTTTGGAGGTAACTTTGGATTTTTTTTCTATTGAGAAAATTTTACGAAATCGTGTTTTCGTCTAACATAATCACTAACATTAATCCTCAACTTTACCATATATTTATTTCAAAATTAATGCTGCAATATTTTCGGCATAACGAAGGATCTTGCTAAGCCATTTGACATTATATTTCCCCTTAAGCCAATTCCTAAAAGGCAGTGTTTAGTGGGTAAAAGTCTCCACATAACCACGCAGCCGGCTGCGTGGTATGCTATGAGCATTCACCGCCTCCAACCCCGCTTTCCGGAGGGTTGCCCATATTTGCTTCGGGCGCAAAAAAAAGAGAAATAAGAGTGCACCTGTGCTCGCCACATACACTTTTAGACTATAATTTTATCATACGCTGATGACTAGTCTCCGTTAACACCGGCCGTCGTGACAGAAATTCGGTCTGTAGAATAATATTATTCATTTCTTAGAAGATGATATAAAAATTAAGGATCCTCAATTCGTATTTTATTCAAACAAAAAAAAAACGAAAATGTAAAGTTATCCAGCACCTTTGTCAAAACCTTTACAAAGTTAATCTAAATTAATTAAAACCTAAAATAACCAACGGGCTGTCATTGTAAGAATCGCAGGGAGGAATTTTTAATTCTGTAACAGAGCAGATTAGTAACGCCAGATAAAAATTTAATTTATAATATGCTTTATAATATTTGTATGATAATGTTAGATGATAAATAAATACTTGTTTTATTGAGCTCGTATAAATTTTATTAAAGTAATAAAAAGAAGTATTAAGTACCTGTATTGTTAGTCAATGATAGCACTTGGAAAATATTTTAAGAACGAATGATTTGTGCCAAATATTAGAGATTACGATTGTCATGGCTGTTATTTTAAAATAATTACATATTTTAATGATCTACAAATCTAATAAAATACTTGGTACATATCTTTAAACCCTCCTTCCCTAAATCCATACATGCACGTAAGACCGTTGGAAGTGACTCTAACGCCATCTGATGGCATTCGTTGAAATAGTTTAATAACTGTGACCGCACAAAGGACATTGTGTTCTTCGCCTTCTTCTTTTATATGTAATTATCACTGAACATTGAGTCCTAGTAATTTTGCGAATATGTTGCGCACCATCTTGATTACAATAATTCAAAACCTGAAGAGTGAGTGATATCCTAGAACTCATCTAAGTGTGCGTACGCCGAACCACGTGCCAGTAAATAGCTAACTGCTTTTTAAAAGCTGCTGTGCTAACAGATACTCGACGAGGAAGGCGAGGCTGCCCTAACCAGGTTAGTCGGTGTATTCCATCCAATTTCCTACGCTCTGGTTGTTGTGTGGTACCAATACAGTCCACTAAATATCGAAGAAACTCACACGTTACCGGTGCTATCACAGATTAAATATAAGGAGATTGATTTGCTAAGATGCGCCCGTAAAAATAAAATAGAGTTCCTCTTTTCCACCAACGTCACGGTAGCATAATTCGCATAAAAATTGAAAGTAATTTATTTAATAGTTTTCACCATAACAGAATGCTTAACATCGGTTCTCACACCAGGCGTGTAGACCTGTATCGTAAGATCCATAATAAACAAATAATAAAAACATAAATATGATGTGGCGTAGTGAATATTCTTACAACACGGTTAACGGTGACGTTCAGAGCAACGCGTCGGACTAAGGGCCGATCATCATTATAATGGCGTTCACAGTTCGTTCTCGAACCGATCTCGGTCCGATAAAATATTATCAAGTAAAAAATACGTGTGTGCATTCATACTACCTGTAATAGTCAAGTTTCGTTCGAATCCCATTCCATTATAATAAATCAGACCTAGATCGGACCGAGAACGAACTGCGAACGGCAAATGAGGATCGGCCCTAATTGCTTCATAACTTGCTGAAATTAAGGGGAGACCAGTGCCCGGCAATGAAACGTATATACTATATATACCTTTATAAGTAAAAAAAACACATCACCTTTTTTTACACGGAATATTGGTGACAAACAAGCGCACAGTCCGCCCGATGGTAAATGGATGCTGCTGCCCATAGACGTCTACATTTATCCTCGATTAAGAATCAAAATGCAGATGTGTTGTCACCCTTGAAAACTAAAATGAAATAGCTAGTTTCCAGAAAAAAGGGTCTCCGGTTCTGTACACTCACCATACGAAACATAGCACCATTAAGCAGCTATTTTACACTGGTATTCTTTGAGAGTGTGGTTTTGCCTCGGTCCAGCCGACTCACTCGTGCTTTAACAATAATATAGCTGCAACGTTTCTACTACGTATAAATATACACTTTTCTGAAAGTGACTTGAATTGTCACTATATTACTATCAACTACACCCAACGTCACAATACAATTTAGCAAAATTAGAATGTTTTCAGTTTGTATTTACTATCTGCATAAGATCATCTGTTACAATCTTTTAAAAAATATTTTTCACACCGATACGAATTACGGACCTTCAATAAAATAACTAACTACTTTTTAAAAGGCTGGCAACGCTCCTGGAATTCCCCTAGTGTTGCGAAAAATACTTTTCTATAATGTTACTTACCATAAAATGGCTTACTTTATGGTAAGTAATATTAGATGCAACATGCTCGCCTCTCCCTCTCTCCTCAAAAAAAAATTTTAATAAATTCATTACAGCATATGAAAATTTCCCATTTTAGTTTCCCTCTGTTATTTCTTACGACACCCACGGGATAATATGAGGTCAAAATTGATATACAAAGGGGGTTTTTTGTATATCAATGGGGTCGAGTATATTCTGACGCCAACACTTCATAACAAAAATAAAGTATAATAATAATAAACATTATTGTTCAATAATATTTAATTAATTTGTAAATAATTATAAAAATGTAATAATATTAATATTACTGATTTGAGTTTTAGGTTACATAACTATTTAAATGGTAAGACTAAAAATAAAAATCTATTTATAATTAATCACAGTGTTGTTAAGAAATAAATTTTAATTTAATATTGATTGCCGAAATGGTAAATTGTACGGATCTTTTAGGTACATACCTACATTCAAGGCAAATAAATTATTATTATTATTACTCACAACATCACTACACTAGGGAAGCCACACAGACGGATCTTGTCATATTGGTGTAGGGTTAGTGTTGATGGGAATAGTGCACGTAGTTGAGGGAGGGTGGTGCTCTCCAAACTAGGTCCGCCGCCGTTAAAATACTCGTATATTAGTTAAGATCCACGTAATATAAATAAAATGAGGTGTCTTACATCATTTTATTTATATTACGTGGATCTTAACTAATATATTTTAACATCTCCAATATATTGGATTGCCGCAAAGTAACGCTTGATTATATTAAAATTAATGGTTTTAAAATAAAGCAAAGTTTTAATTATTTTAGGATTAAATATTAATATTTTGCTAACGACGGCTAAATATCTTCTTCATCATCTGTCATAAAATTCCACAGATGGACACGGTGCATGGAGATCTCACATTGTATGGCAGATTTGGCTTAATCGTCATACATTTAGTATTTAAAGCTGCCATTAATACATGTTTGGTGCTAGCACCAATCTCGGACCGGTTCATTCATTCATCAATCATTATAGACTATCAAAGTCCACCAATGAACATAGAACTTCCCATAATTTTTTATTCATGAAAAAAAGGATTTGTCGCTGATGCAATTATGACGCCCTGGTAGTTACAACAAAAATCTTAAATAAATAATACTAACAAATAAACTTATTATTAATTACTTAATAATTACTTAATCTCTTATTTACTAATACAAATTTTTGGCATCATCTGATACCGGGTCTCATAAAATACTATTAGTACTGTCAATCAATGACAAATGTAAATTCCAATACTTTCTTTTCCCATAATTGCTTGCAGGCGGGTAGTTAACCGTAGTTTTTGATTACTCTAGTTGTGATTAGGAAGACGCAACTGCCAATCTTCTGGTTTGTTTCACTCTGTCGCCTCCTACGACACCAACATAACGATATTACTACACTGCCACTCATCATCATCATCATCATCATCATCATTACAGCCCCTCACAAGTCCACTGCTGAACATAGGCCTCCCCCAAGGTATGCCACAAAGCACGGTATTGAGCCACCTGCATCCATCGACTTCCCGCATATCTTACCAGGTCGTCACTCCATCTAGTGGGGGGTCGCCCTACACTACGCCTACGAGGCTGCCACTCGAGAACCTTTCTTCCCCATCGGTTATCGGTTCTTCGAGCTATATGACCGGCCCATTGCCACTTCAGCTTACTAATACGTTGGGCTATGTCGGTTACTCTGGTTTTACTGCGGATATCCTCATTTCTGAGTCTATTAGGCAGAGAAACTCCGAGCATAGCCCTCTTCATAGCTCCCTGAGCGACCTTGAGCGTCCTCATATGGCCAGCAGTGAAGGACCACATCTCAGATCCGTAAGTCATCACTGGCAACTCGCACTGGTTGTACAATCTAGTTTTCAGACATTGAGGTATACCTGACGAGAAGATGTGTCGTAATTTCCCGAACGCTGTCCAGCCGAGTTGAATCCGTCGATCGACCTCTCGGTCGAAGTTGGACTTACCTAGTCTGACTATTTGTCCCAGGTAAACGTACTCGTCAACAACTTCGAGCGTAGTGCTCCAAACAACAACCGGCATAGGTGTGACATAGACATTAAACATGATCTTTGTTTTGTCCATGTTCATCTTAAAGACCTACCCGTCCGTCACTCATAGAATACTATAATACACAATGGAATGGCTGTCAACCTTACTTTGTAGGAGGATTCGCGTCGCCGGGAGCACACATACAAGCAATTACGTCGTATTATCGGTTATCACTACTACAAACACATTTTAAGACTTTTGATTATACACATAGACGTTTCTTTATTTTTGTTTCTAATATTCACAAAATAGAAATAGTTTCGACATACTGGTTGTAGAATATGTCTCCTTTATTTAAATTCTATTTCATGCTGTTCTTTCGACACGTAATTATTGCACAATTTGCCATTTTTTAAATAATTTGCATGCAGCGACGCTAGACACGAAAATTGGAAACGATTTATTGTGTTGACATTTATACGTGTGAATTGAGGTGTTAGTGACATGTTAGTGGCTATATGGGCTCCGCCCACTCCCCCGTTCTATTATTTTTTTTATTTTTTTTATAGGAAAAGGGTGACAAGCGAGCACACAGTCCACCTGATGGTAAATGGTTGATGTGGCCCATAGACATCTACATCTATCCTCGTTTGCGAATCAAAATGCAGATGCGTTGTCAGCCTTGAGGACTAAGACGGAATACCTCTTAGTCCTCAAGGCTGACCCATTATGTATGTATTATAGTATTCTATGCTGTCACTACACGGCCATGGTATGTTCGGTTGCGGAACCAGAGTAGGGCTCCAAAAGCCAAAAGCTCTCGAAAATGTTACTGAAATACAATTTTGTTTTTAATAATAAATTGCTAATTATTAGGAGAAAAGTTTAACGAATAAGGAGGCTTAAACTGTTTCCAACTTATTTTTACTTAGCAAAATCAAATATTTAATCTATAGAAAAGTTTGTCAGTTTAATACTCAAAGCGTATTAATGAAAGACCTGTTTTCAAGAATTAGATAATATGAAAATTAAATTTAAAATTAAAAGAGGCTTTGTGTAACAATTATCTCAAATTTACTTTTATTTTAAGTATTAATATGTAAAAGGAAACTTTTTAAGAATGTTGCGGGTACAGAGGAATGTGATATTTGGCTTAGTTAAAGTTTATATGAAGAAGGAGTGCAGAAAGCTTAAGTGCATGTATATGTGTGTTACAAATACAATAAATAAAATAAAATATAACATACGTTGTTAACGTTCATATTGTCAATTTCAAACATATAAATGTCTACTACCATTGTCTCAGAGTCAAAGAATCATTATTTTTAGTACGAATTTTGATCACTAGGCGACCACTAATTTTATAAATTAGTCCAAAGTTTGGATAGACTGAGGTGTGAGGTACATATACTTTAGATTTGCTTATCTCATTCAAACGGAGCCTGCTTTGGAATCCCAGTTTGTGCTTATTTTACATATGTAATAAATCACACTGCAGCATTATTATAAGTTTACAGAATACTGGTGCATTTTTTATTAGAACATGGGTAATAAATGGGCACGCAGTCCACCTGATGGTAAGGGAATACTGTGGCTCACATAGACATCTTCATCTATTCTCGGTTAGGAATCAAAATGCAGATGCGTTGTCACGCCTGAGGAATAAGGTGGAATGCCTCGCTTAAAGGAAAAAGGGTATCTGGTTATCTACACAACAACATACGAAACACAGTACTATTTTGCATTGGTATTACGTGAGAACGAGGTCCTCCCCCGGTTGAGTCGACCCATTCATGCTACAGCCATAATATTGATGCAGCGTGGCTGTATCACTTATACAGCGTCTTACTGATCATCTCTTTGATCAAAATCCAGACGGAGAGGAATATCTAGTGTGAGAAAAGTGCCGCGATCGTCGTTGCAGTTAATTTTTTTAAATTAAAGTGACAAACAAATTTACAGGCCACTAAAAACCATGGATACCAGCAGCCAACTTCAATCTTAGAAAGCTTCAGATGCGTTAATACCTTGGAAGTTTAAGATGGAATATCTTATGGTCTGTAATTATAGGTTCCTAATGTAAGAAGGAGTGCCCAAGGACGTATACGTGGTAGAGCCATGCTGCAGTTCTATATTATGTAGTATAGTTGTAGCACGAACGGGTCGGCTCGACCGGGGAAGGACTACACTCTCACAGAATACCAGCTTAAAATAGTAGCTTAAAATGGCAGAAACTTTTAACTGGAAACGAGGCATTCCCTCTTAGTCCTCACGGGTGACAACGAATCTGCATTTTGAATTCATCTGCATCATGAATCGAAGATCGATGCAGATGTTCATGGGCCACAGCAACCACTTAGCATCTGGTGGACTGTGTGCTCGTTTGTCACCCTATCCAATAAAAAAAAACTTGAAAGGCTGATTATAATATACAATATAATATACGTGGTAAAGCAACACTGCAATATTATGGCTGCTAAAGGAATGAGACGTAACCGCGTAGAAGGACACCAGCATTCAATCATCATCATTATTATAGCTCTTCGTAAGTCCACTGATGAACATAGACCTCCCCCAAGCAATGCCATCGAGAATGGTTCCGAGCCACCTGCATCCATCGACTTCCTATATGTTTTACCAGCTCGTCACTCCATCTAGTGTGGAACCGTCTCAAACTTCGCCTATCGGTACGAGGTTTCCAATCGCGATCTTTTCTTCCTGGACGCCTATGGGCCATATTCACTCACCACCAGATGATTTAAGACTCGTTTGCCACACTTCAATAGAAATATATATTAATATCATAGCAGGTTTTATATTTCGCGTTATAAATTGGATGATCCATCTTCTACATGAACTGATTCAGCGCCGCTCGTTGCTTTAAAAGCATCAATGTTCCGGCACGCAATCAATCACGTGACAATGATAGCTCTACACATCTTTAGAACACTTTAGTAGCATCTTACACAAACCTCCGTAAACATAAATCCCAAAGACAATTTTGCGTGTTTGCATTGTTAGTTCGACCAGGGATAATTATTAGAATATAAAATTAAGGTAGGTAAGTGAACAAAAAATATTATCTATATTAACTTTTTTATATACCCGACGATTCGAGCACTTTACAGCACTCATGGTCATGGGGGGGGGGGACTAAGATGTTTAACGTCCAGATTTCGTAGTTAACCGCGGTTACCACATATTAAAATTATTTATGTTTATTCCGATCCAGGCAGTATGAACTTATAATATCTTGAAGTCTTACAGCTGTATGCTTGGGTTTGGATTTAATTTTATTAATTATAGGATCTCAAACAAATAGTAGCACCCATCCATCTACTACATTGAAATTAGGATGTTTTTTGATTACAATATGTGTGGTCAATCAAATCTGACGTAGTGACGGTGGCGATCCTGTACGTGTTCACAGACTGCAGACTTTCCGAGCGTCGATTTTTCACATCAGCTACACGTTCTTTGATGCTGGTGCTGTAAAGTGTTCGAAACGTTGGGTGTATAAAAAAGTTATTATATGCGAAAAATCCGTAAAAACTAGTATTATTTAAATGAGTAGTGTTTTAAGTAATTATAAGAAATCATTATTTAAGGCAAATAAAATCCACACCAATAATTTCAGGTTCGGTTTAGCACTTAGCATTACAGTCTTTCAAAGCTCACTGGTAAACGTAGGCGTCCCCTTTAGCTACTTAGGGTTGGCAACCAGAGCTTTTTTAATGTTATGTTTGTTAACAGGAAGATGTTGCTGCTATCTCCAGTTTAGTTCAGCGAATCAGTAACTGTATAAGACGTTTACTCCTATCAATATCTTCAACACCTTAAGTTGACTGGTAGAGTCATAATAAAGGATCGTTAAAACGTCTATATTAAATTTGGGCTCGATTAATGCTTACGTACGTTTACACCAATTTGCAAAAAAAAAACATTTAAAGTAGAACCGTTAAGAAACTCAGGGCTTTTTTTACAGAGAATGCCACAATAGGTCTGTTTTATAATAGATAATAGAAAACACGGCATTAGGTAAGTGCGCCTAT
Organism: Parnassius smintheus behrii; assembly: GCA_036936625.1. NCBI lineage: Eukaryota > Metazoa > Arthropoda > Insecta > Lepidoptera > Papilionidae > Parnassius > Parnassius smintheus. Next base: position 5,061,675 of record JAUPFT010000018.1, read on the forward strand.
GTACTTTCAGTTTGAAGAGTACTTTAAATTTTTGCTTGGATATTAAATTTATGAGAAACTAGAAGTTTTTTTATAGACTGTGGCCTATAGACATATACATTTATCCACGATTAAGAATCAAAATGTAGATATATTGACACCCCTGAGAACTAAGACGAAATGCCTCGTTACCAGTAAAAATAGTTTCCAGTTCTCTACACTCACCATACGAAATACAGCAGCTTTAAGCTCTTATTACGCTGGTAGTGTGTGTGGTCTTTACAGGTCGAGCCGACCCATTCGTACTGCAACCATAACGTAGCTGTAGCGTGGCTCCTACACTTATAAAAATCACCCCTAAGGGTTGAAAAATTTTTAAGGTAGTTTTTCAGACAGTATTTAGATTGTGAAGTTCCTTATTCAATTAAAAAGATTAAAAAAATAACATTTAAAAAATTACTTATTGTTGAATCTTAATTTTTGTAATTTTTAACTAACACTTACGTAAATTAGCACATAAAATACCAATTGTGTTTGTTTGTTACAAGCAATCATACCGCACGAAACGTTGAAATCCTCGAACCCATTACCAATCTTGAAATGCTGCCTGTAAACTAGCTTGTATCAGGGGCGTTGCTGCCGAAGAAGAAAAATTTTTGGAAATATTATATTTAGATAATACATTCATTGAAACTTAACGATTGAAGAAACTTTAAAATACATTTTTCGGCACAATATCCGCGTCACCTATTGCAGATTAATTAGTACTATGACTATAATCTTCGCGCAAGTGTAAACAATAAGCTGACAAAGTTTTATAGCAATATGATAAACGGTATTGCAACGC